>CM062818.1:1729458683-1730171117 GCA_031772625.1 Pinus tabuliformis | reverse complement strand
GAGTTTGGGTGCCCCAATCACTTGTGCCAAGTCATCCACTGTGCGTTGGCCTTGTTAATTTCCTCCGTTGAAGGAGCCACTGTGAGAGAGAATGAGAAGGGATTTCAATAGATCGAATAACAGTTCAATGATATTCACTATTTGATACCTCATGCAGTTAAAGAATGAAGGAATAACTAATAAGCAGTTGATTCTATTTCATTATAGCCTCAATACACATTTGAATATAAGAAAGAACATGGATTCTCTAAAGCATCAATAACGCCTTCCTGTTCTGATCATCCAAGTATCTTGGTTTCATTATCTCGACATTGTATTTTGAAGGGGATGGTATATGAGAGGAACTAGATCTCTCGTATCAAGTAATATGGAAGCTTTGATGTATCCCTTGGAAGGTTCTTGCGGGATAAATTATCTAACCAGATTTCTAGTGAGTAGATGCACATAGCCTTTGCCTTTGCTAGCAGTTTCGTAACCCTTGCTTATGTTGATTGGGTTTGATTTGGTTAATAGCTTTCTGCTAAACATGTTTTTATACAAGAATGATCATGTTTTTGTGAGTCTTGAAGGTACAAAAGACGAAGGTTTACAAAAGGAAAATCTTATGCAATGGCTCAGTCAAAGAAGATTGACAAGGTTTTCTAGATGCAGGAAGGGCACAATTTTGCAGCTGAAAAACATCATGACAATTTTCACTGTTTCAACCAAATTTCAAATCGACCTAACTTTCTCATACGACATCAGATTTCGACGATTCAAGCATCATTGGAAAGATATCAACGAGATATACATAATGAGAAATCTATCATCTGAGTTTGAATAGAAAAAGAATGAATAAATTTCTGACAAGACACAACATGCAACATGAGGCACTAGTTTCGATTAAAAAAAGTTTTCATTTGGTTTTCTTTCATGAATTTGTTTTATTAGTATCAATTCTTAGTTTTTTTGTGTAAATGTAATTAATAGATAATATTGATCACCTCTCTCTTTTGATAATCTTACATTCAATTGCAGAAGAAGTACTAGTTTTTTTGCAGGTTCCACGAGGAAGAATAGATTACCATAACCAAACAGTGTCTCTTACAAAGACCATATTTATTTCAAAAGAACATGATCAAAGCAACATCAAAGATGAAACATCAAAAGCATGATCATATGATGTCATATAAGATACAACACTTGAGAGCTTTCATATTCCAGTCTCACTATTTCATTCTTTCTTTTTCAATCAATAAAACCTTCATCTCGTTTTCCTTCACTGCTTATTTTCTTTCACAATCATTTTCCTGCCTTGCTTTCACTAACTTATAACCCACAAATAAAAGCAAGAAGCTCACCTACATGCTTATTGCCCATTCTCACCTTCCATTTTCATTTTTCCTTTCTTATCTTTTTCATTTCGCAAATAAACCTTGCTTCAATGCAAATTATTGAGTCCATAGTCCTTTGAGTCTAAAATCCTTGCAAAAAAACACTTTGAGGCTTGCATGCCTTGATAGCAAGTCCTCATGCCCGATGAAAAATGTGAATACATCAATGTCCCTTGTTCATCGGATCTTCTAGGTACTAGACAACAACAAAATTATTCGTACTTAGCAAGATGTGTTTGGGCATCTTGATTCTCATTGTCATCAATGGTGAGAGTTCTCGTGTTGACTAGTTGCATCCATTAATGGCCATTAAGTCAACAATTTCCTGCTATGTTTGACTTCAGAACATCTATTCACATAGTAGGAATTGTTTCAACGAGTTTTGAAGACATTAAGACTATCATTTTCAGCATTTTGGAGCAAATGTAGAAGACATGCAACTGGGGAATCAGCTGACAACTACAGAATCAAATAACAGCTGCGGAATCAGATGGTAGCAACAGAATCAACACCATTCCGCAGTAGATTCAATGAGTTTGAATAAAAACAATAAAAAGCCATCTTGACTCTTTTCTCCATGACTCGTCTAACCACTTGAAGAAGATTATGATCAGAACTTTGCAACCACCACACATGCATCTCATCCATTTTCAAAGGGCGAGTTAAGGTACATCATTTTCTAACTTTTTAACATAGAATTCCTTGAAAAGATAGAATGATAATTTTTGGAAAAAAACACTCATTTTCCTCATTTCATAAAATTATCAATACCATCAGTTGGGTCGGGGGGGGTTGGAATACATTCATATTGATATTTTTCCATGTTCATATCACATTCATAAGCCCACATACTTTCAAAAAAATATTGACTATTACATTATTATTATGAGCATACAATGGCTTTTCAAAAGTACTTCAAAAGATAATTGGATACAAACACAATCATGGTTGTCACACAAGAACCAACCATGATGCAATCCAATAATGATATACTTTGCAACAATAATCGAATTATCATTATGCAAAGTTCAAAGATCAAAATTGAATGCAACAACAAAATATGGTTGTAACACAAGAACCAACCATGTTGCAATTCAACTAAAAGAATTTGCAGAAGTATGAAGTTATCAAATGATATCATGCAAAGTTAAACCAAAGCTCAATGATAAAAAAGAATTAATGTAATAGATTGCATGAGGACATGCAATAGCTTCAGTTGGGGGGTATGTTGGGCCTTGAAATTATCATTCACTTCCATTACATTTTCACTTATATTTCCATATTGTCACCTTCACTCAACCTCTATTTCATTACATTTACCTATTTCATTACATTTACCTTACCATTATCATTATTGGGTCACATTTATGTTTTTCCAAACGTTATTAATTCTTAGCGTTTTCAAGTGAATTTATGGTTAAAAATTAGAATATAATGTGCATATACCTAACAAGTGGGATGAGATTGTTCACATGTGTAGGTCAAAAGGAAGTTTCTGAAAGACCCTTATGTGGCCTCCTAAGGCCAAATTCGAATTTGAATGGAGAATATCATGGGATCATGAAGATACGTGTCTCATTTCATATTTGTATTGAAAATCTAAGAAGACGTGTCTTATCATTTCCTATTTTGATTGTAACTCTATAGATATAGGGAGGGATTCATGGACTCTCATTAATGAGATAGCTTCTCATATTTTTGTATAAATAGGAGAAGTTTTCTCCTATCATTTTTATGTGTAAAAGTTATGCTCAATCTTTGAATACATAATTAGATTGTGGCACCTTACTCATGAATGTTCCTTCATTTTGACTTGGTTTTTCTTACATATGGAGCATCTCAATTTACCATCTCTCACACTTTTATATCAACTACCTAAAATGTGTTGGATTTAATTGCTTTTATAGATTAAAGTTCATTTTATTTCTTAGTATTAGTTTTAGAATCATTGTGTAATCTTTTCTTTTCTAAAAACATTTCAATAGGAAAGATTTATTTATTTTCCAATTGGATTAAGTTTGAGGCAAGAGCTCATAGTTATTTAGTTTCCTTTCATGTTCTGTTATTTACTTTCTTAGATCAAACTATCAATTCATTGTATAATTGAATAAAAGATCAGGCTAAGAATGTGACTTCAAATTGGGTGATTGAATGTTCAACCTATGCAATCATTGAGCTTTACTTTCTCGTGCTTTTACATTTGCTTTTAAGATCCTCATTTAATTGCATTACTGATATTCCTAAAGATCATTCTAAGAAATTTATTTAATCATATTTCAAGATTGAATGGTTGAATATTTAATACATGCAATTACTGAGTTATTTTCTACACACTTTACTTGCTTTTTTAGGACATTAGAAGTTAAAGTATAGATAGTTGTTTACACATCATCTCAAGAAGGTAACACTTTATAATTGAATGTTGGAGTAACTAAGTATACATTAGTTTTTTTGTTACATGCTTTGAAATTCTTTCTTAGATTAAAATTTCAATTCCCGCAAGTGTGATTGCGCGCGCTATATTTTATTTTGAATTTGTTTTCTCTCTTTTCATTACTTGATTTCATAGGTTAGTTGAATTTCATTTTCATTATTTGATTTCATAGATTAGATGAATTGGTTTTCGTTATTTTGTAGTTAGATTGATCTAAACCGAAAGACAATTTCTAGCACATATAGTGCACGTATGCTTCATAAGTTTACGAAACCCCCGAGTTGACAAATTAAATGACAGGCAATCACTTTGTCCCAACACATTGTCCAACACTTCATCAGTTAATGGAGTTGGGAAAGGATCATGTACGCAAACATCATTCAGCTTTCTGAAATCCACACATATCCTTATTTCATCCTTCTGCTTCTTCTCTTGTACCACCACAGGGCTTACCCAGTCAGATTCTTCCACAGGCTCAATAATGCCTGTTGTAAGCATCTTAGATAGTTCTAAGTAGACCTTTTCCTTATACTTTGGATTGAGACGGTAAGGCCTTTGCTTAATTGGCTTCGCGTTGGGCTTCAACATGATATTCATAACACCTAGGTCCCCCATTATTCCTTTTAGGTCCGTAAACTTGGTAGGGAACAAATGCTGGTCTTCACAGAGAAATTTAGCGACCTTATCCACTATCACATCGTCCCAGTAATCTCCAATCTTTTCGAAATTAGGCTCTGCCTTCATACCAATGTTCACTTGTTTCGTTTTCAGTGGCACGGTTATATTCGGATTCTCAACTTGTGGTCCTTTAACCTCATGGTGACCTTCTATTTTAGGGATTTTAATCTTTCACAGATCCTCATCCTCTTCCTCAGTAGTTACATTATAACATTCTAGCGCGTGACTTAGCTAAGTAGCCCATTTAGGCTAAATCAGGCCTAAAGGATCCTGCGTTATCCTAAATATTGCTGCTTTCACAATCTTGTAGTGCTTCATCAATATTCTTAAACATGTCTTCAAAATTGAATGTCATCATGAAGCCTTCGCACAGAATATCCCACTCACCTGTCCCATGGCGGAGCTCTGTTTCTATATACCAGTTCATTAGGACAATATCCAGGGTATGACAGAACAAGTGCACCCATTCAGGTCGGGGTTTCTCTCCTTAAGCCTGAGCTCATTTGGCCAGGTGTGCGCACAGATCATCCTGCCCATCATACTTGTCTGTCATTCGTATCTTCGGCTTTCTAAAGTGAGTTATCATCATTCTCCTACATTCGCGCCAATCATCAAAGCTTCCCTTGTGCATACCCCACCACCTTGCGGGTGTAGTGTGCAGTGCCTAGTATAATTCCTGGAAGCGTTGCTTTTATGGTACCTCCCTCTCAAATGCATCCAAAAAAAATCTACATCACTCAGGCCATCATAAGTAGGCAGATTTCTTACCTTCGACGACACACAGTGCATCGATTGGGTCATCATGTTACAATTCAGCGTAGTTACGTTGTGTAACCGATTCTTCTAGCACTCTAGTTCTTCATCAAAGTCCGAGGTGCATGAACTCTCACGATCCCATATAATTCGTCTATCCGCTGTTGTATTCACCCAATCTTGGTCTCGTGTTTTTATTTTATAGATACAGTCCAGATTGTCATCATTTTCATAATCATGGATTGGTTCTGTATAGCGCGATCCCTCAGTAGGATCTAGGAGTACTATGATGCGTAGCGATTTCTTCTTAAATATCATATTTCGCTTCTTTAGGTTGATTACCCCATTCATATAAGTAGGCCAGTTAATTCCCAGGAGTGTAGGATAGGGGTTATGCTCATTCATAATTTCTATTAATTCAAAATCAGCCATCGTGCTCGCACCCTCAATATCTACAGTCACCCCCTGTAGCCACCCCATGGGGATGATCTTCTGTTGATTCGCCATCCTTAGCTGAATCAGAGACCATTGTAGCATGGATCTTCCCATCCATTCCCAAGTATGTTTAGGTAGGATGTTCGTATTTGACCCCAGGTCCAAGATAACTTGATCCATTTCATACTCTCCTATCTGCGTGGTTAGTCCCATCTCCCATCCCATTCTTGTTTTATGCTTGCCAATATTTCGCACTACGCGTGGCTCACTTGGGGTGTTTCCGGCACATCTATTTATAAGCTCTTGTAACCCCTTCATAGCCTTACTATCATGTAGTAACTTCATACAAGTCTCCAGGAAAGTTGTAAGAATAGAAGGGTCCATCTCCTGATCAGGCTTATCCTTGCTTCCTGAGGTGGAGGCCTCAGCGAAGCTCTTCTTCGCTTCCATGAAGGTTTCACGTGTGCGCTCCAAATCAAACTTAGTTTCCTTTGCTGGAGCTTTGCGAACCCATGTACTATCTTCTGGCTATTTCCCCTTGTCATCTCCTATTGTGATTCCACTCTAGAGAACTATATTCACGTTTGGATCCTCTTCACGCGGCGTAGACCTCATTATTTGCAGGTTCTGATTCGGCGGAGGTGGTCTTCCATTTCATGATCAAACAGAGTGCAATAATTGCATGATATACGTGTTGGGTTAGTACAATCATGGGCATGATGTCTTGGTCCTCTGCAATTGTAACATATCAACTATCATCGACCTCTACCAGGTCCTCCTCTGCGCAATCCCCGCGCTCTGGTCAGGGAGCTGTATTTTGACCTGAACCCTATAGGCGGGAGTTCTATCCATCATTAATTCATAACTCTGGAAATTACGCTTATCATGCCCTACCGATCTACAAAAGTTGCAGAATAGTTGCTGCAGTGTCTGTACAAACTTCTGCAACAAATTATAGTTATCCATGGCATGTTTTCCCACTACTTGAATTATAGCACACCATAACGCAGGCCCCGCACTCGGTCATGCTTGAGCTTCTGGCCTTAAAGGAAATTGTCCTCCTCCTATAAAGTAGTTCACAAAGACCAGACAATAGTCTTTGTCATGCCCCTGACTCTTGCATTTTAGAAACCATACCTCTTCGCGCACTTCTGGTTGGACTGTTTTGTCCTACTTCAAGCTTTGCATCTCAAGGAAAAGTTTTTTCAACTGCGCATGGATCTACTGAACCACCAGATTTGGATCCTGCATCGGTGTTTCATGCAGCCTCATTGCAATCTCCAAGGCCTCTTCCTGAGTTGTTATCTTGTGCTGTGACAGCGTAACCCTTAAGTGTGGTAGAAGCGAAGCCACAAACCACTCGCGATGATGTCCGTGTGTTAAGTTCATGTTAGCTTTGCGGATTGTACACTTTAACCTTTGATTGAGTTCTCAAGGTGTCTCACCTAGTTGCATCGTGATTTATTTGAACCCTACAATAGATCGTGCTTCATATTTAGGCCTATCGAATTCTCTATTCAATTTTGTCTGGATGTCTGCCACTCCAACATTCGAGTTATCGTTAGCGTACTTGACATACCAGGTTAGTGCTCGATCCTGCAGAGCACTAACTAATGTTGCCTTCTTCATGTTATCATCTGTAACGCCCTGAGCTTACCATACAAATTTTACAACGAACCAGAATTGGTCCAAGTCCTCATTCCCCAAGCCTTTGAACAAAGGCAGCTTCACTGAATTTTCCATACTGAATTGCAGTGGAGGTGGAGGTGGTACGGGTGAAGTTGCAGGCGATGGTGGTGACGATGGAGGTGGTGTGGGTGGTGGTGGTATTTGTGGGAATACTTTCCTTATTAATTGAATAGCACTTTACAGAGAAACCTGCGCTATTCCCTCTTTGTCACCTCGCGGAGGTGAAATCAACGGACTATACTCAGGACCCTTTTTTCCTTTGTTTCTATAAAACAATGTAAACTTTGAAATGGGAACTGATACTGTTACCCATTTTGTAGAGATAGCAAAAAAGTGACCCGATTTTGAGAAGGGGTGATGCAGAACACACATGTTTTTTTTAGAGCATAGTTTTTGGCACTTTAATTTTTTTTTATGTACATTGCATTTTAGAATGGTAGTGATTTTCATGCTGATTTAAAAAAGTGGTTATTCTGCATCAAACCCTTTTTTTAAAAGACCTATTTTTTGAATTTAAAATTTCTAATGTATGAAATGTAAATAATTATTTCGTAAATTTAATAATTTTGGATGTGGTCTTCTTCATATTTTCTAGTTTTTATTTTTATTTTTATTTTTTTTGTAGTGGGGTTTTTATTGATTTGCATATTTAAAGAAGAAGGTCGATATTTTGCATTTTCGATATTCTACATATTTATACATAATTAATTAAATTTTCAATCCACATGAAATAATTGTCTCTAAAAAACAAATATAAAAATATATATAAAAAAAGCAAAAATAAAAAATGTTATTTTTTTTTTATCTCATAAACCATAAAAGAATTTGGATAAAAAAAAATTATATATATATATATATATATATATATATATATATATATATATATATAATTAAGTAAGTAAATATTGAGAAATAAAAAAAAAAACATTAGCAAAAACTAGGAAAAAGAAATTTTTTTTTTTTTTAAACAAACTAGTTTAAAAGAAATAGAAAAATAACGAAAAAAATTAAAAAAACTAGTAAAATTTAAAACAAAAAGTGTTGCATATTCCCAAAAATCAAGGTAGTTGCATAACCCGTTTTTCACACAATAACATTTTAATCTAGGTATTCAAAGATTTCACATACTTACCTCTCAGTCCTTTGAAAAAGCACTGCTTCCCTGTGTTGTAGCTGACTCAAGTGTCAACCGCAAATTCAGTTACAAATCCTCCTATGATGTGATCGAGCCAATGATCGACAACGTGGGTGATCTTATCCTCAGATGCTTCCAATCCTCGCACTAGCTCCGGGGTCCACACAATAGGATCGTCAAGTTTCCATCTTCCTTTGCTATCTGCTAGCTTCGCGATCCACTCGTATAACTTAATTAGAAAGGAGTAGAAAAAGATCTCTTGGATCTCTGTATACAGGTACCTGTCCAGCCACTATTTGTTTTTCAGTCATCGGTTTATATTCTCCTGCACTGCAAATTCGTGGAGCTTCCTATCCAACCAATCTCCAATCTCTTTTTTAGTCGGATGCTAGTGATACGACATCACACGTGTAGATTCCAGTCCTGGCAATGGAACCATTTGTTGGCTTGAGGGGGCATGACCCAGGTTCAACGTTAATTAACCAAACAAATCCCTTCACTACTGGCCCTTTCGGCATTAACCTGCAAAGCGCGGATCGAAGTCTCACCCGAAGCAGTATGGGGGGATGATGGAACCAAGTTTTCACACCCTGAGATGGTCATGATGTCGCTTTATTCCCTTTCTTCATGCCTTCACGCAGGTCACTTTGCTCTAGGGCTTTGCAGATGAGCCCTCTATTCCGTCCTTCAACACCTTTGTGAAAGGGTATGGCTGACCTTCGCTCAGCCCTAACTTTTGCGCTCTAAGGTAGCGTACCATGCAGATTCCTAAACTAGTCTAAGTGTCTTACTTATCTTATTAGATACTCAATGTTAGCACCGCACAAATAGATATTCTTTTATGTGTTCAGTTATCCAACATAATCATACACATTCGCACATCACATAATCATTATAAAGGAAATTCATACATAGAATGATAAGATGCATTAATCAGAACAAAGACACATAAATTGTAGAATACTTCTTTTTATTGATATCTTCCAAGTGATTACAAACTTTATTCACCCCGTGCACACAACTGCAGGGGTCCGTGCACTCAGCTACATATTTTTAACCTAGGCCTTTGTGCACTTAGCTGCAGAGCCTCTACCTATGATATGACCCGAAACTTAGACTTCTTACTTCAGAGCTATGGCTCTCTTCCCTTGTGTGTCTCTAAAACTAATTAGAGCTTAGCTCTTTTTATACAATCCCATGGTCCGCGGACCATGGGTAGATCTCTTACAGTCGAATTTACTTTACAAAACTAAGGGTGGACAACCCTTTATGACTTACAACACCTGCGCACTCCGCGACCACAAAATGCAGAGTCTTTACAAGATTCTTACAAAATTTGACCAAAATATGGACTTTTAGGCCCAAAACTGTCCTTTGGGGGATCCTGTTCCCAACAATGTCCATACTCGTCTCTTATTCTAGTGTTGTCCAGACCTGTTTCATATTCTGGTGCTATCAAGATCTGTTTCCTATTCTGGCGCTGTCAAGATCTATTTCTTATTCTAGTTCTATCCAAATTTGTCTCCTATTCTAGCAAGCGTTATTTATGCCTTGACCTTAAACCACCTAGAGCACCTTGAGGTGCTTGAATTGAAGCTTGAGATATTCTTGGTTCATCATCTACATGCTCCAAATAGGTCCTTGCACCTCTAATGTTTCTTGGACCAAATATAATAGGTTGATGAGAATGAGAAACTGAACCCCGAGATGATGATGTTTCAAGTGTTGGAATTTGGAATGGCACATAACCAAGAGGCAACTAAAATCCACAGGAGTTCATAGGATGAACAACAGACCGATCTACTCCATTGAAAGTTGGTGGAATAAATTGCATCATGTATGGTAATGAGAACCCAGCGGGAACTGAAGGCCCTGGAGAGTTAGGCACCTGAATGGAATGAGTATAAGGTAGATGCCCCACAAAAAAGGACTAAAGAGAATAGGGTAGTGTTGTGTTTGTGGTGCCGCTTGGATTCATAAATATTGCATTGCTATGCTCTAAAATAGATTCGTTTCCAATTGCAGTGGTTCTTTGAACTAGAATTTATTTTCCTTTTAATTCTATGTGGCATCTCAAATTCCAATGTCTTTGAGTGTAACGGTTTCCAACGTCCCTTGTTATCTAATATTTGGCTTTGAGCCAGGGAAATATACAATCATAGCATGGCTACAAATCGTGCTCTGATTTTGCAATTCAAACATTGGCTCTAATTTGAGGATTTGCTGTTCAGATATCAAAATTCGTTGTTGAGCATTTGTTTGTAAAATATTGCTACTAGATAGCGAGGATTTATTCTGAAACTATCATAATTGAGTGTAAAATAGTTGCTAAATATCATAATTGGGTATTGTCGATTTGATTTTAAAATATGAGAATTGGGGCTTGAGACTTTGTTCCTAAAGATCAAATATGGGTGGTTAAGATTCGCTATTCAAATATCGTAAATGGGTGTTCAGGTTTTGATATTAAAAATCAGTATTGGGTGCTAAAGAATTGGTTTTAAAATACCAAAACTGAATGTGGAGGAGTTGCTATGAAGATATGAGGTTTTGGTGCTATGAATTTGGTATTGAGATTTCAGACTTTCTTGTCAAGAACACGCGGTTAAAATTTCATATATGGCTTTTAAATTGCATTTTTTTTTGGGAATTGACTGTCAAATGTATTGTTGTTAAATTTTAGAATTGCGTGATGGACACTTTGGTGATTTGAAAGACAGACATGTACTGTTCTAACACATTTTTCTTGAAAAAATTATTTCATCGAAAATTGTCATACACTTATATTTGAAAGCCCATTTTCACTGGAGTGGGCACATCTTCGTGGCCATTGGAGACCTCCAAATTGATGGCGAGAATATGGATGCACAATAAGGATGGGATTAAGTTTGAGCTTGACATTCATTAGATGAAGATAAAAATTTATTTGTATGCATAGGAATTAGTCAGCCAAGAGCCCCATGTCCTAAGGTGAAAACAAGTCACTCTATTAATTTCCATTTTTCTCTAGCTTTAAAAAAACAGAAAAAAAGAGGCAGAGCTACTTCAATACTCTTTTGTTGTAAGTGACAATGGCTTTAATTAGTGAGGTATTATATTTATTAGATACCTTGATACATTCCACTGCTAATGGGAAGGTAAACATCAAGAAAGGCTCTCTCTCAAAAATTCAGACATGTCTACAATATGCACAAGAACATATTGATTTTTTGCAGGTTGAGTCACAACTACAATAAGAGGTGTTATATACCTTGATACATTCCACTGCTGATGGGAAGGTAAACATAAACAAAGGCTCTCTCTCAAAAATTCAAACATGTCTACAATATGCACAAGAACATATTGATTTTTTGCAGGTTAAGTCACAACTACAATAAGAGGAGTTAGAGAAGTATAGTCATGATTCTGAACTTGTTTATGTTCAGAACAATTCTCCTTTTGAGTCATAAATTGACTCCCATCAACATGTAGAAAATAATCAAGACAACAAAGTTGAGGCTAATTCAATGGTAGATGTGAATGCAGATTTAGAAGTCCAACCTACACTTCCAAAGCCAATCATCAGACCTTGAAAAGAGCTTTTCCATAACAAGTGCAAAACCAGACTTGGATATGATAAGGATGTTTCCTTTCACATTCCATATTACTAAAATCCCATTCAGTTTCAGGGTGCTAAATTTCTTCATGACAGTTCACCTTCAGCTGTTTTAGATTCTGCCCCTCTTCCACAACAACAACAACAGATTGTGAAATGCCAACATTGTGACCAAGTTGGCCATATGAAATATCATTGTTTTGATCTTCATCCATGTAAGAATTGTCATAAAACCAGTTATTTTCAAAAAGATGCTTAAAAAACAAGCCTCCTGCAAGAACAAAGATTCATCTTAGATGGATCGCTTCTTGGCAATGGGCATCAATAGCCAAGAAGCTATTTCTGTCATATGTCAGAACTTGTTCTAGAGTATTGAACAGTCTTGTAGTTGAGTTTTCTCTATCATCTCACCTTGTATCTGACAAGGGGGGAAGTGATGGTCATCTACAAGCTTCAAAGCCACATCAAGCGAGCCTGAGCCACAACCTGCCATACCAAATTCAGAGTTGTACCCAGAGACAAAAATGCCCCTGAGCATGCCTTCAGTCATTGATACCTCTTCAAATAATTGGGGACACTTCCTCTAGTAGAAGACTTCAACTTCTTGCCAATTTTGGAAGAGTTCTAGGAATTGCATTAAGCATTCTAGAGTTGTTGGTCATCCTTAAACCATCACAGGTTGAGACCTCCCTTTTTAGGTTGAGGTTCTCTCTTTTTATACGGGGTGAGACCTCTCTTTCATGGTTGAAGGTTTCCCTCTTCCAAACATCAGGAGCATTTCCTCTAGTAGAAGACCTCAGCTTCATGCTAGATTTGGAAGAGTTCCAGGAATTGCACTAAGCAATCCATTGTTGGTGGTAATCCTTAAACCACCACCCTTATACCACATTTTAGAGAGCACATTCATCCTAGTGTTGCCATGCATTTTTTCACATTTTATATTACAGCTCTCTTCTTGGACTCATACATAACCCTTCAGATTAAGGGGGGGAATGTTGGACACCTAATCCTCTAAGGGTTGGTGTGGAAGCTCGACAGCCAAAGGGAGTCCAAGGGACCACTTGGAATCCGAAACCAAGGGCCATTCATATGTATTATAAATATGTATCATTTTGAATAAGAAATGAAATCTAATGTTTATATTTCATATTGCCTCCGCCATTTATGTGTTTAACAAATCACATATCCAAAATACACCAAGGGTTGTTGCGCAAACTCACACTTCTTGAGATTTTCTAGTAGTTGGTGCTTCTTCAATGTTTCCAACACCTGCATCAAATCTAAAATATTCTCCTCCCAGGTCGCACTATATACCAAATATCATCCAAATAGACAATAACAAATGAATCTATAAAAGTGCTCAGTACATCATTCATTAATCTCATAAATGTAGATGGTGCATTACGTAGGCAAAATGGCATAACTAACCACTCATACAAACCTTGCCTGGTTTTGAAGGCAGTCTTCCATGTATCTTCTTCTTTGACTCGAACCTGGTGATATCCAGACTTCAAGTCTAGCTTGGTGAAATAATTTTCTTGCTGCAACTGATCTAGTAGATCATCTATCTTGGGTAGGGGGTATCTGTTCTTGAGCGTGATTTTATTCAATGCACTATAATCTATACACATCCACCAAGTCCCATCCTTCTTTGGCACAATGATGATGGGTGACCCACATGGTGATATACTTGGTCAAATGACACCTTGTTCTAGCAGCTGCTGTAACTGTTTCTTCACCTCACTTGCTTCTATAATAGGCTACTTGTACAAGCCAATATTTGGAAATGGGGAGTCTAGCAATAATTGGATCTCGTGCTCCACTTCTGTCTTAGGGGGCAACCCTTTAGGCTCTCAGAACACGTCCTCGTATGCCTGTAAAAACTCCTCCAATTGTTGTTTTTGTTTCTTAGTACACTTCTCTAGGGATGCCTTACCTCTTATTGACTCCTCTATAGATTAAATTTCTCTTAGAAACAATAAAACATACTTCTTGCCCGAACTAATCAATTTCTTGGCTTGGTTGGCACTTACTAGTGAAATTTTTTACTTGCCTTTGTGTGCGTTGATGATGAATAATTTTCCATCCTCAATGAGATGGTACTGGTTAGCTCTCCTTATGAATATTTCATCATGCATGTACATGTATGTAGTCCCAAACACGACTCCACATACATCAAGAGGAACCACATCCAAATCTACCTCATCAATAAAAACATCACTGATAACAAATCTATTTTTGCACTGTTTTTTTACCTTCAACTCTGCATCCTTATGTACCCATCCCAATGGATATGGTTTTGGATGATCACAAACTTCCAACCCCAACTTCTTGACCAGATATGTTGCAATGAAATATACCTGCGATATCGAGTCAAATAGAGCATCAATGTTCATCTTCTTGACCTGTATCTTTGCATGGAAGAGTTTGGTCATTTATTTCTCTTTCCATTGTTGAAGGCTACTCATATTCACTTCCTTCTGCACCGATGTACATATGATATTTTCATTCATGTCCGAGCTTCTTTCAACTTGGTTGCTCGAATCAGTGGCCATCTGATTCTTCTTCTTATTATCTTTCTTCTTGTTCTTCGAGTTTAGCTCTGGATGAAACTTCTAGCACTTCTCCTCTATATGGCCATCTATCTTGCAATGGTTGCAGTGGTTGCTAGGATCTTTGCACTAGTGTGTTTTGGATGTCGTCTTTTTATATCTTCCCCATTTTTTCTTCTTTTTTGCCACCTTAGAAGCTTCATTTTTCTCCTTCTGCTTCGATCCACTTGATTGCACTCTCTTTAGGCCTATGTTCTCCAAGTATTGTGCATGTACACAAGTCTTGTCCACCGATTTTGGGTTGAACAACATCACTTGCTCATGCAGATGGCAGTGCGTACCCTCCAAATAATTGAGGAGGAAATTTGGGTTCTTCAGAGATATACCCATCATCATAGCCATCTTTCTTAATTATGTGGTGTACTGTTGCACGCTTTGGCCTGACTTTTGCTTGAAGTAATGCCATCGGATCCAATGGTCCTTCAAATACCCAATGGGATAAACCTGTGACTTAATGAGGGTTTTGAAATCCTCCCACTTAGTCACTATAGGTTCTCCCTCCAACCTTAGGGTTTTCGTGTGGCTCTCCCACCAAGTCAGTTCATGGACCTCTAATTTTAGCCGCACGAATGAGACCTTCTGCCCTTCCTCAATCTAATGGACAATGAAAAAAATTCCAGTTTCTGCAACTAAAATTTTAGTTTCAGAGCAATGATCTCACTGTGGTATGACTTGATATCAACTTTTACTTCCACTTTAAACATGGATTGATTCACGATACTCGAACTGGATTGCTATTTTTCGGGTTCTTTCTCCGACTAGTTCTTTTTATCTTCTCGATCTCCCGATCCCCCTTCTGATTTTCCCTTTGCATTCGAACCCCCATATTCTCCAAGTATCCTAAACTTATTGCTTAGGGCCACCATGAGGAGGTTTACATTTCAGTTTACATCTGCGACTTTTTGTTTGAGTCACAAAAACCTTACCTCTGCAGGATCACAAGGTTTGTTTGCAGATTTGTCACCCATGATTAGGGTTTTATGTTTTTCAGACTCACCACTCTAGATCCTTGCAATCTCCAAAAAATACCCAAAGAAATTATCTTTGATACCAAATGACCTGTAAACTATCTTGGATATTCCACTGGACAATTTTTCACAACATATGATCTAATACTATTATATTAAAAATATGAGATTCTACACTATTACAATTTAATTTAATTTATAGATATGTATATTTTACTGTAATTAGTGCATGCATGTAAAATTAAATCAAGAAGAAAAATAGAGAATGAAAAAATAAGCTCACTCACAAATAAAACACGATATATTCTTTATGGGAAACCATTTCGGGAGAAAACCCAGTTGGAAGGTGAGGTAGATTCACTCTCTTGATCTCTTTGGAAATATGGCAGTAGACACAAATAAGTAATGCCTGTGGCCTATGGGCTGCTAAAGTGCACAAATATTCTCTGTATGCTCTACCTCCTATCTCTCTTGGCTATATTTTCTCAACTATGGAACAAAATGCTCTCGAAAGAATGGAATGCCTCTTCCTCCTAGTGGCCAAGTTATAACACAACCTGATAGCCTACTAGTGGTTAAGTTTGACTACATCAAATCTTAACTAGATTTACAAAATAGACTCTTCTAGAGTATTTTACATCATAAACACATGGTTAGCCCATTTTTAATTAATAATGGGGGTTGACGCGGTATCCTCTCGAACTATAGGTGTGAAAATAGTAAGGTCAACTTCTGAGTGGCATAACTTTTGCATACGTATTCTGCTTGACACGATTCTTGTGTCATTGGAAAGGTCTCTATGCGTAGAATAACATGAAAAGACATGGAAATAATGAAGCAAAGTTTTACCATTACAAAACTTCATTTGATGCCTCAAAATTCTCTCGAAAGGTTTCAGACTCGGTTTTGCCAAACTCGGCCCCGTCGGTAAAAATGGTCCCGTGACCTGATTCCTCCATTTTTTCCACTCCAAATGAATCAAGATGGATGAAAAACAATATAATATCAGTCAAGGAAGATATTCCTATAACGAGTTAAAAGAAGGAAGGAAAGATGAAAGCATTTGGCACCGTTTTTGGGCCAGTAACTTCACACATGTGGCAGAAGAGCTAGGGTTTCTGCAGAGGTGTCAAACAGTCCAAGAGAATGTCACCTAAAGGATCTCTGAACCAGTTCTATTTCTAGCCAAGTTCATTTGGAGAAGTCTCCAAATATAGTGAAGAAATGAAACACCTCCAAATTTGTTCTTACTCCTCACACATGTGGAATTGCAGAAGTACGAACTGCAGATATGTGGAAATGAGGTCAAAATTTCACGGTAGTCGAGGAGTGTAGTATTAGAATAATTTTGACTTGTTTTGACTTGCACAAGAAGGATAAGCAGTGAAGAAGGATCTTGTGATTCAGTCTTGGAAAGGTTGTTTTGTCAAGGGTCTAGGTCATGGTCTTCGTATTCATCAATTGAAGTTTCTACAAGAAGAATAATTCGTTTTGGTTTTCATCTCAAGTTGGAGAGGTTTTGGGCCTCGCTGATCACCTATATTCTATGTCTCTTGTCTCTTTATTTTTTTATGCATTGATAGTTTTTTTATGAAGAATAACACTATAATAATCTAAGAAAATAGAAGAATCTAATCCAAGTAAAAATCATTCACAAGAAGTTATCATGAGAAAGAGAAATCACCTGTTAGGTCCCTATAATACTAGTGATTACCCCATTACTATTGTAGTTGTATCCTTTATTAATATTGTTGTGCCCCTATTGTCCCCATATTTTTATTACTGTGCCCCATAGGACCTCTCTATTGTTATTTTTGTGTTTTTATATTATTATTGTTAGGTTGTTTGGGTTATATTGTGACTCCTTAGACTCCTATATAGAGAAAGGAGGTTTTGGTAATTTGAATCATCCAAGAATTGCTCATTTGTGTAATGTAAAGGAGGTTTCCCCTCAAAGAGGCTGAATTCTAAGGCGTTGATCTCTCTTTTCTATCTTTTTGTGAGCTGGTTCCATAACATTTGGTATCAGAGCTTTGGATTCTAGGGTTTTGTTGCTCCAAATAGGTCATCATGGCACTTTCACTATAGCTTTTTTCTGCGACGTTTCAGAAGCGAACAAAAAATCCCATTTGAGATGAAATTGTAGTGAACCTTGGGTCTAAATTTCAAAGATTTTTGTGCTATATTTGCGGAGATATGATCTGAGGAAGTTGGTCTTTTTGCAGACTCCTGAATTACATTCCAAACAGGTGACCTGGGGAAAATCATCATAACTTTCTATCTGAGCATCAGATTGAAATTTTGTAAGAAGGCACAGAAAGAGGACAGACTTTAGTTTCTTGTATATATTTTTCAGTGCCAAAGGTTGAAAAAGTGACACATGGAACTTCATACAAGTTCGCTCTTCTGGAAAGGTCTATAATCAGGTCATCTTGGGAGATTGTGCATAACTCTTTCTTGGAGAATCCAATTTGGATCAGACTGGTGGCATTGAAAAGAGGACGTAGAGGCTACTACAGGTTGCAATTTTAGAATTGGATGATCTAAAATTAGAGAGATACATCAGATTCAATATCAAGCTCCTACAAAGTGAAAAAAGATGTGTAGTTTTTTTTAAATTTTTGCATAAGCTTGAAAAATTAGTTAGAAGGAATTCAAAGGACATAGTAAAGCATTATTATTGATAATTTATGCCCCGAGGAAAGAAAATGCAAACACCTAGTAAGCAACCTGAAAGCTCTAGCATGACTCATGAAGAAGAGGAAGAAATGCAACATGATATATCAAAATTACGAGACCAAGTGCAACAAGTGTCACTCGCACAAAAAGTAACAGAATTGAAGATGAAAGATGTAGAAGCTAATATGGATGGCATGGAAGCTAAGATGAATGGCATGGACACTAAAATGGATGGCATGGATGATAAGATGGAAGAATTGAAGATAAATATGAATAAGTTGTTACAAGAAATGGTCACTAATGGTGAAAGGGTAGTAAAGGAAACTCATGATGAGAACAAAAGAAATGTTAATAATGATTCCATAGACTCTAATGTTGGATCTAAGACCCACCATATTCCAAAAATCAATATGAGGAAGTTTGATGGAAAGGATCCCACAACATGGATATTACAGATGGAGCAATTTTTCGATCTCAATAATGTGCAAAACACACAAAAGGTACGTATTGCAACTTTATATTTGGAACCAAATCAGTTTATATGGTATCAATGGCTTTTCTCTCCTAAACAAATTATCACTTGGGCAATTTTTACGGAAGAATTGACAACACATTATTAAGATAAAAAAGGCAACACCTATTTTAGCCAATTGGTAAGTCTCAAACAAAATGGTTCAATAATGGAGCACATTGAGGAGTTCCAAAAATTGAACATAAGGGTAAAAAATATTCTAGAGGAGCATATGATTGATGTGTTCATGGGGACTTTAAAGGATAATATCCAACATGATGTTCGCCTTTGGGAACTTGATTAATTAGAGAAGGCATTCAGGTTAGCAAGAAAAATGGAAAGCAAAATTATGGCAACCAGGAAGCATACCGGTCACAACTATAAAGATGGAAGTGTTGTTACCCCTAGCCTTCCAAAACCTATAAGGTTTACACCAAAACAATTGGAAGAAAAAAGAGCAAAAGGGCTTTGTTACAGGTTTGATAGCAAATACAATAGAGGTTGTAAGTGTGCTGAGAAGAAATTATTCTACATAGATTGTGAAGAGGAAGAAGAAAAGGAGCAAGAAAGGTCAAAGGAAGAGGATATACTCCAGGAATAAAGCCTAGACAAAGAAGAAATGAATCCAACCATATCTTGTAATGCATTGGCTAGAATTACCACTCTTCAAGCCATTAAGATAGAAGGACAAATTAAGAAGACAAGGGTAATAGTGTTGATTGATTTAGGAAGTACCCACAATTTTATTCATTGTAAGGTAGCAAAAGAATTGAATTTCTTCCTATATCTAGCACCAGAGTGTCAAGTGATGGTTGCAAATGGAGGAACGATAAATTGCTCTAGAAAGTGCCATACTATCAAGCTATCCATGGGAGAGTATGTATTGACTAGCCCAATGCTTTCCATTCCAATGGGAGGTGCTGATGTTGTACAAGGAGTCCAATGGCTACAATCCTTGGGTACAATAGCTTTTAATTTTCAAGAACTTTTCATAAAATTTTCTGTGGAAGGAAAGGAAGTTGAGTTAAGGGGTATTGCAGGGAAATCGAGAAAGATAATCAGCTCTAACGGTATGAAGAAGCTTCTAAAAAAGGAACAAAGAGGTGTAATTGCTCAATTATGTTCGTTAGATGTTTCCACATCGGAATCATCTATTTCTCCAAATCTCCAAAAAGTCCTGGACAATCATTCCAAGGCATTTGAGACTCACAAAGGTCTCCCACCTATTCGTGATCATGATCATGCTATTCATCTGATTCCAGGAAGTGTTCCTCCAAACATCAGGCCATACAGATATCCCTATGCCCAAAAGAGTGAAATTTAACGTATGGTTGCACAAATGCTAGAGGCTGGTATAATTCAACCTAGTTAAAGTTCTTTCTCTACTCCAATAGCATTGGTGCACAAGAAGGATGGATCATGGTGCATATGTCCGGATTATAGGGAGCTCAACAAGCTCACTATTAAAGATAAGTTTCCCATTCCTCTCATTGATGAATTACTGGATGAATTGCATGTATCAATTTACTTCACCAAGTTGGATCTTCATTCAAGATATCATCAAATCAGAATGAAGACTGAAGACATTTCAAAAACAACATTTAGAACTCATGAGGGTCATTATGAATTTTTGTTCATGCCTTTTGGCCTTACCAATGCACCTTCCACATTTCAAGGTTTGATGAATTCCATTTTCAAACCCTTCCTTGGAAAATTTGTGTTAGTATTTTTTGATGATATACTAATCTACAATAAGTCTTGGAAGGATCATGTTGAACATGTTGACAGGGCGCTACAACTATTGGAGGAAAAACAATTATATGCAAAAAGATCCAAATGTTTCTTTGGAGTACAAGAGGTGGAATATCTAGGTCATATTGTATCTCATGAAGGATTTAAGGTAGACCCTAGCAAAATTAAAGCCATTAAGGAATGGAAAATCCCCACATGGATAAAGCATATGTGAGGATTTCTCGGGTTGACATGGTATTATCGCAAGTTTGTTAAGAATTATGGGAGAATAGTAGCACCTCTAACAACATTATTGAAGATAGATGCATTTTCATGGATTACAGAAGCAACAAAGGCCTTCGAACATCTTAAAGAGGCAATGTGCCAAGCACCAGTCTTAGCTACACCGGACTTCACAAAAACCATTATTGTGGAATGTGATGCTTCAGGAAATGGAATTGGTGCTGTTTTAATGCAAGATGAAAGACCCATTGCTTTTGAAAGTCGTCCAATCAAGGGAAAGTTTTTACATGAAGCTATTTATGAGAAGGAAATGTTGGCAATACTACATGCACTTAAGAAATGGCGACCCTACCTAATGGGAAGACACTTCAAGGTAAAAATGGATCATGATAGCCTTAAATACTTTTTAGAACAAAGATTATCCTCTGAAGAGCAACAAAAGTGGGTCACACAGATGTTGGGTTATGACTTTAAAATCATCTACAAAAAAGGGAAGCAAAATGTGGTGGCAAATGCACTCTCAAGAAAGGATGAGGATGTGGAAGCATTATTGTGCGCCATTTCTATTATCCACCCAGATTGGATAAACGAAGAAAGGGAGGAATGGAAGAATGATGAAGAAGTATGGGCAATTATTCGAAAGTTACAACAAGATTCCAGTACATTTAATACATTTAGCTAGCAAAATGATTTGTTATGGTACAAAGATCGCTTATACCTCTGTAAGAATTCACAACTCAAACAAAAGATTCTTGTGGAATTTCACACTTCTCCCTTAGGAGGGCACTCAAGATTTTTAAAAACTTACCACAGGGTTAAGAAGGATTTTTCTTGGGATGGCCTTAAATGAAATATTCAAAAGTTTGTGGTGGAATGTTTGGTTTTCCAAGAAAATAAAGTTGAAACAATTAAGACGCCAGGTCTATTACAACCTTTATCCATTCCAAGCCAATGTTGGGAGGAGGTTTCAATGGATTTTATCACACGTTTACCCAAGTCTGAGGGAAAGAGTGTCATCATGGTGGTAGTTGAAAGACTTACCAAGTATGCACACTTTTGTTTATTATCACATCCATTTAAAGCCAGTACAGTTTCTACTGCATTTATGGAAACAATTCAAAAGCTACATGGAAACCCAAAGATTATTGTAAGTGACAGAGATCCCATTTTCACTGGAAATGTTTGGACATAATTATTTTCTTATCTTGGTACTCAGTTAGCTCATAGCTCATCTTATCATCCTCAATCTGATGGGAAAACTGAGATAGTAAACAAATGTTTGGAAGGATATCTTCATTGCTTTGTATCTGATAAACAGACACAATGGGTCAAATGGTTGCCTCTGGCTGAATGGTGGTATAACAATTCCTTCCACACAACAACAAAAATGACCCCATTTATGGCACTTTATGGATATCAGCCACCATCCATTACATCATATTTAAGAGAAAGTTTTAATGTTCAAGCAGTGGAACATCACATCGAACATCAACAACACGTCCTCCAACTCGTAAAGGATAACCTCGTGTTGGCACAAAATAGAATGAAACAACAGGTAGATCAACATCGCAGCGAAAGAAGTTTTGAGGTAGGTGATTGGGTATTCCTACGGCTACAACCATATAAACAAATGTCCCTCAAGCAAGCTAAGAACGATAATAATTTATCACCAAAGTATTATGGTCCGTACAAGGTGTTGCAAAATATTGGTACTATGGCATACAAATTGGAGCTTCCTATAGTGTCTCGAGTGCACCCAGTTTTCCATGTTTCATGTTTAAAGAAAGTTATAGGTGGCAAGCTCCCAGTTCAAACAATATTGCCAGAACTTGACGAGGAAGGAAAAATTATATTGGAACCGGAAGCAATCATAGAAACAAGAACTCGACAGCTACGAAATCAATCAATTTTGGAGTATCTCATCAAGTGGAAGAACTTATCCGTTGAAGATTCCACATGGGAGGATGAGAATTTTATACAGAAGCATCCAGAACTACTCAAGTGTTGAGGACAACACTTTTTTTGAAGGAGAGGGGCATGTTAGGTCCCTATAATACTAGTGATGACCCCA
This sequence comes from Pinus tabuliformis, assembly GCA_031772625.1. NCBI lineage: Eukaryota > Viridiplantae > Streptophyta > Pinopsida > Pinales > Pinaceae > Pinus > Pinus tabuliformis. The sequence goes on along the minus strand of CM062818.1, from coordinate 1,730,148,210 downwards.
TTACTATTGTAGTTGTATCCCTTATTAATATTGTTGTGCCCCTATTGTCCCCATATTTTTATTATTGTGCCCCATAGAATCCCTCTATTGTTATTTTTGTGGCTTTATATTATTATTGTTAGGTCGGCTGGGTTATATTGTGATTCCTTAGGCTCCTATATATAGAAAGGACGTTTTGGTCATTTGAAGCATCCAAGAATTGTTCATTTGTGTAATGTAAAGGAGGTTTCCCCCTTGAAGAGGTTGAATTCTAAGGCATTGATCTCTCTTTTCTATCTTTTTGTGAGCTGGTTTCATAACATCACCTAATCTTGATGCCATAGATTTCTCAACATGGGATCAGAACTAACGTGACAATTCAAGGAAAGGGCATATGATCAAGGGACACACAAGAAGTCAAGGAAAAAATCTTGAAGGATACATAAGTGAAGTCAGGATCTTCAAAGAAGTGTCAAAACCATAGATCGAAGAAGAAGTCTACTCCAAAATAAGTCTTGGGATCATCACTCAAAAAATAATCAAGCAAAAGAAGGCCAAAACCCTACATATACTCAAGGTGAAGAGATCTACAAATCAAAGCAACTAGAAGTCTATTCATCCAAGAGAAGCACTTCAAGGACATATATCACATCATCCTAGAGAAATTCAAAACCCTAGTAGCATTCATGAGATCTGCACTCAATCATCACTGAAGGAAACCTCAAATATTTTTGAGTTAAAGCATCTTGAAGGATAGATTGAAGGGTGTTGTCATCGTCTTCAAAAGTTTATAAGGAAATTTCCCTCTCGTTGAAGCAAGGTTCTTCCCATTGAAGGACACCATCAAGAATTCATCATTGATCACCATCAACTAAGTCATCCTCAACAATCTAAAAGGTGATCTCCCTCTTTGTGGGGTCAAGGATCATTCTCGAAGAGAACTATCTTCATCAAGAGGAAATTTTCTTTCATATCATTAAATTAAAGGAAGCAACAAGTGGAAGAAGCATCTTGAGCGTGATTTTATTCAACACCCTGTAATTTATACACATCCACCAAGTCCCACCATTCTTTGGAACAATGATGATGGGTGACCCACATGGTCATGTAGTTTGTCGAATGACACCATGTTCCAGTAGTTACTGCAACTGTTTCTTCACCTCACTTGCTTCTTTAACAGACTACTTGTACAACCCAATATTTGGCAATGGGGAGTTTGGAAATAGTTGGATCTCGTGCTCCACTTCTCTCTTAGGGGGTAACCCTTCAGGCTCTCAAGACACACCCTTGTATGCTTGTAATAACTCCTCCAATGGATGTTTTTGTTTATTAGTACACCTCTCTAGGTAAGCCATGCCTCTTATTGACTCCTATACAAATTTAATTTCTCTTAAAAACAATAAAACATATTTCTTTATGGAACTGATCAATTTCTTGGCTTGGTTGGCACTTACTAGTGAAATTTTCGACTTGCCTTTGTGTGCGTCGATGATGAATAATTTTCCATCCTTTATGATCCGGTACTGGTTACCTCTCCTCATGAATATTGCATCATGCATGTACATGTATGGACTCCCAAACATGACTCCACATACATAGAGGGGAAACACATCCATATCTACTTCATCTATAAAATCAACACTGATAGCAAATCTAATTTTGCACTATTTTGTTGCCTTCAAATCTCTATCCTTATGTACCCATCCTAGAGGATATGGGTTTGGATCATCACGAACTTCCAACCCAAACTTCTTGACTAGATTTGCTGCAATGAGATTCACCTGTGATCCTATGTCAAATAGAGAATCCATCTTTGTCTTCTTGACCTGTACCTTTGCATGGAAGATTTTGGTCATTTATATCTCTTCTTGTCGCTGAGGGTTACTCAGATTCACTTCCTTCTACACTGATGTACATACGATCTTCTCATATGTTTGATCTGCTTTCAACTTGGTTTAACGAATCAGTGGCCATGAGATTCTTCTTCTTATTATTTTTCTTCTTGTTCTTCGGGTTTAGCTCTGGATGCAACTTCCAACACTTCTCCTCTGTATGGCCATCTATTTTGTAGTGGTTGTAGTGGTTGCTAGGATCTTTTCACTGGTGTGTTGTGGTTGCCATCTTTTTATATCTCCCCATTTTTTCTTCTTTTTTCCCGCCTTAGAAGCTTCATTTTTCTCCTTCGGTGTTGATCCACTTGATTGCGCTCTTTTTAGGCTTATGTTCTCCCAGTAATATGCCTATACGCAAGTCTCGTCTAACAATTTGGGCTTGAACAACATCACTTTCTCATGCATATGGCGGTGCATACTGCCCAAATACTTGAGGAGGACATTTGGGTTCTTTGGAGATATACCCAAAATTATAACCATCTTTCTGAATTCTGTGGTGTACTCCTGCATGCTTTGGCCTAACTTTTGGCGGAGGTAATGCCACTAGATCCAATGGTTTTCAACATACTTAATGGGATAAAACTATGAATTAATGAGGGTTTTGAAATCCTCCCACTTAGTCATTAGAGGTTCTCCTTCCAACCTCAGGGTTTCTGTGTGGATCTCCCACCAAGTTAGTGCATGGCCCTCCAATTTCAGCTGCGCAAATGAGATTTTCTACCCTTCCTTGATCTGATGGACACTAAAATAAACTTCCAGATATTGCAACTATTGGTTCAGTTTTAGAGCATCTATCTCATCATGGTACAACTTGATATCGATTTTTCTTCCACTTTAAATAGGGATTGATTCATGAAGGTCAAACTGGGTTGATATTTTTTGGGTTCTTTCTTCGGTTCATTCTCTGTATCTTCTTGATCTCCCAATCCCCCTTCTAATTTTTCCTTTGCATTCGAACCCCCATCTTCTCCAAATATCCCGAGCTTATTTCTTAGGGCTTCCATGAGGAGGCTTACGTTTCGGTTATATCCACGACTTGTTGTTCGAGCTGCAAAAACCTCACCTCTATAGGATCACAAGGTTTGTTTATAGATTCCTCACCCATGATTAGGGTTTTACGATTTTCAGACTCATCAATCCAGATCCCTGAAATTTCCAAAAAATAAACAAAGAAACATGCTCAGATACCAAATGATCCGTAAACTTCCGTGGATATTGCACTGTACAGTTCGTCACAATAGATCTGATACTATTATATTAAAAATATGAGATTCTACACTGTTATAGTTTTATTTAATTTCTAGATCTGTAGATTTTACTATATTTTTTTCATGCATGTAAACGTAAATCAAGCATAAAAGTAGAGAACGAAAAAATAAGGTCACACACACATAAGACACAAGAAATGATTTCTGGGAAACCCTTTCAGGAGAAAACCCAGCAGGAAGGTGAGGCCACTTTGCTCTCTTTCTCTGTCTGGAAATATGGCTGCAGATACAAAGAAGTAATGCTTCTGGCCCGTGGGATACTACAGTGCACAAATCCTCTTTGTTTTCTCTACCTCCTATCTCTCCAGGCTATCTTTTCTCAACTATGGAACAAAATGCTCTCGAAAGAACAAAATGTCTCTTCCTCCTAGTGGACCGGTTATAACATAGCCTGATAGCTTACTAGTGGTTAAGTTTGACTACATCAACTCTTAACTAGAGTTACAAAATAGACTCTTATAGAGCCTTTTACATCATAAACACATGGCTAGCCCCTTTCAATGAATAATGGGGATTGACGTGGTATCCTCCTCAACCATAGGTGTGAAAACAGGAAGGTCAACTTCTGAGTGGCATAACTTTTGCATACATACTTCGATTTACGCACTTCTTGCATTGTTGGAAAGGTTTCTATGTGTATAATATCATGAAAATGTTTGGTGCTAAAGCGACAAAGTTTTACCCAAGAAAACGTCATTTGATGCCTTAAAATGCTCTCGGAAGTTTTCAGACCCCGTTTTGCCAAACTGGGTCCTACCGGTAAAAACGGTTCAATATGATTCCTCTACTTTTTCCACTCCAAATGGATTGAGATGTATGAAAAACAATACAATGATCCAATTCATATTAGTGAAGGAATATATCCCTATAACCAATGAAAATAAGGAAGGAAAGATGAAAGCATTTTGCACTTTTTTTGGGCTAGTAACTTCAAACATGGCAGAAGAGCTAGGGTTTGTATAGATGTGTCAAAATAGTCCAAAAGAATGTCACCTAAAGGATCTCTGAACCAATTCTATTGCTAGCCAAGTTCGTCTAGAGAATTCTTCAAATATAGCGAAGAAAGGAAACACCTCCAAACTTGTTCTTACTCCTCACAAGTGTGGAATTGCAGAAGTACGAACTGTAGATTTGTGAAAAAGAGGTCAAAAGTTCAAGGTAGTTGAGAAGTGTAGTATTAGAAGAAGTTTGACTTGTGTTGTCCTATGAAAGAAGGAGAATCGTGAAGAAGGATATTGTGACTTGGTCTTGGAAAGGTTGTTTTGTCAAGGGTCTAGGTCATGGTCTTGTTATTCGTTAATTGAAGTTTCTACAAGAATAATAATTTGTTTGAGTTTTCCTCTAAAGTTGGAGAGGTTTTGGCCCTGGCTAATCACTTACATTATGTGTCTCTTGTCTCTTTATTGTTTATGCATTGATAGCTTTTATGAAGAAGAACACTATAATAATCTAAGAAAAGAGAAGAATCTAATCTAAGGACGTAAAAGTTATTCGCAAGCAGTTATCATAAGAAAGATAAATCCCCTAATCTTGACGCCCTAGGTTTCTCAACATGGTATCGGAGCTAAGGTGACAAATTAAGGAAAGGGCATTTCATGAAGGGACACACAAGAACTCAAGGATCAAATCTCGAAGGATATATAAGTGAATTAAAGATCTTCAAATAAATGTCAAAACCCTAGATCGAAGAATAATTCTACTCCAAAATACGTCTAGGGATCATCATGCAAAAAATCATCAAGGAAAAGAATGCTAAAACCCTACATATACGCAAGGAAAAGATATCTAAAAATCAAAGAAACTAGAAGTCTATTCATCCAAGAGAAGCACTTGAAGGGCATAGATCACATCATCTTGGAGAAAGAAAACCCTAGTAGCATTTATGGGATCTGCACTCAATCATCACTGAAGGAAGCCTCAAAGATTTTTGAGTTAAAGGATCTTGAAGGCTAGTTATCCAAAGTAGGCTAGATCAAAGGGTGTTGTCATCATATTCAAAATTTTATAATGAAATTTCCCTCTCGTTGAAGCAAGGTTCTACCCATTGAAGGACACCATCAAGAATTCATCATTGATCACCATCAACTAAGTTACCTTCAACAGTCTAAAAGGTGATTTCCCTATTTTTGGGGTCAAGGATCATTCTTGAAGAGAATTATCTTCATCAAGAAGATTTTTTCTTTTATATCATAAAATTAAAGGAAGCAACAAGTGGAAGAAGCATCTTCACAAGTCAATATATTTATGTCTGAATCTGTCAAAATGTCCTTTTGCAAGGAAAACAACAAATTGGTTGGGGCTTAAAACTATATTGCATGGAAGAAGAGGACATATTTGAATCTCATTGAAAATGAGGTTGTGGATCATGTCAAAGGATCTATCACCACACTAGAAAAAGAGCATGATCAAGATCTTGTAAATTTTATGAAAGGTGAAGTTAGGGCTCAAAGGACTCTCACGAAATCCATCAAGGATCCCCTCATTCCATATGTATCAAAACTTGAAACTTCAGAATAAATTTATTACAAACTGGTAGAGTTGTATTCCATAAGCACTACAGGAGAAGTCATCTCACTAAGGAAAGAACTCTATAAGATAAATATGTCAAAATAAGAAGGAATGACCTCATACTTTATGAGGATATTTGAAATCAGGGATCAACTTAAGGATCTAGGAGAATTCATGTCTCATAGAGAAATGGCTATAGTAGTACTAAATGCACTACTGGAGGAGTGGGCTAACTTTACTTCAATTATTTATGGGAAGAAAGAAGTATTTCCATTCCAGGAATTGTGGTCACTATGAAAGATTGAAGAATCCAGGCTAAAGGTAAAATCTTATGTGGGATAACGTGAGAAAAATAAGGCATATGGTACAATGACGAAAAGAAAGGGAAATTTTGGAAAGTTTTGTCCTTAAAAAAAAGAGGAAGAACATGGCTAAGATTCAATGCTATGGGTGTTAGGAAGATGAGCACTATAGGATAGATTAGAAGGGAAATAAAAAAAGAGGAAGAGAAGAAGCCCATATCACCAAGGAAGTGGAGGAAGCTGAAAAGAAAAAGTCCAAGAAAGAGGAAGTAAAATATCTCTACTATGATTAAGATATTCTTCCTCACCTAGTTCATTTCAAGTTCCTGTTTTCAAGTATTCTTGTTGAAAATTAAAAGGACCATGATAGGTGTTATCACTAAAAATATTTCAAAAGAAAAGGGTAAGGTAAAGAAGAATTGATCTAGGTCATTCTCATGCTCCTTTCATGCATAAGAAGCACTTGGCAAACTCAGGGTCAGCATACATCAGAGTTCTTTGAAGGTCCAAACAAGATTTGAAGGGATTGCATACTTATTATGTGGTCTTGGGGATGGGCATCTATTCAACTTCATATTGAATATGAGCATTGGAGAGTTGTCTGAATGGAAGAAGATTTTGTTGGGTACAAAAGCTATCACCTTGACGACTTTTCACTCTAAGAACACAACACATGTGTTTGCAGCATCAGACAGGTCGACAGTTATTTACAGTAGCAATCAGAAGTTGTTGTATAGCAATGTGAATCTTAAGGAAGTCAATCACACGTGCCTTTTCAATTCAATTTCCTTTCCAGACAGCCTTGCAATTGCAAAAGAGAACCTGCTTACTATTGGGTAAATTGATGACATTCAGAAACTTCATATCCATGCTTATTATTGTGTTGGGACAGCATATGTATTGCCCGAGGAGAACAAACCTAACAAAGGCCGAATTTTAGTATTCTCAGTTGAAGATGGTAAACTGCAACTTGTGATTGAGAAGGAGACAAAGGTTTCTGTTTACAATCTGAATGCATTTAATGAAAAGTTGCTTACTGGTATCAATCAAAAGATTCAGTTATACAAATGGGGGCTTCGTGATGATGGTTCAAGAGAGTTACAGTCTGAATGTGGCCATTATGGTCATATTCTTGCACTATATGTTCAATCTCGTGGAGATTTTATTGTAGTTGGTGATTTGATGAAAGACATCTCTTTATTGATATACAAACATGAGGAGGGATCAATTGAAGAGAGGGCACATGAAAAGAGACATTTCAAGATAATGAAGCTCAATATAGTCAAATTTTGGCATTAAGCTGTGTTTTTGAAATTACACAGCAGTTTCGCAGCGCACTGCGAAACCCCTGTAGCACCCTGTTTCAGAAAAAAAACTGTTTTAGGTAGTTAACTTCCAGGAGGTATCTAGAGCAACGGAAAGCATATTTTTGGAAATTGAAAGAGGTTTTTATTCCTAACATACTAAAGTAGAAAAACCTCTTTCATTTTCTTCAAATTGATTATGAGCTGGGAGAAATGGGTGACTAACGTTGCGCTACAAAACTGCTGTAGGTGCAATTTTTCATCTTCTGTTTTACACCTGTTTTTCAAAGACACACTCTGAGCAGCTGGAGTAGTATTTCAAAAACCAAAAAGAGGTTTTTTTTCAGCATAGATTTTTTCACAAAAACCTCCTTCAGGTTTTCCAAATACATTTTTTACGAGAAGTTATGAGCTCTGTACCAAGACCTATTTTTCAGCCATAACAGAGCAAGGGACAGCCTCCTAGTTTCTAGGAACAACAAAAGGATGAGTCATCAAGGGCCAGATGGAAGGTTATGGGCTTCATCAAATTCGACTTTATGGAGTGTTAGGTGTCAAAGAATGCTTTAAATGTTTAGATAAGGTTTTTTTAGTCATAATAAGGAGTTATACTCCTAGTTGTATTAGGTCTCTAGGACTACTAGTTAGTTGTCAAATGCATTTAAAGTTTTGTTTTATGGTTAGAATAGGTGTCAAGGATGGAAAATTTGAATTCCCCTCATGATGGAGGAAGGAATCCAAGCATGTAAAGAGCTCTATATATAGCAGAACATCTGATGTACAAAGGGTTGGAAATTTCAAGAGAAAACAGTGCATATTATGTTATTGCAGAACACTGTATGTTTTATGTTAATGCAGAACTTTGGCTTTACTACTCAGGATTCAGAGAGGGTTTTATGTGTTTTATTTCCTCATGGATTTCTTCATTTTCTCACTTGCAGTGGTATGAACACATGTTACTTAGAATTCATTGATAATGCTCTAACTTCCTTCATGTGTTCATAAACTGTGTTTCCTATATGATGTCTCTGTTTTGCTAGTAGATTAAAACTCTTTATGCCCTGACTTCCATGTAAGCTGATCAGTTGTTGTACTAAAACATGCTCTGACTCCATAGCCCAATAGATGCTTGTTGATTGGAATTTCAACCATTTATACATTTTCATTTGATTTCAATCCATAGAGTTAGCCATCTTATTCATTATCCAAATCTCTAATCTTGTGAGAGAGCCCTCTCAGGTTGGGGAGGCTAAGCCTCAACCAAAAGTTGGTTTGAAATAGTTACTCAAGGTCTACCTGATTAGCAGCCTATCAGGGGTCTGATTTTGTGATAACATTTTGGTGCGTCTGCCAGGAGTCTGAAGATTATTCATTCCCGAAATCAATGGTTGAACTTCTGAAGGTAGCAGGAGCTCAGACATCTTTTTGAGGCTGCAAAACTACCTTGGCGACTCCACACATCGAATAAGAAATTGGAAGGTGACTCCACTGCTAGAAGATCAGTAGCTTGATGAAGTTACAAGATGAGTTCCACTGCAAGGATGAATGCCAGGTATGCTCCTATGAATCGGTCTCATATCCCTGGTTTTCCAAATCCTATGCCAAAGGTTGATTGGTTAGAGGATCTTCCGATATTCAAAGATGAAAAGAAAGACAATGCTGCTCTTCATTTGGTTAGGTTTCATATGCATGTACGCAATCTTAAGGTTCACTTTCCTGAGGATTGTCTCATGAGGATGTTTATGACCAATTTAGAAGGGAAAGCATGGTCTTGGTATAAAAGTTTGGAAAATGGTTCATTATATTCTCTTGCCGATTTCCATTATGTGTTCTATGACATGTATAAAGAGTGTCATCCCTCCTTATTGCTGGTCAAAGACTGCTGTAGGAATTCTTTAAGTCTTATTCAGTACTTGGAGGATTGTTATGATGATAATGAATTTATGGATGAAGAAATTTTAGAGGCTCTTCATAACAATGCATTTCAACACCAAGAAGAAAGTATAACATATCATGAAACGCAGCATGAAGAGCAGCAGGGGTTTACTTGTGAAAACCATGTTTCATTCTTTGATATGAATCATAATGAAGATAAAAATGATTGCAAACAGCAAGAAGAAGTACTGGAAGATAGCTTTTACGACCATCAGGCAGAGGAAAAGGTTGGTTTTTTATGTCAAACTTCTCAGCAGCTTACAACAATAAATGATCATAAGAAAGAGAAAAATTACATTGTTTGTAGGCATCATTCAGAAAAGCAGTTCGATAGCATATCGAAAGAATCTTGTGTGGTTGAGAATCAGTTGTCTAAAGATGTAGAATGTTATGATGATCATCAACATAACCATGTATTCTTTGACCCTATAAGTGAATATATGGACAAGCTTTGCACTCCAGTCTTTCATTTTCATTTGCATTATGAAGATCAAGTATATTATGAGTTGATTTGGTCATCTCACTACCATGGTTATTTTGAGGTTGAATGCAGTCAAGAGCCTCCAATATCAGAGAAGACAATTGATTGGCTTTATTGGAAATATCATGTTGCTTGAGCTACAAGTGAAGTTTGAAATTGATAGGGTAGGTAGGTAGGAAAATGCAAATAAGCTCAAGGTTGACTGAGCATTATTTTTTTTTTTTCAATAGTGGTAGATTTCTTTCTCTCACAATGATCATCAAGTTTAAGCCCGAGGTGAAGGCCCAAGAAACTTAAAGGAGATGCTTGTCAAATAAATTTTTGTTTATCATAAGAGGATAAGGCACTGAAACTGCAGGTTCTTAGTGAACCACAAGGGCACACTATCCCAAGTGGAGCCACTGTTATCACTAAAAAGATTTCAAAAGAAAAGGGTAAGGTAAAGAAGAATTGATCTAGGTCATTCTCATGCTCCTTTCATGCATAAGAAGCACTTGGCAAACTCAGGGTCAGCATACATCAGAGTTCTTTGAAGGTCCAAACAAGATTTGAAGGGATTGCATACTTATTATGTGGTCTTGGGGATGGGCATCTATTCAACTTCATATTGAATATGAGCATTGGAGAGTTGTCTGAATGGAAGAAGATTTTGTTGGGTACAAAAGCTATCACCTTGAGGACTTTTCACTCTAAGAACACAACACATGTGTTTGCAGCATCAGACAGGCTGACAGTTATTTACAGTAGCAATCAGAAGTTGCTGTATAGCAATGTGAATCTTAAGGAAGTCAATCACACGTGCCTTTTCAATTCAATTTCCTTTCCAGACAGCCTTGCAATTGCAAAAGAGAACCTGCTTACTATTGGGTAAATTGATGACATTCAGAAACTTCATATCCATGCTTATTATTGTGTTGGGACAGCATATGTATTGCCCGAGGAGAACAAACCTAACAAAGGCCGAATTTTAGTATTCTCAGTTGAAGATGGTAAACTGCAACTTGTGATTGAGAAGGAGACAAAGGTTTCTGTTTACAATCTGAATGCATTTAATGAAAAGTTGCTTGCTGGTATCAATCAAAAGATTCAGTTATACAAATGGGGGCTCCGTGATGATGGTTCAAGAGAGTTACAGTCTGAATGTGGCCATTATGGTCATATTCTTGCACTATATGTTCAATCTCGTGGAGATTTTATTGTAGTTGGTGATTTGATGAAAGACATCTCTTTATTGATATACAAACATGAGGAGGGATCAATTGAAGAGAGGGCACATGAAAAGAGACATTTCAAGATAATGAAGCTCAATATAGTCAAATTTTGGCATTAAGCTGTGTTTTTGAAATTACACAGCAGTTTCGCAGCGCGCTGCGAAACCCCTGTAGCAGCCTGTTTCAGGAGAAAAACTGTTTTAGGTAGTTAACTTCCAGGAGGTATCTAGAGCAACGGAAAGCATATTTTTGGAAATTGAAAGAGGTTTTTATTCCTAACATACTAAAATAGAAAAACCTCTTTCATTTTCTTCAAATTGATTATGAGCTGGGAGAAATGGGTGACTAAAGTTGCGCTACGAAACTGCTGTAGGTGCAATTTTTCATCTTCTGTTTTACACCTGTTTTTCAAAGACACACTCTGAGCAGCTGGAGTAGTATTTCAAAAAACCAAAAGAGGTTTTTTTTCAGCATGGATTGGTTCACAAAAACCTCCTTCAGTTTTTCCAAATACATTTTTTACGAGAAGTTATGAGCTCTGTCCCAAGACCTATTTTTCAGCCAGAACAGAGCAAGGGACAGCCTCCTAGTTTCTAGGAACAGCAAAAGGATGAGTCATCAAGGGCCAGATGGAAGGTTATGGGCTTCATCAAATTCGACTTTATGGAGTGTTAGGTGTCAAAGAATGCTTTAAATGTTTAGATAAGGTTGTTTTAGTCATAATAAGGAGTTACACTCCTAGTTGTATTAGGTCTCTAGGACTACTAGTTAGTTGTCAAATGCATTTAAAGTTTTGTTTTATGGTTAGAATAGGTGTCAAGGATGGAAAATTCGAATTCCCCTCATGATGGAGGAAGGAATCCAAGCATGTAAAGAGCTCTATATATAGCAGAACATCTGATGTACAAAGGGTTGGAAATTTCAAGAGAAAACAGTGCATATTATGTTATTGCAGAACACTGTATGTTTTATGTTAATGCAGAACTTTGGCTTTACTACTCAGGATTCAGAGAGGGTTTTATGTGTTTTATTTCCTCATGGATTTCTTCATTTGCTCACTTGCAGTGGTATGAACACATGTTACTTAGAATTCATTGATAATGCTCTAACTTCCTTCATGTGTTCATAAACTGTGTTTCCTATATGATGTCTCTGTTTTGCTAGTAGATTAAAACTCTTTATGCCCTGACTTCCATGTAAGCTGATCAGTTGTTGTACTAAAACATGCTCTGACTCCATAGCCCAATAGATGCTTGTTGATTGGAATTTCAACCATTTATACATTTTCATTTGATTTCAATCCATAGAGTTAGCCATCTTATTCATTATCCAAATCTCTAATCTTGTGAGAGAGCCCTCTCAGGTTGGGGAGGCTAAGCCTCAACCAAAAGTTGGTTTGAAATAGTTACTCAAGGTCTACCTGATTAGCAGCCTATCAGGGGTCTGATTTTGTGATAACAATAGGAATAATTAGAATAGTGTGATAGGATGCATCATGGCATCATAGAAGCATTAGAAACAAGTGATCGTGACATCATCATAGGAAAGCGTGAATGATAAATGAAATAAGTCTATGGTAGGAGATAGCTCTTGGTAACCTCATTAGAAGCACTTATGTGTAAAATAATAGGAAATTCATCTAGTACAAAGCTCATCATACATCAGTTAAGAGGAAACATCTTCTGGATGAGGATACTTAAGATCCTCTATTAGAATCTTCATCAGAAGGTTCACCAATAAAAAAGGAGCAAGTGTCTCACCAAGAATTCCTACTTGGAGGAATTCATGAAAGGATGGTATGATGTCAATAAGAAAATAAAGGGATTGAAGGTCTTTCAATCATGGAAGTTGCTAAAGAAATATGACCTAAAAGAAGAATGGGGTATGTATGATCTTATTTGATAATTTCGATTCATGTCATATGGTTACAGAAAATATGGATGAATACTCTACTTCGAGAGCATGATCAAAAGAAAGAATCTCTTCATTGAGAAGATGAAGAAAGGCATGGGTCACACAATGACTAGAAGAAATCAACATAATATGTCCTCATCTTAAATATGAGGTGGTTGAAAAAAATGGAGGAACTACGAGAAAAAGTTCTTGGAAGAAAATGTGTGAAGAAAGAGAGGAGGAGGAATATGCAACTATGATGGAAAACAACATCCGAGAACTGAAATATTTGACTATGATATATCTAGGAAATTTATGAAGCCTGTGATGGAAGCATGAAAAAGAAGGAGACCTTTGACAATGTATATCTTTTGGAGATGTGTCAATATGTATGGATTTTGATGCAAACTAGAAGATGTCATGATGAAATACCATCACAAGGGTAATTTTGATTTAATTTCATTTCCTATTTTTAAATGATATGTGGATGGGCTTATGCAGGGCTTCTAAGGGAAGAGTTGTGGATGTCTTCCATCATTGATGAACATGTAGTAAAATGAAATATCCTTAAGAAAACATGGCATGAAGGAAAACCATATATGAATTGATGTATCACTTTCTGATGAAAGGAATGATGACATGGCTCAAGGATGAAAGTTATGGATGGTCTTTTCCCTACAAAGAAGTACCACTGAATGTAGACTCAATGACAAATAAGAAACTCATGACATCGAAAAAAGGAGTTATACAAGCAGCTGGTTGTCCCATGATCGCCACCTGATGAGTTGCTATAAGAAAGTCCCTGGTCACGAGGGAGCTTGGTCAAGTCCCTATTTAAGAGGGAACTTGGGTATATTCCTTCAATGGAATGGTTATGTCCTCGCTAAGCTGAAAGGAAGAGATAGACGCATCATTCTTGTCTTCACTTGGGAAGACAAAATGGATTGGGTAAACATCTGACATCTGATACTGTTTGAGGATGAGTTGGGGTATCTAAGATAAGAGTAGTTGTATAGAATCGATATTCTTTGAGGATTGGGAATCCAAGATAAGAATAGTCTTGGTGGAACACACTCTAAGAACCCGAGTCGAGTATGTTGCGAGAGAGACAATGATGAGGGTGTCTATACATCATGGGTCTCACCAACATTGTGCTCTAATCTTGTGGATAGATAGAGTTGTTAGTCAAGGCCTTTCTATGTGACACTGTTGGTTACAAATGGGTTACCAATCTGACTTTTCTTATGAGAATTCTTCAGATTGAGAATAACCAAGTACCATTATGAATACCTCCCTAGTTAAGAGGGAGTTTTGAAAAGTGTAACTAGGTTGGTCTTCATAATAACATGTGTAAATATGATTTTTTGTAATTGATGTAAAGAAGAAAATAAAAATATTTTTGTAATGCTTGAATCATGGGTTTCATTATCAAGGAATTTTATTTTAGTTAAGGTTCCCATTGTGAGCCTTTAGGTTTGTCATAAAGTCATAAAGTCTACTGAGTCAATGTCAAGATTTGGAGACCCATTTGGGAATGCTTCACATTGAAAAAGGAAAGCTATTTGTGTCATAAAACCTCCAAGATCTTATCACAAAGTCACCTTGAAGTCGGCCTAAATTTGTTTCTAGAAAGGCATGGCAGCCTAGGCATCTGTTCAAGTTGGCTTAATTATAGATGCATTAGCAACTATGAATAAGCAGCTCGGCCTTCATTTGGAGATATACAATTTTGGTCAATATGAAGCAAGAAGAAGTGGAAAAAAGGTGAAGGAAGATAGCCCTATAACCAACGAAAATAAGGAAGGAAAGATTGAAGCATTCGGCACTGTTTTTCGGCTACTAAATTCACATGTCTGGTAGAAGATCTAGGGTTTCTGTAGAAGTATCAAAATAGTCCAAAAGAAAGTCACCTAAATTATCTCCGAACCAATTCTATTGCCAGTCGAGTTCATCTAGAGGAGTCTCCAAATATAGTGAAGAAAGTAAACACATCCAAGCTTTTTCTTTCTCCTAACACGTGTGGAATTACAGAAGTACAAATTACAGATCTTTGGAAAATAGGTCGAATTTTTCGGGCTTCCGAGAATTGTAGTATTAGAGGAAGTTTGACTTATGTTGACTTGTGCAAGAAGGAGAAGCAAGGAAGAAGGATCTTGTGACTTGGTCTCGGAAAGGTTGTTTTGTCAAGGGACTAGGTCATGGTCTTGGTATTCGTCAATTGAATTTTATATAAGAAGAAGAATTCATTTGGGGTGTCTTCTCAAGTTGGATAGGTTTTGGCCCTGGCTGATCACCTACATTATGTGTCTCTTGTCTCTTTATTGTTTATGCATTGGTAGTTGTTTGATGAACAAGACCACTATAATAATATAAGAAAAGAGAAGAATCTAATATAAGGAAGTAAAAATAATACACACGCAGTTATCATAAGAAAGAGAAATCACCTAATATTGATGCCCTAGATTTCTCAACACAATATACTCTAACGAAACTTTTAGTTTGAGTGATATGTAGGTCACTGAATTTGAGGGCAAGAATGTTTTATATATAGGTTGTTAGATTTGAATTTATAGCATATATACCATCGTAGCATTGAGAATTCTAAACATGACTTAGTTTTAATAACCCCAACCATCATGAAATATGTGGACATGATATCATTAGCTTGTGGTATTAATTTTTTTAACACTTTCATTATATTGTAAAGCCTAATTTTTTAATTGTAAATTATTTTGTGTGGAGGTCCAAATAATGAGTTGAAATTCTGCACAATGAAAACGTAAGGATGTTGGCTCAGAGCTCCCAATTCATGCTTGGTAGATGGAGTTTATTTCAATTAGAGTTTTCATGGAATTGGTCCAGTGTTTTGTGTGTATTGGAATTAGCTACAATTGGGTGTGCTACGACGATTACACGGTGGATTTTGGACTTCAGTATCAGGATTGGTAAATTAATGAGCATGTTACATGTGGGTGTTGGGGAGCATTGGTGGTTGGTTCAACCATTGCATTGTGTTGAATTTCAACTCATTGTGCGGACCTCTGCAGATTGAAGTTCAATGTGCTGAGGTTTGCAAAAAATAATTTAATTGAATGGACCTAATTTAACCAATATAATCGACGGCCAAAATCGAGTGTGGAAGCTCCCCTATGACGTTAGCATGGAGGGGTACGCACTTGGCCTCCATCGTTGATTTAATCGATGGTCAATATCCATTACAGGGGTCTGCACCTATATTAGCTCCTATGGGGAAGGGGGTCACTGCAATCGTCGTTCGCTTTGGTGGAACCTTACACTAGAATCCTACACCAACTCTGAATATGCTATAAATGACTACTGCGTAGAATTTCATCTCCAGCTCATATTTTTGTTGACATGGCCTTCACGATCATTTGCGACTCCCAAAAATCACATAGTTTGACATTACCAATCCACTGGTCACATTTAATTACAGTGTCAGGGTTCAAATTTTATACAATTGATATATTTAAACTTTGAAAATTAGTAACTAAATTTAAGTGTCATTTTAATCCCACGATCAACCTAATAAATCATATACTTATTAATAATTTCATTTACAAACCAAATCGATATTTTTATGGACAATCAATGAAGTTTGTCGTGATTATCTTCAAAGATGTTAGACAAAATATTTACATGGAACATGAGGAATTAGAGAAACATAGTTGATTATACATAGATTTATTCTTCTCATTGACCTAAAAAATTAGAGTTTATATTCTTTTCTTTGCTTTGTTGTCCCACTCAGCCTAGCCATGCCTTGTGTGGCTCCTTGTCTAAGTGGATAAAGCTGAGGGTGTCATCATAATAATAAATTCATCAAAGCTCATGTATACATCACCATTGGAGTCAATGCTTTCTATCATATTACAAAAATCTTCCAGGGAACACCACTCTCCCAAGTTGTGGAAAAACCTTAGAAGTTCATTGAATTTCAATGTGTGGAGGTCTGCACAATGAGTTGAACTTCTGCAAAATAATATTCCGCACAATGAACTTATGCGCAATGGATGATCCAACCACCAATGCTCCACATCAACCAAATGTCACATTCCTATTCATTCACCAATCCCGATACTGAAGGATAATATCCATTATATAATCACCATAGCACACCCAATCATAGCTAATTCTAATGCACACAAAATACTCTGCACTGATTTCATGGCGGATCTATTTAAAATAAAATCCTCCTACCAAACATGAATTTGGTGCTCCAATCCAGTATCCCTATGTGTTCATTGTGTGGAAGATTATTGTGCAGAATTTCAACTCATTGTGCATACCTTCGCACAAAATAATTTACAACTAAAAAAATTCAAATTTACAATCTACCAAAACTATTAAAAAAATAATACCACTAGCTAATGACATCATGTCCATATATTTCATCGTGGTTGGAGTTATTAAAACTAAGACGTGTTTATCTACCTAACTACCAAACACTCAATGCTATAACGGTATACATGTTGTAAAATCAAATCCAATAGCCTATATATATCATATGTTCTTGCTCTCAAATTCAATGACATACATATCACTCGAACTAAACATTTCGTTAGAGTACAATGTGGAGCAAATTGGAATAAGATTTATAGTGATGATTAAAGCTATCGTAATGTGGTATTTATAGTGATGATTAAAAGATCGTAATGTGGTGGAGAGGGAGAGGAAGAAGGTTACAAGGAACTACGTTCATAGTTTCTCTACCACGAGAAGAAAAATAGGGTTATGACTGCATGCACAACATATGTCAAGGTGAGTAGAAATAGTCTAGATGGGTTGCACTCATGGAAAACTCGTGAAATATCTAAGGAGATAACAGATGCAGAGATGGAAAAATATGAGTTGAACCTCCACACAATAATCTTCTACACAATGAACATAAGGCATGTTGTCTTAGAGTGCCAAATTCTCATTTGGTAGACAAAGTTTATTTCAATTAGATTTGTCATGGAATCAGCGCATGGTTCTATTTTTCTACATAAAACCATGAAGATGGGGTGTCACCTGAGTTCCATATATTTAACTATGTAACACATCCTTGTCAGGAGGCCACCTTAAGAAATCAAATATGGGAGGAAGTTGGGAAAGGGTCGGTGACCATAAAGCAAATATTACCTTACCTACCCACCTACCTGTAAGCATAATATCATGTTTATCAAGGAAGGCTTGGTTTTGCACATGCTCCCATGTACCGAGCATGATCAGTGATGATGATACTTTTGGCAGAGGTGTCGAATTGGGCCCTATTTTGCATTGTCTTCATGCTTTGAAGTCATACCTTCCATTTCCATAGAATTTGTTTGAAGTGTGTGACAGAATGTAGAAACCTTGTTTTAATTCCCTTGCCTACTTGCTCCTTTTCTTATGGATGGAATCCCATAGTATTGAGTTAATTAAATATAATCCTATTATACCTAGACAATAATTATTTAGTCTAGCATCATATATTAATCAAGAGCTGAGTTTGTAGAATATTATGGTAATTAGCTTATCTGTTTTAAAGCATAAGTTAAGCATATCAGACTCTAATACTATAGATTTCTCAAAACCAATATTGCATTATGCGAAGGGGAAACTGAGTCTTGAGCAATGTCTTGCTCTAATGTGCTTGCATTGTAGCTCAATTCAATTTTCTCTATTGGGCATGTTACTGGATCATGAGCTTGAATGCATGTGTAGTGCCACAGATCATCATTCACTATGAGCATTGAGAGGAAAACACTTACCTATATTTTAAATTGAATCCAACAAGAAGGTCCGTAGATTTGCGACTGATTTGTCGTAGTCACCAAGGCACATCTCTTTCTGGTTCTCTCTCCCATCACACCTACATAAAAATGAAAGAAAAGCGGCAAATCCCCCTTACTATTTATATAAAGAGAACAAATGTCTTATTGTATAAACGAGAATTAGCTCTTGTTATTCCCATTTCCATGTGGGGATCAGTCCTCAAGCTTTCACTAATGTATCCATGTCGTTTATTCAATTCTGATAAGTAATGTTGGGGGAAGAGGAAATGTACCAAATGTGAACCCGTGTAGAGAAACTGGGGAGCGAATTGGAAAAGAAATTGGTATTGGAATGGAGATATTATGTCATTTAGAGTGACTAGTGGAAGAATGCTAACCATGTACCTCATCCCCATTGCTAATTGGAATGTTGGACAAACCTTCACTGCCTCCCAATAGTTTAGGTGAATGGCTTCCTTCAAACTCAACATGGAGTTAAGCTTAGTAGCTCGCTAAACATTCATTGGTATGGAGCTTCACATAACCGGAGAAGATAATGCGGAGCTCTGCAATAATGAATTTGCCGAGTTAACCTTCAACACAATTCATACATGAAAATTAAAAAACATTATTACATTTGGCATTATTTGAAAGAATTAAAATATCAAATCTAAAAGCATGATTTTCAAAGCATTAAAATAATAATATTAACATATATTTTCAAAATTAACACAAATGAATATGTGCGGGGCTACGAAGGAAGTCCATTGTGTGGAGGAAGCTTTCTAATTTTCATTGTGCGGAGATCTACACCATTGAATTTTCTGAGTTAACCTTCTGCACAATTCATACACAGAAATTAAAAAACAATATTACATATGGAATTATATGAAAGCATTAAAATATCAAATCTAAAAGCATGATTTTCAAACCATTAAAATATTTACATTAACATATATTTTCAAAATTAACACATATTCGTATGTGCGGGACTGCGAAGGAAGTCCATTGTGCAGAGGAAACTTTCTAGTTTTCATCGTGCATACCTCCACACTCTGCACAATCTATTAATAATAAAAAATTAAGTGTGCCTAATTAAACGCAGACCCTGCATTGCCTTAATCAATTAATTAATCATTGCGCTCGTTCTCCCAGAAATAGATAATTGTGCACAATAAAGATGATAAGAATTTAAATACATTAAAATTCAAGTCCTTATGCATAAACTAAGGTTTAATATATTTTCCTTTTCATTCAACTCTATCGTTAAAATTTATGCATAGATATTTGTGTGGAGAATTTTCACTATGCAGAGAGCTTTCATTGTGCAAAGAGGTTTGTTCATAGAGCTTTCATTGTGAAACATTTTCTCTACACTTCACACAACCTTTAATCAATTAATTAATGGTAGAGACATGGACTATGCTAGATTGCATCTATTACCCTTGTTATTAAGATCCTCATCACATGTATGGATTTTTTTTGTTCTCTTAAGAGATGAAATTGTCAATTTTCATTATGAATATCAAATTTTCTTTTGCCAAATGGAGAGTATGATATCTTGTTGATTCATTGTGGATGTTGATATTTGATATTCAACAAAAAATCATGTTCATTCGTTATAATCATCACATTAGTATCAATATAATATTTATATTTCATGGTCGCTTGGTTTTGTCCCTTTTTTATATAATTTATTTATGGTTCCTTGCTAGTACCATCAAGTGCATCACATGGTTCTAATCCTAGAACACAGTGTTGCATGGCCTATTTAGTATGTGGGTACTAGAATGAAAAAAAACTTCGGAATATTCTCATATTTTCAAGTTGATTTAGAAGAGCATTTATATCTCCGTAAAAGAAGTGCCAAAAATTGTAACACCTTGGTGAAAATTACATGTAATATAAGTTAAAAATAATAACCACAGTTGATGGGACACTTATGCCAAGCTGAATGTTGGGCAATACATCCTAGGGGGTGTTCATTTGGTTGTTTATGGCTAAGGAAATGACTAAGGCTTTGGAAAGGAAAAATGGCATTTTTGGCACAATTATTTATGAAAATAATGGAAATTAGGAGAAAAAGGAGATGAAAGGTCACAGGTTGCATGTGAGGAGGAAAATGAAGGGAAATAATGGAAAATGAAAAAATAAAGGCCTCATTCATAAAAATGATTATGAGGATCAATTGGTAACCTTTTTTCAGCATAGTTTTGGAGCTCTCTCATTATGCTCTCTCTCTCTCTCATACTCTTGGATACTTAGAGTTTCTTGGAGCAATCTTGGAGGGTGTGGAATACTTGGATTCTTGGAGAAAGAAGGCAAAGGAAGGGCAGGAAAGCGCAAGGAGGTATCGACACCAACAAATACATCGGATTTCTTGCAGGTACTGAGTTGCATGTATGATCTCTTCACTAGTTTTGGCATGCATGTGGTTTATTGGTTGTGATCTGTCATTGGCATGAAGGAGTGCCTAGATAGACAATGGATTGCCTAGCCTTTCCATTTCCTGGATAGCCATGGTGATTGTGGGTTACTTCCATTGTTTTTTTGTGGTTGGTTCTCATGTTTCCTTAGCTTGGGTTGAGTTATTAGTCCTGGAAGCCCTAGTTGAACAAACGCTTTGGAAGCCTTGCAACATCTTGGGTTGACTTACTAGTCCTGGAAGCCTTGGTTGGACAAACACCCTAGAAGCCCTTGGTGGGTTGAATTACTAGTCTTGGAAGCATTTGTTGGATAAACGCTCTGGAAGCCCTGGAAGGCTTGGATGGAGACCAATCTAATGATGGTTTTGTGATGTCCGACCATGAGGTGGAATCACTATTTGATGGGTTGAGTTGGATGGCCTCTGGAAGCCCTGGATGAGTTTTGATTGATGTGTTCTATGAGATCCCACATTCATGCTTGGAATATGGCATGGGGGCGAATGGCTAAAGAGAGATTTGGCTCAGCCATTCTACAGTTGGGTGGAACATGGTAGTCCCATCTCCAGTTGGTTCATTGCATTCATTAATGAGAAATCCATTCCCTTGATTTTCATGTGTAAAGTGACTGATGTATATATGGATTTTGGTGGTTGATATGTTTATTGTATTTATGTTCCTATTGAGGTTAGTTATATGCGCATTTTATGACAACAACTATGTATGGCTCTCAACATGTTTTACTTGTATATGAATGGATAATGTGTCTATGACCTAATATATGATAATGCAACAAATGGCATAAGGGAACAATGGTTCATAGCGATTATTAGATAAGTATGAGATCCCTACACATAATTATGTTGTTTACACTTGTAGGTTACATGTCGATGATATGTTTGACGAAATGTCTGTCATGGCTAGTAGGGGTCTGGTTAAGGTCTTGTTGAGCTTATTTCTTTTGCTTCATTGTTTCCCTGTACTTTTCTTGATTTCAAGCTATCATTCCATTCTGGGCAGTGGCCTGGGCTCTCGGCCTGAAAAAGTGGCTTAAATCCCTAGGTCATTGGCACATAACTGGCAAGTTTGGTCCATAGTTGCTGGCATGTAGGCCTATGAGAGTGACTTTAGGTATCTAGTCGTCCCCTTGCCGATAGAATGAGAGTAGTTATGGCCTAAGAGGTCCAAAACAACAACGGGACCTAGGGACAGGCTTTCTGAGTGGCTGACTTGTCTCCTGAGGATTCTATTGATGATGTTAGATGACAATATATGATGTTCTGTCGATTCCACTTCCTTAAGGTCACATAGGAGGTTGAATCTAATCATAATACCCTCCCATCTCATGTTTATCCCGATTCACATGGTTACTTTGGGTAGGCCTGGGAGGAGGGTGTTACATAGTGGTATCAAAGCATGGTTTAACTATCAGAATGGATGGGTTGAATGTGTTAGTCATGCATGCATGCCAGTTGCATGTGTGTATCTTACACTTATATACTTGTTGCATTTGCTTAATGACCGATTAGGGTTGTGGTATGGTTATGATGGAGAATTTCATATTGATCTTGTGAAATGCACTTGTCATGAGTATGTGATTGGTTGTGTATGGATTATATGTCACTTGCATGTTTATTTCATGATGCCTACTTACATCCTTGTATGTTGGGTTACATTCTTGAATATTTGGATTACATGTATCAATCTTGTAGGTTGATTACAAGATTTGATCGCTTATGTTCGACTACATGCGTTTATGCATAGATGTAGTTGATTTGGAATTTCTTATGCATATTGTTGGATGCATGTCGCAATATGTATAATGGAGTAATGGTTGTTGTCATGCATGAGGTCATAACATGCATTGTTGATATGGCCTTGCATTTATGACTGAACCCTAGTTAGAGTGATGTTTATGAGTTGATATATTTACTAGCGTATTTCAATATGATGTTACGATTATGTTATACATGTATCACGCTGATTTGGTGATGTTGCAGACAAGGTATTCTCCCCGAGATACAAAGGTACATTGATTTATCGTGATTTGGTTTATCTGACATATTATGCCTTGCAGGAAGAAATATCAAATGGCTAGCAAGATGGTTGACTACAGAGACCCTCCCTACGAATCCAAAGAGTAGTATGGTCTTGGGAACTCTTCCAATTTGGCAGTAATAATGAGAAGTTTAAAGGAAGAGATAAGGAGTTGTAAGGAAGATAGTGACAAAATCATACAGATACAGGAAAATCTAGTAGAGGTGAATGTAGTGATACTCCATAGCTTGTCATATTTGCAGCGGCAACGACCACTTTGGATCAGTCATGAGCAGGAGGAAAAAAACTAATGGGGCATATGGTAGTAGATCGCATGGCAGTCACCAATCAGATAAAGATGACACAATCCGAGATGGCAGATTGTTGGACACTCCAGAGAGGAGAAGGGATAGACACATGTATGATTCTAGTTCTGATTCAGATAGGCACTATGATCATCACCGTTATCATCCTTACAGGAGGAGTGATAGGGGATACTTACTGTATGAGTTTAAGAAATCAAAGCCACCTACTTTTGATGGAGAGGGAAAGGGATCACAGGATGCAGAGGCATGGTTTCTTAGTATGAAGAAGTTCTCCAAGTTGCATGACTACTTAGAGAACATGAAAGCTAGAGTTGCTACATTCAGTCATAAAGGTAAAGTAGACATCTGGTGGGAAGATGTGAAGAATTTCAAGGATATAAACGAGGAAGATTTGACTTGGAGTGAATTTTAACGGCTCTTCAAGAAGAAGTATATGTCAGAGAGATACTTTGATAGTAGGGAAAAACAATTCTATGAACTAAATATGGGATCCATGACAGATGATAAGTACACCAATAAGTTCTTGGAAATGTTGAGGTATGTGCCTTACCTCAAGGAGGAGAAGGATAAGATTCAGAGATTCATTAGTGGACTGCCAGTTGCATTCAAAGACAAGATTGAATTCGACGAGCCTAGATCATTCGAGGAGGCCATTCAAAAACTAAAGCATTGCTATGAACAATCGAAGCGCAACATTGAAACTAAGCCAAGCTGGAGAGGTAATGTAAAGAACAAACGAAAATGGGATAAAAGGAGAGCAAGGCCACAGGGTACAAATAACAAGGAGAATGTTACACCACCTAAGAGGCTCAATGCATCATATAGAGGAAAGGGACATCGATTTGAAGAAAAGAATAAGGATGGAGGTTGGAAGCCTATAAATTGTTGGACTTGTGGCAAAGATCATCGCAGAAGAGATTTTCCGCAGAATCAAGGTGGTAGACCTCAGATATATAGAGCATAGGAGGAGCAAAATGTTGGAGATGTAGGACAAAGTATTCCTCGCATCTATGCAGTCGTGGACAACAGACATGCAGAACATTAGGCATCTATCATTGAGATGGACTGTAAGCTTTTTTATAAAGTTACTTATGTTTTTATTGACCCTGGATCTAACTATAGCTATGTTAGCCTTGACTTGGTGGATAAGTGTGGTTTGAGTAAGGAATTGCATGTAGAGTCTTGGTTAGTGCAGTTGGCTACAAGTACAAAGAAGCGAGTTCATCATTGGGTAAGAGCTTGAGCATTTGATTTGAATGGTATGCCTACCGCAACACATTTGAATGTATTACCATTAGGTTCATATAACATATTGTTGGGCATGGATTGGTTGTATCTTCATAGAACCAAGGTAGACTACTACGAAAAAGCTATTGAGTGGGTTGATGACAATGGAGAACCAAGAGTCATACAAGGTAAGAATAAATCCACATTATTTAGGATTGTGACAACTATGCAAGGAAAGTGTAGCTGTAGGAAAGGGTGCAAGCTATTTGTAGTACACATTTCTAGTGATAAGGGTAAGGAGGTTGATGATGAAAATGTGTTGAGCAGGTACCCAATTTTGTAGCAGTTTCAGGATGTATTCCCGGAGGACATTATAGAGTTTCCACCTCATAGGGAGGTAGAATTTTCTATTAAGTTAGTTCTAGGGGTAGCTCCATCATCTAAATCACCTTACATGATGAGCACACTTGAGTTGATTGAGTTAAAGTTGCAGCTGAAGGAAATGTTGGGCAAGGGATACATTAGGCCAAGTGTATCACCTTGGGGCACACCGATATTGTTTATGAGGAAGAAAGATGGTACTCTTAGATTATGCATTGATTACAGGCAACTGAACAAAGTGACTATTAAGAATTGGTACCCTTTGCCGAGGATTGATGACTTGCTGGATTAGCTAAAAGAAGTAGTAGTGTTCTCGAAGATTGACTCAAGATCCGGATACCATCAGGTACGCATCAAAGAGGAGGACATTTACAAAACTGCATTCAGGACCAGGTATGGGCATTATAAATTTGTTGTTGTTCCATTTGGCTTAACTAATGCTCCAACTACATTCATGTGTTTGATGAATAGTGTGTTGCATCCATATTTGGATAATTTTGTTATTGTGTTCATTGATGATATACAGGTATAATTTAAAACTGAGGAAGAACATGCCGAGCATTTAGCAATAGTGTTGATATTGTTGAGGGAGCATCAGTTGTATGTTAACCTTAGCAAGTATAGCTTCTTTCAAACTGAGGTACAGTACTTGGGACATGTTGTCTCCAAGGAAAGCATTATAGTAGATCCAGAGAAGATAAGGGCCATCATGGAGTGGTTAGCTCCTAAGAATGTGGATGAGGTGAGATCTTTCATGGGTTTGGAAGGCTACTATAGGAGTTTCATTAGGAACTCCTCACAGATTTCTTATCCTATCACATCATTGCAAAGGAAAGCTAAGAAGTTTGAATGGACAGAAGAGTGTGAGACTATCTTTGAACAACTTAAGTAGTTGTTGACGCATGCACCAGTGTTACAGATTGCAGATCCAAACAAGGAATTTGTGGTATGTACAGATGCTTGCAAGAGAGGGCTTGGCAGAGTCCTTATGCAGGATGGACAAGTATTATGTTATGAGTCCTGGAAACTAAACAAGCATGAGCAGAACTACACGACACATGATCTTGATTTAGAAATGATTATACATGCATTGAATATGTGGAGACACTATCTTCTGGGCATGAGGTTCACATTGATGAGTGATCACAGCAATTTGCGGTATATATTTGACCAACCGAATCTAAATTGTAGGCAGGCTCGGTGGTTGGCCACTATCAGCGAATTCAACTTTGAAATCAGATACATCAAAGGTAAAGAGAACAGAGTGGCAGATGCTCTAGTAGGTAGGTACAGGTAAATCACTTATCAACTATGAGCTCTTATGAGACATATCTGTAGGACATGACCTTACGGGTAGGTCAACATGATGTCAAGTATATGGAGATTGTGCACAAGTTGCAGCAAGGTGATAGTATAGGTGTAGGTACAAGTCATGGTACATGTAGTGGTACAGGTACATGTGGCAGTACATGCATAGGTACAGTTATAGGTATAGGTGCAGGTGCACAGGGCATGGAATATTGTCTTACAACATACAGATTGGTCAGATTCCAAGACAAGATATATGTACCAAATATTAGTGAACTCAGGAAGGTGATATTGAGGGACTTTCATGTGAAACCTTATTCAGGTCACCCAGGTTATCAGAAGACACTGACAACAATGAAGAGATTTTTCTATTGGTCGAATTTGAAGAGGGATGTAGTAGAGTTTGTGGCAAGGTGTTTCGATTATCAACGAGTGAAAGAAGAGTGCAAACATCCAGGTGGAATGCTAAAGCTGATCACGATCCCATAGTGGAAATGGGAGGTTATTTCCATGGATTTCATCACAGGGTTGTTGAAGATCGTGAAGCAGCATGACTCTATCATGGTCATTGTGGATAGGTTAACAAAGGTTGCACACTTCATTCTGATGAAGTATGCATTCCTAGCTAATGATGTGGAGTAGGTATTCATCAGAGATGTGGTTAGAGTACATGGTGTTCCAAAGAATATTGTTTCAAATAGGGATGCGAAGTTCACTTCCAAGTTTTGGAAGGAGTTATTTGCGAGTTTGGGCACAAAGTTGGCCTTTAGGAAAAATTATCATCCGTAGACAGATGGACAGACAGAGAGGATTAACATGATATTAGAGGATGTTGAGGATGTATGTGATGTATCAACAATGGAAATGGGAAGAGTATCTCCCCTTGGTAGATACTCTTCCAAGGCAACATAGGTTAGGCAGAAGAGTTATGCAGATAGGAACAAGTTGTTCAAGGAGTTCCAGGTTGGGGAACATGTGTACTTGCACATCAAATTGAAGAAGAGCTCCTTGTGGATTGAACCATGTGCCAAGCTGGTACCATGGTTTTGTGGACCCTTCAGTATCATTGAGAGGATTGGGCCAGTAGACTATCGACTTGCACTGCCTCTGACAGTGAAAGTCCATGATGTTTTCCATGTCTCAATGCATAAGAAGTATGTTCAATATGTTGATCATGTGATTGATTGGTCTGTATTACAAGTTGAACTAGATGGAGAATTCCAGCAAGAGCCTCAATGTATTTTGCAGAAAAAGGTGCTCATGCTCTAGAACCAAGAAATTGAGAAAGTTAAAGTACAATGGAAGCACTTTGGACCTGATGAAGCTACATGGGAGATGGTAGATCTGATGCGGGTCATGTATCCTTCCTTGTTTACCGGTTGAGGCAAAGAAACTTGATATGGTGGTTTGGTATTTGCTTATGGTGGTTTGGTATATGCTTTATGATGGTTGATATATGCTATATGATGTTTTGATATATGCTTAGATATGGTGCTTAGTATTTGTTTCGATATATGTTTTGGTATATGATTTGGCATATGTCTTGGTATACATATATTTTGGATGATGTTGCTATATGCACCCATGTGTATGGATGTAAATACTGTAACGAGCTATCTTATAAAGATCCACTATGCGGTATGGGTATTATGTCACTATGGTTATGTTTTCATGTTATTATGCTATCATGTGGTTATGTAATCATGATGTTATGATTTCATAAAGCTCCACTATGTAGTATGTTGTCATGTTGTCATGATGTTTTGTCTTGAGCAGGTCTTTCATTGTAAATACTCCATCGAGTTGTGTTCTAAAGCTCCATGAGAAATATGTTTTCTTTCAATAGGTTGCTAAGGTATATGTGTGATTGAACACCATGGGTAGTGTCCCCCAAGGGGGAGGGTTCTATAACAACCCTGGTGAAAATTCCATGTAATAAAAGTTAAAAACAATAACCATGGCCGATGGGACACTTATTCCAAGTTGAATGTTGGGAAAGACATCCTAGGGGGTGTTCATTTGGTTGTTTATGGCTAAGGAAATTGGAAAAGGCAATGGCTAAGGCTTTGGAAAGGAAAAATGGCATTTTTGGCATGATATTTTATGAAAAATAATGGAAATTAGGAGAAAAAGGAGGTGAAAGGTCACAGGTTGCATGCGAGGAGGAAAATGAAAGCAAATAATGGAAAATGAAGAAAATAGAGGCCCCATTCATAAAAAGGCTTCTAAGGATCAGTTGGTAACCTTTTGTCAGTTCAGTTTTGGAGCTCTCTCATTATTCTCTCTCTCTCTCTCATACTCTTGGATACTTAGAGTTTCTTGGAGCACTCTTGGAGGGTGTGGCATACTTGGATTCTTGGAGCAAGAAGGCAAAGGAAAAGAAAAAAAGTGCAAGGAGGTGTCGACATCAACAGCTACATCAGATTCCTTGCAGGTACTGTTAGCCTCCTGTTGCAACAGGGTTTCATCTTTCATGATTGACATTTTTACATGCCAAATATGTCATACTTTGCAGGCTGCAGTGTTCCATATTTCCACAAGATGCCATGAAGTATGCTTAGTCCAAATGCACTGCTGTATTCCAATTTTGATGAGTTGCTCCAGTTTTGAAAAGTTTTCATTTAAGGGAGGTCCAAACAATCTAATCTTGGTCTCCCTAGGTTTCAATTTCCTGTTTTAGAATATAGAGAATAATATCTGACCAAACAGTTTAATCTTGGCAGATTGTTAGATAGGTAGAAAATCAAAGGGACCCAACTGTTTAATCTGGGCCCTGGCAGAAATAAGTGTAGATTTAGATAGGAAACATTCAAAAGAAAAATTGTAAATCTGGGTTTGCAAGTCTAAGTGCACCCAAACCAAAAAAGAAGAAAAAATGTTAGGTGAGTAGGCTGGGTAGGTAGCTGTAAGGTTGCAGAATGATGATATATGATCAATTTTGTGTTACAAAGTGTTTTATCTTTTCAGATCACAGTCATAAGGCAGTTTCATCTGGAAGGGCTCAAGCTGGACATCACTAACTCCCCCTTCTTCTAATTCCCCAAGTCACTTACTAACTTCCCCAAAGAGGTCAAGATCTGCTTGATTCCTATTAGTTTCATCATTTTCCATGTCATTTGCCTTGGTGAAGATCTGTTTCACTCAAGGATTCTTTAATTTTCATCTATGAGTCACCTTTCCCTGAAGATTAGCCTAAGGTCCCCTACCTTAGCGCCTGCTTATCATCTCCATATTAATTACTAACTCTAGTATATAACTCCCTATCAGTCTTCCCCTTCCCCTACTAAAAATATGTATATAAAACTCCCCTATGTAAATATCCCCTCCCTGGAAATATAGCCATATTTCTTCTAAGTCAGGGAAAGAACAGTCCATCTGGGGCTGTTTTTAGCCCATCCGAGTCATAACAGGAGTTAGATGACACCTGGTCATGCTAATAACCTCTCCCCTAGCCCTAAAACCTTCAAAAATCCTCATTTCCGCCCTTATCCTAAGTTTTTGTGCATAAATCGTTAAACCCCCGCTCATAAACCCTCAAAAAACCCATGTTTTACCACTTATGCTAAAGTCCCAAGCGTAAATACTTTAAGCTGCCCGTTTATTAACCCCCCAAACCCACAAAACCCAAGTTTTAAACCCCGCCGTGCCGTATTTAAATTGGAATATTCCGCGGAATCCCCGCCCCTTATCCCTCCGCCGCTTCACATTCACCGCCAACCGTTAGATCGCCCGCCCCACAGATCTACGGTGGGCGGGCCTTCCCGTCTCCCAACGTGCCCGAAGGTTAGCATCCAGGAGATGGGCGGTATTGCCGCCGTACTCCCGCCACGCATCACCTCCTGGGGTATGGCGGAGCCCCCTCTGACAAAACCACCCATGTCCAAAGGCGGTGTGCCCCAAAACCAGAAACCGCCTCCTGCCCAGTGACGTCACCCGCTTGCGTCACCCCCCTGCCCAGTCACCCTGACACATCATCCACCTGCGTGGCCCTCCTGCCACTGTACCGCCGAGTCACCTGCCACGTGTCCTGCCGCATCATCAGACCCGCCGTACTGCCACGTCACCTCCGCACGCGATGACGTTATCATGCTGATGTCATCGCTGACGTCACCCGCCATACGAAGTCCGTCATGCTGACATCATCATCTGTTTTTAGCGCGAAGGGCGAAAATCGCACTCCAGAGCCCTGGAATCAGTTTCTGAGGAAGTTTTTGATGAGCGATTTGCACCTAGATAAATTAGGCCAGAATGGGGAATCTTTAGGGAATCTTTTCATTACACAGCCCCCAGCAAGCTCGAAAGGCGCCGAATGACCCATTTTTCTTCGCGAAGCTTGCCGGAAGGAGCAGAAGATAGTCCTAGAGGAAATAGAGGCCGAACATCGGCCATTAATTTGTGATTAGACCGACAGCTAAGGAGAAAAGCAACCCAAGTCATTTGTCAGAGAGTATCAAAGAAAGAAGAAGAGCCAAAGAGTATCAGCTGAAGATTTTTTAGGGGCTCGAAGCACCTGTACATTAATGAGTCCCTCAGAAAAGTCAAGTCAGGAGGCGTAAGCCCATCCTTGCCCTCAAATCACAATTAAGGTATTCAAAGCCACCAGACAGCAAGGAAGAAGAAACCCATACACATTTATTTCAAAAAACACTGCACCAAGCCACCGAGGACAACACAATTTACTCAGTTTTGATACGACAGCCCTCAGCGCAGCCAAAGATCTTTTCATGCATTTATTTCAGATAGAATTAGGTCAAATTAATTATTCTTTATGACCTGTTTAGGTCAAAATGTAATAAAAAACAGTTGTAGAGAGTTTTTCCTATATATACCGCCCTCTGCATTGTTTTAAGGGTTGGTTAATTGAGAATTTTCACTAGAGACTCGCATTGTATACCTCAGTTTTTCTATAATCAAAGATTGCTGAAAGCTTGGAGAGCAAACTGTTTGTTGTAAATGAATGTTTTGAAGACCTGAAGATGGAATTCTTGTGCTGCAGCTTGAAACAATAAGTGCATCTTACCTCTGTTTTATTGTTTACCACTGTCTAAATAGCAGGAAGAAAGAATAGCTTAGAATTTGTTTAAATACACTCTATGCTCAATTTCTGCTATTTCTGTATGTTTTCCTCTGAATGAATTGGTTATGAATATGAATTCCTCCTGGCTCATATTTACCCCGATTCGCCTGTGTTTGCCAATTATCTAGGGATTCTTTACTGCCCCTAGGTAGAGCTCTGTTACCTCCATATGTTAAGCTGATTGAGAGATTCTTAACTGCCTCTCATTACTTAGCATTCTTTCCATCATTAATACCTGAAACATTGTTTCATGCGCAGCTATCTTGCTCCATTTTTCCCTTATTGTGACCGAAGAAATGCACCAGCAGTTTTCCTCCTCGACTCCACACCTAATGGTTTGAAACTTTCAGACTATGCCTTGCCTCTCTACCTGAAAACATCAATTTTCCCACCAAAAACAAAACAAAAACCCTCTGAACTCAAAACCTAGCCTAAAATCCTTTTCAACAAAGCTAAATCTGAAAGAGAGAGCCCTCTCTGACTGTAGGTGGGCTAGAACTTGCAGTCCAAAGTTGGTCTGTGGTTACCTCGGCCGTATCTCTTTTTACAACCTAGGGACAACCTGAGTGATAACATAATGGCGACTCCATTGGGGACTTTCCTCAGTTAATTTCACGAAGAAGGTTGTAAAAATCCACAGGAAAAAATCGATTTTCTAATTGCTGTATATCCCTTAAAACTACAGATGAAGCCTGAATGTCAGCCAGGAAGCTTTTGAAACTGTTCTTGTTTTACATTTACAGGAGTAGATAAAAGCTGCTTCAGTCAATCTCCATGCTAGTTTTAAGCTATACACAGCCATTCCAAAATCTGATCAGTTCCTTGCTAATTACAAAAATATTCCCAGAAAAATACCAAAAAACAAATTCGAAAGCTGGCTCCTAAGAAAAATCCACGACACACAAGGTCAAATCCAGACCCGAACCCACCAGCTGTTTTTGAGAACCCTAACATAATCCCAAAAATCCTTAGGAAGCAAGAAAGACAGGAAAATTTTGCTGATTTGAGTCCTGAAACAGCTTACCTTAGCTGTATTCCGACTCCTGTCAAGGTTTTATTTCGTTCAACCCCTGTTTCCCCTAGTTCATCGTCCACATCTCATAGCACTCCTTCCACACCTCCATTCACTGCACATATTGCAACTACCACTACTGTTGTTCCTGTTATCCCAGTTATCCCTGTCATCCCTGTTGTTCCATTAATCCCCATTGTTCCACTTATCCCTGCCAATATGGCCAATATATATGCACCCCTGCAACTACCTGCTAATCCTGGGGCTTTACCTTAGGAGTACCAATCTAAAATTACCTATTTTGACAGCACCGGTCCTTTCACAGCCCTTCAGCACACCAAAAAGATGCAAGACTATTTTGAAAACTATGAGATAGATGATGATAGTGTGAGAATGAGAATTTTCGTTGAGAGTTTAACAGGTGATGTAAGAACGTGGTTCAGATCACTTGCTGCAAACTCCATAACCACTCCCGATGAGCTTTACCAATCCTTTACCAACAGATGGGAGAAAAAGAAAGACCCCTTGCACATACTGGCCGAATATGATACGATTAAAAGAGGTCCTCAAGAGACTGTTTTGGAGTACTGTGCAAGATTCAATAATGTGTATAACGCAATACCACAGAACTTAAGGCCTCCACCTGACCTTGCCTTGTACAAATTTCCTGATGGTTTCGACCCGGATATGGCATACCAGTTAAAAGAAAGAGATCCTCAGACCCTTGCAGACATGCAAAATGTTGCTGTCAGCGTAGAAGCCAATTTAATTGCCAAGAGAAACAGAGCTAGAATGGACAGAAGAACCACCATTAAGGAAGAACCCTCAGCTTTCGATCAAAAGCTTGATGCTATCATTAGTGGCCTACAAAGGCTGGGAGAAAGAGTAGAAAATGTCGAAAGGAAAGCATCATGGGAAGGACAACAGTCTAATACCATAAGGAACTCAAATTTTAGGAAAACGCAGAACACAAATGTTGGTAGGTCTAACCAAGACCATGATATAAGACCCCCTTTTCAAGATAACTATGTTGAAGGATCTACTTCTAGTGAACCCATAGAGGACACTCACATGAACTTGATGGATCTAAAGGGTGAGCACCAAACTGTCCTGTCCCAAGAAGACCAAAATGAACTCGATTACAATCAGTTTCAGACTAAGTCTGGCGAGTCTTTTGATTTTAAACAAGGTTACGATACTGTTGTGTATGAAGTACACAAACAATATAAGCTGAGAACTAGGACCATTGACATTTCCGAACCTAACAAAACAAAGGATGGAAAACAACCCAACAAGACTAAAGGCAAGGCTGTCATAATAGAACCAGCTGATATACCTGTCCCAAATCCACATCAAGTGACTGTAGAAGACATAACAGACCTGCAGCCTTCCAAAGATCAGTGTTTGCCACCTTCTTCCTCGAAAGAAAGCTCGAACAGTGTTCCAAAAAACTTTCCTAAAACTGGAAAACCGCAAGCAATCAGTCCTCATAACGCTGATAAACAAGAACAAATTGCAGATAATTCAGATGAAAAAGAAAAAATTGCATTTATCAACACCAAGACTCCATTGGAAAAGCCATTTAATTTAGAGGAAGAAATAGCTAAGTTGAAGATATCCATTCCCCTCTCAGAACTGGCCAAGCATGATGTATATAGGCAGCAAATTCAAAGATCACTTCAAATGCCAGAGGTTAAGGATGATGTAAATGTTTTAGATGACACCCCAGAGCTACTGTTTGGCCCAGAAGTTAATGGAAAATCAACACATGGACCTATCCCACCCTTTTATGTCAGTTTGCATATACATGACCAGATTTTGCACAATGCTATGTTTGACTCAGGGGCATCGCACAATCTTATGCCCAAAGCAGTTATGGAAAAGCTCAACCTTGACGTTACAAGACCTTACAAAGATTTATACTCATTTGACTCAAGTCAAGTGAAATTTCTAGGCCTCATCAAAGACTTGTGTGTCTCCTTAGTTCAATATCCAAATAAGACCATCCTCATGGATGTGGTGGTTGCTGACATTCCAGCAAAATACGGTATGCTCCTGTCAAGATCATGGGGAGCAAAGCTCCAAGGATCCCTTCAATTAGACCTTTCCTATGCTACTATTTCAGTCTTTGGGCAACCAAAGAGACTGTATAGAGAAACGCTCATGAAATATGTGGTAAGTAGTGAGAGCAAGCCTGAAAATTTTCCCATTTACTCAATCCACTCTGATATGGATTCCTTTATTTTGTTTAATGATGATACAAATTCTCCAATTGATAATGAGCCCTTTACTCTAAAACAACAAGCACACATCAATGAAGAATCGGTTGCACATACCCATGAGATTGTCACAACAGTTAACACAACCAGCATGTTAGAAGAACATCCCCAAATAGAAATTGCAAATCTGCCCAATCCTAAGTTAGCTGAAACTCTTAGTACAAACCACAAGCAAGAAATCACATGGTATTTAGAGTTTGATGGCTCTGTTAACAAGTTAGGAGCAGGGGCAGGTGTCTGGATTCACAATACATATAACAATCATGCAGAAGGTCATGCCTACAGACTGAATTTCAGATGCACAAATAACATGGCAGAGTATGAGGCTCTGCTGCTAGGCCTTAAACTGCTCAAAGCTCTAGGAGCTGCAAATGTGTCTATTTTAGGAGACTCTGATTTAATCATACAGTAGATGAAAGGTCATTTTGTAACCAATGACAACAGAATGAGAGCCTATAGGACCGCTGCTACTAATATACTCAACGCATTCACTGAATTCAAGCTTGACAAGATTTCAAGAAATCACAATATTCATGCACACAACCTAGCCACCTTTGTTAGTACATGCAAGCTTCCTTTTGACCCAAACCATCACTTCACGGCTAAAATAAAACATAGGCCCGCTGTCCCAAATAACGTTAAAGATTGGCAAGTGTTCGAAAATGATGCCCAGGTTAATAATTTTCTTACCCTTGAGCATGAGTTTTCAAATATTAACATCGACATGGATGCTATGACAGATCCAGAATAGCAAACAAATGAAAATCAACAAACTGTAACCACTGCAATAGCCAAACAAATCCTGAACCCAACTATTTTTGACAAAGAAAACATAGAACAACTAAAACAAATACACTTGGAAGAAGTAGACAAAACAGAGGCAAAGATCATTGACTTAAAGGATAATTTTCTGCCTACTGGCCTGACCCCACTAGAAGATATGTTTGATGCCAATGACGTGCCCAGAAAGCCAAAATTGCAACCCATTAACACTGATATAGAAGAACACAACATTGGAACAAAAGAAAATCCCAAAATGATCAAACTGTCCAAAAATTTACCACCTAATCAAAAGCCCAAGTACATTGACTTATTCAAAGAGTTCCAGGATGTATTTGCTTGGAGCTATGAGGATTTGAAATCCTATGACACCTCGGTGATACAACACACCATTCCTTTACAACCAAACCAGAAACCCTTCAAACAGAAGCTTAGAAGAATTAACCCCATGCTTCTTCCCCCGATTGAGAAGGAAGTAAAGAGGATGTTTGAAGCAGGCATCATAGCACCCATCAGATTTTCTGAATGGGTGTCCAATCTTGTTCCTACGAGAAAAAAGACAGGTGAGATTAGACTTTGTGTAGATCTTAGAAATTTAAATCAAGTCTCCCTAAAAGACCATTACCCTTTGCCTAAAATGGACCACATCCTGCAAAGAGTAGTGGGATCATCTAGAATCTCTTTGCTAGATGGTTTTTCAGGTTTCAACCAAATATTTGTTCACCCGGATGACCAAGACAAAATAGCTTTTACCACACCCTGGGGAACATTTAAGTATGTCAAGATGCCATTCAGTCTTAAAAACGCTGGTGCAACTTTTCAACGAGCAATGGATATTGCATTCGCTAAAGAAATACATGATTTCCTAGTTGTTTACCTTGATGACTTAACCCCATTTTCCAAATTGGATGAAGAACACCTCAAGCATCTCAGGCAAATTTTCATGACATGTAGGAAATATGGCATTTCCTTGAACCCCAAAAAGTCTCTCTTTGGCCTTGAAGAAGGCAAGTTACTTGGCCATATCATATCAAAATATGGGATCAGAATTGACCCTGAAAGAATTCAAGCCATCCTCTAGATTCCATTTCCAAGAAACATTAAAGAGCTACAAGCATTCCTTGGAAAAATCAACTTTTTAAGAAGATTTATCCCAAATCTAGCTGAACTGATAAGATTGTTAAGCAACATGTTAAAAAAGGATGCCAAGGTAAGATGGTCTCTTGAAATCAAGCAAGCTTTTGAAAGTATCAAGTCTGCCTTAACCCAAACCCCTGTCCTAACCAGCCCACAGTTTGACAAAGATTTTATCATATTTTCGTTTGCATTTGATCACACAATAGCAGCTGTCCTGCTGCAGAAGGATGAACAAGGAGCTGAAAACCGATTGCATTTTTCAGCCGATCTCTAAGAGACGCCCCGTTGAAATACCCAATCATGGAAAAACAGGCCTACGCATTGGTTAAGGCCATCAAGGATTTCAGAGTGTACATCTTATATTCACACGTGATTGCCTATGTCCCACACGCTGCTGTAAAAGACATATTGACCCAACAGGGATTAGAAGGCAAAAGAGGCAAGTGGATTGCAAACATCCTTGAATATGACATAGAAATAAAACCAACCAAGCTGATAAAGGGATAAGGTTTAGCTAAACTGATGTCCGAAACAAACTTTCAAGCCTTAGACATTAACCAGATGGACAATGAACCGGAGCTGGCGACTCCACAGATCAGTGAAATCTTTTTACAATCCCCATGGTACGCTGACATATGCTTTGTATTGTTAAACCTGTGTGCTCCCCCAAGATTGTCCAGGACCAAAAAAAGATTTTTGAAAATGAAGGCTTTAAAGTTTTGTGTTATAGATGGTGCATTATTTTGGAGAAATCATGAAGGTATATTGCTTAATTGTTTAACCATGAATGAAACTAACAATGTCATGAAAGAATTCCATGCAGGTGACTGTGGAGGACATCTATATTGGAAGTCCACTGCTGATAAAATTCTAAGGGCTGGTTTCTATTGGCCCTCTCTTTTTGCAGATGTAAAGAAGTTTGCCATGTCATGTCACAAATGCCAAATTTTTGAGGGCAAGAGAAAGTTGTTACCCCTGCCCCTTAAACCCATCTCAACCGAAAAACCTTTTCAACAATGGGGTCTTGACTTCATTGGAGAAATCCATCCTTCTTCCTCAGGCCAGCACAAATGGATCCTAACAGCCACTGACTATTTCACTAAGTGGGTTGAAGCCATTCCCTATAGACAAGCCAATGACACCATCATTATCCAATTCCCTGAGTGCAATATCCTTTCCAGATTTGGCTGCCCTGAGAAAATCATCACTGACAATGCCGCTGCCTTTAAGTCCAAAAAAGTGATCAATTTTTTCCACAGATTTCATATTACTTTGGGCCACTCTACAGCCTATTACCCTCAGGGTAATGGTTTGGCCGAATCATCTAACAAAAGCCTCATCAACATCATAAAGAAAGTGTTAGAAGAAAACAAGAAGAACTGGCACAAAAAACTGGTGAATGCCCTATGGGCTGATAGACTTTCGAGCAAGAGATCCATTGGGATGAGCCCTTATGAGCTAGTATATGGCATGGAGGCCAGATTTCCTTCATCCCGGGGCATTCCTACTATCAAACTGTTACAAGAAATTCAGGCTGAACCAAATGACATTCAAAGAAGGATTAATCAGACCATTCATCTTCAACAAACCAGAGAACAAGTTTATGATAGAGCTAAAATTTTGCAAGAGAAGCTCAAAAAGATGTTTGATAAGAGAGCTAAGGCTGAGGATTTCAATGTTGGTGACAAAGTTCTAAGATGGGACTCAAGAAGGGAAGACAAGGGCAAACATGCCAAGTTTGATTTTCTATGGAGAGGTCCATTGGTTATTTCTGCTGTTCAAGGAAATAACACTTATTTTCTCAGATCTATAGAGGACAACACTGTCGAAGAAGGCCCTATTAATGGCCGTATGCTGAAACACTACCATGATCCCTTTTAAGGGACACAATGAAGTTTTGTATATATCTTTGTACAGTATTATTTGTATATATCAATACTCTGTTTTTTATTTTTATAAGCAGGCTGATTGCTTAAGGAACAACAGTAAATTTTGAGAAGGCACAGCCAAAGCAAGTATTCCAGTTTTAAAGGCTCTGTCTCTACACCAATTTCAGCAAAATAGCAAGAGGAAAATTGTAACATTACAAGCAATTCATGGTAGAAAAGAACTATTTGCAGTCAAAGGCATGTTCCAGCAGCATTGTACATAATTATCAAGCACGCAGAAGAAAGCAGGCGATGCTTTGTAGTTCACACTAACTCAGTGGAAGAGAGAGTGGTTCAGATTTCAAAGTTTCATATTTTTAGCAACCAGAACAAAGAAGTGTTTCCAGTCTACAGCAACAAACAGAAGATCAAGGCAGTCTGACCTACTGTTCTTGGTTTTTCACAAGGAAAAGCCATCCCCAAGTGGAGCCACTGTTAGCCTCCTGTTGCAACAGGGTTTCATCTTTCATGATTGAAATTTTTACATGCCAAATATGTCATACTTTGCAGGCTGCAGTGTTCCATATTTCCACAAGATTCCATGAAGTATGCTTAGTCCAAATGCACTGCTGTATTCCAATTTTGATGAGTTGTTCCAGTTTTGAAAAGTTTTCATTTAAGGGAGGTCCAAATAGTCTAATCTTGGTCTCCCTAGGTTTCAATTTCCTGTTTTAGAATATAGAGAATAATATCTGACCAAACAGTTTAATCTTGGCAGATTTGTAGATAGGTAGAGAATCAAAGGGACCCAACTGTTTAATCTGGGCCCTGGCAGAAATAAGTGTAGATTTAGATAGGAAACATTCAAAAGAAAAATTGTAAATCTGGGTTTGCAAGTCTAAGTGCACCCAAACCAAAAAAGAAGAAAAAATGTTAGGTGAGTAGGCTGGGTAGGTAGCTGTAAGGTTGCAGAATGATGATCTATGATAAATTTTGTGTTACAAAGTGTTTTATCTTTTCAGATCACAGTCATAAGGCAGTTTCATCTGGAAGGGCTCAAGCTGGACATCACTAACTCCCCCTTCTTCTAATTCCCCAAGTCACTTACTAACTTCCCCAAAGAGGTCAAGATCTGCTTGATTCCTCTTAGTTTCATCATTTAGCATGTCATTTGCCTTGGTGAAGATCTGCTTCACTCAAGGATTTTTTAATTTTCGTCTATGAGTCACTTTTCCCCGAAGATTAGCCTAAGGTCCCCTACCTTAGCGCCTGCTTATCATCTCCATATTAACTACTAACTCTAGTATATAACTCCCTATCAGTCTTCCCCTTCCCCTACTAAAAATATGTATATAAAACTCCCCTATGTAAATATCCCCTCCCTGGCAATATAGCCATATTTCTTCTAAGTCAGGGAAAGAACAGTCCATCTGGGGCTGTTTTTAGCCCATCCGAGTCATAACAGGAGTTAGATGACACCTGGTCATGCTAATAACCTCTCCCCTAGCCCTAAAACCTTCAAAAATCCACATTTTCGCCCTTATCCTAAGTTTTTGTGCATAAAACGTTAAACCCCCGCTCATAAACCCTCAAAAAACCCATGTTTACCCCTTATGCTAAAGTCCCGAGCGTAAATACATTAACCCGCCCGTTTATTAACCCCCAAACCCACAAAACCTAAGTTTTAAACCCCGCCGTGCCGTATTTAAATTGGAATATTCCGCGGAATCCCCGCCCCTTATCCCTCCGCCGCTTCATATTCACCGCCAACCGTTAGATCGCCCGCCCCACAGATCTACGGTGGGCGGGCCTTCCCGTCTCCCAACGCGCCCGAAGGTTAGCGTCCGGGAGATGGGCGGTATTGCCACCGTACTCCCGCCATGCATCACCTCCTTGGCTGTGGCGGAGCCATCTCTGACAAAACCACCCATGTCCAAAGGCGGTGCGCCGCAAAACCGGAAACCGCCTCCTGCCCAGTGACGTCACCCACTTGCATCACCCCCCTGCCCAGTCACCCTGACAGGTCATCCGCCTGCGTGGCCCTCCTGCCACTGTACCGCCGAGTCACCTGCCACGTGTCCTGCCGCATCATCAGACCCACCGTACTGCCACGTCACCTCGTACGCGATGACATCATCATGCTGACGTCATCGCTGACATCACCCGCCGTTCGAAGTCCGTCATGCTGACTTCATCATCAGGTTTTAGCGCGAAGGGCGAAAATCGCACTCCGGAGCCCCGGAATAAGTTTCTGAGGCAGTTTTTGATGAGCGATTTGCGCCTAGATAAATTAGGCCAGAATGGGGAATCTTTAGGGAATCTTTTCATTACATAGCCCCCAACAAGCCCGAAAGGCGCCGAATGACCCATTTTTCTTCGCGAAGCTTGCCTGAAGGAGCAGAAGATAGTCCTAGAGGAAACAGAGGCCGAACAACGGCCATTAATTTGTGATTAGGCCGACAGCTAAGGAGAAAAGCGACCCAAGTCATTTGTCAGAGAGTATCAGAGAAAGAAGAAGAGCCAAAGAGTATCAACCGAAGATTTTTTAGGGGCTCGAAGCACTTGTACATTAATGAGTCCCTCAGAAAAGTCAAGTCAGGAGGCGTAAGCCCATCCTTGCCCTCAAATCACAATTAAGGCATTCAAAGCCACCAGACAGCAAGGAAGCAGAAACCCATACACATTTATTTCAGAAAACACTACACCAAGCCACCGAGGACAACACAATTTACTCAGTTTTGATACAGCAGCCCTCAGCGTAGCCAAAGATCTTTTCATGCATTTATTTCAGATAGAATTAGGTCAAATTAATTATTCTTTATGACCTGTTTAGGTCAAAATGTAATAAAAAACAGTTGTAGAGAGTTTTTCCTATATATACCGCCCTCTGCATTGTTTTAAGGGTTGGTTAATTGAGAATTTTCACTAGAGACTCGCATTGTATACCTGAGTTTTTCTATAATCAAAGATTGCTGAAAGCTTGGAGAGCAAACTGTTTGTTGTAAATGAATGTTTTGAAGACCTGAAGATGGAATTCTTGTGTTGCAGCCTGAAACAAAAAGTGCATCTTACCTCTGTTTTATTGTTTACCACTGTCTAAATAGCAGGAAGAAAGAATAGCTTAGAATTTGTTTAAATACACTCTATGCTCAATTTCTGCTATTTCTGTATGTTTTCCTCTGAATGAATTGGTTATGAATATGAATTCCTCCTGGCTCATATTTACCCCGATTCGCCTGTTTTTGCCAATTATCTAGGGATTCTTTACTGCCCCTAGGTAGAGCTCTGTTACCTCCATTTGTTGAGCTAATTGAGAGATTCTTAACTGCCTCTCATTACTTAGCATTCTTTTCATCATTAATACTTGAAACATTGTTTCATGCGCAGCTATCTTGCTCCATTTTTCCCTTATTGTGACCGAAGAAATGCACCAGCAGTTCTCCTCCTCGACTCCATGCCCAATGGTTTGAAACTTTCAGACTATGCCTTGCCTCTCTACCTGAAAACATCAATTTTCCCACCAAAAACAAAACAAAAACCCTCTGAACTCAAAACCTAGCCTAAAATCCTTTTCAACAAAGCTAAATCTGAAAGAGAGAGCCCTCTCTGATTGCAGGTGGGCTAGAACCTGTAGTCCAAAGTTGGTCTGTGGTTACCTCGGCCGTATCCCTTTTTACAACCTGGGGACAACCTGAGTGATAACAGGTACCGAGTTGCATGTATGATCTCTTCATTAGTTTTGGCATGCATGACATATGCATGTGGTTTCTTGGTTGTGATCTGTCATTGGCATGGAGGAGTGCCTGGATCGACAGGGGATTGCCTAGCCTTCCCATTTCTTGGATAGCCATGGTGATTGTGGGTTACTTTCATTGTTTTGTTTGTGGTTGGTTCTCATGTTTCCTTAGCTTGGGTGGAGTTATTAGTCCTGGAAGCCCTGGTTGAACAAACACTCTGGAAGCCCTGTAACAACTTGGGTTGAGTTACTAGTCCTAGAAGCCTTGTTTGGAAAAACACTTTCGAAGCCCTTGGTGGGTTGAGTTACTAGTCCTGGAAGCCTTGGTTGGACAAACGCTCTGGAAGACCCGTATAAGCTGTGGGTTGAGTTACTAGTTATGGAAGCCTTGGTTGGACAAATTCTCTAGAAGCCTTGGAAGGCTTGAATGGAGAACAATCTGAGGATGGTTTTGTGATGTCCGACCATGAGGTGGAATCATTGTTTTTTGGGTTGAGGTGGATGGATTCTGGAAGCCCTAGATGAGTTTTGATTGATGTTTTCTATGAGATCCCACATTCATGCTTGGAATATGGCATGGTGGTGAATGACTGAAGAGAAATTTGGCTCATCCATTCTATAGTTGGGTGGAACGTGGTAGTCCCATCTCCAGTTGGTTCATTGCATTCATTAATGAGAAATCCATTCCCTTTATTTTCACGTGTAAAGGTATTGATGTATATATGGATTTTGATGGCACATATATTTATTATATCTCTATTCCTATTATGCTCGTTATATGCACATTTTATGATAGCAACTATATATGGCTCTCAACATGTTTTACTTGTATATGAATGGATAATGTGTCTATGACCTAATAGATGATAATGCAGCGAATCGCATGAGGGAACAATGGTTCATAGTGATTCTCAGATAAGTATGAGATCCGTACACTTAATTCTATTATTTACACATGTAGGTTAAATGTCGATGATATGTTTGACAAAATGCCTGTCATGGCTAGTAGGGGTCTAGTTCAGGTCTTATTGAGATTATTTCTTGTACTTCATTGTTTCCCTATACTTTTCTTGATTTCAAGCTATCATTCCATTCTGGGAAGTGGGTTGGGATCTGGGCCTGAAATTTTGATTTAAATCCCTGGGTCGCTGTCACATAATTGGCAA
Organism: Pinus tabuliformis; assembly: GCA_031772625.1. NCBI lineage: Eukaryota > Viridiplantae > Streptophyta > Pinopsida > Pinales > Pinaceae > Pinus > Pinus tabuliformis. Next base: position 1,730,104,924 of record CM062818.1, on the reverse strand, counting down.
GTTTGGTCCATAGTCCCTGGCACATAGGCCTATGAGAGCGACTTTAGGTCTCTGGTCGCTCCCTTACCCATAGCATGAGAGCAACTATGGCCTAAGAGGTCCAGAATAGTAGTGGGACCCAGGGACAGGTTGTCTGAGTGGTTGAGTTGTCTCCTGAGGATTTTTTTGATGGTGTTAGATGACTTTATGTGATGTTCCATCGATTTCACTTCCTTAAGGTCACATAGGAGTTCAAGTCTTATCACAGTAGCCTCTCGTCTCATGTTTACTTTGGTTGGCATGGTTACTTTGTGTAGGCCTGGGAGGAGGGTGTTACAACAATGCTCACATTCGATCATGCAATTTTTGTTATGCAATAAACCCTAAAATCTACCTTCATAATAAAAGTAACTTAGATTTTTCCATCTTTTGGTCTAAAACACCAACATTGATTTGAACTATATATTTAAGTTATTTATCTATTTAATTAATGATTGATTGTGTGGGCTAAGTTAATTTTTGGAACATAATGTTGACCATGGGACACTGGGGAATGAGGGGGTTATTTCAACATTGACAATTTGTTCTAAATTAATTTGTGAACTATATCGGTCTCATATTTTCCTAGAAGTTTCCTTGTCTCTTAAACTTGATAACCTCCATTTAGAAAGTTGTACCCTTAAATGAGTCTCTTGCAACAACTTTACATAGTGTATCATCGCTAGTGTTTATGTCTAGTTGTTTCATCACTTTAATATTTCCTTTTAGGGCAACGTGAAACATACCTCAAGAGAATCTTTATAACAAAATTGGTTAGGGTTGTAAAGGTTGAGTTTGGCCTTGATGCCATTAAAGACTAGATTCTATTACATTATTGAAATCATTACAAAACAACCAATATGCTTCAGACAACTCTTAGTCTAGTCATTCTCATAAGGCCACTCTTTTTTCCACATCATTTGAAGCATAAATATTAACTACACCTATTGAATGAATTTTGAAATAAAACAAGTGTCATACAAAGCAGTTGGAGAGATCAATGTTATACTAGATAATGGATTTTTACCACTATGGAGGAGTCAAGTTTGTCACCTCACCTTAAGAACATGGTTAATAAAAAAATTATTTGTCACCTCACCTTAAGAACATGGTTAATAAAAAAACAATAGAGTTCAGAGAGGTTACTTAAATGACTATCTTAAACATAAAATTAGTGACTTTAACTTCTTAGAATCAAAGAATATCATAAACAATATTTCTAATTATGGAAAACATGCACTTGTGATAGGGATCTATAATATCATATACACCCATGTGGCTACCTTCATTGTGACATTTCAATGATGTAATATATTGTCTCCTCACCTCCTTTGCGAGCCAAGGAGTCAAAAGGGTTTGGAGTAGTCACATATCACATCCTTTGTGGGAAGACATCATTTGAATTCACATTTCATGGCCTCTTAAAAAAGACTTTGACATGAGAAATAGATTCAAAAGAGTTCAGTTGTGGGGGTGGAAATTAAACCAAATGAACCCACCCCCAAGCATAGTTTTCTAGAAGCGATCAAAAGCATCTGGAACCATCACATCATTTGAAGTCTTTTTTCTAAGAAGGCCTCCACCACAACCCCCTTGCCTTGAATGTATTTTTCTAGAAGCTATTAGAAGGGTCTCTAAACATCACATTCGAAAATGGGTTGGGGCTAGTCTACATAGCCAATTGGAGCTCTTGAGATTATAAAGATGGAGTGGGTCCCTTCCTTGCCACTGATGTTTATCCTTTGATGTCTATTTGGGGTGAGTCACGTGGGGCCCAAAGTTATTGTTTTAGCTACTTTGAGAAACAACGTCATTTTTTTACTAACTAAAAACAAACATTAATAATGTGGTGTGAGATTTAACACCTTAAACAAGAATTGAGGAAATTAACATATACATCGTCTAATAAAATACTTAACCTCAACCTCCGCTATACATGCTCACTCCTCCCATAAATTCATTTCAATCTTTAAAAATATCTACATAAAATAAACCCTCCTTTAAAACCATAAAATAAAAAATGAAATTAATTCACAACAAATAAATTATTAATTAATGCCAACAATGAGTTACAAAATATTTTAAAAATTCAAAAAAACCATCTTAAAGATTCCACCAAAATCAAATAATAAAACTAAAAAACTTTCTATATAAAGAAATACGCATGCCCCTCAATCTGTTCATACACATCCAAGGGCCACAAAATGCCCCTCCTGGAAAGAAAATTCAAAATGCCCTTGTTCAGGCTTAGAATGGCATGCAAATCCACCTACATGTTCACCAAGGTTACTTGTCTTAAGCATTAATCACACCCTCCAATGCAACATGTCCCACAAAATAGCGTGGTAATAAATTTTTTAAATCTTTTTCTTTCAAATTTTCTCGCATTACAACACATTCATAATTTTGAATATCATATTAGGAGAGATTCTATCACCTCACATATCACTCTAAAGTCTAAATTTCCACTAAACTTGGAGAGGGACCATGCTATCTAACTTAATCCTTAACTCTTTGTATGATTTTCAAAGTAATATTTATATAAATTAATTAATTTGTGTGAAATTTAATCCATTGATCAGGTTCAAATCAAATGTCATGAAATAAGATTAAGAATCAGAACTTAAGTTACTTTTCGAGAGAATTAAAGTATCAAAAATCTATTTGTTTCCACTTCCAAATCCCAATTCAATTTATCTGCCCGTTATCCTTCAAAGCCCAGATTCGTCCATGGGGGCGGCTTGAAAACTGCCACCTTCATGCTTAATATGTGTCAAGTCGACGCCGGGCTGCAGCTGTTCCGTGGCGATATAGGGATTTTGAAATGGGTTTGAATGTAAAACGTGGCAGCTTTCTTGACAGATGGCAGTTTTGGAATTGTTTTCGATGCACGGCGTGGCAGCTTTCGTGACACTGCGGCAATCTGTTGGCGGGTGGAAGCGCTGGAAAAGAGGAGATTGCGGGCCTGCCAAGGTGCCCATAGTTTATTGGGTGTCTATATGAATAGTTCGGTATTTGTTATAGGGTAATTTTATTATTTTTTTGGGTAAATAGGAAAAGATAAACATGTTCCGTAATGATTAAAGAAGTAAAAAGGTTAAATATTAAAAATTGTATTCATTTATTTATAGAAGAGAATATGACAAGAATATGCTAATATGTAATATGTTTTATTCTTAATCAGAAAATTTGGAATTTCTAACTAAAAAATTATATGCATATTGGTCAACAATTTATTTGCTAATTAGGTAGATTCAAGTTTTTAGAAACATGTTGTAGTTTGCAAAATTATTTTATCAATTTCTAATAAAAACACACATATTTGGTGAACAATTTGTTTTCCAACTATGTAGATTCAAGTTTCCAAAACATGTCGTAGCTCACTTATTTCTGTCGTTTATAAAATAGTTATATATGGTAGTAGTGGCAACAAATCTTTAGAAATTATCTTTCACACCATATAGTCTTTTTAAATTTTAAAAACCTAGTCATGTTCACCACACTACAAAACATACTTATGTGGACTTACAAAATGATTTTCAATGTATTTGTAATTAGGAAGGTGATACTCTATTATCAAAGTTTGATAAATAGTGGTAATAAATCTTTAGAAATTATCTTTTATGCCATATAATCTTTTTAAATTTAAAAAACCTAGCCATATTCACCACACTACAAAACATACTTGTGTGGAGTTAGAAAATGATTTTCAATGTATTTGTGATTAGGAAGGTGATGCTCTATTCTAAAAGTTTGATAGATATTAAAAAGTTTAGCTCTTCAAATGGCTTTTCTCAATATTTGATAAGAAGAAAACATACATTTAAAATTAGTTGAATTTTTAAATTAAGATGAGCCATAATAGTAGCATTTGTGACTTTGCCATTTGGATATATGTTAGTTGTCATTTAAAACACCCTCCTCAACCCCTCATGATGATCTTTTTAAATTTTAAAAACTTTGCCATGTTAAACTACAAAACATATTTTTCTGGACTTAGAAAAATGATTTTCAAAGTATTTGTGATTAGGAAGGTGATTTTCAATGTATTTGTGATTAGGAAGGTGATGCTCCATTCTAAAATTTCAATAAATATTAAAGAGTTTAGCTCCTCTAATCGCTCTTCTCAATGTTTGATTAGAAAAACTTACATTTAAAAATAGTTTAACTTTTAAATTAAGATGAGTCATAATAGTAGCATTTGTGACTTTTCCAATTGGGTATATTTTATTTGTCATTTAAAACACCCTCCTCAACACCTCATGATGAAAACCATGTTGATACTGAGAATGGTGGGGGGGGGGGGGGGGAGAAAGAGGGGAGAATCATGAAAAGAACAACATAAAGCAATATAAAACCACCATGAAAAGCATGTGCATGTGACATAGAGATTTTAGGTGGAAATCCTTATGGGGAAAACCACCAAACATTTTGTCTTTTTTTCTTAGATATAATCTTTCTTTACATCAATCACTAACACTCGCTAGTGTACAAGCACCGACTTGCAAGGCACCAACCTTAATATCATGCAAGCACCCACCCGCTTTAGGCTATGACTTTATGGAAGTACTTATTCCCATAATAACTTACAAACACCAATATGTTGGAGGCACGAACCCCCAAATGAGTTTGCAAGCACCTACCTGCATGCAAGCATCCACTTGCTTGGAAACACCAACTTCCTAACTATTTGCAAACAATTTTTCTATTGGAGGCACTGGCCCTTGAATTGTTCTTAGGCACCCACATGAAGGAAGCAAGCATCAATTTGTCTGTTTTTAAGATACCATAAAAATATCTTTAAAAATTGGCAAACATTGGCTAGGCCAAAATATTGTGATTTCAAGATAAAATCGAGATGTTTGCAACACTGGTTGGTTTAAGAGTTGTGGTAGGAACCAAAGCCACTGTTTTGTTTGTTCGTACAGGAGGTACAATTGTTTCCTCATCTGGTCCAACTAGAAGAGATACATTTCGGCAACGCAAAGCTAATACTAGTAGACCACCTTCCATGCATGTTGATGATTATGTTGCAAGAGAGAGAAACAATGATGGCATGATTAGCAACTCCAATGTTGTTAATGTTCAATGTGGAGGGTATATTGGTGGTAGGCCACCATCTATTCATGTGGATGAATTTATGGCTAGACAACATGAATTCCAATAGGCAGTAGCTTCAGCTGGTGGAGACCTGCAGAAACCTGTGCAAACATTGCCACCTGAGACTGAGAGCAGTGTTGATAAAAATACTAAATCTAGAGAACTGAAGTCTCACCTTGAAGATGACTTACAGGAAATCAATAATAAGTTGGAAGTTGTTTATGAATTAGAAGACTTGTTGAATCAGAATCAATTTTCCTTGATGAATCAAACCATCCCCCCTTCCTCACTCTTTCAAGTAGCATAGTTGGATCCTTTCAATAAAATTAATTTGGATAGTAGCCTAGTGCAATGGGACTACTATTGATTTTTGTGAATTCAAACAATCCCCCTCCCCCTCTTTCGAGAAGCACAATTGGATCCTTCTAAGAAAGTGACTTGAAGAGTGCCCCAGTTCCCCAGGACTAGCATCATATTTTACTCCAAACCATCCCCCCCCTCTTTCAAGTAGCACAGTTAGATCCTTATAGGAAAAGAAATTTCAAGAGTGCCCCAGTTCACTAGGACTGCTATCAACGACATAATAAAGAGATATAATGTGATGATTATAACATTTTAAGGTACTAGTGAGGACCTTCCAAGCCACAATTGGAAGATGGGGGCCTAAGATAAGCATGGAGTTATGTTTAAGACCTGAGCTTTGTTAGTGAAAAAAAAAAAAAAAAAACAACTATATGACACCTCAGACACTAGAAAATTGTAACAATATTGAATTGAGGTCTCCAGACCTAATGTGTACCACTCTTATGGCTTGCATTCAAGGCAAGGGAAAATGAAACATGCATGAATGCACACATAATAATACCACTAATTTGAAACCTTCAATTAGTAATTTTTCAAAAACATGGACACCTATCTTATAAAGTTATTTTTGAAACAAAATTTTAAATTGAAACAAGAAAGAAACAAAAAAACGACTTATCAAGGATCCATAAGACTTAAAGCATCCAGATCCACTCTAGCCACTATATCAAAAGTGTTGTCCAAGTTTCTGAAATTGAAGTTGATCTTCCCTTGAGATCGTTTGAAGATTTGGAAATGGAACATCAAGTTGTCGCCCCACAGAGGAATGAGAGGACATTAATTTTGTTGGTAAATTATACCCACCAACATTGTTGGGTGTGGGTGTAATCAGAGGAGGATGAACATGAGAATTCGAGTGGTTAGAATCCATATTGCATACAAAATCATTAATGTTCCAATGAAATCTTGAATGAAATTTAAAAACTTCAGCAGAAACACCATGAATGCTCAACATCCCTAGCACCCCATTTTCTAGAATCCTCTATCTTACAAACCCACTTTAGAAAGATGCTCAATTTTTCAGAAATGAGATCAGAGTTTGTGACACAAATACAAGATCTATAAATTGCAGATCCAATCGAGAGAGGAACCGAATATGATATAAATCGAACCAAAATTAGCATCCTAAGCGTGGATTTCCTGGTCATGTTGCTTCAATCTAAAATGAAAGAAGAATGGTGCAAGAATGCCATAATTGCAAAAAAAAGTAAAGAATCACACAAATGTCCTTGAAAATATTTTGTGCCTCCTCCTGAACCAATGTGAAGAGAAGGACGAGGGTTTATCCATTAATCCCTTTGTTTTTTTGTTATAACAATTTGATTGTGTTTGTGTTTAAAGTTCACGGGAATGAACGTTGCAATGCAATATTGTAATCATATATTATTTCTAATTTTCCAATGTAATCAAGCGGATTAGAGATTAGTTTCAAACCTAGGATGTGTTGAGAATAAAGGTCAACCTCTATAGGAGCACATTTGTGAATAGTTTATTTGTATTTGACACACATCTTGGAACACTAATTTTGGATCACAGAGAATACTTTGTCAAATGACCTGACAAATTGCAAACTTCTTCATTAATAAGGAAATATCAGAGAGTGGAACATATTTATCCAAAAAAATTATTAGACACAAGTAGAAAAAGAATCATTAAATGATAATAGAGTATAGCTTGTTAAAGGACATGAATGCTTTCAAAACTATGCCCTGGACTAAAATTTGCCAAGGTCAATATTTACCTAATAATTGAGGACAACTTGTTGAAGGACAACGATGCTTTCAAAACCACATCTTGGATGTGAATGCCTTCATGGCTACATCTTGCACTAAAATTCACTAAGCTCAATATCTACCTAACACTTTTACAGATTCCACAAAATTGAAAGGGCACTTTTACATCATATTTCAAATATCTTGTATAGAAATACATAGCAAAATTTAGTGGGTTAAATAAAAACAAAATAATAAATTTCCCACTCACCAGGGTTGGGGAAAAATATTCAACGATCATTTGGGGAAACATAAAAAGAGAGCATTTGCAGGATCAAAAATTTCTTTGCATATTAATGAAAACCACTCCTGCAAAACTCCTAGACCAGTTGCAAACTCTACAGGAATTCCTCCATGTAAAACATCGACTTCTACATAAGCAAGTGGCTCAAATGAATCCACAAGAAGTTGAGATTTATGAACTACAATTTCATGCTTTTCATCATGATCTTCTTATGGTTCTGGAAGCATAGCCATTACTAGATACCTCTTAAACTTGAAATCAAGAATAGAGTTATATTCAAGTAACCAAAAATGAGCATCATGCAATGGTAAATGTTGAATAAGATTGTTTAAATCTAATCGGCATGCACTTACCATCAATAGAAAATCTTCCATGTCATCTTTGGAAAGCTTGGGAATGGCATGAAGGCCCTTCCGAATGAAGAGGAATGGAGCCCAACCAAAAGGGTAATCCTTACTTGTGTTTCCTCAGCTTTCCCTGCACCAAAGGCTGGACTCGCCTGAGGGATCACTGCGGCAACCTCCACTGACAACATCTCAATGAAAGTCACCCTCAACTTATCCTATAGGAAGGGGCCAACCTACTTTCACTATTCTGGGAAGAGGCTAGCAATGGATTCAACAAGCTTGAGGATTTTATCAGAGAGAGGAAGCTTCAATCCATATGGGATCACAATGTGATGGAAATTTCAGTTTTTGGGATTTGGTTTCCATAGAAAAATAGTTTGGAGGATCATATTGGGCTCCAAATGGAATGTACAAAAGTGATCTTTGGTATTTATCTTTGGCATCATGTCTAGAATTGAGAATGGGATAGTTTTTACAGTATAGACTAAACTCTAATTTGTACCAGAATGGTAGTCTCGTGCTTTTAAAGATGAACTTAAAGCTGGGAATGACTCACCAGGTTTTGAATATATTGAGAAGAGGACAACTACTTTAGGAAGATAGATATTTCCAATGACAATGATAATAGATGCCTCTGAGTTTTTGAATGATAACGGTTTTGAGCTATCGAAAACCCTGTAAAGCTGCCTTATTTCCCTATAGAGCTCTGGAAGTTTACTTATTTGGCACTGAACATAGCCTCTCTAAGTTGGCCAATAGAACTGAGACTCTCTCGGAGTAAATCACGTAACCTGAACTTTGGATCAAACTGCATACAACAAACACACCCATATTGTTCTTGGAACGAACTCCGTTGCCAATTTATGAGGCCAAAAACCTCGCTCCTCTGCACAGGGTTCGCTGTAATTGCCTGTTCTGATGGTAGTTTAGCAAAAAGGTGAACAATGTTTACCTATAGGCGTGATGGGGAAAAGAGAGATACCTGGGGTTAGCAGGCAAAGATATCTCACTAACTAGGTTGAGATGCTAAAGTAGAGTATGAAAAAATCTGATCATCGGGATCCTCGACCAGAATCACTCCATTTCCATGAAGATTTGATGGTGGTCCATTCGATATTGGATCTTTCACGATCAATGGAATGAAGATTCGATGGCAGCATTTGATATTGGGTATGTCATGATCAATGGACTGAAGAATCGATGGTGGCATTCGATATTGGGTCTGTTTGTTGGGTCCCTATAATACTAGTGATTACCCCATTACTATTGTAGTTATACCCCTTATTTATATTGTTGTGCCCCTATTACCCCCATATTGTTATTTCTGTGCCCCATAGAATCCCTCTATTGTTATTTTTGTGGCTTTATATTATTATTGTTAGGTCGGCTGGATTATATTGTGACTCCCTAGACTCCTATATATAGAAAGGAGGTTTTGTCATTTGTATCATCCAAGAATTTTTCATTTATGTAATGTAAAGGAGGTTGCCCCCTCGAAGAGGCTGAATTATAAGGCGTTGATCTATCTTTTCTATCTTTTCTTGAGCTGGTTTCATAACATTTGGTATCAGAGCTTTGGATTCTAGGGTTTCGCTGCTCCAAACAGGTCATCGTGGAATTTTCGCTATAACTTTTTTCTGTGACGTTTCAGAAGTCGTAAAAAAACCCATTTGAGAAGAAATCGCGCTGAACCTTGGGTCCGAATTTCAGAGTTTTTCGCGCGATATTTGCGGAGATATGATCTGAGGAAGTTGGTCTTTTTGCAGACTCCTGAATTACATTCAAAACAGGTGACCTGGGGAAAATCGTCATAACTTTCTCTCTAGGGATCGGATTGAAATTTCCTAAGAAGGTACAGAAAGAGGACGGACTGTAGTTTCTTGTGTGTGTGTTTCATATTCAAAGGTTGAAACAGTGACTCGTGGCACGTCGTACAAGTTCGCTCTACTGAACTAGTCTAAAAACAGGTCACTGTGGGAGATTTCACATAACTCTTCCTTGGAGAATCCAATTTGGCTCAGACTTGTGGCATTGGAAAGAGGACGCAGAAGGCTACTACAGGTAGCAATTTCAGAATTGGATGATCCGAAATTACAGAGATACATCAGATTCAATATCAGGCTTCTATAAAGTGAAAAAAGGTGTGTAGTTTTTTTTTTAATTTTTGTGTAAGATTGGTTTAACGGAATTCAAAGGGCATAGTAAATCATTATTATCGGTAACTGATGCCCCGAGGAAAGAAAATGCAAACACCTAGTAAGGAACCTGAAAGCTCTAGCATGACTCATGAAGAAGAGGAAGAAATGCTACATGATATATCAAAATTACAAGAACAAGTGCAACAAATGTCACGCTCACAAAAGCTAACAGAAGCTAAGATAAGTGGCGTGGAATCTAAGATAAATGGCGTGGAATCTAAGATAAATGGTGTGGAATCTAAGATAAAGGGCATGGAAGCTAAGATGGATGATTCAAAGACATATTTGAAGAGAGACATGGTAGATTTGAAGATAGATATGAAGACAGACATGGAAGAATTGAAGAAGTTGCTACAAGAAAGGGTCACTAATGGTGAAAAGGTAGTAAAGGAAACTCATGATGAGAACAAAAGAAATGTTAATCATGATTCCATAGACGCTAATGTTGGATCGAAGAATCACCATATTCCAAAAATCGATATGAGGAAGTTTGATGGCAAGGATCCCGCCACATGGATATTACAGATGGAGCAATTCTTCGATCTCAATAATGTGCAAAACGCACAAAAGGTACGTATGGCAACTGTATATTTGGAACCAAATCAGTTTGTATGGTATCAATGGCTTTGCTCTCGTAAACAATTTATCACTTGGGCAATTTTTACGGAAGAATTGATAGCACATTATGAAGATACAAAAAGCAACACTTTTTTTAGCCAATTGATAAGTCTCAAACAAAAGGGTTCAGTAATGGAGCACATTGAGGAGTTCCAAAAATTGAACATAAGGGTAAAAGATATTCCAGAGGAGCATAGGATTGATGTGTTCATAGGGTCTTTAAAGGATAATATCCAACATGATGTTCACCTTTGGGAACCTGATTCATTAGAGAAGGCATTCAGGTTAGCAAGAAAATGGAAAGCAAAATTATGGCAACCAGGAAGCATACCACTCACAACTATAAAGACGGAAGTGTTTTTTCCCCTAGTCTTCCACAACCTATAAGGTTGACACCACAACAATTGGAAGAAAAAAGAGAAAAAGGGCTTTGTTACAGTTGTGATAGCAAATACACTAAAGGTCATAAGTGTGCTGAGAAGAAATTATTCTACATAGATTGTGAAGAGGAAGAAGAAAAGGAGCAAGAAAGGTCAAAAGAAGAAGATATACTTCAGGAACAAAGCCTAGATGAAGAACAAATAAATCCGACCATATCTTGTAATGCATTGGCGGGAATTACCACTCCTCAAACCATCAAGATAGAAGGACAAATCAAGAAGAAAAAGGTAATAGTGTTGATTGATTCAGGAAGCACCCACAATTTTATTCATTGTAGGGTAGCAAAAGAATTGAATTGCTTCCTATATCCAGCACCAGAGTGTCAAGTGATGATTGCAAATGGAGGAACAATAAATTGCTCTGGAAAGTGCCATAATATCAAGCTATCCATGGGAGAATATGTATTGACTAGCCCAATGCTTTCCATTCCAATGGGAGGTGCGGATGTTGTACTAGGAGTCCAATGGCTACAATCCTTGGGTACAATAGCTTTTAATTTTCAAGAACTTTTCATCAAATTTTCTACGGAAGGAAAGGAAGTTGAATTAAGGGGTATTGCAGGGAAACCAGGAAAGATAATCAGCTCTCATGGTATGACAAAGCTTCTAAAAAAGGAGCAAAGAGGTGTAATTGCACAATTATGTTCGCTAGATGTTTCCACATTGGAATCATCTATTTCTCCAGATCTCCAAAAAGTCTTGGACAATCATTCCAAGGTATTTGAGACTCCCAAGGGTCTCCCACCTATGCGTGATCATGATCATGCTATTCATCTGATTCCAGGAAGTGTTCCTCCAAACATCAGGCCGTACAGATATCCCTATGTCCAAAAAAGTGAAATTGAACGTATGGTTGCAGAAATGCTAGAGGCTGGTATAATTCAACCAAGTCAAAGTTCTTTCTCAGCTCCAGTAGTATTGGTGCACAAGAAGGATGGATCATGGCGCATGTGTCCGGATTATAGGGAGCTCAACAAGCTCACTATTAAAGATAAGTTCCCCATTCCTGTTATTGATGAATTACTGGATGAATTGCATGGATCAATTTACTTCACCAAGTTGGATCTTCGTTCGGGATATCATCAAATCAGAATGAAGATTGAAGACATTCCGAAAACGGCATTTAGAACTCATGAGGGTCATTATGAATTTTTGGTCATGCCTTTTGGCCTTACCAATGCACCTTCAACATTTCAAGGTTTGATGAATTCAATTTTCAAACCATTCCTTAGAAAATTTGTGTTAGTATTTTTTGATGATATACTAATCTACAGCAAGTCTTGGAAGGATCATGTTGAACATGTTGACAGGGTGCTACAACTATTGGAGGAGAAACAATTATATGCAAAAAGATCCAAATGTTTCTTTGGAGTCCAGGAGGTGGAATATTTGGGTCATATTGTATCTCATGAAGGAGTTAAGGTAGACCCTAGCAAAATTAAAGCCATTAAGGAATGGAAAATCCCCACATCCATAAAGCATCTGCGAGGATTTCTTGGGTTGACAGGGTATTATCGCAAGTTTGTTAAGAATTATGGGAGAATAGCAGCACCTCTAACAACATTATTGAAGAAAGATTCATTTTCATGGACTCCGGAAGCAACAAAGGCCTTTGAACATCTTAAAGAGGCAATGTGCCAAGCACCGGTCTTAGCTACACCGGACTTCACAAAAACCTTTATTGTGGAATGTGATGCTTCAGGAAATGGAATTGGTGCTGTTCTAATGCAAGATGAAAGACCCATTGCTTTTGAAAGTCGTCCAATCAAGGGAAAGTTTTTAAGCAAAGCTATTTATGAGAAGGAAATGTTGGCAATACTCCATGCACTTAAGAAATGGCGACCCTACCTAATGGGAAGACACTTCAAGGTAAAAACGGATCATGATAGCCTTAAATACTTTTTAGAACAAAGATTATCCTCTGAAGAGCAACAAAAGTGGGTCACAAAGATGTTGGGTTATGACTTTGAAATCATCTACAAAAAAGGGAAGCAAAATGTGGTGGCAGATGCACTCTCAAGAAAGGATGAGGATGTGGAAGCATTGTTGTGTGCCATTTCTATTATCCAACCAGATTGGATAAACGAAGCAAGGGAGGAATGGAAGAATGACGAAGAAGTGTGGGCACTTATTCGAAAGCTACAACAAGATTCCAGTACTTCTGATACATTTAGCTGGCAAAATGATTCGTTATGGTACAAAGATCGCTTATACCTCTGTAAGAATTCCCAGCTAAAACAAAAGATTCTTATGGAATTGCACACTTCTCCCTTAGGAGGGCACTCAGGATTTTTAAAAACTTACCACAGGGTTAAGAAGAATTTTTTTTGGGATGGCCTTAAATCAGATATTCAAAAGTTTGTGGCAGAATGTTTGGTTTGCCAGCAAAATAAAGTTGAAACAATTAAGACACCGGGTCTATTACAACCTTTATCCATTCCAAGCCAACGTTGGGAGGAGGTTTCAATGGATTTTATCACAGGTTTACCCAAGTCTGAGGGAAAGAGTGTCATCATGGTGGTAGTTGACAGACTTACCAAGTATGCACACTTTTGTGCATTATCACATCCATTTAAAGCCAGTACAGTTTCTACTGCATTTATGGAAACAGTTCAAAAGCTACATGGAAACCCAAAGATTATTGTAAGTGACAGAGATCCCATTTTCACTGGAAATTTTTGGACATAATTATTTTCTTGTCTTGGTACTCAGTTAGCTCATAGCTCATCTTATCATCCTCAATCTGATGGGCAAACTGAGATAGTAAACAAATGTTTGGAAGGATATCTTCGTTGCTTTGTATCTGATAAACAGACACAATGGGTCAAATGGTTGCCTCTGGCTGAATGGTGGTATAACACTTCCTTCCATACAACAACAAAAATGACCCCATTTATGGCACTTTATGGGTATCAACCACCATCCATCACATCATATTTAAGAGAAAATTCTAAGGTTCAGGCAGTGGAACATCACATCGAACATCAACAACAAGTCCTCCAACTCTTAAAGGATAACCTCGTGTTGGCACAAAATAGAATGAAACAACAGGCAGATCAACATCGCAGTGAAAGAAGTTTTGATGTAGGTGATTGGGTATTCCTACGGCTACAACCATATAAGCAAATGTCCCTAAAGCAAGCTAAGAAGGATAATAAATTATCACCAAAGTATTATGGTCCGTACAAGGTGTTGCAAAAGATTGGTACTATGGCATACAAATTGGAGCTTCCTGCAGCTTCTCGATTGCACCCATTTTTCCATGTTTCATGTTTAAAGAAGGTTATAGGTGACAAGCTCCCAATTCAAACAATATTGCCAGAACTTGACGAGGAAGGAAAAATTATATTGGAACCGGAAGCAGTCACAGAAACAAGAACTCGACAGCTACGAAATCGATCAATTTCAGAGTATCTTATCAAGTGGAAGAACTTATCCGCTGAAGATTCCACATGGGAGGATGAGAATTTTATGCAGAAGTATCCAGAACTACTCAAGCATTGAGGAAAACACTTTTTTGAAGGAGAGGGGCATGTTGGGTCCCTATAATACTAGTGATTACCCCATTACTATTGTAGTTATACCCCTTATTTATATTGTTGTGCCCCTATTACCTCCATATTTTTATTTCTGTGCCCCATAGAATCCCTCTATTGTTATTTTTGTGGCTTTATATTATTATTGTTAGGTCGGCTGGATTATATTGTGACTCCCTAGACTCCTATATACAGAAAGGAGGTTTTGTCATTTGTATCATCCAAGAATTGTTCATTTATGTAATGTAAAGGAGGTTGCCCCCTCGAAGAGGCTGAATTCTAAGGCGTTGATCTATCTTTTCTATCTTTTCTTGAGCTGGTTTCATAACACTGTTAGTCGTAAAACCATTCACAACTCTCTCAGATGTCATTTTCCTACACTATGAAAAGTTTGTTGTTGGGATGTCATTTCCGACACTATGAAAAGTTTGTTGTTGGGATGTCATTTCCGACACTATGAAAAGTTTGTGGTTGAGAGAGGTATTGTAAAGCAAAATTAAAGTTTAAATTTTTAAAAAGTGTTAAAATTTTCCAACGCTAAAAAAAATAGATACAATATTTTAATTGCACTTACATATTTTGTTTGTATTTGAGAAACTAATAGGCTTTTACATGTTCTTGGTTGTGATATTAGGTGCTATTTATTATAATAATAAAAATAATAATTTAATTTTAAGTTTATTCTTTTATACAATGAATTTTCTATTAAAGTTTATGGAGGCAAAATGTTAGTTGTTGGAAGGAAACAAGTGCTTTTAACTTGGTTGTATTGAAAACATTTCGGTGTTCTTGCATATTAGGTGGGTAAAAATAAAATAGAGTATATAGAAAATGGATTTAATAGTAAAAAACAAGTGTTAGTTTATTAAAATTCATATGTCAAGTTTGGAAGGAGTAGAATACACATCTTTCTTTAGGTTAAATATATTCAAATTTTTGCACGAATGGGGTTGTAAGACCCTATGTTTTCATCTCGAGAAATTGGAGTTCTCTCCTGGTCATTCACGTAGTTTAGGTTGTTATAAGCAAAGTATGTGTTTTTCCTTAAGACGTGAACATTTAATTTTAAGTAGTGTGATAATGTGGTTTCAATGAGGCATTAAAATAGGGAATGAACATGCACATTCAAGATGCTAGTGTTAGATTCTGCTTCAGGTATGAGTGCACATCTAAGAAGACTCTAACAAAGGTTGAAGAGTTTGAATAGTTATAGATGTTGGAGGGTTGTAGTCTCAATTAAAGGGTTAGACAAGTAATTTAAGCACCATGAGAAGTTGTGAAGAAAACTTAAGACATTTGACAAGCTGCACGGAGGAAACTTGGTAGTGGTACTAAGTGAATATTCCTTGATCAAAGTTCATACCCTCTCCTTAGTACTACCACTTTGCAAGACGAAGAAAAAATGTGAAATAGATGTGCAACCCACTAAATAAGTTGGCAAGGTTGTTGCAACATATATAGGTGGTCATGTCGTGTTTCAAAAGGAGGTGTCGGCCCACTCCCATTTTCAATAATTTGTCAACCTTTGAATTTAATTCCCTGTGAATGTGATCAAATGATATGACCCTAAATATTTTAGTAAGCTCCATAATTCTAATCATCCTCCGATCCAATAAAGAAGTGTATAAGGAAGTATAACATTTCATCCAATCTATAACAACCTTTAAATCCCCTATGATTTGTAAGTTTAGATTTTGAAGTGGCGCAATTAAAATGACTAATTCATATTATTGTAGTTCTTGTTAGGTAATCATATTTTGTTCCTAGACTAAATTAGTCATTCACGTTAGTCATTTTTAGTAGTATTTGTTATTAGCTAGTCATATATTTTAACTCAGGACTAAATTAGTCATTTATATAAGTTGTTTTTAGTTGGGTTTCTTAATATTGCTAATTTTTGCTAGTAATTCACTTGGAAAAGTTGTGGTGACGAGCTTTTTTAGTCACCTAGTCACTAATTTCACCATTTTCTACTAGTGTAGTGGCCCAATTATAACATAGCCTAATTACCTACTAGTGGTTAAGTTTGACTACATCAACTCTTAACTAGAGTTAAAAAATAGATTCATTTAGAGTCTTTTACATCATAAACACGTGGCTAGCCCCTTTTCAATGAATAATGGGGGTTGATGCAACATCCTCTTGAACTATAGGTGTGAAAATAGGAAGGTCAACTTCTGAGTGGCATAACTTTTGCATATGGACTCAAATTGACGTTGTTCTTGCATCGTTGGAAAGGCATTTGTGTGTAGAATAACATGAAATGGTGCAACTCTAAACCAATAATTTTTTAGTCCCCCAAAAAATGTCATTTGATGCCTCAAAACACTCCCAGAAGGTTTCAAACCCTGGTTCGCCAAACTAGGTCGCACTTGTAAAAACGGTCCCGTGAGCTGATTCCTCCACTTTTTCCACTCCAAATGAATCGAGATGGATGGAAAGAAATATAGTGATTCAATTCATATCATACCTCCCCATTTTGGGAGGCTTTTGGTCCCCAAAATATTTTATTGGATGAGCTGAGGAGATTTTTCCTCCACCTTCTCTTTGGTGTACCATTTAGCTTTTCTTGGAAGTTGTCCCTTAAACCTAATATGCCAAAGGTCATGCTACCCCAGTCTTATAGTTCCAGACCTCTTCTACAAAACTGTATCTTCTGTCAACTCTGCTTGAGCATCTGGTGCCAAATCCACCACACAAGGTAGGACCTGTTACTCTTCCTGATCTTGCATGGAAGGCTCATAGAGTTTCAAATTATCTACATTCAAAAACTGAGTAAATGCTCAAGTATGGTGGTAAAATGATTCAATAGACATTATCACCAAAATTTTATAGTATCTCAAAGGGACCATACCTTTAACCCTTGATTTTCTTACTAGGCCCCTGTAGCCTCTCCTTGTTCAACTGTAGCCATACTCTGTGTCCCACCTTGAATGATTTCTTTGTTTTGTGTTGATCATGCTTGGCCTTATACTTCTCCTCTGACTTCTGCAGTGTTTCCTATACTTGTATATGGATCCGCCTGATCTTCTATATAATTTGTTCAGCCCTCAAAGCATCTCCTGTAAGATCTTCCCTCACTCCTCCTTGCTGCCCATATGAAATATCCAAAGATGAAGGTGGAAAATGTCCAAAACAAGTCTCAAATGGGGACTTTCCTATAAAAGTGTGGACTAATTTGTTATAAGAATGTTATATTTATACCATATTTTCGTCCTAGGTTCTTGGATGCTTCTGGTTGTATCCCCTCAGAAGTTGCACCAAAGTCCTATTGATTACTTCTGTCTCCCCATCTTTTTGTGGATGGAATGTTGTAGATCTCTTCAACTTTATGTCCATCTTCTCCCACAATGTAGTCCAAAATGCACTGAGAAATGTTGCATCTCTATCTGAAATGATGCTCCTTGGTATCCCAAAGTGCACCCGAACCTTTCCAAAGAACAAGTTTGTTGCTTCTTGTCTGTTGATGGTCTTTTTATGGGGCATAAGGACACACATCTTGCTAAACCTGTCAACTACCATGAACAAGTAGTCATGTCCCTTCCTAGTTGTTGGTAAACCTCCCACAAATCCATGGAAATTCTTTCCCAAGGACAAATAGGTATAGGTGAGGGATGACACATACCCTCATTAGGGGAATTTTGAGGTCTAAAATGGGCCTCCTAAAAAAATGTACAACCAAAATAAAATTTATAAGAACTGATAGGATTCAATATGATGATGTCAACCATGGGGGATGATTCACTATTTTTGGAGTTAAAAAGTAAAAAGTTTAAAAAATAATAAAATAATAAAAATACTTTTGCAACTTGTATTTTCAACTTATATCCCTAAGTTTTTGCTCAAATTACGAGCACGAGTACTCATTGGATCCAAAATTTGATTCCTCGTCCAAGGAGTACCCATGTTGCATACTTTTGATGGACCCTACTACACGAAAAATGAGAAATACATGAAAAAACATGATTGTAATCACATTTTTCATGTATTTCTCATTTTTAATATAGTATGGTTCATCAAAAGTGTTCAACATGGGTACTCCTTGGATGAGGAATCAAATTATGCATCCAATGAATGTTGCTGCTCGAAATTTGAGTAAACCCATAGGGAGATAAGTTGAAAATATGAGTTGGAAAAATAGTTTTTTTTTTTTTTTTCCTCTAAAATTTGATGATGTAATCTAATCATATTTTATTATTTTCACTATTATTTATAATGTCCTTAGGAGGGGCATTTTAGACCTCAAAATTCCCCTAATGTTTCCTGTTGGTAGGCTTGTTGGTACAACAAAGCATGCATCCTCTTATGAACTTATCTCCCTAAGTTTTTGCTCAAATTTCGAGCACGAGTACTCATTGGATGCAAAATTTGATTCCTCGTCCAAGGAGTACCCATGTTTCATACTTTTGATGGACCCTACTACACGAAAAATGAGAAATACATGAAAAAAATGTGATTGTAATCACATTTTTCATGTATTTCTCATTTTTAATATAGTTTGGTTCATCGAAAGTGTTCAACATGGGTACTCCTTGGATGAGGAATCAAATTATGCATCCAATGAATGCTGCTACTCGAAATTTGAGTAAACCCATAGGGAAATAAGTTGAAAATATGAGTTGGAAAAGTAGTTTTGTTTTTTTTCCTCTAAAATTTGATGATGTAATTTAATCCTATTTTATTATTTCCACTATTATTTATAATTTCCTTAGGAGGGGCATTTTAGACCTTAAAATTTCCCTAATGTTTCCTGTTGGTAGGCTTGTTGGTACAACAAAGCATGCATCCTCTTATGAACCTAGCTACTTGATCTTGCATCTTGGGCCAATACACATACCTCTGCAAGTTAGGCATGGTATTCCCTACACTAAAGTGCCTTGCAACCTTGGAGGTGTGAGCCTCTATAATCAGCGGAAAACGCTCACCTTTAGGAACACATACTTTATCCAACATGTAGAGTAACCCATCTTGGAGATGGTAGTCAATGGTGTTGTCACCATCATGCACATGACTCTGACTCTGCAACTACTAATACACCTCCTTGAAGCCCTCATCTTTTGAATATGCCTCTATGTATGCATCATGGGTGAATGGCTCCATGTGCATAAGAGTCCCCAATGCTGCAATCTTTAATGTGGGCAACCTTGAAAGAATATCAACAAACTTGTTTTTGTTGCCCTTCTTATACTTGATCACCAAATGAAACTATTGTAAAAACCGCATCCACTTGTAATGCCTAGTCTGTTGTGTCTTACTTTGGACCTGCATGTACTGTAACATATGGTTATATGTGTGGATTATTGTCTCCTTTCCCATCAGATAGTGATTCCACTTCTTCACAGCTTGCACCATGGCATAGAGCTCCTTATGGTAGGAAGGATAGTTAAGAACTGCCCCATGAAATACTTCAGAATGGTAGAAAACGTGCCTTCCTCCTTCCATGAAGACAACTCCTATATCATACCCACTCACATCTGTCTCCACTTCAAAGGTCCGCTACAGGTTTGGTAATGCCAGAACTAGTGCTTCAATGATATTCTTCTTTAACTCTTCGAAAAAATTCTGTTGACCTTTTCCCCACTAAAAACTCTTGCCACTTGTTGTTATGGCGTGGAGCAGTGCTGCTGCCACTGAAAATGACTCTATGAATTTCCTTAGATACAGTGCTGCCCTAATGAAGCTCCTGACCTCAGTAACATTAGTAGGCACCATCCATTTCATGATGGCCTCCATCTTGGAAGGATCTATCTTCAATTCTCCTCCGCTAATCACATATCCCATATACATTAAGGATTATTGCACAAACTCGCACTTCTTGAGATTTTCTAGCAGTTGGTGCTTCTTCAATGTTTCTAGCACCTGCGTCAAATGTGAAATATGCTCCTCCCAGGTAGCACTATATACCAGTATATCATCCAAATAGACAATAACAAATGAATCTATAAAAGGGTGCAGTACATAATTCATTAATCTCATAAATGTAGTTGGTGCATTACATATGCTAAATGGCATAACTAACCACTCATACAAACCTTGCCTAGTTTTGAAGGTGGTCTTCCATGTATCTTCCTCTTTGACTTGAACCCGATGATATCCAGACTTCAGGTCCAGCTTGGTGAAATACTTTTCTTGTTGCAACTGATCTAGCAGATCGTCTATCCTAGGAAGGGGGTATCTATTCTTGAGCATGATTCTATTCAACACCCTGTAATTTATATGCATCAACCAAGTCCCATCCTTCTTTGGCACAATGATGATGGGTGACCCACATGGTGATGTAGTTTGTTATATGACACCTTGTTCCAGCAGCTACTACAATTGTTTCTTCCCCTCACTTTCTTCTATAACA
This sequence comes from Pinus tabuliformis, assembly GCA_031772625.1. Taxonomy (NCBI): domain Eukaryota; kingdom Viridiplantae; phylum Streptophyta; class Pinopsida; order Pinales; family Pinaceae; genus Pinus; species Pinus tabuliformis. The sequence continues at coordinate 1,730,083,939 of CM062818.1, read as the reverse complement.
GACTACCTGTACATCCCAATATTTGGCAATGGGGAGTCTAGAAATAGCTGGATCTCGTGCTCCACTTCTGTCTTAGGGGGTAATGCTTTAGGCTCTCAAAACACACCCTTGTATGCCTGTAACAACTCCTCCAATTGTTGTTTTTGTTTCTTAGTAAACCCCTCTAGGGATGCCATGCCTCTTATTGACTCCTCTACAAATCGAATTTCTCTTAAAAACAATAAAACACACTTCTTGCAGGAACTGATCAATTTCTTGGCTTGGTTGGCATTTACCAGCGAAATTTTCGACTTGCCTTTGTGTGTGTTGATGATGATTGATTTTCTATCCTTGATGAGCTAGTACTGGTTACCTCTCCTCATGAATATTGCATCATGCATGTACATGTATGGACTCCAAAACACGACTCCAAATACATAATGGGGAACCACATCTACTTCATCTATAAAATCAACAATGATAGCAAATCTATTTTTTCACTATTTTGTTACCTTGAAATCTGCATCCTTATGTACCCATCCCAGTGGATATGGGTTTGGATGATCACAAAATTTGAACCCCAACTTCTTGACTAGATCTGCTGCAATGGGATTCACCTGCGATCCTGAGTCAAACAGAGAATCAATCTTCGTCTTCTTGACCTGTATCTTTGCATGGAAGAGTTTGGTCATTTATTTCTCTTCTTGTTGTTGAAGGCTACTAAGATTCACTTCCTTCTACACTGATGTACAAATGATCTTTTCATCCACGTCAGAGCTTCTTTCAACTTGTTTGCTCGAATCAGTGGCCATGTGATTCTTCTTCTTGTTATCTTTCTTCTTGTTCTTCGGGTTTAGCTCTAGATGCAACTTCTGGCACTTCTCCTCTGTATGGCCATCCATGTTACAGTGGTTGCTAGGATCTTTACACTAGTGTGTTGTGGTTTCCATATTTTTATCTCTTCCCCATTTTTACTTCTTTTTCCCTGCCTTAGAAGCTTCATTTTTCTCCTTCGGCTTCGATCCACTTTGTTGCGCTCTTTTTAGGCTTATGTTCTCCAGGTACTATGCCTATACACAAGTCTCGTCCACCGATTTGGGCTTGAAAAACATCACGTGCTCACCCAAATGGAAGTGCATGCCCCCAAAATACTTGAGGAGGGAATTTGGGTTCTTTGGAGATATACCCAACATTATAACCATCTTTCTGAATTTTGTGGTGTACTCCTACACACTTTGGCCTGACTTTTTCCTGAAGTAATGCCACCAGATCTAATGGTCCTCCACATACTTAATGGGATAAAACTATGACTTAATGAAGTTTTTAAAATCCTCCCACTTAGTCACTAGAGGCTCTCCCTCCAATCTTAGGGTTTCCATGTGGCTCTCCCACCAAGTCAGTGCATGGACCTCCAATTTCAGCCGCGTGAATGATGTCTTCTGCCCTTCCTCAATCTGATGGACACTAAAATAAACTTCCAGTTGCTGCAACTAGCGGTTCAATTTCAGAGCATCGATCTCACCATGGTACAACTTTATATGGACTTTTTATTCCACTTTAAACAGGGAATGCTTCACGACACTCGAACTGGGTTGATCTTTTTTGGGTTCTTTCTTCAGTTGGTTCTTTGTATCTTCCCAATCTCCCGATCCCCCTTCTGATTTGTCCTCTGCATTTGAACCCCCATCTTCTTGAAATATACCCAGCTTATTTCTTAGGGCTTCCATGAGGAGGTTTACATTTCGGTTTATATCCGCGACTTGTTGTTTAAGTTGCGAAAACCTCACCTCTACAGGATCACAAGGTTCGTTTACAGATTCCTCAACCATGATCAAGGTTTTACGATTTTCAGACTCGTCGATCCAGATCCCTGCAATCTCCCCAAAATACCTAAAGAAACCCTCTTTGATACCAAATAATCCATAAACTACCATGGATATTCCATTGGATAGTTTGTCACAACCAATATGATACTATTATATTAAAAATATGAGATTCTACACTATTACAGTTTTCTTTAATTTCTAGATCTATAGATTTTACTGCAATCTGTTCATGCATGTAAAAGTAAATCAAGCATAATAGTAGAGAACAAAAAAATAATGTCACCCACACATAAGACACAAGGTACACCTTTTGGGAAACCCTTTCAAGAGAAAACCCAGCTAGAAGGTGAGGCTGCTTCGCTCTCTTTATTTGTCTAGAAATATGGCTGCAGATACAAAGAAGTAATTCTTTTGGCCCATGGGCTACTACAGTGCACAAATGATCTCAGTGTGCTCTACCTCCTATCTCTCATGGCTATCTTTTCCCAACTATGGAACAAAATTCTCTCAAAAGAATGGAATGCCTCTTCCTCCTAGTGGCCCGGTTATAACACAACCTGATAGCCTACTAGTGGTTAAATTTGACTACATCAACTCTTAACTAGAGTTACAAAATGGAATATTCTAGAGTCTTTTACACCATAAAAACATGTCCAGACCCTTTTCAATGACTAATGGGGGTTGATGCAATATCCTCCCGAACTATAGGTGTGAAAATAGGAAGGCCAACTTCTGAGTGGCATAACTTTTGCATACAAACTTCGATTGACATGCTTCTTGCACCATTGGAAACGTATATATGTGTAGAATAACATGAAAATGTGTGGCACTAAAGAAACAAAGTTTTACCTCCAAAATAAGTCATTTGATGCCTCAAAATTCTCTTGGAAGGTTTCAGACCTTGTTTTGCCAAACTGGGTCCTGCCGATAAAAACAATCTCGTGCACTGATTCCTCCACTTTTTCTACTCCAAATGCATCGAGATGGATGGAAAAAAATACACTAATCTAATTTATATTAGTGAAGGAAGATAACCCTAAAATCAACGAAACGAAGGAAGGAAAGATGAAAGCATTTGGCACTGTTTTTGGGCTAGCAACTTCACATGTGGCAGAAGAGCTAGGGTTTCTGCAGATGTGTCAAAATAGTCCAAGAGAAGGTCACCTAAAGGATCTCTGAACCAGTTCCATTTCTAGCTAAGTTTGTCTAGAGAAGTCTCCAAATATAGAGAAGAAAGGAAACACCTCCAAACTTGTTCTTACTCCTCACACGTGTGGAATTGCAAAAGTATGAATTGTAGATCTATGTAAAAGAGGTAAAAATTTCAAGGTAGCTGAGAAGTGCAATATTAGAAGAAGTTTGACTTGTGGAAGAAGGAGAAGAAATGAAGAAGGATCTTGTGACTTTGTCTTGAAAAGGTTGTTTTTTCAAGGGTTTAGGTCATGGTCTTGGTATTCATCAGTTGAAGTTTCTACAAGAAGAAGAAATCGTTTGGGTTTTCCTCTCAAGTTGGAGAGGTTTTGGCCTTGGCTAATCACCTACATTCTGTGTCTCTTGTCTCTTTATTGTTTATGCATTGATATTTGTTTGATGAAGAATAACACTATAATAATCTAAGAAAAGAGAAGAATCTAAGCTAGGGAAGTAAAAATCATTCACAAGCAATTATCATAAGAAAGAGAAATCACCTAATCTCTATGCCCTAGATTTCTCAACACGGTATACGAGCTAAGGTGACAAATCAAGGAAAGGACATATCATCAAGGGATACACAAGAACTCAGGGATCAAATCTCGAAGGATATATAAGTGAGTCAAGATCTTCAAATAAGTGTCAAAACCCTAGATCGAAGAAGAAGTCTACTCCAAAATAAGTCTTGGGATCATCACTAAAAAAATCAACAAGAGAAATAAGGTCAAAATACTACATATACTCAAGGTGAAGAGATCTAAAAATCAAAGCAACTAGAAGTCTATTCATCCAAGAGAAGCACTTCAAGGACATAGATCACATCATCTTGGAGAAAGAAAACCCTAGTAGCATTTATGGGATCTGCATTCAATCATCACCGAAGGAAACCTCAAATATTTTTGAGTTAAAGGATCTTGAAGGCTAGTTATCCAAAGAAGGCTAGATCAAATGTTGTCGTCATCATATTCAAAAGGTTATAAGGAATTTTCCCTCTCGTTGAAGCAAGGTTCTTCCCATTGAAAGACACCATCAAGAATTCATCATTGATCACCATCACCTAAGTCATCTCCAACAATCTAAAAGGCTATCTCCCTCTTTCTCTGGTCAAGAATCATTCTTGAAGAGAACTATTTTGATCAAGAAGAATTTTTCTATTATATCATAAAATTAAAGGAAGCAACATGTGTAAGAAGCATGTTCACAAGTAAGTATATTTATGTCTGAATTTGTCAAAATGTCCTTTTGCAAGGAAAGCGAAAAATTGGTTGGGGCTTCACACTATTTTGCATGGAAGAAGAGGACAATTTTGAATCTCATTGAAAATGAGGTTATGGATAATGTAAAAGGATCTATCACTAAACTATAAAAAGAGGATGCTCAAGCACTTGCAAATTTTATGAAAGGGGAAGTTAGGGCTCAAAGGACTCTCATAGAATCCATCAAGGATCCCCTCATTCCATATGTATCAAAACACAAAACTTCAAAATAAATTTATGACAAACTGGTAGAGTTGTATTCCATAAGCACTGCAGGAGAAGTCATTTGACTAAGACAAGAACTCTACAAGCTAAATATGTAAAAAGGAGAAGGAATAACCTCATAATTTATGAGGATATTTGAAATCAGGGATCAACTTCATGATCTGGGAGAAGTCATGTCTGATAGAGAAATGATTATCGTAGTACTAAATGCACTATCGAAGGAGTGGGGTAACTTTAATTAAAGTATTTATGGGAAGAAAGAAGCTATTCCATTCCAGGAACTATGGTCACTCTGCAAGATTTAAGAATCTAGGCTAAAGGTAAAATCTGATGTGGGATCAGGTGAGCAAAATCAGGCATATGCTACAAAGAAAAAAAGAAAGGGAAAATTTGGAAATTTTAGTCCTCATAAAAATAATAAGAACATGGCTAAGATTCAATGCTATGGGGGTTAGGAATATGGGAACTATAGGAGAGATTGTCCTAAGCTCAAGAAGGAAAATTAAAAAAAGAGGAAGAGAGGAAGCCCATGTCACCGAGGAAGTGGAGGATGCTGAAAAGAAAAAGTCCATGAAAGAGGAAGTAAAAGATCTCTACTATGATTGAAATAGTCTTTCTCACCTAGCTCTTTTCAAGTTCCTGTTTTCAATTTTTCCAGTTGAAAAGTATAACTATCATGATAGGAATCATTAGAATAGCATGATAGGACGCTTCATGGCATCAAAGAATCATTAGAAGCAAGAGCTCGTGACGTCATCATGGGAAAGCGTGAATGATAACTAAAATAAGTCTATGGTAGGAGACAACTCTTGGTAACCTCATTAGAAACACTTATGGGAAAAAGAAAAGGAAATTCATCTAGTACAAATCTCATCATACATCAGCTAAGAGGAAATAACTGCTAGATGAGGGTACTTAGGTTCCTCTATTATAACCTTCATCAGAAGGTTCACCAATTAAAAAGGAGAAAGTGTTTCACTAAGAATTCCTACTTGGAGGAATTCATGAAAGGATGGTATGATGTCAATACAAAAATAAAGGGATTGCAGGTCTTTCAATCACGAAAGTTGCTGAAGAAATATGACCTAAAATAAGAATGAGGTATGTATGCTCTTATTTGATAATTTGGAGTCATTTCGTCTGGTTACAAATAATATGGGTGAATTCTCTACTTCGAGAACATGATAAAAATAAATAATCTCTTCCATTGAGAAGATGCAGAAAGGCATGGGTCACACACTGACTAGATGAAATCAACATAATATGTCCTCATCTGAAATATGATGTGGTTAAAAAATATTGGAGGAACTACGAGAAAAAATTCATGGAAGAAAATGTGTAAAGAAAGAGAGCAAGAGATCATGGAATATGCAACTATGAAGGCAATCAATATTCGAGAATTGATAGATTTGACTATGATATCTCCAAGAAATATATGAAGCCTCTGATGGAAATATGAAAAATAATGAGACCCTTGACAATGGATATCTTTTGGATATGTGTCAATATGTATGGATGTTGATGAAAACCGGAAGATGTCATGATGAAATACCATCACAAAGGTAATTTTGATTTAATTTTGATTTCCTATTTTTTAATGATATTGAGATGGGCTTATGCGGGGCTTCCAAGGGAAGAGTTGTAGATGTCTTCTACCATTGATGAACATGTAGTAAGATGAAATATCCTTAAGGAAACATGGCATGAAGGAAGGCCAAATATGGACTGATGGATCACTTTTTGATGAAAGGAATTATGACATGGCTAAAGGATGAAAGTGATGGATGGTTTGTGCCCTACAAATAAGTACCAATGAATGTAGACTCCGTGAAAAATAAGAAACTCTTGGCATCAAATGGAGGATTTCTACAAGAAACTGGTTGTCCCATGATCTCCACCTCATGAGTTGCTAGAAGCAAATCCCTGGTCATGAGGGAGCATGGTCAAGTCCCTATTTAAGAGGGATCTTGGGTACATTCCTTTAGTGGAATGGGTATTTACTCCCTAAGTTGAGAGGGAGAGATAGACACACCATTCTTATCTTCAATTAGGAAGACAAAATGGATTGGGTAAACATATTGCATCTGATACTCTTTCAGGATGAGTTGGGGAATCTAAGATAAGAGTAGTTGTATAGGACCGATATTCTTTGAGGACTGGGAATAAAAAATAAGAATAGTCCTGGTGCAACACACTTTGAGAACCCAGTTGGAGTATGTTCTGAGAGAGACAATGATGAGGGTGTCTATACATCATGGGTCTCACCAACATTGTGCTCTAATCTTGTGGAGGGTTACCAATCTGACTCTTCTTATGAGAATTCTTCAGATTGAGAATAACCAAGTACCATTTTGAATACCACCCTAGTTAAGAGGGATTTTTGAAAAGTGTAACTAGGTTAGGTCTTAATAATAACATGTTTAAATAAGAAAATAAAAATACTTTTGTAATGCTTGAATCATGGGTTCCATTATCAAGGAATTTTGTTTTAGTTAAGGTTCCCATTGTGAGCCTTTAGGTTTTCCATCAAGTCATAAAGTCTATTGAGTCAATGTCAAGATTTGGAGACCAATTTGGGCATGTTGCACATTGTAAAAGGAACTTCATTTGTGTCATAAAACCTCCAAGACCTTATCACAAAGTCACATTGAAGTCGGCCTAAATATGTTTCCAGAAAGGCATGTTGACCTAGGCACCTATTTAAGTCGGATTACTTTTAGATGCATTAACAAATATGAATAGGTAGCTCAACCTTCATTTGGCGATATACAATTTCGATCAATATAAAGCAAGAAGAAGTGTAAAAAGGTGAAGGAAGATAACCCTATAACCGACGAAAAGAATGAAGGAAAGATAGAAGCATTTGGCACTATTTGTGGGCTAGTAAATTCACATGTGTGGCGGAAGATCTAGGGTTTTTACAGAGGTGTCAAAACAATCCAAGAGAAAGTCACCTAAAGGATTTCTGAACCAATTCTATTGCTAGCCGAGTTCATCTAGAGGAGTCTCCAAATATAGTGAAGAAAGGAAACACCTACAAACTTGTTCTTTCTCCTCGCATGCGTGGAATCACAGAAGTACGAACTACAAATCTGTGGAAAAGAGGTCGAATTTTCAGGGTGACCGAGAAGTACAGTATTAGAAGAAGTTTGACTTGTGTTGACTTGCGCAATAAGGAGAAGCAAAGAAGAAGGATCTTGTGACTTAGTCTTGGAAAGGTTGTTTTGTCAAGGATCTAGGTCATGGTCTTGGTATTTGTCAATTGAAGTTTCTATAAGAAGAATATTTCGTTTGGGATTTCCTCTCAAGTTGGAGAGGTTTTGACCCTGGCTAATCGCCTACATTATGTGTCTCTTGTCTCTTTATTGTTTATGAATTGGTAGTTGTTTGATGAAGAAGAAGACTATAATAATATAAGCAAAGAGAAGAATCTAATCTAAGGAAGTAAAAAGCATTCACAAGCAGTTATCATAAGAAAGAGAAATCACCTAATCTTGATGCCCTAGATTTCTCAACATAGTGCACTCTAAGGAAATTTTTAGTTTTGGTGATACGCAGGTCATTGAATTTGAGAGAAAGAATGTTTGATATATAGGTTGTTGGATTTGAATTTATAGCATTTATACTATCATAGAATTGATCATTTGGTAGTTGGATAGATAAAAGCGACTTAGTTTTAATAACCCCAACCATCATGAAATATGTAGACATGATGTCATTAGCTTGTGGTATTAATTTTTTTACAATTTTATTATATTGTAAATTCTTTTGTGTGGAGGTCCAAATAATGAGCTGAAATTCCACACAATAATCTTCTGCACAATGAACACATAGGGATGATGGCTCAGAGCTCCAAATTCATGCTTGGTAGATATAGTTTATTTCAATTATATTTTTCATGGAATTGGTGCAGGGTTTTGTGTGTGTGTTGGAATTAGCTATGATTGGGTGTGCTACGATGATTACATGGTGGATCTTGGCCTTCAGTATCAAGATTGGTAAATGAATGAGCATGTTCCATGTGGGTGATGGGGAGCATTGGTGGTTGGTTCAACCATTGTGAAAAAATGCATTGTGTGGAATTTCAATTCATTGTGCGGACTTTTGCACATTGAAGTTCAATATGTGGAGTTTTTCACACAATAATTTAATTGAATGGCCCTGATTTAACCAACATAATCGATGGCCAAAATGGAGTGTGTCAGCTCCCCTATGATGTTAGTGTGGAGGGGCACACACTTGGCATCCATCGTCGATTTAATCGATGGTCAATATCTATTACAGGGGTCTGCGTCTATGTTAGTAACTGTGGGGAAAGGGGTCACCGCAATCGTCGTTCGCTCTGGTGGAACCTTGCACCAGAATCATACACCAAATTTGAATATGCTATAAATGACTCTTGCATAGAACTTCAACTCCAGCTCATATTTTTGTTGACGTGGCCTTCACGATCATTTGCGACTTCCAAAAATCACATATTTTGACATTACCAATCAACTGGTTACATTTCATTACAGTGTCAGGGTTCAAATTTTATACAATTGCTATATTTAAACTTCTTTGAAAAATAGTAACTAAATTTAAGTGTCATTTTAATCCCATGATCAACCTAAAATATCATATACTTATTAATAAGTTCATTTACAAACCAAATAGATATTTTTATGGACAATCAATGAAGTTTGTCATGATTATCTTCAAAGATGTTAGACAAAATATTTACAAGCAACATGAGGAATTGGAGAAACAAATTTGATTATACATATATTTATTCCTCTCATTGACCTAAAAAATTAGAGTATACATTTTTTGCTTTGCTTTGTTTTCCCCACTCAGCCTAGCCATGTTGTGTCTCGCTCCTTGTCTAAGCGGATAAAGTTGAAGGTGTCATCATAATAATAAATATGCCAAATCTCACGTATCCATCACCATTGGAGTCGATGTTTTCTATCATATTCCAACAATCTTCTAGGGAACACCACTCTCTGAAGTTGTGGAAAGCCCTCAGAATTTCATTGAATTTCAATGTGTGGAGGTCTGCACAATGAGTTGAACTTCTGCATGATAATATTCTGCACAATGAACTTCCTCAAAATGGATGAACCAACCACCAATGCTCCACATCACCCAAATGGCACATTCCTATTCATTTACCAATCCCGATACTAAAGGCAAATATCCATTGTATAGTCACCATAACACACCCAATCGTAGCTAATTCTAATGCACCCAAAAAACCTCGCACTGGTTCCATGACATATCTAATTAAAATAAACTCCTTCTACCAAACATGAATTTGACACTCCAATCTAGTAGCCCTATGTGTTCATTGTGTGGAAGATTATCGTGCAAAAGTTCAACTCATTGTGCATACCTTCGCACAAAAGAATTTACAATATACCAAAAATGTTAAAAAATTAATACCACAAGCTAATGACATCATGTCAAGATATTACATCGTGGTTGGAGTTACTAAAACTAAGTCATGTTTATCGACCCAACTACCCAACACTCAATGCTATAATGATATACATGTTGTAAAATCAAATCCAACAACCTATATATATCAGATGTTCTTGCTCTCAAATTCAACGACCTACATATCACTTGAACTGAGAATTTTGTTAGAGTACAATGTGGAGTGAATTGGAATAAGATTTATAGTGATGATTAAAGAGATCATAATGTGGTATTTATAGTGATGATTAAAGAGATCGTAATGTGGTGGAGAGGGAGAGGAAGAAGGTTACAAGCAATCTGTGTTCATAGTGTTGTAGGGAAAAGTATCCGATTCGGATGACCCTATCCCACTCTAAGGGTGATAGTACCTCGGCAACAACTGTAAAGAAAACTACTTAAGGTTTACTTCTTTATGAAAGTAAGAGAGAATGAAGAAATGCACTAACCGTTGCCTTGCGCTTAATGTCGAATCCAAACTCTTCTCTTTGCTGCTTGCTCCCAGCTCCTTGCTCTTTTGCTGGCCCAGCTACAATGAGATCCTGCAAAATAACAAAGAAGGAAACTACAAGAAGCATGCAATCATAACTGATTCAAGGATTAGCATAAATCAAATATACATTCATCACAATACATCATTGAAACAAGTGCATATAGAAGAACCTCAATAGCTTTTATTAATGGAAGAAGTAAAGTTCTGAGAGTGTTACAACCATTGAAGGTCCCAATCCAGCAACACCTCCCAGCAGAAAGAATTTCTCCTCTTCACCTCCTTCAAGCAATCACCCAATAGTTCTATAGTGAAACCAACAGCATATCATTACTTTGCACAAAATTCCAACCTCCTGAGCTCATAGGAGAGAGCTCAATATATAGATGAATTGAGAAAGGATGAGTCAGCTTGCAACTGATGTGTAGCTGCCTTGTGTCCTCTCTCTCTTCAGTTGATCTTCAGTTCTTGAGTCCACTTGGAGAACCTTGCTTCCACTTGGAGAAACAGAGCCTCTGACTCATCACAAGGCGAAATCCCTGATCCAAGTGTCATTTTTGGAAGATTCCAGAGCAATGACTCAGTGTGCCACTTGTCCCATCTCGCTCAGCGCAGGTGGCCTTTGTTCTACCTACTTTGCAACGCAGGTACACCATGGAGGAGTTGAGTTTCAGCGCAGAAGCCTAGTGGAGCACCTGCTTTGATTTCAGGATTGCTTGTTTTTGAGTGTTTTCAGGTGGAGAACTGATCTGAGAGCTGTTGGTTTGCTGACCTTGTTCCTCTAGGGGTAGGAACATCATGTTTAGGGACTTTGGATCCCTTGGATTATTGACAATTCATGCCTGATGCTGCAAGGCACAAATTTGTCTATAACAGATGCCCCCTAAAGTATGAGGTCGTTTATCGGGTGAAATGCTTTATTAGGAGGATCCGAAGTTCATTCAATCTGCTGAGAAGTGTCCTGTAATAAGATACAATACAATACATTATTTTTCATATTTTTTCATGATCTAGCTGAGGCGGGCATTCCCATGCTAAACTTTATAAATTCATTTTGGTACATAGAACAGACGATCGTCTGATGGTAGACTGATAATTCTCTGCTGAAATTATCATCCTTTGAGAAGGATGATCATCTGCTGTAATGATGTACACATCAAATGTATTTATATCCTGAATATATATCGCAGCCTGAATGGATGAAACTAGATCCGGGGTCTTCAATCTCTTCCGATCTTCACTCGATGTACAAGTCGATCCATGTGAGAATTTCTTGAAGTCGAACATGGAAAGACATCGCTTGATTACCGGTCAATGATGTAAACCGTTAACAAGCGCGAGAGGAATCACCGATAAGGATGATGACCCTTAAGGTACAGCAGTACAATTCACATGGTGGGAATAAAGGACTTGGCGTCGACCACCATGCAAAATCCTCTGGTCGAAGGTCATTGATGTATACCTATCGCCAGAAGTGAGAAACTTGCCATTGAGGCATGCAAGCTTCAAAGTACCGAAGGGGGTGTTCCTAGATCAACTCCTTGGATAATGAGCTGATGTCGACAAGGAGCGATCTGTCAAAGGAGGGCCTTAATGAATCCCACATCATTGACACGGAACGGAGCTAGTGATTGTGATGAGGTGAAAACAAACTGTGATGTATGATTCAGGGTGGCGGTCATGAAATGGATGAAGGACAATGTATGGCAGTGGATGGGACACGGTTGACTCTTTGCAGAACAACATCTCTTGAACATATAACGACATTGATGTGATGGATCGGTAGCATTACCCCAAATGTGGATGGTGTGGCGAGGACCATGGTGATGAGACCGGTGAATGAAACAACCCAACCCGATGTGATACGGAGGACAAAGTGTCATGTTCAAGAGCGACTTGCTACCATTAAAGCTGTGAGGTTCTCCCAATTTTTCCCGAGTCATTGCTGACCAGTACCTCTTTATTTTTGTCAAGCTTGAGGAGGATAACATATGCTTGTTCTATAACCTGCCCTTCGGGCAAGCCCATCGCTATGTTTTAACGAGCCTAGCGATAGGGAAACTCGTTCTCGTCTAAAGACAAGTTTGTCGCTATTTAATGAATTTAACGAGTCTAACGACAAGGATAACTCGGTCCTTTTCATTTTTAGAGAGTCTGAAAAGGTACATAAAGTCAACTTCAGAATTCCTTTTTCGTCATCTAATCCCTTAAGTCCGAAAAAATATAAAAAAATACAGAAGGGATGAGTTTTCGGTACTTTTAACGAGCCGAACAAAACAAGCGCTCGATCTTTTTGTGCAATAATCCCTCAGGTCCAAAAAGATTAAAATCTAGAGGAGGGATAGCTCTTCCGGTCGTTTAACGAGCTGGAAGGCCAAAACTCGGCAAACTTTTCATATTTTACGAGTCAGGAGAAAAGAGCTCAAAGAAGACTCGTCTTTTGAGGAACGAGTGATAAACAGGGATAGCAGCAGATTCCAGGTACAGGTTGGAATTTTCCAATCACGGCAGTGTCACAAGGATGGCTAAGTGAAATCACTCTTCGCAGCTGTTCCTCAAAATGGGTAAACAAACATATGGAGATGAACGATTGGCCAAATGAACGGATGGAGGTGAGACTGCAAGAACACGACCAAGGGCTTTAATATGGCTGTCAAAGGTTACATTTACCAAGGTTATTTACCGGTTCATTTTTTCTGGGTGAGCTTGAACTCTAGGGGAAGATTGCTCACAACTTATGTTTATTTTTTAACGAGCATGAACTATGTGCTAAAACTGCTCGGATCTTGCGTTTATTTTTTAACGAGCATGAACTGTGCTAAAACTGCTCGATTATACCAGTCTTAATACAAGAAACGCCTCAGGTGAGATAGCTATTTTTTAAGGAGCTTTATCTCACGAAGCTATGCTCCTATTTGGCAAGTTTTAACTTTTGCCCCACATCCTTTCTTTATGCAAGATGGAAACGGCTAATCCTACGAGTTTAACGGGTTAGACCTACAGGTTTAAAGGGAGGACCTAAAAATTTAAAAAAATAAATAGTCGTCCCGTGCTTGCACTCCAAAAGGTTTGCATGCCCCCAGGTATAAAGTATAATTTCAAGGCTACCCCTCCTCTGTCCCACCTCTGTTTTCCTACTTGTCGTCTTGCTATATTTTTAACGATACTTGTCTTCTCGTTATTCTTCGGTGCCGACGGTACTTGTCTTCCCATCAGTTCACTTTTTGATTTTTGCAAGATCGCAACAGATAAACATTGGCGTTACGGAGGGAGGTTTGACTCTTACTTATTATCCGAAAAATGGTTTTATTTGCTGCCGCAAACTAAACTCTCTTTTCGGCGATGTCTATCATTAGGTTGCTAAGGATGGTGACTACTTGTTGCAGCAATTTCATCTCTTTCTTTGGAGGCTGCCCCTACTTATCCTTCAAAACATATGTTTTAATGGGTGAGGCTTGCCTTCAAAGATGGTGGCTACTTGCCGCCACAAATGGATCTCCTCCCTCAGGAGAGCCTACTTTTTTAGACAAAGGGAGCGAGAAGCAGATTATCTCACTCACATAACTTTGACAAAAGAATCTTATTCTAGAACAACCCTCTCTTCCTTCTTTCGGACGGGGTACGGACTAGTCATATTCTTCTGCGGAAATCAACTTTATACCCAAGGTTTCCTCTGCCCAAGGCAGGCCAGGGTGCATGCCCCCTGGGTCCCAGTTCTTTCTTCCAAATCACTCGCATTCATCGGGAAGTAGAACCGGGGGTGGAGGCATTCCTTGAGTGAATAAACCGTTAAGGGATGGTATTTGACTATTTGCGATGCGTGATCCTGGAAATGAAAGTTGGTCTACGAGCTTGACCATTCTTCCTTCGTGCGGAAAACACATAACTCTAAAGAGTGAGGACACTATCGCCTCCATGCAATATATATAGTCTCGTCCAAGGAGTAAGTTATAAACCAAGGGTCCCTGGACGACCATGACGTTCATATGAACTGTCTTCCCCCTTAATGTAATGGGAACATTGGGGAGAATCCCTAACGGGCGACTGGTTCCTTTATCAAAACCTGATAGATTTCTCATCTCAGGTAAGAGCGCTGGGGAACCCAGTGCTTTCCAAGCAATAGAGGAAAGGATACTCACAGATGCCCCTTCATCAATGATGGTTCCAGCCATTACCATTCTATAGATTTGGACAATGATTCTGAATGGTATACTGGCTGGTAACCGGGGTTTGCCTAGTTGATTCCAATCAAAGGATACAACTAGGTTGCTTGGTGGTGGGACCGAATACACGGCCGGATACGACCCTGACGATGTTCCTTCCTGCGATAAAGGAATGGGCGCATTGCCCTGATGCTCATCAGAGTCTGTGTTGATGAAAAGAATATGGACGGTGTCATCCTTATCCTCTTCAGTGAGGGTGTCATTTGAAGATGGATCTTCAATGACAGAGTCATTTGAGGATGAAACTTCTGAATGAAGAACCGGGTCAACTGCCGTTTCGACCTTTAGACTTTCGTCTGGTCTGGATTCAGTAGGTTCATTCTCAATGACCGACACTTCAGCTGACCACTTGAGCGGGCCAGCTGGATTTTCAACTACCGAGGGATTAGGTGCGAGTTTTTGATATCCAGGAGGAAGTCGTAACGGTGATACCGGACGATCTTCCAAAACTCTCTTTGCCTCATCTAAGAATGGACAACGGTGGATGGCGTGATCGCCTTCACACAGCATGCAGGGTGATCTTGGTCTCCCTTTTCGTCCTTCACTCTCGCTAGTTGACGGACTGCAATCAACATGACTACCAGAGGTTGATGCTACCGGATTGTGCAACCTGGGGGACCAGTCCCTTAGTATCCGGGGAATACAAGGACAATCACGGTGGAAGTGGGTCCCTTTGCAAATGACACATGGTGATTTAGGCCCGGTCGGTGCAGTGTGTGGATTTTTGTCAGATGTCTTTTGCTTGCCCCCAGTCGCCTTCGCCATAGGCCCCTTCTGCTTCTTTTCTCTCTTCTTCTTTTCCTTCTTCTCCATGGGAGGCTGACTTTTGCCGGATCTACCTTGCGAAGATGAAGGATCAGAGGAAGAGTAAGAAGTGGAAGGCTGGTGGGCGGCTCTAGACTGGTCTGACTGTTGATTCGACTGCTCAGGATTTGTGGTGGTCTGAACTACGTTAGTTGAAAAGAGCCATATAGGTAGGCCAATTGTCAATCCTGGAAGTGACAATGTGGCCATATGGGGCGCACCAACATCTCCCCAAGAGGAGAAGGGACTGGGATTTCTGCCAAGGTGACTTCCTTGGTTGGTGGACTCCATACTTTTCAACTTAAAGATCAACGTGGGAATAACAGGTGATTATGTTCCGTTTAAAATAAATTTTATTAACGACGCTTTTAGACACAACTTTGCTTTTTCATGTTTTAAGAGTCGAGAAAAAGCTAAAGAT
Source organism: Pinus tabuliformis (assembly GCA_031772625.1). Taxonomy (NCBI): domain Eukaryota; kingdom Viridiplantae; phylum Streptophyta; class Pinopsida; order Pinales; family Pinaceae; genus Pinus; species Pinus tabuliformis. Next base: position 1,730,068,067 of record CM062818.1, on the reverse strand, counting down.
GACTCTAGTCTCCTTCGATGTATTAACGAGCCCGAAGTGACAAATGCTCGGTTGGACTTTTTCAGTTATAGAGTTTGAAAAAGGCCAAAAGAAACTACTCTGGAGTTCTAGGCAAAGGGTGTGCCAAACTTTTCGCGAAACCACAGAATGCGTTTTACGGTACGGGTGGTCGATCTTCGTGAATGCTGTGTTCACTGCATCGCGATCAGTAGGGCGGCCGACACGGCTTCCTATGGATAAAGGCTTTGTTCCTATAGGGGTCTCCCAATATATACGCGACGGTACGTGGGAGCACAAGTCCGTATTAGTGCCACCGACTCTCAGGAGGAATCACCCACCTTCGTAGAGATCGACAGTCACTACGTTTAACGACGCCGGAACACGTCTCTACCTAGACCTCTATGTGTTTGCGTTATGTTACAAAGCGTTGTTATGTAAATTGAATTTATTTTAATGTTGATCTTGCTTAGCAGTTTGCCTTTAAGGATCACCACGAGATGTATATGACAAATTCCTGATGCAGTCTAAGATGAGAAGCAAACTTTTCAATCTTTCAACTTTGAAAATCTTAACTACTGAGGGAGAAGAAAGGCAAATCTTTTCACACAGATCATAGAGCACACACTAATGCAAAATTTCCTAAATCGTCATGCAAACAGTCAAATGCAAAATGCACAATGCATGTATTTTCTTTTCCCTTTCTTAATGTTGATGTATTACAAAAAGAAAGTTGTTATATAACTTTGATTTCGATTTAAAGCGAAAGTAAACAAGCTAGTCCAAAATCAAAAGACACCTTAAGATTTACTTGTTTAATCACTAGAAATGCATGAAATCAAACCATAATGACGAAAGTAAAAAGACTAATCAGCTATGGACAGCAAACAAGCTAACTCTTTAGACCAGCAAAATGCCTAACACAGGTTCAGATCTAAGAGGCCAAAGCAAGAGTAGTTCACTTTCGTTATGGGAAATTGTAAATGATGGAAGAAATACAAAAGAACAAGTACAATTTCGTTATATAACAGAGGCGGAATGATGGCAAGTAAGGTTGGTTTCAGAATAGGTGCAAGACTGGTAACTGGCTGCAAAATCTATAGTGAAAACAGGCAAGAAAAAGGGAGGAAACCCCAACTGCACAAGGCAAAATTGGGCCAACGCAGGTGCTGCACAGCCAGTCTAGCTCTCAGCGCAGGTAGCCCCTTCGGGACCTGCGTTGCAAAGCAGGTAGCCTGTGTACTACCTGCTTTGGAAAACGAAAGTTGCGTTTTCTCAGTTTCCGGGTCACAATTTTCTAAAAAATTCACAGTTTTTGCTCAAATCAGAAGCTATCAGTCAAGCACACACTAAGGGATGACAAGGAAGATGAAAAGCTATCACTAAGAGCTTACAAGGATACTTGTAGATCAGCTCTTCAAATCATGAACATGCTCAGAAATGAGCTAGAGTAGCTGCCCTCTACTTCTCTTTTGATATAGTCAAAAGCTTTTCGATTTGGTACTCTTTTGTTCAGGAAATGAATAGAAAAATACTACAAACAATCAAACAGATACGATCCCCAGTGGAGTCGCCAGTTTGTTGTAGGGAAAAGTATCCGATTCGGATGACCCTATCCCACTCTAAGGGTGATAGTACCTTAGCAACAACTGTAAAGAAAACTACTTAAGGTTTACTTCTTTATGAAAGTAAGAGAGAATGAAGAAATGCACTAACCGTTGCCTTGCGCTTAATGTCGAATCCAAACTCTTCTCTTTGCTGCTTGCTCCCAGCTCCTTGCTCTTTTGCTGGCCCAGCTACAATGAGATCCTGCAAAATAACAAAGAAGGAAACTACAAGAAGCATGCAATCATAACTGATTCAAGGATTAGCATAAATCAAATATACAATCATCACAATACATCATTGAAACAAGTGCATATAGAAGAACCTCAATAGCTTTTATTAATGGAAGAAGTAAAGTTCTGAGAGTGTTACAACCATTGAAGGCCCCAATCCAGCAACACCTCCCAGCAGAAAGAATTTCTCCTCTTCACCTCCTTCAAGCAATCACCCAATAGTTCTATAGTGAAACCAACAACATATCATTACTTTGCACAAAATTCCAACCTCCTGAGCTCATAGGAGAGAGCTCAATATATAGATGAATTGAGAAAGGATGAGTCAGCTTGCAACTGATGTGTAGCTGCCTTGTGTCCTCTCTCTCTTCAGTTGATCTTCAGTTCTTGAGTCCACTTGGAGAACCTTGCTTCCACTTGGAGAAACAGAGCCTCTGACTCATCACAAGGCGAAATCCCTGATCCAAGTGTCATTTTTGGAAGATTCCAGAGCAATGACTCAGTGTGCCACTTGTCCCATCTTGCTCAGCGCAGGTGGCCTTTGTTCTACCTGCTTTGCAACGCAGGTACACCATGGAGGAGTTGAGTTTCAGCGCAGAAGCCTAGTGGAGCACCTGCTTTGATTTCAGGATTGCTTGTTTTTGAGTGTTTTCAGGTGGAGAACTGATCTGAGAGCTGTTGGTTTGCTGACCTTGTTCCTCTAGGGGTAGGAACATCATGTTTAGGGACTTTGGATCCCTTGGATTATTGACAATTCATGCCTGATGCTGCAAGGCACAAAATTGTCTATAACACATAGTTGCTCTACCACAAGAAGAAAAATAAGGTTATGATTGCATGCAAAAAATATGTCAAGGTGACTAGAAATAGTCTGGATGGGTTGCACTCTCGGGAAACTTGTGAAATATCTAAGGAGATAACTGTTGCGGAGATGGAAAAAGATGATTTGAACTTCCACACAATAATATTCTACATAATGAACATGAGGGCTACTAGCTCAAAGTGCCAAATTATCATTTGGTAGAAAAAGTTTATTTCAATTAGATTTGTTTATTTCAATTAGATTTGTGATGGAATGAGTGCATGGTTCTATTTTTCTACATAAAACCATGAGCATGGGGTGTCACTTGAGTTCCATATATTTAACTATGTAACACATCCTTGTCAGGAGGTCGCCTTAAGGAGGAAGTTGGGAAAGGGTCGGGGACCATAAGGAAAATATTACCTTACCTCCACACTCTACACAATCTATTAATAATAAAAAAATGAAGTGCGCCTAATTAAATGCAGACCACACATTGCCTTAATCAATTAATTAATCATTTTTCACGTTCTCCCAGACATAGATAACTGTGCACAATAAAGATAATAATAATTTAAATACATTAAAATTCAAGTCCTTATGCATAAAGTAAGGTTTAATATATTTATCTTTTAATTCAGCTCTATCGTTAAAACTTGTGCATAGAGATTTGTGTTGAGAAATGACAACAAGAAATTCCAGTTTAATTTGTCCTTGAATTAAACTGAGAATTAAAATCAAATTCTATTCTCATAGCAACTTGTAAATAGTTAATTAAGTTTAATTAAGTTAATTAGTTTAGGAATTTTGATTTGGAAGTATTTCTGTAGTCATGTATATGTTCTCGCTAAATTTTAGGGGTCCTGTATGAGTTTAAATTGAGTTGGAAATTAGATCATTCAGTTTACTGAGTTAAGTTCAGTTAAATTAGTTCCAAACTGTTTGAGGAACTAATAGAGGACTAACAATCAGTTGGTGCACTAATTCATCCACTGGCACTAAACATTCATTGGTAGGGAGCTCCACATAACTAGAGAAGCTTATGTGGAGCTCTGAAACAATGAATTTGTTGAGTTAACCTTCCACACAATTCATACACGAAAATTAAAAAACATTATTACATTTGGCATTATTTGAAAGCTTTAAAATATCAAATCTAAAAGCATGATTTTCAAAGCATTAAAATAATAATATTAACATATATTTTCAAAATTAACACAAATGCATATGTACAAGGCTAAGAAGGAAGTCCATTGTGTGGACGATGCTTTCAAATTTTCTTTGTGTGGAGCTCTACACCATTGAATTTGTTGAGTCAACCTTCCGCACAATTCATACATGAAAATTAAAAAACATTATTAGATATGGCATTATGAAAGAATTAAAATATCAAATCTAAAAGCATGATTTTAAAAACATTAAAATATTTATATTAACGTATATTTTCAAAATTAACACATATTCATATATGCGAGACTGTGGAGGAAGTCCATTGTGCAGTGGAAACTTTTAGGTTTTCATCATGCATACCTCCACACTCTGCACAATCTATTAATAATAAAAAATTAAGTGCGCCTAATTAAACGTGAACCCCACATTGCCTTAATCAATTGATTAATCATTGTGCTCGTTCTCCCAGACATAGATAAAGGCACACAATAAAGATAATAATAATTTAAATACATTAAAATTCAAGTCCTTATGCATAAACTAAGCTTTAATATATTTTTCTTTTAATTCAACTTTATCGTTAAAACTTGTGCATAGAGATTTGTGTTGAGAAATGACAACAACAAATTCCAATTTAATTTGTTCTTGAATTAAACTCAGAATTAAAATCGAACTCTATTCTCATAGCAACTTGTAAATAGTTAATTAAGTTTAATTTCAAAACATTAAAATATTTATATTAACATATATTTTCAAAATTAACACATATTCATATGTGCAACACTGTGGAGGAAGTGCATTGTGCAGAGGAAACTTTCTAATTTTCATCGTGCATACCTCCACACTCTGCACAATCTATTAATAATAAAAAATTAAGTGTGCCTAATTAAATGTGGACCCCACATTGCTTTAATCAATTAATTAATCATTGTGCTCGTTCTCCCAGACATAGATAATTATGAACAATAAATATAATAATAATTTAAATACATTAAAATTCAAGTCCTTTTGCATAAACTAAGGTTTAATATATTTTTTTTTGATTCAACTCTGTCGTTAAAACTTGTGCATAGAGATTTGTGTTGAGAAATGACAACAAGAAATTCAAGTTTAATTTGTTTTGAATTAAATTGATAATTAAAATCGAATTCTATTCTCATAGCAGGTTGTAAATAGTTAATTAAGTTTAATTAACTTAATTAGCTTAGGAATTTCGAGTTGGAAGTCTTTCTATAGTCATGTATATGTTCTCCCTAAATTTTAGGGGTCCTGGATGAGTTTAAATTGAGTTGGAAATTAGATCACTGAGTTTACTGAGTTAAGTTTAGTTAAATTAGTTCCAAATTGTTTAAGGAACTAATAGAGGAATAACAGTGAATTGGTGCACTAATGCATCCATTAGCGCTAAACATTCATTGGTACGGAGCTCCGCATAACTGAAGAAGCTTATGTGGAGGTCTGAAACAATGAATTTGCTGAGTTAACCTTCCGCACAATTCATACACGAAAATTAAAAAACATTATTACATTTGGCATTATTTGAAAACATTAAAATATTAAATCTAAAAGCATGATTTTCAAAGCATTAAAATAATAATATTAACATATATTTTCAAAATTAACACAAATGCATATGTACGGGGCTACAAAGAAAGTCCATTGTGTGGAGGAATCTTTCCAATTTTCTTTGTGCGGAGCTCTACACCATTGAATTTGCTGAGTTAACGTTCCACACAATTCATGCACAAAAATTAAAAAACATTATTACATATGGCATTATATGAAAGCATTCAAATATCAAATCTAAAAGCATGATTTTCAATATTAATGTATATTTTCAAAATTAACGCATATTCATATGTGCCAGACTCCTGAGGAAGTCCATTGTGTAGAGGAAACTTTCTAGTTTTCATCGTGCATACCTCCACACTCTATACAATCTATTAATAATAAAAAATGAAGTGTGCCTAATTAAACGCGAACCCCACATTGCCTTAATCAATTAATTAATCATTGTGCTCATTCTCTCAGACATAGATAACTGTGCACAATAAAGATAATAATAATTTAAATACATTAAAATTCAAGTCCTATGCATAAACTAAGGTTTAATATATTTTTATTTTAATTCAACTCTATCGTTAAAACTCGTGCATAGAGATTTGTGTTGAGAAATGACAAGAAGAAATTTTAGTTTAATTTGTCCTTGAATTAAACTGAGAATTAAAATCAAATTTTATTCTCATAGTAACTTGTAAATAGTTAATTAACTTAAGTAGCTTAGGAATTTCGAGTTGGAAGTCTTTCTGTCATGTATATGTTATCCCTAAATTTTAGGGGTCCAGTATGAGTTTAAATTGAGTTGGAAATTAGATCACTCCGTTTACTGAGTTAAGTTCAGTTAAATTAGTTCCAAATTGTTTAAGGAACTATTGTGGCCAGCAACAACCCCCCTTCTTATTTAGTGTTATTCCTAATACTAAATAAGTGGGGACCCTTAGTTAAAAATTTAAAAAATCAAAGTAGTGTTTAAATTTCCTTTTTCGAATAAAATTACCATCATAAGCTTAGGAAGCCCCCCTTGAAAAATCTAAAAATCTAAGTTTTGTGATAAGGTAAAACACAAATCTTTCCTTAGGAATATCGCATCGCAAAAATATAGCGGGATACCTCCTTACAAGTCGAACTCCAATATTGCGAGATTGCGATTACGCGATAATATCACATCGCATGCAGAAAATATAACTTACATTGAAAAACTAAAATTTGCCGATGTCCGATGACGCCGATCGCAAGATCGCATTTCGCAGAAAACAAGTTAACAAAGATTGTCATATATAACGTTCATGCGATCTGCGATATTGCGATATTGCGATTCTCGCGATGCACCGACAATGCAATAATGCGATGACACGAGCAAGAAACTTTGCGATATTATGATTTTGCGATGTTGCGATCTGCGATATTGCAAAGCAAATTACTTCATCGCAGATCTTTCGGGCTCGTTATTCAAGAAAAGTATTTTCCATAATTTGACACCTGGTTATGCGCTTTAATGCTAATAAATGACTTAGTTGCCAGTTATTAATGGAATATGGGTTCGCGCTTATCGAAAAATCATTTCACGTAAGGTGGTATACTTGATGTGTTTGCGGCATTTAAAACTTTCCCATCACCCTTCCTTGTCATTCATTTTTACCTCACTTGTGAATTGCAGGAACAGAGAACAGAGGCCAAAACAAAGCAATACGCAGGATAAAATGGGAAAGAAAAGCAAAGCTCCGAGCTCCAAAGAAAAATAAATGGCGCCCTTGTATACAAACACGGCCTGTAACAGAGACGTGAGAATTGCTACGTGGGAAGGCATGTACAATCTGCTTGAAGAAGAGAATCCCAGAATAATGGAAGTTGTTGCTACTGCGGGCTCAAGTGGTTCTTCTGAAGCATCACTTACAGAGCTGGCTTGCTCATTCTTACATCGGATAGCAGCAAGGCCCAAAATTCTCCCATACACGAACATGTTCAAGTGGATACTGGACAGCGCAGATCCCAGAAACAGACAGTTTAAGTCTCAGGGTCAAGAGCTTACGAAATCATTATTTTTACAAATTTTGAGCTTTATACCCACTAAAAGGAAAATGCGCAAAAGGCAAAAATGCATCAAGGAAGCCCGGATCAAAGAACGGAGGCAGTATGCATCGCTGAGAAAAATTTCTAAAAAAGGAAAGTTTCTAATTGCTCAGTCACCTGCAAGTCCCGAAAATTGCAAGAAAGCAAAATTACAAACAGATTGGAAGTAGAAGGCTCAAGAAAAAGCAGAAGCAATTCAAGGGTTAACCAAGTTGAATTGGGATTATTACTGGGCATACTTGGTAAAGCCACATAGCCAATGGATGACTATTAAGTGTATCATCAATTCGGCCGAAAAGATGGCGCCAGCTCTTGTCGATTCTATTTTCTCAGCTCAGCTAAAAGTGGAAGTCAGCCAGCCGAATCTTCTCAAACAAATGCTGAATGTGTGCGATTTCAAGGACCAGATATAGAAGTAGTTTAATTTTAGATTCAATTTTAGCTTTAATTTTGTTTTATTTTCCTGAAAAGAGGATGGTCATTTAAACCGTATCCTATATTTTTGTAATAAGTTATTTTTAGATTTAGTTAGTAGTATTTAAACCCTTCTCATGCATTTAGAGAAGAGTCCTGAAATTTATCAAAAACTTATCCCCAGAACATGCACTTTTGTACCCTCTATGGAGGTTTTGATGAATGAATGGAATAGGATTTATTGATGTTTGCATTTGATATCTGCTACTGATGTTGCACTTTTGTACTCTTAGTGGATATTTGATCAAGAAGAAATAAATCGTTATCACTTGAAGCTCATGAGTAGGACTAGTTATAAATGGTATTTCTATCTCTTAACTATTTCTGCCTTGTGTTAGAGTGATTTTTAGTTCAGTTATTTATATATTGATGTATGAATGCTTAAGTTATCATTTGGCACTTTTGTACAGTGATAGCTATTTATTTATGCTTAGTGTATGAATAGCTTGTTATGCGATATGTTTTTCACAACTGTTTCGTCTAACTTTTTATACGAAGTGGTTCATCTTTATTGAATTCTTTTCTAATAACAACTGAATGATCTTTATTACCAGTTGTTGTTTGAAATCATTTTAGATCGCATAGAGGAAAGATTACACCCCGGGTTAGTGTAGATTTACATATTTCTGTTTATTAGAATATAATTTCTTTATTATTAGACTAGAATTAGATTAGAAGTATTCCATTTAGAAACTGTTAGAGCAGAAATATCAATCTTTCTCACACACACACTTAAATTGGGAAACTGGTCCCATATCCCCAGTCGGACCCGCTATACCAAACGGAAAAGGAGCTGCCAACCAAGGTCCGGACCGAGCAGGTATCCCCCTTGTTGTAGACCCGATTTTTGGGGCTTCAACATATTTGGCGCTAGAAGGAGGGCCACGAACTGTGAATGGCAAGCAAATCTAAATCTAAATACCATTCTGAGAGTAAATCGCCCTCGCCATCTCCTCCGACTTCTCCATTGCATTCATAAACCTTAAATCCAGAGTTAGAAGTCGCTAGAGCAACAGGCACTGCTGCAAACCCTGACATTTCAGAGCAATCTACTATTGAACCTCCTGAAGTTGAATCTTTGATTCACAAACTTCAGCGATTTTCAATATCTCCTAAAAAATATGATATATCTCAAGGCAACGTGACTTCGCAATAAAACCCTGCTCATCCTCTTACCAGGTTAAAGAGAGAAAGGTTTGGTGTTCAGCCAACCGAATTACCTCTACCTACTAGGAAGAGAGCAAGGAAGTCTCCTAAAGGATCTGATAGCGAGACTCTTTCATCATTATCATCCATCTCAACCACTTCACCGTGAAGTCAACCATCCACCCCTCCACTTCAGATCATTGTCCATCAGCCCTCTGCAAATTCTACAACTCCTTCTCAACCATTTGGAGTCATAATATCCTCATCTTCTCAACCACAGGGATCATCTTTTGCACTTTCTTTTGTCAGTAGTTCAGCGATGGCCCAATCTCCATGGAATAACCCTGGGGCAGTCTTGATGCCTGCACCCTTGAGTCAGTTACTGGCCCATCCTGAAAAATGGCTGCCTAAGTTTAATCTTGAGGTAGGCATGCTAGGAGAAGAACATATAAATAACTTTATGTTATCCATAAATCTCAATGGAGTTACCAACGAAGACGCTGTTGTTTGACTTTTTCCTTACACTCTGCAAGGAACAGCTGGATCATGGTATTTCTCGTTACCATATGGATCTATTACTAGTTGGGACATCTTCCAAGAACAATTCCTGACCAAGTTTGGTGATGACAGGTCTACAACGACACTGATCAATGACTTGTCTAACCTTAAGGCCGAGTCAAGAGAACCTATCAAAGATTTCAATTTACGTTTCAATAAAATCCTAAACAAAATTCCTACTGCTTCCCAGCCTAGCGAAGAAGTGCGAAGTGAATGGTACATTAATGCTTTACCATCAAACATAGCAATCTTTGTTGATAGGGCTAACAAAACTACCTTAGTTGAAAATATGAAAGAAGCAATAGCAGTAGAGAAACCTGTTATGGCCTTAGAAAAGAAAAATGCAATAGAAGAACGGAAATCTAAGAAAGTTTCTTTCAAAGAAGATCCCAAGAAAAAACAACCGAAAGATCCATTCAATTTAGAAGGATTACAAAAAGTTTTGAAGACCATGTCTAATGAAATGGTTGACATTAAGAAACAAGTGGCAGAAACTTCTTCTAAAAAGCCATACAGGCCTTTTAAAAGAAATCCTTTAACTGATTCTAAACCCCCTAACGCAATTACAAGTGCCGAATCAGAAGAAGAAGAAGAGGAAATCGTTACTGAAGAACACACCAATGAAGAAGAAGTTGTAGAGTTACAAGGTATGTGGGATTTCATCCTCCCAAATGAAGAGGACCAAGAAGCATTCCCGGTTAGTACTCGCAGCAGAAATCAACTTGATCCTCCTCAACCTACACCTAAGCCAAAGAGCGCAAGCTCGATGACTAAGGATAAAGTCGCAGCCAAGAAAACATCACCTAAAGCGACTCAGACCAGCCCAGTCCAAATAGACACATCTACTCCATCTAAAACGCTAATTGTTTCAGATGAAATGGAGTATAATAGCGTAGAAGATATGAAAAAGACTAGGGTCAATATTACTCTTTTTGAATTGAGCAAGTTAAAACACCAGCAAAAGGTCCTTTTGAAAGAATTGCATGTTGTACCAGTTGCACCTTTACCAGCCGCTGTAATCTCGCAAGCTTCTCATGATATTGGAAGACCTCCAACTAGTACGATGAATAAAGTTGATCCAAACGATGTCGCATTAATTGGAGGAAGATCGAGATCACATACTCCCCCATTTCTCCTTACTTATGAAATTTTCAATTAAAACGTGCATAATTGCTTAGTCGATTCCGGAGCTTCATCGAACATTCTACCAAGATCAATATGTGCAAAATTGAACGTTCAACCGTAGAAATCCACTGTGCGCATTGTCCAATTAGATCGATAGCAAGTCGAAGTGATTGGAGAATTAAATCAGGTTACGATAAGGCTGTCATCCAACCCGAAGGTATGTCAAGTTATCGACATTTTAGTTGCTGATATTCATGAATTTTATGGCTTAATTCTTAGCAGAGATTGGTCAGAAAAACTTCATGGATACTTTGCAACTGACTGGTCCCACATGTGGCTGCCTTATAATGGTAAACCCAACCAAATAAAAGTTGAGCGAGAACGACATCAGAAATACATAGTAACAGAACTTGAGGGAGAAAACAAACCAGTAGCATATAATTATAACATCATTGGCAACTATTCAGTAGATTCTTTCCTAGGAAATTTTAATGCTCATACTTCACCTTACTTAGAACATTTTGTTTTATTTCAAGTAGAAAATTTCTCTCAAACAAATAGTTCTAAATGTCTTAATTTTATAGATAGTCCTGTAAATAAATCTTTGTTTTGGAAATTATTTTTTGATGGCTCTAAGTCTAACGAAGGAGTAGGAGCAAGATGCATGCTAGTAAGCCCAGAGGGAGATAAAACCATGCTAACTTGTAGACTCGAGTTTGATTGCACCAACAATACCACAGAATACGAAGCTTTGATCCAAGGGTTGTACAAGGCAATCGGATTAGATGTCAAATACCTGCAAGTTTTCAGAGATTTTGAAATTGTAATTAGACAGGTACGTAATCTTATACACTATTTATCAGGTCATTTAAAGCATTACCAATCTTTAGTTCAAGATCTGACTGAACATTTTATAGCATTTAATATTTCATCAATTCCCAGACTCCAGAATGCCAGTGCAGACCTCTTAGCCAACGTAGCTTCCAAGCTCATTCCTTCAGAAGATTTTAGTCCTGACCGATTTTCAATTGAGTTAATTTTTAGACCATCTATTCCCGATAACATTACCAATTGGAGAATTTTCAACGACGATCCTGATATCGTGAGTTTTCTCACATCTGAAGGATCCTACACCAATCAAATAATTGACGAAGACCAACATGGCCAACAACTGCAACAAGATAGTACTAACAATGTTATACCTAAATCAGTAGTCAAATTAGAAGACCTTTATGACTTGAAATATCGATTCAAAAGATCTGCCAATTCAAAACTCCAAAGTTCAACTTTGAATTATGAGTTAGTAAATCTAGGAACTGATGCTAAACCACAGAATATTAACCTAGGCCTTGGCCTAGCCCCTGAAGAAAAATTAGCATATATCCGTCTCTTGAAACAATACAAGAGTGTCTTTGCTTGGAATTACGATGAACTCAAAACATACGACACCTCCATCATCCAACATACTATCCCAATGATTGATAATGAAAAACATGTCCAACAAAAGTTGAGAAAGATCCATCCAAATTTAGAAAATCAGATCAAAACTGAACTCAACAAGTTGTTGAAAGCCAAAATAATCTTTCCCGTTAGACATTCTAAATGGGTTTCCAATATGGTACTTGTTAGAAAGAAAAACGGAGATATCAGAATCTGCATTGACTTTCGAAACCTTAACAAGGCCTGCCAAAAAGACAATTTTCCTCTACCTCCCATGGAACAAATACTGCAGGAAGTTGCGAGCTCAGAATTAATGTCATTCTTGGATGGATTCTCAGGATACAACCAAGTGCTAGTACATCCCGACAATCAATTAAAAACGACATTCAGAACTAAGTGGGGCACACACGCATATCAAAAGATGCCATTTGGTTTGATTAATGCGGGTGCCACATTTCAGAGAGCCATGGACATCGCATTCAAAGGGTTAGTTAATAAATCAGTGGTAATATATTTAGATGATATAACTGTTTATTCCAAGAAATGAAATAATCATCTCAGGGATTTAAAACAAATCTTCCAACGTTGTTTAAGGTATGGGATTTCGCTTAACCCGAAGAAATACTTCTTTGCATTAAGTGAAGGAAAACTTCTCGGATTCATAGTGTCAAAATCTAGAATTCACATAGATCCTGACAGAATCAAGGAAATTTCCGCAATACCCCTACCTCACAACAAGAAAGCCATGCAATCTTTCCTTGGCCAGATTAACTTTGTAAAAAGGTTTGTTCTAGACTTTTCAAGAATCGTGTCTCCTTTACAAGCCATGATTAAAAAGAACGCAAATTTTAAATGAGGCCAAGATGAACATGAGGCATTCAATTTGATCAAACAAGCAATTATCAATGCTCCATCTTTAGCAACTCCAAATTTTTCCGATCCTTTTATTTTGTACACATTTGCCTCAGATAGATCATATGCTGCGATACTCACTCAAGAAAATCAAGAAAAGGCGGAAGCCCCAATTGCTTTTTTCAGTTCCAATTTACAAGGAGCTGAGCTGAATTATTCAGATGTGGAGAAACAAACTTATGCTATTTTCAAAGAAATTAAGTATTTCAGAGCTTTTTTACTCAAAGCACATACCAAGATTATAGTACCGTTTCCAGCGGTAAGAAATCTTCTAGTACAGAAGGATGTGGGTGAGAAAATGGCCAATTGGGTTACTGACTTACAGGAATACGACGTAGAAATCAAACCGGCAAATATTGTAAAAGGTCAAGGCTTTTGCAAAATGTTGGCAGGAGCATCGCTAATGCCCGAAAATCCATCTGAAGAGGTACAAGTATACGAGGTAAGCCTAAACGATGCTGAGTCATTATACGCTGATATTATTTATTATCTAAAGAATGGATATGCTCCTCCAAACCTCGATCATACCAAGAAAAGAGCCCTGAGATTAAAAGCCAAATAATATCAACTCGTGAATGACGTTCTTTTTAGAATAAATTATGATTATGTTCTACTTAGATGTCTTGAGAAAGCTGAAGCTGAAAAAGTCTTGCAGGAACTCCACGATGGGCCAGCAGGCGGACACTACACTGGAGATGCAACTGCACATAAAATTCTGCGAGCAGGCTATTACTAGCCCACATTGTTCAAAGACGCACATAACTACATAAGAAAATGTCAAGTCTGCCAAACTGTTGTTGGGAGACAAAAGAAACCAGCCTTTCCACTGCAACCAATTAACATCGAACAACCTTTTGATCAGTGGGGATTGGAAATAATAGGTGAGATCATTCCTCACTCTTCTAAACAGCATAGATATATCCTTACAGCAACAGATTACTTTACCAAATGGGTAGAAGCAGTTCCACTCAAGACGGCTAATGCTGAAAATATCATTGAATTCATAGATTAGTTCATAATCACCAGGTTTGGATTGCCTTCCGCTTTAATGTTTGATAATGCATCATACTTCTCTGGAAATGCAATGACTGAATTTGCACTCAAAAGAGGTTTCAAACTTAAATATTCTGTCAATTACTACCCGCAGGGAAATGGGTTAGCTGAATCAACAAATAAGAACTTAATTAGAATCATCAAGCGAACCATTGACCAAAATCATAAGAATTGGCATAAGTCTTTAATATATGCTTTATGGGCAGATCGAATAACGCAGAAAGCCTCTATCGGCACTTCTCCCTTCAATTTAGTTTATGGGAAGGAAGTGGTTCTTCCAACACATCTGGCAATTCCCTCTTTAGCCTTAGTTCAGTACATTGATGAAGTACCAACTTCTTCTTTACAACTTAGGCAGCTGGAATTAATTAAATTAGAAGAATAATGAGAGCAGGCCAAAAGAACTCACGCTCATCATCAAGCATTAGTAAAAGCCTCTTTTGATTCCAATATGGTATCCAGAAAAGATTTTCAGAAGGGAGATCTAGTTTTAAAATGGGACAAGGCTCATGAGGAAAAGGGAAAACATACAAAATTTCAAAGAATGTGGCTTGGTCCTTTTCAGATCATAGAAGTCATAGGTCCGTCTACCTTCATGTTACAAGATTTAACAGGGAAAAGAGATTCTCTACCTGTTAATGGTCAGATTCTTAACAAATATTTTCCATAGAAGATCATTCTTCTATTTTGTAGAGTAGTTGTTTTTCTTTTCATAATAAAAACAGTTGTGAATGGTTACAATAGGAATTTATGAAAAAGACACCAATTCTCTTTCAAATTTTGATCTTTCGCTTGTATAAATAGAAAATATTTTGGAAAATTGATCTTTATTATTGAAAGATACAGTTAAAAACTCTAGCCTAGATATGATACTAGCTTCAACTTCATAAAATTTTGATGAAAACAACCTTTAGTGAGAAATTGTTTTATATCAGTACAATGAAGGTATCAATAACAAAATAAAGATTCTCTTTAGAACAGCTATTTCCAAAAACTCTATCATTGTCTTCCAGAGCTGTCTTAAGGAAACAATGACTTCCTCCCTACTAAGGAAATCACAACTTTCAGAGGAACAATCCAAGGATACACTTTATCTTAAAGAATGAGAGGTCTCATCACGCGTCGGCTTATCATAATCACAGATATTATAACTTTATGACTTTGCCAACACTGCATACCACAACAGGGCAATTACTCAAGATTGTTAAAATCAAAAGACAAGGGGTCTCATCACGAGCCAGCTTGTTCAGCAAAGTTATAAATCAGTGAATGACTGTGTCATAAATTGGCTATCAAACCAAGACATTGTTCTTTAAGAGTAAAAAAAAATCAAAGCAATAAGTGTGGATGTGGATTCTTCTTTGAGAATTGTAGGTCTCTTTAAGTAGGATAAAGGATCATTGCTGGGTAACAGGTAACCCTGTCGAGGCTATAAACGCCTGCTGGAAACAAAGGCTCTACCTACGACAAATGAGCATATTTAAAACTGGTTTACAGAGAAGACTTTGTTTTATCTTTACAAGCCAAGTAATGACTGATGTAAATACAAGGAATAGCTTGAGGCAGCAAATAATCAAAGTTGAAAATAGTTGAAACAAAATGTCATTGATAGGTTAAAGTATAATGTACTTTATCTTTCTATAATAAAGTTTAACTTTCTGGAAAATTTTCTGTTTTGGAAGTTTTGAAAATTCAAAAAACAGCAGAGATAACTGGTTCTCCCAAGTGAATCGCCAATTGTTGTGGCCAGCAACAACCCCCCTTCTTATTTAGTGTTATTCCTAATACTAAATAAGTGGGGAACCTTAGTTAAAAATTTAAAAAATAAAAGTGGTGTTTAAATTTCCTTTTTCGAATAAAATTACCATCATAAGCTTAGGAAGCCCCCCCTGAAAAATCTAAAAATCTAAGTTTTGTGATAAGGTAAAACGCAAATCTTTCCTTAGGAATATCGCATCACAAAAATATAGCGGGATACCTCCTTACAAGTCGAACTCTAATATTGCGAGATTGCGATTACGCGATAATTTCGCATCGCATGCAGCAAATATAACTTACATTGAAAAACTAAAATTTGCCGATATGCAATGACGCTAATCGCAAGATCGCATTTCGCAGAAAACAGATTAACAAAGATGGTCATATATAACGTTCATGCGATCTGCGATATTGCGATATTGTGATCTCGCGATGCAGCGACAATGTGATGCGATGACACGAGCAAGCAGCTTTGCGATATTATGATTTTGCGATTTTGCGATGTTGCGAAGCAAATCGCAAAATCGCTTCATCGCAGATCTTTCGGGCTCGATATTCAAGAAAAGTATTTTCCATAATCTGACACCTGGTTATGTGCTTTAATGTTAATAAATGAATTAGTTGCCAGTTATTAATGGAATATGGGTTCGCGCTTATCGAAAAATCATTTCACGTAAGGTGGTATACTTGATGTGTTTGTGGCATTTAAAACTTTCCCATCACCCTTCCTTGTCATTCATTTTTACTTCACTTGTGAATTGCAGGAACAGAGAAGAGAGGCCAAAACAAAGCAATACGCAGGATAAAATGGGAAAGAAAAGCAAAGCTCCGAGCTCCGAAGAAAAAGAAATGGCGCCCTTGTATACAGACAGGGCCTCTAACAGAGACGCGAGAATTGCTACGTGGGAAGGCATGTACAATCTGCTTGAAGAAGAGAATCCCAGAATAATGGAAGTTGTTGCTACTGCGGGCTCAAGTGGTTCTTCTGAAGCATCACTTACAGAGCTGGCTTGCTCATTCTTACACCGGATAGCAGTAAGGCCCAAAATTCTTCCATACACGGACATGGTCAAGTGGATACTGGACAACGCAGATACCAGAAACAGACAGTTTAAGTCTCAGGGTCAAGAGCTTACGAAATCATTATTTTTACAAATTTTGAGCTTTATACCCACTAAAAGGAAAAGGCGCAAAAGGCAAAAACGCATCAAGGAAGCCCGGATCAAAGAACGGAGGTAGTATCCGATGCGCTAAAAAAGGAAAGTTTCTAATTGCTCAGTCACCTGCAAGTCCCGAAAATTGCAAGAAAGAAAAATTACAAACAGATTGGAAGCAGAAGGCTTAAGAAAAAGCAGAAGCAATTCAAGGGTTAACCAAGTTGAACTAGGATTATTACTGGGCATACTTGGTAAAGTCACATAGCCAATGGATGACTGTTAAGTGTATCATCAATTCGGCCAAAAATATGGCGCCAGCTCTTGTCGATTCTGTTTTCTCAGCTCAGATAAAAGCGGAAGTCAGCCAGCCGACTCTTCTCAAATAGATGCTAAATGTGTGCGATTTCAAGGACCAGATACAGAAGTAGTTTAATTTTAGATTCAATTTTAGCTTTAATTTTGTTTTACTTTCCTGAAAAGAGAACGATCATTTAAACCGTATCCTATATTTTTGTAATAAGTTATTTTTAGATTTAGTTAGTAGTATTTAAACCCTTCTCATGCATTTATAGAAGGGTCCTGAAATTTATCAAAAAATTATCCCCAGAACATGCACTTTTGTACCCTCTGTGGAGGTTTTGATGAATGAATGGAACAAGATTTATTGATGTTTTCATTTGATATTTGCTACTGATGTTGCACTTTTGTACTCTTAGTGGACATTTGATCAAGAAGAAATAAATCGTTATCACTTGAAGCTCATGAGTAGGACTAGTTATAAATGGTATTTCTATCTCTTAACTATTTCTGCCTTGAGTTAGAGTGATTTTCAGTTCAGTTATTTATATATTGATGTATGAATGCTTAAGTTATCATTTGGCACTTTTGTACAGTGATAGCTATTTATTTATGCTTAGTGTATGAATAGCTTGTTATGCGATATGTTTTTCACATCTGTTTCGTCTAACTTTTTATACGAAGTGGTTCATCTTTATTGAATTCTTTTCTAATAACATCTTAATGATCTTTATTACCAGTTGTTGTTTGAAATCATTTTAGATCGCATAGAGGAAAGATTACACCCCGGGTTAGTGTAGATTTACGTATTTCTGTTTATTAGAATATAATTTCTTTATTATTAGATTAGAAGTATTCCATTTAGAAATTGTTGGAGCAGAAATATCAATATTTCTCACACACACACTTAAATTGGGAAATTGGTCCCATATCCCCAGTCAGACCCGCTATACCAAATGGAAAAGGAGCTGCCAACCAAGGTCCGGACCGGGCGGGTATCCCCCTTGTTGTAGACCCAATTTTCGGGGCTTCAACAGGAACTAATAGAGGATTAACAGTTAGTTTGTGCACTAATGAATCCACTAGTGCTACTCTAGTTAACTGAAGATTCCCTCATGAGAAACTCATGCATGTCAATTGAAAGAAAAACCCAATTGAGACTAGAGTGCAGGGACAATGAACCATCAATGGTATTATTTACTAGAGTGTAAATATCATGCATGCATCAAATATTGGTCCTATGTTTGGATTGCACAGTTTTGGAAGCATGAATTCCGTTTAAATACAAGTTATTCATCTTAGGAATTACACAAGTGATTAGGGGCTTTAAGAGCTACAGAATTGGCTAAGTGTTGGCTAAGAGCTAGCTTGTGAGCTGAGAGAGTTGAGCATACTTGAGCAGAATTGTTCTAGTGAAAAAAAGCTTTGTATCTTCACCCATATTTCTGATATATGAAATATAGATAGAGGGGTTTTGAGCAGTGGCTTTCCCCAAATACATCTTGTGTTAGGTGCCATTAATTTATCTTCTTCTTGTTCATATTGTTTTCATCGATCTATTGGCTTCTGCTGGTTGAAAGTAGAAGTAGATTCTTGTCCAGTGCTTTAGTAAATTGCATGAGCTTGTGAATCTACAGGATTCCCTATATGGTATCGTAGCTAAGAACAATATCCTAGAGGAGATTTCGAAGTTTTGAGTTTTGGGTTATAGGTGAAATTCAAATTTGTAATACATACTTCAGGATCGGCAAATGGCATTCTACAGTTTGCGGCTCGAGTATGCCTTGGAAGGAAACTTGAATTTTATAGCCTGGAGGGAGATAATGGAGGCTGTGCTAGAGGATAATGGCTTGAAGGAATTCGTTGATCAAGAAATTCCTAAGCTAGAAACATCGGATGCACAAAATTTGGTCGAATGGGAGAAGTGTGTGGTGAAGGTGAGGCGGATAATCCTTTAGGGAGTTTGAGACCACATTCTCTCGAGTCTCCATGGAAAGGAAACTTCGTATGCTATGTGGAAAACATTGTCAGACTTGTATCAGAATAGAAATGACCAAATGAAATTGGCATTGAAGGACAAACTTCGAAAAATCAAAATGGAGAAAGTTGAGACGATTCCAAAATACTTGACCAACTTCACTCAATGTTGTGATGAACTTGGAAGTGTTGGAATCACGGTTGGCGAGGATGATATGGTGAGTCTTTCTCTTCTAGGACTCCCAAAGAGTTGTCATAGTTATTAGGACTCTGTTAATGGTTGGGAGAAGCTGCCGGATTGGGAATGACTGTGGTTGGATTTGATGCAGGAGGAGATCAGGAGGAACAACAGGGATGGCTCTTCATCAAATATTGATGATGAAGAGAACTGTGCCTTAGCGATTAAATCAAAGAAGGGGAAAGGGAAAGCTTATTACAAATCAAATTCTTATCATGGAGGTAAGAAGAAAGACATGATGAAAGTTAAGAGCTTTCATTTTCATGAGCTATGCCATTTTGCTACAAATTGTCCACTCAAGAAGTCCAAGAAGAAGTCCTCAGGAGAAGTAGTGGGTGAGGCTTTGGCCTTTCAATTCAAATTGGACTTTTCCCTCATTGCATGCATGATGTCATCAATGATGGGAAGTTTATGGTACTTAGACAATGGAGCTTCATTCCACATGACTAGCGACAAAGAGTTATTCAGTGACCTAGAGGAGAAAGATCTCCTGATGCATATCAAGATGGGTGATGACGGGAAGTATAATGTTACTATATTGGGAACTATTACTTTTCAGAGGGAGCATGGGTCTCCACTCATCTTGAAGAATGTTATGTTTGTGCCCGGGCTAAAGAAGAACATGGTATATGTTGCCATGCTTGAGGATAGAGGCTATGATGTGGTCTTCTTGAAAGGAAAGGTGTTCCTTCGACACATAGCCACATGTCAAGTAAAGAATATAGGTATTCAGGTGAAGAATATATATAGGCTGGAGGTAGAGGAGTGTGTTGCTTTGAGCACAAAAGCAGAAAGGGTGTAGAGCTGAGACATTGGCTAGTTGTGGCACAGGCAATTAGGCCACTTGCATCATGGGGCTTTGAAGATATTGCGACAGATCTCTATTGGTCTTCCCAAAGATACGCTTGAGCAAGTTGATACATGCAAGGGGTGCACTTTAGAAAAATACACCAAGTCTTCCTTTCATGACAGAGACATTCGAGCAAGGGCTATTCTAGAGTGAGTCCATTCAGATGTGTGTGGACCATTCTCGATAGCATCCATGACCAAACACAGGTATTATGTTATATTTGTTGATGACTATTCTCGTAAGTGCTGGATATTTTTCATGTAGAAAAAAAGGATCAAACTCTCACAAAATTTTGTGAGTTTAAAGAATTGGTGGAGAAAGAGTCAGTAAGAAGGTTAAAGCTCTACGGAGTGATAATGGTGGTGAGTATGTCTCAAATGAGTTTAAGAACTTCTGTGCAGTGGAAGGGATTAAATGGGAGTTGATGGAACCCCATAACCCTCAGCAAAATGGGGTGGCCGAGAGGAAGAACATAAGCATAGTAGGGGTAGCAACGGTGGTGTTGCATGATCAGGTCCTACCACTACACTTGTGGGCTAAGGAATGCAACACAACGGTTTATGTTCAGAACTGTAGCCCACATCAGATACTTGAGATGAAGACACCAGAGGAGGCTTATTCCAGTAAGAGGCCAGATGTTGGTCACTTCAGGATTTTTGGGTCATCGGTATATTTCCATGTGACCAAAGATGCACGGAAGAAGCTTGAGCCGACAACAGAGTTGGGGATATTTGTGGGGTACACTGATACACCTCACAACTATTAGGTGTACTTGTTGACCAACAAGATGACAATGGTTTGCAGGGATGTCAGATTCAATGAGAAGAAGGCCATGCAAGTTTCCCTTGAGAGGGATCTTGAGATACACGCAGATGAGGAGATTTTAGCTCCTAAGATTGAGAAGCCTCATATTGATGTGAAGCAACCACATGCAGAGGATCCATGAGTGGAGACATCCACTCAGGGGGAGTCTTCCAGAGAGGGAAGAAAGTGCACCAGAGAGGCTGACATATTGTTGGATGATGCAAAGGAGAATGTGGGAGCACCCACTTCTCAGTGCAGGCAGAGGAGGTCACTTGAGAGGTACACATGATACATAGCTCTTATGTGTGAATGTGTTGTGACAGAGCCATCTTCCTTTAAGGAAGCAGTGCAACAACTGGTTTGGGTTGATGCCATGGTGGAGGAGTATGACTCCATAGTTCGTAACAGTGTTTGGGATGTGGTACTGAGACCGGAGGACAAGTCAATGGTGATATCCCATTGGCTTTACAAGGTAAGCAAGCTACAGATGGTAGTGTGGAGAATCATAAGGCTAGATTTGTGTCCGGTGGATTTTCATAGGTAGAGGGGATTGACTATGATGAGACTTTACTCCTGTCGCAAGGTACTTGTCAATAAGATCTATATTGGTACTATCAACATAAATGGGCTGGAAGATACATCATATGGATGTGAAGACAACCTTCCTTAATGACATGATTGAGGAAGAGGTGTACATAGAGCAACCTGAAGGTTTTTAGACCTTCGACCATGAGTCGCATTTGTGCTGGTTCAAGAGAGAGTTGTATGGGCTGAAGCAAGCACCCTGTGATTAGTACAATATGATAGATAACTACTTCATTGGGTTGGGCTTCACGAAGAGCGAAGCAGATGCGAACCTGTACCACATAATGGTGGAAGGTAAACTGTTGATCATTGTACTGTATGTTGATGATCTCATACTGACAGGTGATGATCAGTTGATCAAGTCTTGCAAGGAGGACCTTGTAAGAGAGTTTGAGATGAAGGACATGGGTCTCATGCATTAATTTCTTGGCATGGAGGTATGGCAGGGAGATGGGGAGTTGTTTGTGTCTCAGGGCTAGTATGCCAACGAGATACTCAAGAGATTCCGCATGGAGAGTAGAAAACCCATGGAGACTCCTCTAGTAGGTAACTGGAGGAAGGAGGATACTACTTCAGGGGAAGTAGTGGAAGCTATTGTTTATAGGAAGCTTGTGGGTTCACTCATGTACTTGGTGAACATACAATTGGATATGTGTTATGAAGTTAACCAGCTTAGTCAAGCGATGGTTATGCCTACCAAGATGTATTGGAAGGTGACAAAGCATGTGTTGAGATACCTGAGGGGCACTTCTCAGTATGGATTATGGTACATATGTACAGAGGGAGTGAAGCTTCAAGGCTTCACCGATGCAGATTGGGCAGGAAGTCCATCCAACTGGAAAATCACATTAGGAAGGATCTTCAGTATTGGGTCAGCAGAAGTTTCTTGGTACAACAGGAAACAAAGATTGGTTGCACTCAGTTCGGTAGAGGCAGAGTACATGGCTGAGAGTCAGGCAGCATGTGAGGCCATTTGGACGAGGAAGATCATAGTTGGTTTGTTTGGTCAACAGATGGATCCAACTATGATTTAATGTGATAATCAGAGTTGTATCAAACTCTCTGAAAATCCATCTTTTCATGATTGGTCCAATCATATTGATATCTGATATCATCATCTCAGAGATTGTGTATTGAGGTGGATTATGTTGTTAGATTACACTCCCATGGAGGAGCAAGATGTTGACATTTTTACAAAGTTATTGTCAAGATGTAAATTTAAGTTTCATAGAGACAGGATCGAGGTAGCTAATAATCCCTTTCTTGTTGAGAGGGAGTGTTGAGAAATGGCAACAGGAAATTCTAGTTTAATTTGTCCTTGAATTAAATTGAGAATTAAAATGGAATTATATTCTCATAGCAACTTGTAAATATTTAATTAAGTTTAATTAACTTAATTAGCTTAGGAATTTCGAGTTGGAAGTCTTTCTGTAGTCATGTATATGTTCTCCCTAAATTTTAGGGGTCTAGTATGAGTTTAAATTGAGTTGTAAATTAGATCACTAAGTTTACTGAGTTAAGTTCAGTTAAATTCGTTCCAAACTACTTGAGGAACTAATAGAGGACTAACAGTCAGTTAGTGCACTAATGAATCCAATAGTGCTGCTCTAGTTAACTGAAGATTCCCTCATGAGAAACTCATGCATGTCAGTTCAAAGAAAGACCCAGTTGAGACTAGGGTGCAGGGAAAATGTACTATCAATGGTATTATTTACTGGAGTGTAAATATCATGCATGTTAGAGATTGATCCTATGTTTGTATTGCACAGTTTTGGAAGCGTGAATTCCCTTTACATATGGGTTATTCATCTTAGGAATTACGTAAGAGACTAGGGGCTTGGACAGCTGCAAAATTGGCTAAGTGTTGGCTAAGAGCTAGCTTGTGAGTTGAGAGAGTTGAGCATACTTGTGTGGAATTGTTATAATGAGAACAAGCTTTTCATCTTCACTCATATTTCTGATATATGCAATACAGATAGCGAGCTTTTGAGCAACGACTTTCCCCAGATACATCTTGTGTTATGCACCATTGATTTGTCTTCTTCTTGTTCATATTGTTTTCATCAATCTATTGGCTTCTGCTGGTTGAAAGTAGAAGTAGATTCTTGTCCTATGCTTTAGTAAATTGCATGAGCTTGTGAATCTACAGGATTCTCTACAATTTGTGTGGAGAGTTTTCACTATGCAAAGAGCTTTCATTCTGCAAAGAGGTTTGTGTAGAGAAATTTCATTGTGCAACGTTTTCTCTACACTTCACACAACCTTTAATCAATTAATTAATGGTAGAGACATGGACTATGCTGCATTGCATCTATTACCCTTGTTATTAAGATCCTCATCACATGTATGATTTTTTTATTTTTTATTTTTTTATTTTTTTTCTCTTAAGGGATGAAATTGTCAAATTTCATTATGAATATATACTTTTCTTCTGCCAAATCGAGAGTATGATCTCTTGTTGATATATTGTGGATGTTGATATTTGATCTTCAACAATAAATCATGTTCATTCATTGTAATCATCACATTAATATCAATATAATATTCATATTTCATGGTTTCTTGGTTTTTTCCCCTTTTTATATAATTTATTTATGGATCCTTGTTACTACCATCGAGTGCATCACACAGTTCTAATCCTAGAACACATTGTTGCATGGCCTATTTAGTATGTGGGTACTAGAATGAAAAATAACTTCAGAATATTCTCATATTTTCATGTTGATTTAGAAGAACATTTATATCTCCGTAAAATAAGTGCCAACAATGCTCACATTCGACCATGCAATTTTTTTTATGCAATAAACCCTAAAATCTACCTTCATAATAAAAGTAACTTAAAGTTTTCCCTCTCTTGGTCTAGAACACCAACATTGAATTGGACTATATATTTAAGTTATTTATCAATTTAATTAATAATTGATTATGTGGGCTAAGGTAATTTTTGGAACATAATATTGACCACGGGACACTGGGGAACCATGGGATTAATTCAACATTGACGATTTGTTGTAAATTAATTTGTGAACTTTATCGGTCTCATATTTTCCTAGAAGTTTCCCTTGTGTCTTAAACTTGATAACCTCCATTTAATGAGTTGTACCCTTAAATGAGTCTCTTGCAACAACTTTACTTAGTCTATCATCACTAGTGTTTATGTCTAGTTGTTTCATCACTAATATTTCCTTTTAGGGCAACGTGAAACATACTTCAAGAGAATCTTTATAACAAACTTGGTCAAGGTTGTAAAGGTTGAGTCTGGAAGCTAAATTTTATTACATTATTGAAATCATTACAAAACAACCAATATGATTCACACAACTCTTAGTCTAGTCATTCTCATAAGGCCACTCTTTTTCCACATCATTTGAAGCATAAATATTAACTACACCTATTAAATGACTTTTGAAATAAAACAAGTGTCATACAAAGAAGTTGGAGAGATCAATGCTATACTAGATAATGGATTTTTACCACTATGGAGGAGTCAAGTTTGTCACCTCTCCTTAAGAACATGGTTAATAAAAAAACAATAGAGTTCATAGAGGTAACTTAAATAGCTAACTTAAACATTAAATTAGTAACTTTAACTTCTTAGAAGAAAAGAACATCATAAACGATATTTCTAATTATGGAAACCATGCATTTGTGATAGGG
This sequence comes from Pinus tabuliformis, assembly GCA_031772625.1. Classification (NCBI taxonomy): domain Eukaryota; kingdom Viridiplantae; phylum Streptophyta; class Pinopsida; order Pinales; family Pinaceae; genus Pinus; species Pinus tabuliformis. The sequence continues at coordinate 1,730,042,599 of CM062818.1, read as the reverse complement.
ATCTATAATATCATATACACCCACGAGGCTACCTTCATTGTGACATTTCAATGATGTAATATATTGTCTCCTCACCTCCTTTGCGAGCCAAGGAGTCAAAATGGTTTAGAGTAGTCACATATCACATCCTGTGTGGGAAGACATCATTTGAATTCACATTTCATGGCCTCTTAAAAAAGACTTTGACATGAGAAATAGATTCAAAAGAGTTCAGTTGTGGGGGTGAAAATAAAGCCAAATGAACCCACCCCTAAGCATAGTTTTCTAGAAGTTATCAAAAACATCTCTAACCATCACATCATTTGAAGTCTTTTTTCTAAGATGGCCTCCACCACAACTCCCTACCCCGAATGCATTTTTCTAGAAGCTATCATAAGGTTCTCTAACCATCACATTCTAAAATGGGTTGGGGCTAGTCTATGTAGCCAATTGGAGCTCTTGATATTATAGAGATAAACTGGGTTCGTTGAATTTGGGGAGTTTCCCTTCCTTGCCACTGCTATTTATCCTTTGATATCTATTTGGGGTGAGGCATGTGGAGCCCAAAGCTATTGATTTAGCTACTTTGAGAGAAACAACATCACTTTTTTACTAGCTAAAAACAAGCATTAATCATGTGGTGTGAAATTTAACACCTTAAACAAGAGTTAAGGAGATTGACATATACATTGTCTAATAAAATACTCAACATCCATTGTACATACTCACTCCTCACAAATTCGTTTCAATCTTTAAAAAATCTACATAAAATAAACCCTCATTTAAAACCATAAAATAAAAAACAAAATTAATTCACAACAAATAAATTATTATTAATTAATACCAAAAATATTTTAAAATTTCAAAAAAAACCTAAAAAATTCCACCAAAATCATATAATAAAACTAAAAAGCCTTCTATATAAAGAAATCCTCATGCCTCCCAATCTGTTCATACACATCCAAGGGCCACAAGATGCCCCTCCTGGTAATGTCTCTTTATAACCAAGGAAAATTCAGGCGCCGACTGGCCATGCTTCACCAAGGCTACTTGTCTTAAGCATTAATAACACCCTCCGATGTAACATGTCCCACAAAATAGCGTGGTAATAAATTTTTTAAATATTTTTTGCCAACTTTTCACGTATTATAATACATTTATAATTTTGAATATCATATTTTAGTTGTTTTTAATATGATTTTTTGATTTAGTTGTTTTTAATATGATTTTTTGAAAATTTTTCCGATTTAATTGGTCTAAAATGTTACAGAAATTTATTGAAATTACAAGTTTGATGGGTAAATTCTACACAATAGAAGTGTCCTAAAAATGTTTCAGGATGTTGAATCCATATATGCAGTCAAAAACAAGTTTAAATAACAAAACTCAAGATTTAACCTCAAATTTTTCCAAATTTAAATAATAAAAATCAAAATTTCACCTCAAATTTTTCCACTAAATTTCACCATAACATTAAAAACAACTCTTATCATATTAAAAGAGATTCTATCCCCTTACATATTACTTTATACTCTAACTTTCCTCTAAATTTAGAAAAAAACCATTCTATCTAACTTAATTCTTAGCTCTTTGTATGATTTTCAAAATAATATTATCATTTATTTATGAGATATTAATTAATTGGTGTAAAATTTAGTCCATTGCCCTGATTCAAATCAAATGTCATGAAAGAAGATTAACAATGAAAACTTAAGCTACTTTTCGAGAGAATCAAACTATCAAAAATCCACTTTCCTCTTCCAATACCACTTCAATATATCTGCCCTTTATCCTTCAAAGCCCAGATTCAAATCCACTTTGCTCTTCCAATACCACTTCAATATATCTGCCCTTTATCCTCCAAAGCCCACATTCGTCCATGGGGGTGGCTTGAAAACTGCCACCTTCATAATCTTTTAATATGTGTCAAGTCGACGCCGGGATGCAGCTGTTCCGTGGCGATATACAGGTTTTGAAATGGGTTTGAATGTAAAACGTGGCAGCTGTTTTGACAGGTGGCAGGAGATGGAAGTTTTGGAATCGTTTTGGATGCAGGGCTTGGCAGCTTTCGTGACCCTGCGGAAATCCATTGACGGGTGGAAGCGCTGGAAGAGAGGAGATTGTGGGCAGGCGAAGGTGCCCATAGCTTATTTGGTAAGTCACATATTGCTGAACAATTCGTTTTCCAACTATGTTAATTCAAGTTTCCAGAAACATGCTGCAGTTTTATCAGGTACACATAACTATGTTAATTCAAGTTTCCAAAAACATGTTGCAGTTTTATCTATAATTTTGTTTGTCAATTATATAGATTCAAGTTTCCAGAAACATGTAGTTCATATTTAGTATGATAATATTTAGTAGGATAATATTAAATGTAGTAGTAATGGGTTTTTCGAAATTATTTTTCACACCATATTCTTTTTAAATTTTAAAAACCTAGCCATGTTCACCATTCTGCAATACAAAATATACCTCTGCAGACTTAAAAAATGATTTCTAATGTATTTGTAATTAGAAAAGTGATGCTATATTCTAAAAGTTAAATAGATATTAAAGAGTTTACCTCCTTAAATGTCTTTTTTCAATATTTGATTAGAAAAACTTACATTTAAAATTAGTTTAGTTTTTAAATTAAGATGAGCCATAATAATAGCATGTGTGACTTTGTCATTTGGATATATGTTATTTGTCATTTAAAACACCCTCCTCATACCTCGTGATGATCTTTTTTAATTTTGAAAACCTTTCCATGTTCATCACACTACAAAACATATTTTCCTGGATTTAGAAAATGATTTTCAATGTATTTGTGATTATGAAGGTGATTTTCAATGCATTTGTGATTAGGAAGGTGATGCTCTATTTTAAAAGTTTGATAAATATTAAAGAGTTTAGCTACTCAAATCGCTCTTCTCAATGTTTGATTAGAAAAACTTACATTTAAAATTAGTTTAATTTTTAAATTAAGATGAGCCACAATAGTAGCATTTGTGATTATTCAGATGAGCCATAATAGTCGCATTTGTGTTTTTTTCATTTGGATATATGTTATTTGTTAAAACACCCTCCTCAACACCTCATGATGAGAACCAAGTTCATACTGAGAAGAGGGGGGTGTGAATCAATATCAAGGCTTATTAATCAATTTTGTTTGATACCAATTTTAACCATTACACCATTCATCATAAAATCATGAAAAGAACAACATAAAACAATATAAAAGCACCATGAAAAGCATGTGCATGTGACAAAGAGATTTTAGGTGGAAATCCTTATGGGGAAAAGCCACCAAACATTTGTCATTTTTTCTTAGATATAATCTTTCATTACATCAATCACTAACACTCGCTAGTGTACAAGCACCAACTTGCAAGGCACCAACCTCAATATCATGCAAGCACCCACTCGCTTTAGGCTATGACATGATGGAAGTACTAATTCCCATAACAACTTACAAACATTGATATGTTGGAGGCACAAACCCCCAAATGAGTTTGCAAGCACCTATCTGCATGCAAGCATCCACTTGCTTGGAAACACCGACTTCTTAACTAATTGCAGACATTGATCTGTTTGAGGCATTGGCCCTTTAATTGTTCTCAGGCACCCACATGAAGGAAGTAACCAGTCCTTGATTTTGCAAGTGTCTACTTGTTGGAGGCACCGATCCCCTAAGCACCGTGGACCTTGCTTTAATACATTGTCAAACTACATCCACTATCATCAATTGTAGACATAAAACTAATCGTATCATAAACCATCTCTGCATCAAGGCTTTTGTTCTCATCAATGCACACATTGTCAGGCATATAAAAACTCTTCCATCAACAACTATACTTTTTCATCAACAATCAATAATCAATTTGATCTCTATGACACAAACCCTAGCATCAACTTATAACAACAACAATCTGATCTTTGTCATTAACAACGGCAACATGTAATCATGCTCATGCAAGATACTATTCAAAAACATACTCAATAGTATACCAACTCAACCATACACCATCATACTCAACAATACATGATTAAGCTCAACAACACAAACCCTAGTTGAACACACTCAATCCGACATCCTCACTTAGCCATACTTCATACTAGCAAGATATCACAATCACCCTCATTCACACACATATATTCTCAGCAGCAAACAACATACTCTCTTATGAGTAGTAATCCACCTCAGAAACAATACATTGACTCTCATCAATTAGCAACAGAAACTCAAGGATAGTTAGATCATTACACAACTCTGTCATCAACATACAATACACTATATTTATGAGTTATGTTATAGGCTTACAGCCTCAAATTTTATGTCCCTGCGACAACACCTTCAATACAAACCCTAAGATAAGATAGTCATAACATAGCTCTACTAACACTTTCATTTAACACAACCCTACAATATAAGTTCTCATGAAATCCTATCACACAAACTCCTCCAACAACAGAGAACTCAACAAGCAACTTTGAATTTCAACTAACCAATATAATAATCATCATCATAGTAGTTCTCAATAATATGCAACATGGAAACAAAATAATTCAAACCCTAGAGTACAATAAGTGTGAACCCTGGACAATTAAGAGCTCAACAACTCTTAACAATCATACCCCACATGGAATGCCCTGATCTTTTCCATCAACATTCAAACCCTAGAAACAATAATGAACCAATTTTTCCCTTCAGTAAACAGTAGTATAATCAAGACACTCTAACCCTAATCAACCATCATGAACTTAATGGACATATTACAAGGTTGGAAATGAGAAAATTCATACTTTTGTAACAATCCTGGTAAGAATAATTTTTTTTTCATTCAATATTATCTTCATCCCTCATGAAATAAACCATGCAATTAAAATCATTCTTAGTAGAAACACTATTTTGAGACCACTCTAATGAATTATATTAGTTTAGTCACAAGCTTGTACGTAATCACCATCAAATGACTATCAAAAAGTAATATGGGCATATGGAAATCAATCTTACTAAGCACCACAACCTCTGAACACTAAAGAGCTCATCTTTCAACAACCTTGAACCAAATATGAACATCAAGTAGTAGCTATGTTCACCATTCATTTTACATAATCATATACTTTGTTAATAACATCACATTAGATCGACAATAGGCATGGACTCAAGCACTGATGAGAAACACCTTTGTGAACATACTAGCCTCTACGATACTTCAATAATAACACTATTGAATATGTTGTTGATTCAATACCATAATAAGAGACTATATAGCAACAAACTCATTGTACTTAGGTCATATCAGTTGGTAATATAAGTAAACTTTGGTCAAGACATTAATGGTTGATTTAACTATGGGAGGAACATCAAATTACTTCTCAACTAATGAATCACAAGATCATTGGTATATATATTTTTTTCCATTGCTCAATTCCGATCTTCACATTGCATCACCGCATTATAGACTTGTTACACTTGCTGCATACCTAAACCAAGCCATCACTATTATGAGCCATCAGACTACAGATCAAAGTTATCATAGATTAGATCAACACCCTTGAATATCATACCACACTTAATTCCACTGCTTCATTGCTCGGATCAGATCCAGGATCCTCTGTCACCCATTTCCCCTTTGTATAAGAAGAGAGATCGCTTCATCATTTCAAAATAAAGAAAATATACCAAATTGCAGCATCGATCATCTTTCTGAAACCACACTTCTAGATCAAAATTTATAGCACCTATCATATGTCATGCAACCAACTCACATAATAGAAGAAGAGATAGATCAGTGACTTCCGAAATAATCCTCTTCGAGGGGGAAACCTCCTTTACATTCCATTCCAAAAATGAAAAATTATTGGATGATACAAATGACAAGACCTCCTTTTTATATATAGGAGTCTAAGGGGTCACAGTATAATCAGAGCCGACATAACAATAATAATGTAAGGGCACAACAATAACAATAGTGGGCTTCTATGGGGCACAATAATAACAATATGGGAATACATGGGCACAACAATACAATAAGGGAGTTTCACTAATAACAATAAGGGGCTACATTAGCAGTATAGGACCTAACATACACTTCTCCTTTAAAAAGTGTTGTCCTCAATGCTCGAGTAGTTGAGGATGCTTCTGTATAAAATTATCATCCTCCCATGCATAATATTCAGCAGTTAAGTTCTTCCACTTGATGAGATACTCTGAAATTGATTGATTTCGTAGTTGTCGGGTTCTTATTTCCATTACTACTTCAGGTTCCAATATGATTTTACCTTCCTCATCAAGTTCCGACAATATTGTTTGAACTGAGAGCTTGTCACCTATAACCTTCTTTAAGCATGAAACAAGGAAAACTGGGTGCACTCGGGAAGATGTGGGAAGCTCCAATGCCATGGTACCAATCTTTTACAACACCTTGTAAGCACCATAGTACTTTTGTGATAATTTATTATCCATCTTAGCTTGCTTGAAGGACATTTTTTTGTATGGTTATAGCCGTAAAAATACCCAGTTGCCTACATCAAGACTTCTTTTACTGCGATGTTGATCTGCCTGTTGTTTCATTTGATTCTGCGCCAAAGTCAGGTTATCCTTTAAGAGGTGAAGAACTTGTTGTTGATGCTTGATGTGATCTTCCATTGCTTGAACCTTGGAATTTTCTCTTATAGATGATGTGATGGATGGTTTATGATATCCATAAAGTGCCATAAATGGTGTCATTTTTGATGAAGTGTTATACCACCATTCAACCAGAGGTAACCACTTGACCCATTGTGTTTTTATATCATATACAAAGAAACAAAATATCCTTCCAAACATTTGTTCACTATCTCCATTTGTCTGTCTATCTTGAGAGTTTGAGGAGTGGTAATTCCTGCCAATGCACTACAAAATATGGTCAGATTTATTTCTTCTTTCTCTGGGGTTGGTTCCTGGTGTATATCCTCTTCTTTTGACATTTCTTGATCCTTTTCTTCCTCCTCTTCAGAATCTATGTATAATAATTTCTTCTCAGCACACTTATGACTTTTAGTGTATTTGCTATCACAACTATAATAAAGCCCGTTTTCTTTTTTTTCTTCCAATTGTTGTGGTGTCAAACTTGTAGGTTGTGGAAGGCTAGGAGAAAAAAACTTCCATCTTTATAGTTGTGAGTGGCAGGATTCCTTGTTGCCATAATTTTTCTTTCAATTTTTCTTACCAACCTGAATGCCTTCTCCAATGAATCACATTCCCAAAGATGAACCTCATATTGAATGTTATCCTTTAGAGTCCCTATGAAGACCTCAATCCTCTGCTTCTATGGAATATCATTTACCCTTATATTCATTTTTTGGAAGTCATAAATGTGCTCTTCCGTTGAACGCTTTTGTTGAGATTTATCAATTGGCTAAAGAAGGTGTTTCTCTTTGTATCCTCATAATGTGCTATCATTTCCTCCATGAAAATTGACCAGGTGACAAGTGGTTTATGAGAAAAAAGACCTCTATACCATACAAACTGATTTGGTTCTAAATATAAAGATGTAATACGTACCTTTTGTAACAGTTTCACATCATGTAGATCAAAATATTGCTCCATCTGTAGTATCCAAGTTACCGGATCTTTGCCATCAAACTTCCTCATATCTCTTTTTCTTTCTTTTAGGAGCTCCATTTTGAAACAATTGTAACTCTGTAATTCTGGATCTTCAAGTTCTTAAATTTCATATTGTGGTATCCCTTTGAGTCCTGTTCCCAACCCCATAGGTCTGATTAAGATTGGATTCTTCATTAAAGAACTATGCCCAATTTCTTATGATGACCTGATTATAGACTAGTTCCATAGAGAGAACTTGTACGAAGTGCCACATGTCACTGTTTTTACCTTCAGCCATGAAAATGATACCCAAAAAATTATAGTCCATCCTATTTCTATCAATTTTTACGAAATTTGAATCTGATGCTCGGAGAGAAAGTTATGACATTTTTCCCAATGTCACCTCTTTTAAATGAAATTTGGGAGCTGGTAAAAACCCTAACTTCCTTGGATCATATCTCCAAAAATATAGTGAACAAAGTTCTGAAATTTGTACCTGAGGTGAAAAACTATTTCAGTTCAAATGGGTTTTAATTAAAGCTTCTGAACCTTTGTAGAAAAAACTTTATAGAGACAATTCCATGATGGCCTATTCATGATGGAATTCTGGAGACTGCAAAAGCCCTAATTTCCTCAGATCATATCTCCGAAAACATAGCAAGCCAAGATCTAAAATTCAGGCACTAGGTTCATCAGTATTTTTGCTCAAATGGGTTTTACGTTTAGCTTCTTAAACGTCGTAGAAAAAATGATATAGCGAAAATTCCATGATGGCCTATTTGAAGTAGTGAAACCCTAGAATCCAAAGCTCTAATACCAAATGTTATGCAACCAACTCACAAAATAGAAGAAGAGATAGATCAATGACTTCAAAATAATCCTCTTCGAGGGGGAAACCTCCTTTACATTCCAGAAATGGAAAATTATTGGATGATACAAATGACAACACCTCATTTCTATGTAAAGGAGTCTAAGGGATCACAATATAATGAGAGCCAACATAACAATAATAATGTAAGGGCACAACAATAACAATAGTGGGATTCTATGGGGCACAATAGAAACAATATGGGGACTACATGGGCACAAGAACACAATAAGGGGGTTGAAATAATAACAATAAGGGGCGACACTAACAATATATGGAGCTAACGTCAGAACATCACTCTAAGCAAAATCAAACTAATCATTTCAAAAATGCGTCAAATAACCATTACATTAAATTTAATTCTTAGGAAAATAGACCTTCATTCCACCAAAATTATGTGATATCGCACTGTACCAAGAAGGAGGATGTGATTTCATTAGAAAAGAAAAATTTGATCACTCAATCGCACACCAAGTCTGAGGCATCACTCGCTTCCTCCATGCATCATGTTAGATTGAGGATGGTACCTGTTCCATAACCCATAAGAAAAACCAAAACGCAGATCAAACGATATTAAAGATGACCATTTAAGAACACAAGCACTTGGTTACACTGATGGTTCATACTTCAATGCTAGAATTGAAATATTTTTAGGCACTCCTTCATCATTCCTATTACTAGAACAAATAAAACACAAGAATCACTACCTAGATCACTTAGATGATGTTATCTCATGCCATTTCATCTCTCTCTCTCTCTCTCTCGCTCTCTCCATATATATCTATATATATCTATCTATCTATATATATATATATATATATAGATAGATATATCAGGTAGGCCTGTTCAAATACCACAGGTATTTCCATGGTAGTGTTTGAACCAATTATGAAACCAATGAGTTGACACGAAAACCACTAGATAATACCTCGGCGAAGAATGTGGTTTTTGGTTTTCCATGTATGGGAATGTAGACGCGAATTATGAATGGATAAACTAGATTACATATGCATTTTATGACCTAGAAATCTGCGTTGCAGATGCAGATCAACCATGGTTAATCAATTTCCTTTGCCTAACAAACTTCTGTCAGATCATTCACTTAATCAAATCACTAAGAACCATTCTACTTCATATATATGTCATTGTTTATATCAATTCCAACACATTCATGTTTCTTCCAACACAACATTACCAATAATCTCCCCCTTTGAAATTGGTGGCAACCATAATCACCAACAACTTCATCATCTGCTAAAACTGGCTGATGTTGAACTCTCTCCAAATCCATCTAATGCTAACAAATTATGGTGGATTTCCTTAACCCCCTTTTGACATTAATGACAAAGGAATATCATAACTTTTTGAAGTCCATGTTGAAAATGTCTCTCTGATGAAACAATTATCCAATATCTACTACACCACACCTACAAACCAAACATTAGAAACCAAACCAAACTCCTGCTATTGGCACCTACAAAACAATGTGACATCAATGTCAACCGATTCCAACAATATGCTATCCTTGTATCTTTTAATAACTGTTAGATAATCTCCCCCTAAAAGAAACACCATCTCCATTTCCTGGCCTCATCCCCCCTTAAAGGGTTTAGTGCCATGGTTGCTACTCCAAAATGTAGTTTATTGATCTTATCTTCTCCTTTTCTCATGCCTCCTTGCACCATACAAGAGGTTTATCAAACTAAATTTTATCATCTAATATACCAATTGATAAACAAAAACGTATGAGGATATATGCATTGATCGGCTACTTAATTGGAATAAAACTAAAAAGATATTCAAAAATTTCATTTGTAGCTTGCCTGAACAAACAACTCTTCTTGTGTAACTCCCTTTGAGTTCATGCACCTTTCATGGTTTTGCTTATCATGTGCAATTGACATTGCTTTTAGGATTCTGGGCACACTACTCTTCTGCTACTACACTTCATCTTCAACAATTCTTCATGCAACTCAAGACATTGCTATATGCTCCCCCTAAGACCATGTTGACTTCAATTTTTCATTGAAGTCACTTAATACTCTTCTTTCCTTTTCCAAGCCTTGGTATGCTTTTTCTTGATGAGGCCTTCTTATTTTACCTTCTTTTTCAACCTGCTCTAAGTAAAATCTTCCATTTGTCTAGATTTCTTTGAGGAGTTGAATAAATTACAATCTAGAGAAAGATTCTTCGGCGAAAATCACATGGAATACCATTTGTCGACGCGTTTCGAACCAACTAGTGTGGTTCATCGTCAGGACAGTTACACATGATCAATCTCTTTCCATATGACCAATATTGTTACACATATAAAAGGCTTGTCACTAGTACATATGGGAAAAAAATCTGGTGTCATACTTTGACAATTTGGTCTTACTGTTAGGTTTTACTTGCAATTTTTGTATTTTTTTAAAGAAAATCTCTAATGTTCATCGAATATCCGATGAAAATTATTTTTTCTTCGGATATCACGATGGAAATTCAATTTTTGTTGGATATCTGACGTTTGATCAAGTCAATTATATATATATATACCAAACATTTGACTAATTTAAAACTCTTGTCCATTGGACAATGTCTCTCTAGTCAACAAAAAATATTTTACATATTTTGGTTAATTGCATTACTTAAACAATACCAAGGATGATTTTTGAATATAATCATCATTGAAAGTTTGGTATAAAGGAAAAATGTCATATAACATTCCTCCAAGAGGACAAGGAGATGTGAGATCTACATTGGAGGCACTAGGTGATCAAAAATGTTATTTCCCTTATAAAAATTCTAGGGGCTATAAAAGGAGGAGAATTTTAATAAAAACAACTAAAACAAATTGTATAGAGTATGGACACCTTGAGGGGGGGCATGAATATCATCCCTTGCTAAGTTATTCATTATATATGAAAGGATAAAATAAAACATACATTTTCATGTGCCATAGATGGCAAGAGATGGATATTCCTATGTTTGAGAATTAATATATTTGATTGATATGCTAATTGGGGTTAAAAAAATAAGATATATTGTAGATTTTCTTGTAATTTCACCCACCCATATGTTTTACTTTATTGACATCCATTTTTTGCTATCATACCCTATTGTGCTTATTAATGATGCTATTGAGAACCTAAGCATCTGTGTCATATTATATATATTGTTTTCCAACATGAATTGTTCATGTATATATCATCCTTGACTTTGGTCCTATGTTACCATATGCTTGTCCACACCTTGCTAACTATGTTGTATCTGATTGTAACCTTGCATGCATTTTTATAAGTAGAAGAAGATATGGATGGTTGTATCATATGTATGAATGTTAATTTGACAATTCAAATGGATGGATAATTGTAGAAAATCTTCGATAGTCATATATGTTTGTTACAATTCTATGACAGTGTACATGTTATGTTTGTGTGCATGTTGTTGAATACAATATTGAATGTAATATGTGGATGATTTATTAGTGGAAATTTTGGAATTGTAAGGTCATTTTCTTTCATTATGATAAAAAAAAAATTGTCATATTTTGAGACTAACTCAACCATGATTTTATAATCCTTTCAAACATCTTAGGTGCAAAACCATTCAAAATATTTCTCACCACTCGAGGCTTCTCCCACTAGGTTTTTATTGATTTTGAATGGTAAGTAGTCTCATAAATAAAGGTTGTCAATTGGCTTTATGAAGATTTATTTATCAATAAAATGATAATCCTAACATAAGTATCATGTTGTTTTCATTATGTACCTTATTCATATGCACCTTTCATGTTTTCCTTCAAAGTGAGCTTTCTTTCTTTCACTTATGTCAACTATTGTATAATGTTGTATATAGTATTTTTATGTTTCCTTTCAAATGCACATGTTTAATTTTCTACATATTTATTTCTATTAGCGTATCTTAATCCATGGTTATGGTTATTCATCTATTACAACTAGTTCAACTTTTAATTTAAGATTGCTATGATTTGAGATTCCTAGGGGCTTCCCCCTTCACAAGGTAAGTATGACCATAGTATTCAATTAATTTTAAGATTTTATTCAAGCTAGTTGCTACTTTTTCCATCTCATTGATCTCATCATCCATGTTTGTGGGATTGGTTTCAAGCATGGATCCATGGGTCCACAAAAAAGGATCCTTGTGTGACAATATTTCATCATTGAATTGTTTTCTTTGTTTCCCACTCTCACCCAAGCTCTCTTTTCCTTTGTATTTGTTGTATTTGATTTTCTATATTATATTTGTAAACATTTATATCATTTTAATATCTGTTATATACACTAATATTACTCGATTATTTGTAATTATAAAGGAAAGCCCCCTAGGGCACTTCCCATGGAGGAAGATGTGGTTGTAAAAGTGCATGTTTAGGAACATGGAGTGAATATTGAAGATCAAGTTAATGATCCTATGGAAGAAGATGATGATGCTAATAACACAATTGAAGAAGATGGGACAAATATATTGATCCAGGAGACATTTAATAATGCTAGAATGGATGATGATGATGACAATATTGATGGTGTTTTTTATATACCTATACTTGAGAAGGCAAGACAACCTCTTTATAAAGGATACAAAACAAGTCTTATCTCTACTATATTGTTATTGGTGAACTTAAAAGTTATGCATGGTTTTTCAAACACTTGTGTCACACATTTCCTAAGATATGTAATATATTTTTTCACATTTAGTACATGATGATAAAGGTTTTATTTTTTCCTCTATTTTTATTGTTAGTTGATCATCTGTATAATTTGGATGCAATATGTACAATTAATATTTGTTACATTAATTAGTACTATTTTTTTCAATTATTTTGTAGCTTGTTAGGTGAATTTTTGTTACTTTTGACAAATATTTTACGTCACACATGCAAAGATTTACGTGTCATTATGAAAGATACTCAAATGGAGTATCAAGCTATTCATGCATGTTCTGATTATCATATTATATAATATGGAGATCATGCATCAAAAGAAGAATGCTCGAAATTTCAAATTAGTACATATTGAACCAATCAAGTAACAAAAAGGTGCCTCACACAGTTCTTTGTTATATTCCCCTAATTCCACATTTGCGGAAATTGTTCAAGTGCAAAAGAATATCACAATTTACGGATTACCATGCAAAGAATAGAAGTAAAGATGGTGTTCTTTGAATACCTATAGATGGATATGCATTTTAGAGGATAGTAGAAATGTCGTCACATTTGAAACCTAAACCTCAGAATCTTAGGCTTTCATTAGTGGCTGACAATGTCAATCCATTCGGAGAGCTCATATCTACTTACTTAGTGTGGCCTATTTTTGTTATAAACAATAACATTGTAACATCCTGAGTGAAAGTTTCATGTAATAAAGGATTAAAAAAAGCAAAAATAATAAGACCAAGGTCAAGGGGCATGTATTCCAAATTGAATGTTAGGAAAACATTATAATGGGCATCACTTGTGGTTTAATAATGGCTATGGAAATTGGCAAAGGAATTAGAAAAGGAAAAGAGGAAATAATTGGCATTTAATTATGAGAAATAAGGAAATAAGAAAAATGAAGTGTTATCAGCCTATTTTTCTCCCGAGGGTTAGTTCCTCTAAGACATCATGTTGATTGACCTTTTTCCTGGGCCTCAGACCTTCCTTTTCCACTCATGATACCCAGTTGCATGAATGATGGCTTATCAGAGCAACTGGAGCCTTCAAGACATTGGAGAGTTTACCTTAGGAGAGTGACTGTAGTCTTTTTCTCCCTATTCTATGCCTATGACTAGGGAATATCTCTGGAGTCTCGTGGTTCCTAGGACATCAACTAGGCTCATCGCCTATTCGAGCTAGCCAAGACTCATCATTGAGAAGCTTCCATAAATTCTCATCGTCCTGAGCATCCACATTCATCCTCTTAGGAGCTATCTTCTTCCTATTTACACTTGACCACTTGAGAGGGTGAAGCTAGAGTCAGAGAATCTTGATCCAAAGTTCATGCTGTGACTTCAAATTTCTGAGAGAGAGATAGAGTTTGTGAGGTTTATGCTTCCAAAGTCTTGGTTTTTCCTGGATATTTTCCTATTGTAGTGGGGAGACTTTGCCGGAGTTTGGAGAGGCGAACTAGGGCGAATATATATCTGTGCTTTGGTTTTGGATTAATGAAAATCTATGTCCCTTCCCTGTATTTACATGTTTGCAGCAGTAAAATTTACTGATTCTATGATGTTTTGAGCTGACAATATTCCGAGGAAGATCACTTGTCGTCCTTGAGCGTTTGTGGTTGTGTGCGGGTGTTGAAATCGAGTGTGGATGATGTAGATCATTCAAGTGGAGAGTTGTGATACTGCAACGAACTCAAAACCCTTCATCGACCTACGAGGAGGCCAGGTGCATTCCTTTTCCTTATAGCATAGATAAATGATTGCATGTTGCATGTGTGAGAATTGGGTTGGGATTGATCTATCTATCCATTAACCTTTTATCCTTTTGTTGTCTGGTGATCCCTTTTGGACAGAGAATCGCGAAGAAATAGCTCCTTGCATGTAAAATTCATTGCAACAGAACTGGTGCTTTCAATGAGAGAATTCTTGTTTTGTGTCCGCTTCACCTTGGGTCTTTTATGATTTCTCTCCTATTCCAATTTTTTGAGCTTCTGTGAATTTTTCTAGCTCTTTTTGGTTGTTTTCAACACTTAATTACTTGAATATTAAATACTTTTCTCTGTTTGTGTGCGAGTTTTTCATTTTTTTTAGGTTTTTCCTCCAGTCCTTGGCATAGCACTACATCCGAGCGATTGTTACTTGTTGGTCACTGGCTTGCTATTACATTCAAGTGACCAATCATTGGCTACACGACTCATCCGTGTGCCTAGAATTTTAGCCTTGAAAATATAAATTTATCCTCTGAAAATTTTTGTCTCTGCTTTGGATCTGTGTTGGATTTCTGTCTGCTCACAAGTTCTGGGCCATATTCATCTTCTAGTTTCTAATTTCATTGACATGTATTTGTTTTGTTTAGAGAAGTGTTTGGCTTGTTTTGAGATTTGATTCTCTTATCCTTTTCTGGTCTATTTGAGATCTGTTGGATCTATGATTTTTGTTGCAGATTAGCTACTAACATTTGTTTGGTTTGAAACCATTTCTTATTGGTACACTTCGGGTCTTCCATTGCTTGTGTCTTGCAAGCCTTTATTTAAGACATTTTTCCCTTTTTTTGAGTCTTGCGATCTTGTATATAGATCTCATTTTTAGATCTATTTTTATGCTTTTAGTTATTGTTTAGATCCTTTTCATTTGGATCCTTTTCGACTTTTTCTGGTTTCGTCACTTGTTTATAAGTGATTTCTTCTTTCTCTTGTCCATTTCTTGTCACAATTGGTGGTGTTGTGATTGTTTGTGCAATTGTCATCTAGAAAATTTTATTTGAGTGTGTTTCCATTACTTCTTATCACCCCTATTTAATCTTGTTTAGGCCTTCCTGCCTCTAGGGTTTGGTTTTGAACCTTGTATAAAATTGGCCTTTGTTGAGTCATTGTCCTACAACCCTAACTTGTTGACATTGCCTCCCTCTTTCACTTTTAGCTTTATTTTGATTGCTTGAGTGTGTTTATTTCTTTTTCTTTTTTTCCTA
Organism: Pinus tabuliformis; assembly: GCA_031772625.1. Classification (NCBI taxonomy): domain Eukaryota; kingdom Viridiplantae; phylum Streptophyta; class Pinopsida; order Pinales; family Pinaceae; genus Pinus; species Pinus tabuliformis. Next base: position 1,730,026,561 of record CM062818.1, on the reverse strand, counting down.
ACTTTGTGATGCTTTTGGAGTGCTTTTCATTCTAGCTTGGTGATTTGTTTGGCCTCCTTTCTAATTTCTCTTTTTTCTTTTGGTTTATTGGTTGGGGCAAAAGGCTTTATCAATTTGGGAATTTTGCATTTAGTGTGAAGTGCATATTTATAGGCATTTTGTGTTGTGCAAAGCTCTTACCCTCTTGTAGTTAGCATTCATCAAAATCTAAAGAATAAATTGGCATATAGTTGCATCATGGTTACTAACAAGAGTCTTTCACACCATCAAAGTTTCATTCCACATCCCAACTGTGTAAACACAAACCACTTAAAATCAATGCGCTAATAAAAGAAAATAGACTCGTCTTTTATTTTCTCTTGTAGAAAACCAACATTATCTTAGGCTAGGGTCTTGGAGATAGGTGTGTTAGTCAACTTCTCCAAGACTGCAAAACAAACTTAGTAGCTCACGATAGGGAGACAAATCCACTTGCAGTAATGTCGTCTAGGAAGTCCTTCTAACATAAGGGTCAATCACGAGGTCACACTAGACAAGGTGACATACCCCATTTCGCTTAGTTTCGGGTGGTGTGGATTGCGAAATTTTCACGTATTACAAACAGTGTTATTAGCATTTTGTTGTAGCACTTGGGGTTCACTTGGGAGGAAACTCTCAAAGGGGTTTCAGTCTTAGATATCTAGGACAAGTGTCCTACCCTTGCATATGAATTTGTCTTACGATTGTCCCCCTAGGATGTATTATTGTCGGTGGTAACCATAGTGGCCTATATTTTTAAGGCTCATACACAGGTGCAGGGCCGGGCTCGTCTTTTTTGTACTTGGGACAAATATTAGTTATACTCTCTCAGTCCTCTCGGGGGGTGCCCCATGGCTAATAAGGTCACTTGGACCAATTTCACAACTAAAAGGGTGGGAAGTAGGTCACTAGTATAAATGTTCCACCACTAGCTTGTCTATATTTGGCTTGTATGTAACTACCTTCTAGGAAGTTTCTAGTGTGTATTGTTTGGTTTAAGTCAGTAGTCTTGGCATTAGGGTGTCTATACTAACATAAATTTTGTTAATTTACAATTATTCACCTTAGCTAAATTTATTCGCTGTCAGTCATGTCGTATTCACGATTTTCCTGCTAAACGAGGTGGAACTTCTACTCCTGCACAGAGAGTTGCTGTCAGTGCTCGGGAATCTGACCAACCCATAGTTGTGGAATCTATACCTGGTCCTTCTAGTAGTGATCTAATTTCCATTGAAACTTTGGTAGAAAATTCTGTTGGTCCTGCCAATCCACCTTTGACCGATCCTTTAGGACCTGAGTTATTGTGACTGAACCTTGATGGTTATACACCTACCTATACTCACGTTCCTTTGTCAATTTTCTATCCTATGGTGGATTCTGAGAGACATTTACCTTCTCCATCGGTAATGTCAACTTCCATGTCATCATTGTTGCCTCTTAGTAGGTCCATACCTACTCCTCCATCCACACCTCTCACTTCTTCTTGGGGCATCCCACCAGACTCTTCTTTGGCTACCACCAATTCCCCTAGTGTTTCCATGCTTATTTTTGCTATGTTGGATTTGGGTGTTAAACCTAGTCAACCTGTAGGATCGAGAGTCTATAACTATTATTTTCCTCAACCTACGATTCATGTTCCTCAGTCAAGCATGGTCACTTCTGGAAATTTGTGGGGGGAATCATCCGATGTTCCTAGTCAGCCTGGGGCAACGTCAGTTCTAGCATGTCATAAACCTGTTATAGTTTGTTTTTTGGAGGAATGACACTTGCCAGTACTTTTCCCAGAGGGGGCGAGTTTACCTGGGGGAAATCGCGTTGCTAGTACCATCCCTATTACAAGTTATCCTCCTTATGTCAGTTCTACTGCACAAGTTGGTACATATTTTCATGCCGGGTACCACCGTGTCAGGATTCATGCTCTTAGGGGTCCTTTTCTCTCTAGGGATCCATACCATGGGGGGAAGAATCCTTTCACCAATCATCCTGGTCTGCAACATTCATATCTTAGGGAGAACCCATACATTAACCACCAAACCATGCATCATAATCCTTATATGGGGGGACCGCAAGGTTGGTCTTAGGCTTCTCCTTCCTATGATCCATTTAGCCAACTTCATAATCCATTTTTATCTTCTATAGATTTATCGTATTTGGTTAATTTGAATAATGACCCCATTAGACATGATCCCTGGTGGTCGTCTATGCCCGCCAAGTTTCCATATGATATTATTAAACTTGAAGAAAAGCCCGGAGAAAACCCATCCACTCACATTACCACATATCACCTCTGGTGCTCATCCAATTCTATCATGGATGATTCCATCAAGTTGAACTTGTTCCAATGTATGTTAACTAGGTATGTTGCCAAATGGTACATCGAATTGGATACTGCATCCTACAGTTATTTCTCATCCTTAGATCAGATATTTTTGACACAATTCTAGTTGCCTACGAGATATGATCTTAATTCCGACCTCTTGTCAAACCTCAAACAAGATGATGCCACTTTTATTTGTGACCATATTCATGAATGGCATTGTCACAAGAGGATGGTTAGGACCAAACTTTATGATGAGATTTTACGTAAATGGTTCATTCGATTTTTGAGACCTCAAATTTCCAAGTACGTGTCTATGTTCGAAGACGCTACTGAGGAGAAAGCTTTCGTAGCTTCCCAACAACTGGATTTGATTTATTCATAGTTGGGCATGATTTATGAAGTACTTCCTAACACTCCTTGGCCTTCCATTGACCAACTAAAACATATTCCTAGCCCACATGCTCATGGCATGGTTGGCTCTATTTCCAATTTCGTGAGCCAAGTTTCTACCTATCTTGGACACTTGAAAGTTACATCTCAAGCCCCATCAAGTGTGTTTGACTCTACTAAATCACCCTCTTCTAAGAAATCCACTAATGTTCTAACGATGAAGTCCACAACACCTAAGAAGAATCAACAAACTGGTGGTAAAAAGAACAATAAGAATAAACAAAAAAATCAAACTGCTCAGGAATCTCGACAAAATCCTCAGACTCAGGGAGGTGGCACTAGTGAACATCGTCGAAAGATTAATTTCCCTTGTAAAATTTGTCAAGGTGAACATTTTACTTATGAATTCCCTTGAATGGATGAAGTTCATAAGCTTATTGCACCACCATTTACTCAACAACCTGTTGTTTTAACCCATCTATTCCATACACAACCTCGACAACAACTAGTTGCACAACCTCCTACACCTCCAAAAGGGGGCAACGAGGGGCCTTATGTCAATTCTGGAAATCATTCGCCCATTCTGATGTGTCAAGAGAATATCAATGTGACTACGTGAGCGAAATACTATGATGTCCCTGAGTCGATTTCTTTTGCTAAGGACTCACATGCTCCACCTCCTTCCACTGGAACTCTCATCTTAGATAAGCCTTTGGAACCTATCTATTGCCCACCTAAGGGTGTCATTCGTAAGACAACACATAATCCTTCTTCTCGAGCCGCTCAACACTACAATATTGTTGAAAATATTGCTTAGGCTCCTTATGCCATGTATGTCTTGGAGGTTTTGCAAAGATGTCCTCAACGACGCAAGGGCTTGTTGACTACGATCAATGGAGTAAAACCTTTTAGTTCAAACCTCATTGCATTTAATGTTTGCAAGGCTATCGTTCAACTTTCCTAGCATATTTCATTCCAGATTGCTATGTTTATATTTCACAAAAATGTCCATTACACTTTGGTGGATTAAGGTTCTTCTACTTGGATCATGTCAACATCACTGGAAGGCTCTCGACTCTCTAGATCTCGGCCAGTTTAATACCACTCTATAGGACTTTGATGGATACAAATTTGTGCCTAAGCGGGTTCTTCCAAAGTTCACCATCGAGTTAGTGGGGAAAATTTCTTATGTTGATGTTGAAGTCGTCGACGCTACTTTGGACTATAACCTATTACTTAGCCATAGTTGGTTCTATGCCATGGCCACTATTTTCTCATCTATCTTATGTTTCATTTGATTCCCCATGAAGGAAATATTGTTACCATTGACCAACTTGACTATTGCATGCTATCGGCCCAAATTTACGCTACGGGGAACTTAGATAACCTTGATCAGTTTCAAAGTGTCGGTATGGGGATGTTTAAAAGCTCATCCCTCATGGGTTTTTTTCCTCAATTATGTATTCCCAACACTCCTTCCTCACCTACCATTTCTCATGTCCATATGATCTCTTCTCGTACCTGTGGACCCTAGCTTATTTATGATTCATGGGTGGTACCATTTGAATCTGATATTAATCAATATGGCGAGCACATGCCTTTAAGTCCAATGAAGATTTATTATCAAACCATCCAGCTTGCTTCTTCTTCTAATGAATTAGGTGATTCCATTTCGGTGTCACTTGATGATTAGCCCACACATTCTTAGGCTATTGACTGTCCTCTCTCTTATGACTTCCTTAAATTCCTGTTACCATCAGATGAAGCTATTCAAGAAGTCATGTCAATTTCTGATGCCCTTGGGGAGATCTTCATCATCACTATTATTTTCTTCCTCACGTAGAGAATTGGGAAAAGTCTTGTCAAATCTCAGTTTCCTATGCAAATTCCAATGTTTCATCAAACATTAATTTGATTTTCATTGTCCCATCTGAGGGAAACCTAGCCAATATAACTACTAGAATTCCCATTAGTATTTCTAGGAAGCCTGGTGTCATGGAAAATATTTTGACCGAGGTTGATTGAACTCCTTCTGAGATTAAATTTGCACCACCCTTTTCAAATAATTCCAATGAAATGTATGGCATCGATCCACAAATTGTACAACATGATATTAAGATTTATCCTAGAGCCAATCCTGTTCAGAAAAAACTCCAACCGATAAACCCATGTAAGGCAGTTGCTATAAAAGTTGATGTTCAAAAACTTATATATGTTTGTTTCATCTATCCTATGCCTTTGACAGAAAGGTCTCTAATCCTATTCTGACTAATAAGAAATAAGGAACTATTCGAGTTTTTATTGATTACCATGACTTGAACATGCCTTTCCAAAAGTATAATTATCCTACACCTTTTATCGACCAGATTCGTGATAAGTGTGCCACTAATTTTATCTTTTCTTTTATGGATGGCTTTTCCGACTATAACCAGATTGAAATCAAACCCGAATACCAACAAAAAATGCTTTTATCTACCCATGGGGAACTTTTGCCTATTGTATGTTGGGTTGTGTTATATTCTTTCCATGTAGTTAATAGGGGGTTTGAGGGGCACTCGTAACCAGACTTTATGGGGTCCGCGGTAGCGCCCCGTAAAATTTTGGTTTTGGACCCTATGTTAGGTTGGGCGGACCCACCTATGGTTTTGTGCATGATTTTCGCACATGTTTTTTTAATGCGATGGTTTTTGGTCCATGGTATTGGATGCTTCGACTTGTATAAATATGTATTGTAACATTGAAAGAAAATAATGAAAAATCAAGCTGGTAGTCCTGGTTTTGGGATCCAGGGGAAAATCTTTGCGTATACTGTTTTATGTGTTCTACTCTCGCATTATTTATTTTATGTGTTTTAGAATCCGTATGTAGGTAATTTCTGTACGGGGTTAAAACCTACATTTGGTATCGGAGCCGTTGTGGCTTCAAGGGGACGCCTTTTTTGTTGAGGGGTTTCGCTCGGGCCTGTGGTAGACCCTATTCAGTGGGAGATCTGCGAGATCGATTCTGGTGGTGAAAGAAGATGGCGAGCAATGGAAAGGTAGAGATCGAGAAATTTAATGGTCAGAGTTTTGAATTGTGGAAACTCAAGATGGAGGATCTGTTGGTGGATAAAGACCAGTGGATCGTGGTAGATCGAGGTACTAAACCAACGAGAGTGTCCGATGAAGAATGGAAGAAGTTGGATCAGAAGGAAAAGAGCACAAGACGATTGTGTGTCTCAGATTCAGTATTGCTGAATGTATCAAGGGAAGCTACAACAAAGGCTTTGTGGGACAAGTTAGGGACTTTGTACCAATATAAGTCTCTAGTGAATAAATTGTTCCTGCGGAAAAGCTGTATAACTTGAGGATGAAAGATAGAGACTCGGTGACAGAGCATCTGAATGCATTTAATACTGTGGTAAGTCAGTTAGCATCTGTTGATATTAAAATTTCAGATGAAGATAAGTGCATCAGTTTGTTGTGTTCTCTACTAGATTTGTGGGGTAGTCTAGTTATTGTAATAGGTAGCAATGCAACTGCCTTGCATTTTGATGAAATAGTCTCATCCTTGCTGAGGGAGGAGATGAGACAGAAAAATATGGAGAGCCAAAGTGGTGATGCCTTGTTGGTACGAGGGTGAACCTAGAATAGAAACAAAAATAAGTCATCAAGTGGGAGATCTAAATCTAAAGGGAGATCTAAATCTCCAGGAAAACCTGTAAGGTGGTGTGCTGGAAATGTGCAAATGAAGGGCACTACAAAAGGGACTGTAAATCTAAAGCTCCTGATAAAGGAAAGGGATCTGATGAGGCTCCCTCTGCAGAGGCGAAAACCACCTCAAATGAAGGTGGGGATGTGTACTTGGCTTCTTCAAGTACACATGTAGATCATGAGGCATGGTTGATTGACTCAGGTGCATCCTTTCAATTCACTTCCCATAGAGAGTGGTTCTACGAGTATGAGAAATATGATGGTGGTGATGTCTTCTTGGGGGATGAAAGGAAGGCTAGAATCGTTGGTCGCGAAAAAGTAAAGTTGAAGTTGCAAGGTGGAAGGGTTAGAATGCTTCCAGGTGTTCTACATATTCCTGCATTAGCCAGAAATCTGATTTCTGTTAGCAAGCTGGATGATGCAGGTGTAAAAATAGTGTTCGAGAAGGATACCTGCAAGATGGTTCGGGGAGCACTAGTATTGATGCGAGAAGTTCGGGTTGGAACTCTGTAAAAGCTACAAGGTAGCACCGTTATTGTTGGGTGCAATAGTTCTATGGTTCCTGAAAGTGGAGAAGAAAATCTAGTGGTCTCTGGAGAGAAGACCATGCTGTGGCATCAAAGGCTTGGACATATTGGAGAAAACGGCCTTCAGATACTTCATGGTAAAGGTATGGTAGAAGGCATGAGTAATAGCTCTCTGGATTTTTATTTTTGTGAAAATTTTGTATATGGGAAGTAGAATCGGGTGAGTTTCCCTTCTGGTAGTAAGAGGGCGAAACATATATTAGAACTTGTGCACAGTGATGTGTTTGGACCTGTGAAGGTTCCATCACTAGGTAAGTTTGTGTACTATGTATCACTTATAAATGACTTCTCAAGGAATACATGGATATATTTCCTTAAGAAGAAATCTGAAGTCTTTGACAGGTTTAAAGAATTTAAGGCTCTGGTGGAAAACCAGACAGAGAAGAAGATAAAGGTGCTGAGGATAGATAACGGTGGAGAGTTTTGTAGTAAGGAATTTGAAGAATTCTATAAGAACTGTGGTATAGCATGGCAGAAGACTACTCCATATGCACCTCAGCAAAATGGAGTTGCAGAAAGAATGAATAAGATGTTGATGGAATGGGCAAGAAGCATGCTCAGTGGTGCCGGGTTAGGACAAGAATTCTGGGAAGAGGCAGTGGATACTGCATGTTACCTGGTCAACAGGTCACCTTCATTAGTGTTGGAGGATAAGACTCCACAAGAGGTATGGACTGGTAAGAAACCCTCTCTTTCATATATGAGAGTATTTGGATGTGATGCATATGTACATGTTCCAAAGGAGAAACGAACCAAGTTGGATAGTAAATCTGAAAAGTGCATCTTTATTGGGTATAAGGATGGTTCAACGGGTTATAAGATTTGGAACCAAGTCACATGGAAGGTTGTGTACAGCCGAGATGTGGTGTTCAGAGAGGTGAAAGATGTTATTAAACATGAAGTCCAACAAAAGGAACCTAAGAAGATAGAGTTTGAGCTAAAGGAGGAAGAATCAGACTCTACAACAGAGGAGGAATTAGAAGATGAAGAGCCATAAACTCTGGCTATGAGAGGATCAGTTCGAGAAAGAAGGCAGCCTGAAAGGTATAGTCCATCTTCTTTCTATTCAAAGTTTACTTTATCCATTACTGACAATGATCCCAAAACTTTGAAGGAAGCGGTAGATTCAGAGGATGGAAAACTCTGGAAAGAGGCCACGGTTGATGAAATGGCTTCTTTGCACAAAAATGAGGCTTGGGATCTGGTGGAGTTGCCGGCTGGAAGGAAACCCATTGGCAGCAAATGGGTGTTCAAAAAGAAGACAAATGCAGAAGGAAAAGTGGAGAAATACAAAGCTCGGTTGGTAGCAAAAGGTTATTCCTAGGTGTTGGGAATTGATTTTGGTGATATTTTTTCTCCTGTTGCCAAGGTAATGTTGGCATTATGAGACAAGTGTTGTCCTTGATGGAAAATCACACAGATGACAGATCATGGTGCAGCAGGTCAGCAGCAAGGATTTGATGATCAGACTACAAGAATGAAGAGAAAATATATATACACAGGTTCATCATGACCGAGCCGCGTATACACGCGGGTTAGATGTTACAAAGGCGTGTATGCATATACACGCACTTTCATGCAAGGAAAAGCGTGTATATGTTGGAGAACTAACTCTTTGTCCGTGGTAGTTAATCCTTGGTATTTGAACCTATGGTTTTGGACCATAGTATCTCGTCAGATGTGTTGATTCCAAGTATTGGGTCCATGGTATTGGTTTGTTATGGTTTTGGACCATGGTATTGAGCAAGGCCTAAGACTATAAAAGGAGAAGAAGATCATTAGGCAAGGGTATGGAAAAAGTCTTGAATATTTGATGAAGTATGAGATCCAGTATGCAGGTTATGGGTTGATGATGCATTGCTAAGGAGGGATCTCACCGGTTGATGGAGAACACGATCTAAGGATTGATCGGGATCAAATGGTTTGAAATGAACTATCTCTATATGATTGATTATGTTTATTCTAGATCTGTATACTAACACATGTAATGATTTGAACTGGGTATAGCTTAAGTTTGAAATTGATGCAAGTCATGATTGAATATTTATAGATCTGTACGCGAGTTGGCTTTGGTGTGAGCGCGTATGTACGCGGATTTGGTTCATTGTAGTAGTGTGTACCATTTGAGCTATGATGTTTGAAGTTACAGGTGGTTCTGGTTGTTGATGACCTCTGATGACAGTTTAAAGGTGTCAGTATTTTACATATCCAGTTTGGTTGATTGTGTTTAGCTTCAGTATTGATGGATGGGAACTAATATTGGATCAGGATCATAATGCCTCATATTTATGTGATTTGATGGACTAGATCTGGGTGCTAACACACATATTATCCATATATATGTAATAATTTGGATATGTCTGAAGACAGGAAGTGCATCAAGTTATAAGTAAGCAATTGATGACATATATGCTGGTTCACCTTGGTGAAGTTGCGTATACACGCTGGTTCAGCACTTCCAAGTAGCGTATGCACTTTGATGCATGATTTTGATGATACAGTTGGTTCTGAATATTGTTGCAGAGTTCAGTGTTCTGCTATGTGTTCTGGTGGCTGTGTTGTTGACAGGGTTTCAGTGTTTCAATAATTGATGATGCTAGTATTGATTGTTTTGTGCTTCAATGATATTTATGGGTCCAGTATGAAAATTTGATGAAACGTGACCTTCAGATTATAGTCCTGAGCTTCAGGAGTATCCAGTCTGAAAATGTATGAAATGTGGTCCCTGGAGGATGAAAGGAGATTGTAGGCCAGCGCCTACGTACTAGTACATCAGCTAGTACAAGAGCAAAGGGGGTGGTAGCTCCCATCCAGTAGCAGCTAGAGAACAAGTGAATATTGGAGCATTCAATAGGCCGGCACATACGTACTAGTAAATGGATCAGCTAGTACAAGAGCTAAGGGGGTTGTAGCTCCCATCCAGGAGAGTCTGGAAAACGAGAGAGGGTTGTAGCCCTCCGCAGGTAGAAGCCTACGTACTGGTATAAGACTGCACCAATACAGAACTATTGTAAAATGAAGTTTCTTATTAAAAGAAGATAGGGACGACTTGCAGCAGGTGGTTTTCACCCACATTGGGTTTCCACCTTATATCATGGTGTTCATGTGTGCTTCTTGTGTGTGATGATCTATTCTGTTGTACTACACTTGCTTACAGTTCATATGGATAATGAGGTTCTGATGCACTAACTAAAGATCAACATTTAATGGATTAACTGAATCATAAGTATTCTGGATATACGCTAGTTGCATGAGACACAGTTGCGTATACACGCGGGTTCACTTAATTGAAGTAGCGTATATGTATCTAAGTATGGAAATGAAAAAGTTTTATTGATTTGATAATACTGATTCACCCCCCCTCTCTGTATTATTTCCAACAGCTAACTTCTATTAGATTACTTTTATCTGTTGTTGTTGCTTTTGATTTTGAGGTAGAACAGATGGATGTGAAGACAACATTTATTCACGGGGATCTAGAAGAGGAAATATACATGAAGCAACCTGAAGGCTTTGCGGTGAAGGGTAAGAAAGAACTTGTATTCAAGTTAAAGAAGTCTCTGTATGGGTTAAAATAATCACCAAGGATGTGGTATTAGAAATTTGATACATTTATACAGGGACTTGGCTTCACTAGAAGCAAAGCATATCACTGTGTGTATTTTAAATTAATTGGTGACCATGTTATTTATCTGGCCTTGTGTGTGGATGATATGTTGCTGGTTCGAAATGACAAAGAAATTATCCAGAATTTGAAGACCCAATTGTCCTCCAAATTCGACATGAAAGATCTTGGCGTTGCAAACTATATTTTGGGCATGGAAATTAAAAGAGATTGGACAAAGAGGAAGCTCTGGTTAAACTAGAGGAAGTATGTCAAGACAATATTGCAGAGATTTAACATGCAAGATAGTAAACTGGTAAAGGTTCCTATTCCTGTAGGTGTGAGGTTATCTGCTGAATAGTGTCCCAAGACACAAGAAGAGGAAGAGGACATGTCCCGTGTTCCATATGCAAGTGCAGTCGGTAGCTTGATGTATGCAATGGTCTGTACTAGACCAGACATTGCACATGCAGTGGGAAAATTGAGCAGGTTTATGTCAAAACCGGGGAAGGAGCACTGGACAGTAGTGAAGTGGGTTTTCAGGTATTTGCGTGGCACTAGTGATTATGGTTTGTGCTACCAAGGAAGATCAAGATTGGACAGAATGTTGGATATTCATGGCTTTGTTGATGCAGAATGGGCTGCAGATCTGGATCAGAGAAGATCTAAAAGTGGGTATGTGTATAACCTATTTGGAGGTGCAGTCAGTTGGATGAGTAAGAAACAATTTGTAGTGGCACTATCAACTACAGAGGCAGAATACATGGCAGCCACTCATGCAAGCAAGGAATCAATTTGGTTGCAGAGATTGTGTTCAAGTATGGGGTTAGTACAGGGAGCTATAAGGATAGACTGTGACAGCCAAAGTGCAATTTTCTTGGCAAAGAACCCCGCATATCATTCAAAGACAAAGCACATTGATGTTCAGTATCACTTTGTGAGGGATATGATAGAAGACAAAAAGGTGTTGCGGGTAAAGGTGGACACTTTGAAGAATATTGCAGATGCAATGACAAAATCTGTGAGCTCTGACAAGTTCTCTTGGTGTAGAGAGAAAATGGGCATTTTAGGGCTGGAAAAATGACTAAACTCTCTTGTGGCCCCCTGTGGAAAGAAAACAACAAGTGGGAGAATATGTGTTATATTCTTTCCACGTAGTTAATAGGGGGTTTGAGGGGCACCCATAACCCCACTTTATGGGGTCCGGGGTAGCGCCCTGGAAAATTTTGGTTTTGGACCCTATGTTAGGTTGGGCAGACCCACCTATGGTTTTGTGCATGATTTTTGCACATGTTTTTTAGACGCGATGGTTTTCGGTCCATGGTATTGGACATGATGGTTTTCGGTCCATGGTATTGGACGCAATGGTTTTTGGTCCATGGTATTGGATGCTTTGGCATGTATAAATATGTATTGTAACATTGAAAGAAAATAATGAAAAATCAAGCTGGTAGTCCCGGTTTTGGGATCCAGGGGAAAATCTCTATGTATATGTGTTTTATGTGCTATGCTCTCACATTATTTATTTTCTTTGTTTCAGAATTTGTATGCAGGTAATTTCTGTATGGGGTTAAAACCTACATTGTAAACAACCCTTTGGTATAAAAAATGTTGGAGCTACTTTTCAATGGGCCCTAGAAACATGTTGCTAGCAGGAGGGGTGTAAATGTTGGAGGAACTGGTGCCCCCCTACGGATATCCATAACTTTGCTGAGAATATGGCAAAGAGTGTGAAAGAGATCCAATGATACCATTGGTGGCATGAGATGCCCTTGGTGCATTGGCACCTCCAGGACGAGGTAGGTCTGGAATGACGGTATAGACATAACTTGATTGTGCATAAATCAAATCATATCTCAAAGCGGTTTGGAGAGCTTCTTCCTCAGTCTGAGGAAAATGGGATGCAACATATTTCCCAATGGGGAATAAAAGGCTCTTAAGAAACCAATCTAGATAGACACGGTCTTCGAAAGGCAGGGCATGACATGTGCTCCTCCTTCGACGCCACTCTTAAACATGGTCAGAAAGGCAAGTGGTGGAGGACTGACAGAATGTGGTCAATAGCTCTGTACCAGTGTCGTACCGAAGAGGTAACTAGAAATATGATAGGAACGATTTAGCAAGCGTCATGAAAATGGAATGAGAGGTGGAGGGCTGGTCTACATACGATTTTGCAGTGTCTCCAATGAGCATGCATTAGAAGAGACGAAGACGAATGGAGTCATTGGTTATGGATTTGGATGAACACCACATGTGGAAGGATCGAACATGGTTGGTAGGATCCTCGCCAGCAATACCCTCAAAATTTGGGATGTCCGAGGGAAGCTTAGTCGGTATACAGGGCCAACTAGCATCATGGTGTATGGGGTCATTTATCAACTAGTTAAGATCTGGTAGACTTAAACCAACCATAAAGGGGAGCATGGGGGCTGCCGGAACGGTTCCTGAGACTGTTCTGCATGATGTGACCACAGGTATAGTTTTGGAGCCATCACCAGTTTGAGTTCCTGTACTAGCTGTGGGTTCAGACATCGTGACGATATGCGGTGAAGGAGGCTCAGAATTAGATGAGGAATTAGAAGGATCAGGAGAAGAGTCTAGATGGGGACTTGGAGGCCTATGAACTCGAACCCAACTGGGAGGGGTAATACACCCAAGTGGAAACTGGGGGTGAAGGCCTAATAGTATCTGCGACACATGCCTTGGTGGCGCAATGATGGAAGGACACACGGAAAACAGAAATGGTGAAGAGAGATCAACAATATATCCTTTGTCTCTGATGCGGTGAGATAAATTTATTATGTTGAGTCTTGCCTTGGTGGTGTAAAACAAGCACCCTTCACTTAAGGTCTATTTGTGTGTGCAAGTGTATTAATTTATTAACCCCAGATCATGTTTGTAAAAAATGAAAAAATCTTGTTGAAAATAAACTGAAATAAATAACAGAAAATGAACAACAAAACAATTAACTAAACCCCACCCAAACTGGGTTTGCAAACACTGTATTGCTTGGTGGCTAAACTGATGGGAAATACATTGAAATGATCAAGAGATCTGAATGTTGGTGTGGTTGGGATCAAGGGAATCTAAGTTGCTGGAAAGTGGTGCAGCAACAACAAAAAACCAGAGGGGAATATCATTGCAAGAAGATAGGGAGATGGGTGAAACACCTAGGGCAACCGATGGGACCATAAGAGAATGACCAAACAAGGTTAAATGTGAAACTATGCATGGTAACAACCTATCTTAACAGATCTGAAACAAAAGGTTACATATCTGGAAAATGTGGCTAAAAGTGCTGCAAAAACTCAGACTTCTCACTCAGCTAAACTCCTCCTAGAAAGGTGGAAGTGTACTAGAAGACCTAAGGGAGGCTAAATTCAACTTCGATGAGTAAATCAGAGTGGATCAAAGCCTAAGTGGGATGAGATAGAGGTTAGACACCCAATAGACAACTCTCAGCAAAACCCAGAAATAGATCTGAGAAAAACCCTAAAACCCAGAAATCGTAGGTTCTAACCTGTTTTCTGCTGAAATTTCACTTTTTGGGCTGAATGTTGCGTTCTAGAGCCTAGATCGCACCTTTTGGGCTGAAAACTGCGATTTCTGTTCTAAGGATCACGGTTTGCAAATTTCGAAAAAAAGTGTCACCTTTGTCGCAACTGGTTCCTGTGACCTGCGGAAACGACCAAAAAGCTTGCAGAAGTTAGAAATTTATCAGATCTAGGGTTAAAAAACTAGGAAACATTAATAGAATTGAAAAAAGAAGAAACCCTAAGCTAAAAACCAAAGGTCACCCATGTTTCTGGATCTGAAGTATAAAACCCAGTGGAGTCGCCAATTTGTTGTAGTGTTTTCTTCTCAATGATGTATGAAAAGAACCCACTTAAGATTGTGGATGACAAAAAATCTCAACAATAGAAATGACTGCTAAACATTGTATATCTGCATCTATTGATAGAAACAAAACCTGCCAAAATTCTGATCTATGCTACGATCATAGTTAAATAGTGAAAGAAAGAATAATAATCCCAAACATCCAATGGAAACCAGATAGGAAAAGAATAATTTTATAATAACAACTGTGAAGAGAACATATCAATGTTACCAGTGCCCCTCTATGGGATGGGTTCTTGGCTATCTTCAAACATTTTCAGCTTTTATAGAGTCTCTCTCCTCTATAATGCATAAACCCAACAAAAATATGGTGTGTGATAATGAAGATAATCAGAGTTACAATAGTGAGTGCAACAATGAAAATAATCAAAAGTGAATAATGAATGGAAAACCCTTCTATTTATAAAAAAATATTGAGTTATCCTCAAATAATGAGCAATAATAAAATATCATTGATTCCATTCTTGGAATTACCACTTGGAATATTTTATTATATTTGTTTAGGAGGGAAAAAGTATTTAAAATTTTATTTAGAAATAATAAATAAATAGATAAACAATAATAATAAACAAATAATGATTTATTTAATTATTCCTAAGGGATTTAATCAAATTTAAGAAAGAATAATAATTAATTAATGATTAATTAGTTATTCTTAGAGAAAAATAAGATAAATAATGATTTATTTGTTTATTTTTCATGATTGGGTCAAATTTGACAAGGAATAATAATAAAACAATGGTTTAATTAATATTCCTAGAAGAAAATCAAATAAATAGCAATTTATTTAATTATTCTTCATGGGTTTAACTATAAATTACTTAATAAAGGTGGTTTATTAGGTAATTTCTCACGGTGAAAGCAATTTTACTAGGGTAAAATTGGCTTTACATGGTGTACTTCGATCCATCTAGTAAATTAGGCTAGATGATCAATTTTTTGGTGATAACATATGTCTTATGTGTTTCATGATATCAAACACATTATTGAAGTCTATCTTGATGATCATATTGCTCGTTCTTTGCTTCAAGAGGATCATTCTACATACCTTCGAGAAGTTTTTCTTCGATGTCGTTATTACAAAATTTGGCTCAATCCGAACAAGTGTATTTACTGTGTACGATCTAGATGATTTCTAGGCTTCATTATCTCTCAAGAAGGGATTCATGTTGATCCCTCAAAGGTTGAGGCGATTATCAATTTGCTTCCTCCTCGTACTCATTTCTAACTTCAAAAACTTCAGGGAAAATCCAATTTCTTACGATGATTCATTAACAATTATGCCCACATTACCCAAGGCTTCATGTGCCTGTTGAAGAAAGGATTACCTTTCATTTTCGATGACCAAGCCCAAAGTTCATTTGATGCGCTTAAGCACGCTTTGTTGTGTGCACCTTTAATGAGTCCTCCTAACTTCCACTGAGATTTTTTGTTATACATCGTAGCCTCAGAGTCTTCCTTAGGTATGGTACTCATACAACAAGGCGATATGTGAAATGAACATCCCATTTACTATCTTATCAAAGGCCTCCTTGGTCCCGCGCTTCGTTATTCCCATGTTGAGAAGTTGACCCTAGTAGTTGTTATGTTGCACAACAATTGAGGCGTTATATTTTATTGCGAAAGACTATCATCATTGATGAATCCAACCCCGTGAAGAATATTCTTAGCCATCGGGGGAAAATACTCCAAGTGTATTATTATCCTTCAAGAGTTTGATTTGGAGTTTTCCATTGCTAAATCCAAAAAATTTGTAGCTTTCGCCGATCTTCTTGTTGAATTGCCTCAGACTAATGAGGAAGTCATGGACACAGATTCTTTACCTAATGAATTCTTGTTCCTCATTAGTACTTACGACCCTTATTATGGAGACATCTTTTGTATATCCAAACACAACATTTTTAGAACCAACTATCTCATGATGACCTGACCTAGGTGGATATTGGTGGCCACCCTCCTATTCCACTTGGACCCCCAACATTGTCTCTTTCAGATTTTTAGTTTCCTTATGTTATAGACATATTTGGGCATTGCAACCCCAATCACATATGTCCATAAACCAAGAGCTTCTAAACCCCTAAAAGTGTTGTTTCATACCCTAAAGGAACAAGGTCAACTGATTACATCATTTCCAAGAAGTTCTCCCTGAAAAACTGCTCAGAACTGGTCAAAACTGGACCATGCAGACTGCTCCATGCTGAGGGTATGATGCATCTCACCTGTCACATGCAAAGGATGTGATGCATACTGAAAATACCTTCTGTAGGGTCCAATGAGCAAGATCAGACAAATGGCAGAGACAATTTGCTAGGTGGAAACCGAGAGAATCTTCTAGAAACTGCTCATTTGACACTTGCCTCTCTGAATTCGCCCAGGGATGAGTAAGATATCATGAAATCTCCAAGTGGAACCAATAGCTATCAGTGAAATGAAACTAATCAAAATCCCAAAAGCTGACTCACCCACCTGCAAATATCTATATATGGATCCCTCACCTAGAGATCCAGAGGTTGGAATTTTGTATTTTCTAAGGAAGTGCTATTGGTTTCTCTTTGAGACATTGTATTGTTGGGTGATCTAGCTTTTCGTGAGGTGAAGAGGGCTTTCATGCTAGGAGGATGGCGCTAGATCAGATAGCTTGGTTGTAATCCTCTCTTCTACTACTTCTATCAATAAAGCTATTTGAGTTTTCCTCCATATACTTGTATATCTCTGAATCTTGTATTTGTGTATGCATTTGTATGGTTAATGTATATCTGATCCTATAGTGTTTATGGTTATAGATCTCTATGCTTTGACGGTATTTTGCTGCTTTGACTCTATAGGTGTTCTTTGAAGCAGGACAAGTGAGAAGGGAGTGGCGAAAGCTCTATCAAGAGAGAGAGGAAACAAGCAAGGAGACTAGCGAAAGACTGAGAATGGTACTCTCTGCTTCTCTCTCATCTATCTCTCATAAAGGAAAACACAAGTAACTTTGGTTTGTTTGTTTCTAATATAGCTACCTATCTTAGTGGGACTAGCAGCTCTGAATGGACACTAGTTTTACCGATAACAAAATGGCGACTCCGCTAGGGAGTGAATAGTTTGTTTGTTTGTTTCTATTTGTTTTCTTTATAAACTACAGACGTAGCCTAAAGTTAAGCCAGCTAGCCTTCGAACTGCATTTGCTATGCAAGTGCAAAGTAGATCAACGCTGCTTTAGTCAATCTCCAGATTTCTTTATGAACTGAAAAAATGACTTGCAAACATCCTAAGAGCCATGGTGGTAGCTCAATAACCTCATTAGATTAGCCCCTATACTTTGTATTTACTGTCTATCATTAGCTTAGCCTAAATCCCTAAACTTAGCTGCAAACTGTGAGTGAAAACCAAGCTCAGTCTCGTCCCTGGACCATTGCAATGTCTCTCATTGGTAACCTGGATGCATCACACCTCTCGTGTGTTGAAGGTGAGATGCATTTCTGTTTCCTTGTGTTATAGGTGCGATGATTGAATGAGACTGTTTCTGCCTCCAGATTTTGGTTTTTCCTTCATTGTTTTCAGCTCTATTCAATAGTTTTGCTGTCTATGATCAGTATATCACTGTTGAAACTCTCTTCCTTTGCATTATTCAGCCTCCATTGATAAAGAATTGTGAATGTTTTTTATGTATTTTTCATCATTTACAGTTCTCCTTTGCAAACAATATCTTAATCGAACTGTCGTCTTTTGATTTGAAAGTGTCGCAAGTGTCGTTTTCAGTCAAAGAAAAGAGTGTCGTAAAGTCTTCCTCTTTTAGATAGTCAATTACACTTTTTCCATTGTATTTGATTTGAATCATCAATTCTTTGAAGTGTCAAAAATAGTTTTCCATTCAAAAGTGAAAGTGTCGTCTTAGTCTTCCTTTCGGTTTTGAAAAGAAACTGCTAAAGTGTTGCTTTGAAGAAAAGTAATTCAGATCTGTATTTAGCTTTCTTTTTTTCATTCACACATTAAGGAAAATGGAAAACAAATACATGCATGTGCATTTTCATTTAGATTGCATGCGGGAATTGATTTAGGAAAAGTGCATCTAGTGTGTGCTCTCTGCTCTATGTTGAAAGAATTCTACTTCTCTTTCCTTAGTAGCTGGGATTTTCATTGCTAAAAGAAAATAAACGACTATTTATCATCTTAGATTTTCATAGTGAACCTTAAAGGCAAACTTCTTAAGAAAGATCAACTGTAAAATAAACCTCAATGAACATAAAAACGCTTTGGAACTTAACGCACAACATCTAGAAGTCTAGGCTAGAGACGTATTTCCGACGTCGTAAAGGCTGGTAACTATCGTTTTCATCGTAGGTTGGGTGATTCCACATCTTTGATACGACAAGTGCTAGTACGGACTTGTGCTCCCATGTACTGTCGAGTATATATTGGGAGACCACAATAGGCTATATCCTTTATCCTTAGGAAGCCGTGTCTGTTGCCCTATCGATTGCAATGCACTGAACACAACATTCAGGAAGATTGACTGCCGTACGTAAAAAGTATTCTGCAGTTTTGCGATTGGTTTGGTAATCCCTCTGTCTAGATTTCCAGAGTAGTCACTTTCATTCCTTTTCAAACTCCTTAAAAGAAAAGGTCCATCTGAGCACTTGTCACTTCAGGCTCATTAAAAATTGAAGGTGACTAGAGTCATCTTTAGCTTTTTCTCGACTCTTAAAAATTGAAAAAGCAAGTTGTGTCAAAGTGTCATAAAATTTATTTTAATCGGAATAACATCATTGTTCCCTCGTTGGTCTTAGGTTGAGAAAATGGAGTCCACCAATCAAGGATTTCCCCTTGGGGGAAATCCTAGCCCTTTATCTTCTTGGGGAGATGTTGGTGCTCCACATATGGCTACATTGTCCCTCCCAGGACTCACAATTGGCCTGCCAGTATGGCTTTTCTCGACCTGTGTTGTTCAAAACACCGTAATTCCTCAGCAATCAAATCAGCAACCAAATGATACTGAAGTCGCTCCCCCACCTTCTACTTTATTTGTTTCTCCCTCTCCTTCTTCCTCTTTGCTTGGTGAAGCTAGTAATTCTAAAAACCAAGTAACTGAGAAGAAGAAGAAAGGGAAGGAGAAGAAGAGGAAGAAGCCAACAGAAAAAGGGGGCAACCATGCATCATCTGGCGAAAATCAATACACTGCACCATCCAAACCTAAATATCCATGTGTCATTTGCAAAGGAGATCACTATCGTCGAGATTGTCCTTGCATCTCGCGGATCCTAAGGGACTGGTCTCCCCGTTTGCATAGTCCGGTGTCTTCAACCTCTGACGATCATGTTGAGAGTACACCATCAACTAGTGAAAATGAAGTCAATGGACAGAAAGGAAGATCTAAATTTCCTTATAGGCTGTGTGAAGGCGATCATGCCCTCCATCGTTGTCCCTTCTTAGAAAAAGCTAAAAGAGTCTTGGATAACTGTCTTGCTTCACCGCAGCGACTTTCTCTTGGATACAAGAAGCTCTTGCCAATTCCATCGCTAGTTTAAAATATGACTGACACACCTTTGTTGTTAGTAGAAGCATCTATCATTGAAGATAAACCCTTTGAGCCCACACCGGACCAAAGTCAACAGGTTGAGATGGTAGTCGACCCAGTTTTGTCTTCAGAAGGTCCACCTTCAGATGATATAGTCACCAAAGAAAATGAGAACGACACCGTTCAAATTCTTTTTGTTAACACAGAATCCAATGAACATGGGGGCAATCTACCCGTTCCTTTACCATAGGAAGGAAGTTCATTAGAGATTCATCTGGTCGTTTATTCGACCCCTCCTCCAAGCAATCTAGTCGTTTCCTTCGATTGGAATCTACTAGGGAGACCCTGCCTACCGTCTAATGTGCCATTCTGGATCATAGTACAAGCTTACAAAATGATCATGGCTGGTACTATCATAGATGAAGGTGCTTCCGTGAGTATCCTTTCCTCAACTGCTTGGAAAGCGCTTGGTTCGCCATCGCTTCTACCTAATATTCGAAATCTATCAGGCTTCAACAAAGGAACCAGTCAACCGTTAGGGATCCTTCCAAATTTGCCTATAACTTTGGGAAGGAAAACCGTTTATCTAAACATGATGGTAGTCCAAGGGCCTCTAGATTACAATCTACTCCTTGGGCATGACTACATTTATAGCATGGGAGCTATTGTTTCCTCACTCTTTCAAGTGATGTGTTTCCCGTATGAAGGTAGAATGGTCAAGCTCGTAGACCAACTTTCATTCCCCGGTTCAAACACGACTACTAGTAAAATTACTTCCCTAACTGGTATTTTTGCACAAGGAATGTCTCATCAACCTCTAGTCCATCCACCTGATGAGCGCGAGTGATTCGGTGAATGTGACTAAACCTAGGGGGCATGCGCCCTAGTCTGCTTCGACAGGAAAACCCCAGGTATAAGGTAGGTTTCCGCATAGGATATATGACTAGTTTGACACACCCGTCCGTTTAGGAAAATGGTATTAGACTGGAAAAGGATTCCCTCGTCAAAGGTTATGTGAGTGGAAGCTCCCACCATTCACCTTTGTCTATTTCGATGGACAGAGCCAAGGAAGTGTTTTGTTTGCTCCGAACAAAACAACCTTGCTTTAATGCAAGAACTTCCATATGGTAACTTGGAAACTCTACTTTTCTTTATACCTGGGGCATGCAAACCTTTTGCTTATGAGTGAAAATCAACCTTTTATTTTATTAGTTTGTAGGCTTATTTTCTTAGTTTGTAGGTTCTCAACCCTTTAACCTCGTAGGTCGGTCATTTCTAGCTTGCATACAAAAGGCTCCGGAGCAAAGTTGCGCATGAGGCAATCTCCCTAAAAAATGAACCTACTAATGAGAGACATCCTTATTATACGACTGGCACGAGTAGGTTTACGTGAAGTTCAAGCTCGTTAAAAAATAAACCTAGCAATGAGCATATGTTCCCCCAGAGTTTAAGCTCATTAAAAAATGAACCCACCTTTCGGTAAAACCTTTGTGATCGCATTACTATCAGCTTTTGAGCCTTAGTCATGTTCTTGCCATCACCTCCACTTTTTTGCCAATCATACGCCTCCACTTGATTGTTTAACCTTTTGAGGAATAGCTGCGACGAGTGATTCTATTAGCCACCTTCTTTACATGGCCGTGATTGAAAATTTCCAAACCTTACCTGGAACCAGCTGCTACCTGAAAAAATCACTCGTTCCTCGAAAAAGGAGTCTCTTTTAAGCTCTTTTTAGGCTCTTAAAATATAAAAAGATTGCCGAGCAATTGGCCTCTCCAGATCATTAAAGTGATTGGAAGTGCCATCCCTCCTCTATATTTTAATCTTTTTGGACTTGAGGGATCATTACACAAAAAGATCGAGCACTTGTCTTTTTCAGCTCGTTAAAGTGATTGGAAAAGTCATCCCTTTCATATTATTTTATAATTTTTCGGACTTAAGGGATTATACTACGAAAAAGGATTACTTGAGTTTCCTTTCCATCTGTTTTCAAACTCTCTAAAACTAAAAGGGACCGAGTTATCTTCGTTGTTAAACTCATTAAAACAATAGTGACAAACTTGTCCATTACAGAAAAGAGCAAGTTTCACTATCGCTAGGCTCTCTAAAACATAGCGACAGGTTTGCCCGAAGGGAAAATTATAGAACAAGCATATGTTATCGTCCTCAAGCTTGAAAAAAATAAAGAGGTACTGGTCAGCAATGACTGGGGAAAAATTGGGAATAAAACTTGAAGAACTTCATTGGTAGCAGGTCGCTCTTGAACATGAAACTTTTACTCCATCACCATGATTGAGTCGGATTGGGTTATTCCATTCACCAGTCATATCACAATTGGTCCTCCGTACCATCCATTTCTGGTGTTAATGCTACCAATCCATTTCAGTGTCGCCGATATGTTCAAGAGAAGTCGCTCAGAGAATTCACCAACCTAGCTAACATCTCATCCGCTGCAATACCTTCACTCTCCATTTTTCATGACCACCACCCTGAACCTTGTATCATCAAATCGTTTTCACCTCCACAAAATCATTTGCTCCATTCCGTGTCATAGATGTGGAATTCATTAAGGCCCTCCTACAATGGGTCACTTCTTGTCGACATCAGCTGATTATCCAAGAATTCGACTTAGGAACAACCATTTCAGTACTTTGAAGCTTGCATGCCTCAATGGCAAGTTTCTCACTTCCAGTGACAAGTTACATCAATGGCCTTCGACCGAAATATTTTGCGTGGTGTTCGACATCGACTCATGTATTCACACCACGTGAATTGTACTGCAGTACCTTGAGGGTCATTATCATTATCGGTGATTCCTCTTGCGCTTGTTAACAACTTACATCATTTGCTGCTAATCAGGCGATGTCTTTCCATGTTCGACACCAGAACATCTTTTCACATGGATCAACTTGTACTTCGGGCGAAGATTGAACGAGTTTGAAGACCCCTAATCTAGTTTCATCCATCTGGGCTGCGATATATTCAGGAAATTAAAGACATCAAATGTACATCATAGCTACACAGATAATCATCCAAGCTAAGGGATGATGGCTCTACCAAAATCATCAGTTTGCCACACAGACGGTTGTTTGTCCTATGTACATGAAAATGAATTTATAAAGCTGAGCATGGGAATGCCCGCCTCAGCTAGATCATGAAAATATTATGAAGATAATGTATTGTATTGTATCTTATTACAGGTCACCTTCCAATTCGAAAAACCTTGGATCCTCATGATAAAGCATTTCACCTGACATCAGAAGATTTACGACCTCATGCTTTAGGGGGAAATTGTTATAGACATATTTGGGAACTGTAACCCCGATCACATATGTCCATAAACCAAGGGCTTATAAACCCCTAAAAGTGTTTTTTCACACCCTAAAGGAACAAGGTCAGCTGATTACATCATTTCCCAAAAGTTCTCCCTGAAAAACTGCTCAGAACTGGTCAAAACTGGACCATACAGACTGCTCCATGCTGAGGGTGTGATGCATCTCACCTGTCACATGCAAAGGGTGTGATGCATACTGAAAAGCCCTTCTGTAGGGTGCGATGAGCGAGAGTAGACAAATGGTAGAGGTAGTTTGCTAGGTGGAAACCCAGAGAATCTTCTAGAAACTACTCATTTGACACTTGCCTCTCTGAATTCGCCCAGGGATGAGTAACCAAGAACTATCAATGAAATGACACTAATCAAAATCCCAGAAGCTGACTCACCCACCTGCAAATATCTATATATGGATCCCTCAACTAGAGATCCAGAGGCTGGAATTTTGTATTTTGTAAGGAAGCGCTGTTGGTTTCTCTTGAGACATTGTATTGTTGGGTGATCTAGCTTTTCATGAGGTGAAGAGGGCTTTCATGTTGGGAGGATGGTGCTGGATCAGATAGCTTGGTTGTAATCCTCTCTTCTACTACTTCTATCAATAAAGCTATTTGAGTTTTCCTCCATATACTTGTATATCTCTGAATCTTGTATTTGTGTATGCATTTGTATGGTTAATGTATATCTGATCCTATATTGTTTATGGTTATAGATATCTATGCTTTGATGGTATTTTGCTGCTTTGACTCTACAGGTGTTCTTTGAAGCAAAACAAGTGAGAAGGGAGTGGCGAACGCTCTATCAAGGGAGAGAGGAAACAAGCAAGGAGACTAGCGAAAGACTAAGGTTTGTACTCTCTGCTTCTCTTTCATCTATCTCTCATAAAGGAAAACACAAGTTACTTTGGTTTGTTTGTTTCTAAGATAGCTACTCATCTTAGTGGGACTAGCAGCTCTGAATGGACACTAGTTTTCCCAATAACACCTTAATTGTAGCACAATTACTATTTTTGGCAGTTTTTCAGGCCCTAAACTTCCAGAGCCGTTTTGAGGACCTAACGACGTTCTTAGGGAAAATAGAGAGACTTAAAATGTCCCAAATTTTGGGGAATTTTTTTTTTGGCATTCTCTTTGAGATCTTCGAAACGAGGTATTATGATAGCCAAACGAAGATTGTATGCCAAAGTTACGAGCCTAGGAAATTGATGTACCAATTTACCCAAACAGGGCCCACAATTTTGGCACTTCATTTCCTAGGGTTAGGTTTTGGATGTTTAGGGTTTTCCATTGTTTTCTTAATAATAAATAGGCCTTGGAGCCTCATTGTAACACAACTGAGAGGCATGTAGCCACCACATCTATTCTCAGAGATAAGCTACCATCGCCCAAGCTAGTTTATTTCCATTATGTTTGTAAGCATATTTTCCATTATGTTTGTAAGCATGTTTTTAGTATTCTGATATTAATGAAATGAAGTGTTATTTCTACTGCATTTATGTATTTATGGTTACATTTGCAATTTGTTGTGTTCATGTTTAAGTTCGGATCAATGGTATCATAGCGGTCTTCTCTTTTTCTGTTTTTCTTTGCATGCCCCCAACGAGGTTATGGTATAAGGATTTAGGGCTCGATTTGGTTGAATCTTTGCAAGACCAGCCTCACAAACCTCGACGACTTCCCATGGAAGAAGAAAATAAAGATGAGGGGGCAGGAGATCCTTTCAAATAATTTCTCAAGGAAGCCCTCGAGCCAAAAAGGAATGTGATGATGGATAAATTTTCCCAGATCCTTCAACGACTACCCATAGGAGACACATCTTCATCCAGCATCCACTCTTGAGGCGCCACTCCTTTTAAGGTACAAGTTAACTTCGATATTCTCGTTTTTTAGGGCCAAAGAGATGCAGACACCATAGATAAATGGTTGAATTTGTTGGAAGGATATTTTTTTAGTTCATTACTTTTCCAATAGGGAAAATATTAGTTTTTCATTTGTCAAAGCCGCCCCACACATCAAGGAATGGTGGGAAACCTATTGTGAACAAAAGGATGAGAGGGAATCCTCACTGTTTTCAACCACATCCACTTGGGATTCTTTCTGAGACGCCATCAAGGAACAATATTACCCTGTCGGGAGCTCTGAAGATAAATACATAAGGTGGACCACGCTACGGCAGGGAAGGGACCAAGATGTGCCAGATTTCAAAAATATTTTCCATACCCTCCGCACTAAGTTGGGTATCAAGGATTCTGAGTGGCATTTGGTACTGAAGTACCATGATTGTCTACACAAGTACATCTAGGATGAGATGGAGTTCCTAAACATCTCCTCGCTCGACATGACATATCGATATGTTATCAAGATTGAGTAGAAGTCTAAACAAAAGAAGCAAGACTTCAGATCTACGAATCCAAAGCAAGGAAAAGGTGCCCCCAAACCATAGAGAAAAGGCCAAAGCCAAGGTGGGGTGGCCTAGGAAAACCTGTCGAAGCCAGAAGGAAATAACAACACCACGAAGACAAAGAAGGACACGAGAAAATGGTGTGAGTTCCATAAGAGCTCCACTCACAAAACAAGTGAGTGTCGGGCCAAGCAGTCACTGGTGGCCAAGCTAAAGGCTTCTGAATTAGATGCTGGTTCCAACTCTGAGTCAGAACTCGACAAGGGGAATGACAAAGGGAAGCATATCATTGACGTAGAGCCCAGTGTCACCGTGGCCACCACAAAAATAGAGAAGCATGAGCCTGCAGATCCAGAGGAGGGGGAATGCCTCTTCCATTCACAGATGTGGGTGAAATGGTCTTCACTACAATTCATTGTCAACAGCGAGAGCCAAAAGAACCTCATTTTAGCAGAGGTCGTGAAGCGGCTGGGCCTACTGACGACAGTAGTACATCCACAACCATACACCATCGGGTGGCTTCACCAAGGATGATATCTTCGCATAAGCCAGTAGTGCCGATGACTGCCTTGCCTACAACATCAAGCCCTTCACGGATGAGGTACTGCGTGATGTTGCTCCTCTTGAAGTTTGTGATGTATTATTAGGAAAACCATAATTGTGGAAGCGACATGTTGTATATCAGTCTATACCTCGCTCTGTGATTATTACTTTTGGAAATAAGTTGTACATGATACCGTAGGTAGCCCCGGCTACCGCCATCTATTTGATCACTACAAAGCAATGTCGTAAGATCATTTCCTAGACTAGGAAATTTGTTTTCCTTATGATTTTCCCTTAGGGAAAGAAGACGCTTGTGGCCATGACTTCCTGACAGGGGTCCTCCACACAATAGAAGCAGATGGACAAGGTCGTGGAGGAGTGTACGGACATTTTTTGCTCACCTACAAGGGTACCTCTGCACTATTAGGTCAAGCACTCCATTGATTTGACCTCGGGTGTGCCTCTACCTAAGGGAGTGATTTATTGACACTCTATTGTGGAGAACGATGATATCAAGAGGAAAATTTAGAATATTTTGCAGAAAGGTCACATCAGGCCAAGCTATTCACCCTGTGGGAGCCTAATTGTATTGGTACAGAAGAAGGACGGGACCTGGAGACTCTGTATTGACTATCGAACGCTGAACAAGATCTCTGTCCGGAATAGGTACCCAATCCCATAGATTGATGACCTTTGGACCAGCTCAAGGGGGGAAAATATTTCAACAAGATTGACTTGAATTCCAGTTATCACTAGGTGCTTATTGAACCCTCCGATGTGTGGAAGAATGCCTTCAAATCCAAGGAGGACCTTTTCAAATGGTTGGCCATTCCTTTCAGGTTGACGAATGCCCCCACAACCTTCATGAGATCAATGGATGACATCTTGCAACCCTTCACCAATGCATTCATGGTGGTGTATTTAGATGGCATCTTGATCTTTAGATAGAGTTGGGAAGAGCACCTCCACCATATTCGACATGTCCTTCAAACCATGCGACAACACAAACTGTGTACCAATTTGGAGAAATTCACTTTTGGCATGAGCCAAGTTCAATATATGGGGTACATCATTGATGAGTAGGGTGTGCATGTGGACCTAGCCAAGATACAAGTCATTTGGTATTGGCCAACCCCAACTACTCTAACAAAGCTCTGCAACTTTTTGGGTCTTGCCAATTTCTACCATAGGTTCGTGTTGGGGTTCACTCATATCACTTGGCCTTTAAGTCAAGTCACCAAGGGTGGATTGAAAGCAAAGATTTCCAAGTTGAAGCATCACCTCTGCTCTGCACCAGTGCTCATATTACCATACCTGCAATAACCTTTAAGATTGAGACAGCCACCTCCTACTATGCTATTGGTGCAGTTCTTACTCAGCATGGGCATCCAGTGGCTTATCACAGCGAGACACTTTCAGGCACAATCTGAAAGTATCCCACTTATGACAAAGAAATTTATTCCATTTTGCAGGCATGTCGATAATGGAAGCATTACATTCTGGGTAAGGAAACAATCACCCACACAGATCACAGACCCATGTAGTTCATACAGACACGAGGGAAGTTTCAAAATGATCGCCATTAGAAATGGTCTGCATACCTGCAACAATTCCATTTTAACATTAAGTACCAGAAGGGCAACACCAATAATGTTGCAGACTACCTCAGTTGACCACTAGTCATGGCACTGATCACTATTCTTGACTCCTATGGGCACGAGACTTCGGGGTGGCCGCATATTTACAAGAGAGATCAAGAATTTGGTAGCACATACCAAACACTCCTGGAAGGTAAGAAAGTTCCAAATTTTCACCTCTAGGATGCACTGTTATGCCAACTGGGACACATCTGTGTTCGTTCAAGCGAGCATGCCAAGATGATTTGGGAGGCACACTACAGTCAAGTCATTGGACATTTTGGAGTAGAGAAAGCAATGGAAATACTCCAGAAATATTTTAATTGGCTAAACCTTTGTTGGGATGTTCGGAGGTACATTAAATCCTACACTTCCTACGCCATTTTCAGACAAACCATCAAGAAGGAAGACCTATATACTCCTCTACCTACTCCTAGTCGACCTTGGGAATCCATCTCCATGGATTAGATGTCGGGCCTTCCTTCTACTAAGCACGACAACAACTGTGTTTTTGTGGTTGTCATTAGATTCTCTAAGATGACCATTATGGTGGTATGCAAGAAGAGTATCACAATAGAGGCCAGTACTAAGATATTCTTTGAGCGAGTGTGGGTACACTTTGGGATCCTATAGTACATTGTATCTGATCGGAACAAAATATTCCTAAGTGCATTTTGGTCAAGTCTCTCGTCGATACTGGATACCAAACTCACTAAGTCCAGAACTTTCCATCCCAAAAATGATGGCCAAACAGAAGTCGTCAACATCATGATCATACACATTCTGCGCATGTACAACTCGAAGCATCCATGCACATGGGATGAAAGCCTCCCCTGTGTCCAACAAATCGACAACAGAGCTCTCCATAGCTGAACGGGCCACAACCCCTTTCAGGTAGGGCTGGGATTTCAGCCATTATGTCCCATTGATGTAACCATACCATTTGCAGCTACTCATGCATATTCGGCTCATGTCTAGTCTGAAGCCAACAAGGCTAACAAATTTATTGAGCCCATTCAAAACATTTGCCAACAAGTCCATGTTATATTGAACAAAGCCAATGCTAAGTACAAGCAGCGCCATGATCAACATCGGGTGTCGAACAAGTTCCAGGTGGGTGACAATGGTGTCATAGAGACATGTGATGATCAATACCAATATATATATATATATATATATATATATATATATATATATATATATATATATATATATATATATATCTATATATATATATATATATATATATATATATATATATATATATATATATATATATATATATATATATATATAAGAGTGTTAAGTTTATTTATTTATCATATTCAAAGTAATTAAGTAGGGTGTTAAATTTATATATTTAATAAAAATATTTTTTTTTCTCAAACAAGAACATTCTACAACCCAATATGAGGGGGTGTGTAAGTGTGTCATGCCTCCAATAAAATAATAATAATAATAATAATTGATGTTGGTCCAAAATAAAAAATGAAAATATAAGTATATAGATAAAAAACTACAATACAATTCATCACAAAGAATCCTGCTTCAAAATCTTTTAATATTTCTTTTAATTAAATATTTGTAAACTAAATCTTGAAAATAAAAATACCATATCTTATGGATATATTAAAATATCTAAAGACATAAATATTTCCACGTCAAAGTTGGAATATTTGAAAATATTAATTTGATATAGTTTTATTGTAAATGCTATTATGGCGCCATGCAAAAAAATCATTAAATATAATATTAATAGTAAATCTAATATTAATATTAATATTAATATATTATGATATTGATATTATTAGATTTTATAATTTTGGATTAATAATTTGGGGTAATGTTTGCATTTTTAAAGTTTTGATATGTCTAAAGGCATAATAGATCTGGAGTTAGAGAGATTTAAAATAGTGAATAAAAAAAATCATATTTTTTTCCAAACTTATATTGCTATGAAAGAAAACTAAAAAATTTATTAATGATTTGAATGTTATTCCTTACTAAAGGTGGATATGAGAAAAATATGCATACACAAGGATCGAGGTGAATGGGAAAATGACAATGTTTTGACTATTTGATGTTTCTTCAATACAGGCGGTACTCTTTCAAAGGAAATAGAACACCATCCAGCAGTGGAAAAGGTAAAGGTTTTGTCAGATTAAAGAAATTGGAGAATGTTTCAAGTGAGGTTCAACGGGCATGAGAAAATTGTTATATATTTCACACAACTCATACTTGTATAATTAGACACAATAAGCGTAGCATGTTCCTCTAGACATGCAATGGCCTCTGAAATAGCACTACACAGTTGAGGCCGCCCATATACTTTTCTTTTCAGATAATGGGTGAACAATACTTCATTCATTGGGTGAAAGCATCATCCAGGTGGCTAAGAATTGTGTCCCATCTGGATATTCAAAGTTATTCAAATACTTTTAAAGAAATTGTGGTCTATCAATTGCAAACCCAATATGGTGTTGGACTTCCAAGAGATAAAGGAATTAACAAACTTGGAAAATATATGAAAATCAAAACAATATCTCTACTGGCCCTCATTTTTATCTGTGATTTCGGCATCGGCTCACTGCCCATGAGAAGAAACCATTCATAATTTAAAATGTTATAATGTCCTTGGCACCCAATTCCATCAACTGAATTGTTCTTTTAATTGTGTTTCATGAAGAGGTAAGACTACCACATTGAAATAAAACAAATAATCAAATCTATTGGGATATTCCTGTCAAGATAATCTTCTTTTGTGTATTTTGTGTGTGAAATTTGTGTTTTAGTTCCTCTACCTTTAAATTAATATCAAAGCTAAATAACCAAATGAGATAAAAATCTGTAGCCTCAGCTTGCAAAGCAACATAGTGTGAGAATAAGTCACAACAAGTGGAAAGTATTTTTCGTGGCTATCAAGCCATAGCGTCGAGTCAGGTGCCCCTAACTGATTAGAAAAGGCATCATTGTCAACCACAAGCATGCCATGAGATTCAATGTTCATGCAATATTGTAGCCACAACCATAGCCGCAAGTTTTTTGAGTAGATTTTCCACGCTGTCGTGATCCAAAAATTCAGTGTAAAAAAGTCAAGGCCAAAGAAAATTTTAAGAAGGGTGCATTGTTTGAACGTTCAAAAAGGAGGTATTGAATAGTCACTTGGGATTGTTTTTTGGAGTTATATTCTTGATTGAATTTAATTCATAACAATTAATTGAAAGTCAAAAGGAGTAAAAAAAATGTTTATTCCCCGATCGGGGTGCGAGTGATGGATCACCTCATTAAGGCGATGATAATGGTTGGTACTGCGAGGTATAGAACCACCTCTCCCCACATGCTCGAGGCGATGGGGGCAGTGGCCTTTTGCATGATGATGGACAGTGCATTCAAGAAAGGTTGCAACGAGAGGAGGGGAAGCATTTTAACTGTAATCTCCCTGGAGAGAAGTGTAGTGAGTACCAGAACGATCGACTGTAAGGAGATTGGAGCAGCGAGCTGGTTCAATGGCTCCACGAGCATCAGAAACTCCACCATTTGCAAGCGAGGGAAACTGGCTATGTTATTGGTAATCTCTCTCATCTCATTATGTTGCCCTGTTTCTAGTTTCGTCTGAGGGAAAGGGAATGAATATTGGGGAAGGAATGTAAAGATGGTAGGGGTTAAGTGTGTAAGCTGGTGGAATTAGTCCACTTCTGCCTTCGGAAACCACCGGGAATCCTTACCATCTCGCTCTACTTTGAGATACTCCTATCTCATATGGGAATTATGATGGCTCTGGGTAGGGAGCATAGTGTAGAAGCGTGCAGTTGTGTTGTTGTAGAAGCCAAGGGGTTGGGTTATGGGGATAATGTCTGCCTGTACACCCACATTCTGGGAGGAAACCTCTATATTATGACCATGCACAACCGGAGGGGGGTTTGCAGGGACTTGGGAATGGGGAAGAAGGAGGAGAATTATCGTAGGTATGAAACCTTGTAGGGAATTGAGACTGGTTATGGAAGAATGGGAAGGAGGGTTGGAGATGGTGGTGTTACGGGGCTCAGGGATGGATGGATGCCTATGTTGGGCTCCCATTTTGCTTGTTGTGCTGGTAGTAAAGGGCCACTCAGTCAAGTTGGGTTGATGGCCAGAAGGGAGTTTGGTCTCTATAACTGGGACTGAGGCGATATTGCATGCATGAGCGATGCTAAGGGGGGGCTTCTATTGGGACCTGGAACCACTTGTGCGGGGTATGTACAGGTCCTCTCTACGAAACCCGCCTATGACCATGAGGGGCATGCTACTGCAATTGCCAAGGGGGGTATGAAGTTCGGGGGATGGAGCGAAAAAGTCCTACCACCCATATACATGAATTATGTAGTAACACATTGAAGTTTAATTAGTCAATTGAATGTTTTGTATGCAAATAAATTCTTCCGCGTGGTAAACCCACCCTGGCACAAAGAAACTCCCGGACTGAACAAGTTACAATTTGTTTCATTGCAGAGGACTAGGTTGGTGAGATTATGGCTCGACCTGCAAAGACTTGAGGCCGAGGTAAGAGGCCTTAAGAGGCAAAGCACGACACAGAACCTGGGTCTTCGAGTGGCCGACAAGGTCATAAGTCTGTGGAACGTTTAATCAGTGAAGCAACAATCACTTATTGGGAGGGAATCAATGAAGAAATTCGAAAACTATTAGAAGAATGGGAGTTAGAAGTGAATCAAGAGAGTGAGATGGATACGGAGTTGGAGGACTGGAGAGTTCTCATCCCGGATCCTGCGAACACACGAGAGAGAATCACCCAGTTAAAATAGACCCTTTACTTGTACTGGTTGATGAAAAGTATGTTGGGTAAGGCGATGGAGTAGATCTTAGTAGGCATGACAGTCATGATTCAGGAAATGCCAAACTACAAGAAGGAATTTCAAAAGGTGCAATTTCAACTGCACAAACAGGACATTTGCCTTGGTTGAATTGAGTAGCACTTGCCATGCATCTTGGTTAAGATGGAGCTTCTTGGAATGAGTGCCAAAGATCCAGCACAGGTGGAATCAACATAAGATGAAATACATGGTTAGCATGCCTGCTTTATGATAGGTTTGTTTATATATGCGACTAGCTTTTAAATTTGTCTACACATTTACATATATGTGTAGAACTCTAGAGTATGGAAGTGGACAAGAAACTGAAACTTATATTTCTTGGATAGAGAGACTTAAGGTTTTTTGTTATTGGATGGCATATAATGTGGATAGGTGGCCAACAGACTTGGTTTCCCACTGAGAAAGTTGAGGCCACCTAGCCAATTCTATGTGGTGTAAATTTTCTTTATATTAATGAAAAAAGAGGATCTACCAAGCTTAACAAACAAACAAAAAAGTTTATTAAACATAAAGGCTAGTTGTTTTGATCCAAATTCTTTGCTAAAAGGGGTTTGTTTATAAAAGGTTATTAAAAGGGATTTAAAGAAATATTTTTAAGTGGTTGATTTGATTAATTTTTTTTAATTAAAATAAAAACGAGAGTAAAGGTTTAAAAGAAAAAAGAAGAGTAAAGGTTTATAGGTTTATTACAAGGAAGAGATAAGTGATAAAAAAATTGTGTTTTTTGGGAGATTTTAATGAAAAAGAGTTTAGGACTTTAGAAAGTATGTTGGTCTGCAAAATTTTTATGTTTTGTCAAGCATGACAGTGCTTTTGGTTCATATGCCCTGACTTTGAGTTTCATTCACCGAGCAATGGGTGAAACAATTTTGTTCAAGGTAGAAAAAGCTACAACTTCCAAGGAAACATGGAAGATCTTGAAAGAAGAATTATGTGTACGAGAGAGTGACATGCAGCAGCAAGAGGTGTCACAGTTTGTTGAGTCAACCACAGATCTGAGAGTAGATGAGTAAGACTTTGACAGTAAAACATAGTTTGGAGAATATCACTCAAAAGTGGATGATGGTTGTGAAGACCATAAAATTGAAACCCATTATGCAACAAAGATTGCAAAGAGAGAAGCATAAGTCTTTGTATGTGAAGCAAAACAAGGGCATATAAATGCTCAAGGACTCCATTGTAATGTGGATGGTGTTAATGATGGTGAATCCACTATGATGAGACACATGTGGATGACTACTGCAAAGTGAGATGTGATTTGTTGAATCCAGCCGCAACTGATGAATTTAGTGAAGTTGAAATTGTGAATGAAATTGACAATGAGCATATGCATGCTCGGATATCCCACAATAGAGTGGATGAAAATTATGTTGATGATAAATTTGATGAAAAATCATTAATTGGTGATGAGTGCTTGCACATGATGCAACAAAAAGCTTTTATTGATATGTTGTTATTTAGTGAGAGAAGCCCACTTGTGTTTGGAAGACAACATGTTTACATTAGCAGAGGTTTGTGAAGAAACAAAGAAGGTAGAGAAGAAAGAGGAAGAGGAGAAATCTCTCACTGAAGAGCATAATAAGGATATTTTTAACATTGATTTTGAGTGTGCAAGATCATAGTCCAGCTAAAAAAGAATATGAACATGATGTAGGAAAGGACATGGATGTTTTTGAAGACAAAGATGAATGCATTGAAACCATTTTCGAGAAATGAAGTCAAGAAGAGATAAGATTCTTCTATCAAGAAATATGGAAGAAAGAAATTCAGTTATGTGAAGCACAAGAAGCAGAGAAAAGAAGACAGTTTGAAGATGCAATGTTGAGCCAACAATCCATGATTGAACGAATTGTTGAAGAGGAAACTGTAGCAGATATATTCAAAACAAATACAAGAAAAGTCAAATAAAAATTACAACAACAACAAGTAAAGAAATATGGAGCCTACAATAGCAACGTGCAACAGAGAATGAAGCAATTTCTAGTATATAGAATTTGGAAGAAGAAAAAAATAAAATGCAAAATTGTAAAATTTTTGAGTCATCGTAAGCCTCGCTGAGACATAGACCAACAGACATGTTTGAGTAATAATTGAGTCAATTTCTATTGTAAGCCTAATAGGCATAGTTGAGTCATGTTTGAGTTATGTTGAGTCATACCTTTGTAATTAAGGGGGAGTGTTAGAAATTGTAATTACTCTTGCATGCAAGAGTTGGCTAAATTTAGAAGAGCCACAACTCGTGTATTTTGAGTGTGAAATTTGTGTTTTGGCTCCTCTGCCTTTCTAACAAGACTGCCATCTACCCAATTATCTTCACTTGGTTTCCACTTGCAAGTTGGACTCATTGTGAATTGGCTTGGTGGAGCAAAAGTACGGGCATATGCAGCAGGCATATATAATTTGGAAATTACATAACTTGGAGATGATTCACTCAGAGAGGTTGGTGAGAACATCACAACTGTAGAAAGATACTTGCAATTATAGATTTTAGCTATAAAAATCCTTCCTGCTTCTAAAAAATGCAAGAAAAAGGCTTTCATTGTATTATTTTTATACTGTAAATATTTTAGAATGGAATCTTCCATTCATACATGAGTTCGAAGGTTTACAACATCTTAATAAAACAATCGCTCTAGAACTATAGTTTGCTAACAACACAACTTGTGGATATGAATTTGATCGGAATCTTCCATTCATACATGAGTTCGAAGGTTTACAACATCTTAATAAAACAATTGCTCTAGAACTATAGTTTGCTAACAACACATAACTTGTGGATATGAATTTGATCATTGATTTGTTTCAGCATATAAACTAAAGTCTACTCACAACAGAAAGGATAACAAATTACCAATCCAACCTTTTTCTTCAAATTAACATTATTGAATTATTCAATATGAGAATACCAATTCTCGCAATACATCAAGATAACAATAAATGCTAACCCAGATTGGGTAAGGGTAAAAAATAGGATATTTACTGCAAATAAGTCAAGTGAAAATGCATCTATTGTAAATTTGTAATAATCATATTTTTCTAAAAAACAAATCATGTGAGTGTGAGAGAAATTGATAAAATATCAACATTCACTTTATGTTAGATATAATAAGTTAGATAAAGAAAAATAGAAATAGAAATATAGACAATGTAGGTAAAAATAGAGATAAATGCCAATAACTTTTCATTAATTTAAATAAATAAATTATATTTTATATATTATAATTATATATAAAAATAAGATTGAGTAAGATTAATAGATTAAAATATGTTTTTTACTTGAAATATATGTTTGTCTTTTCATAATAACAAGTTAAAATATTTTTTTTATTAAAAATATGCTCAAATTTAAAAGAATAAAATATATATATTTGAGTAATAAAAAAATAGAATATAGACACGCAGGTAATAAGTTAAAATTTAAAAAAATAAAGTATACAAATGGAGTATGTTTTAGATTTTAATAATAAAAAATAAAAATAATTTATGAATTCTGACTAATTCTTCAATGATTTTAATTTTCAATAACTATTTATTCACACAAATTCAAAAACTATAATTTATTTGTTATATGTTTTTTTACCTTTCAAAGAAGCCCAACGGTTGGTGGATAAATTAGGAGCATGGAAGTTGTGGTATCAAATCCCGCCCCCGCCATAACAAAAATATCTATGATCACATGTCTTTTTTCATTGGAGATCCCCCAGAACATTTTGTCACAGCTTGTTTTACCTTATCTGATAGCGGGAATACTCCCATGATGATTCCATCTTGACTAGTATCAAATGGGGTTTTTTCAAATGTAATTTTTGAACCTTTATATCTCTCATATAATATCATTCAGCTTTTTCATTCTGAAAAATATTCACATAAATTCAAAATCTATCATTTATTTGTTTCTGTGATAGATATTTGTCGTAACACCTCTCGCGTATTGAATTATAGCCAGATTAAAAAAAAAAAAAAAAAAAAAATTCTACATGGACCATGCATAAGCCAATTAGTAACGCTTTACCAACATTACCATTTAGTTAGATTGTGAACTACTTATTTATTTAAAGTCTTAATATCTCTCTTCACACTTAAATGTACGTCAGTGTATTAAATGATTAATAAATAAACCTATTTATATATGCCAATAAGAGAATGACTTAAAAATTTTTATACCATAACCTAATAATCATATTTGTTATCATTTCTCCCTCTCTCCTTCCCTAAGAGATAGATTTCCTCACTTGTCGTCACAATGGCTTCCCACCATTGGTATGCCATTTATGCAATCATCAACTTCTATAATATAAAAGATGTCATACTACAACATATTCAAAATTCGAGGACAATTATTACTTCTATTGCCCTTGTTTGAGTGGATTGAGGCATGTCCATGTTAATTATTTGTCGGTTTCATGCAAAAGTCTTTGATCGAAGTTTACTAGTTCAGTTGGTTTCTTTGTTTATTCCTTTTCTTCTAATATTCTTAGTAGGTCATTCATAGGGCCAAAAGCATAAGGTTATATTAAAAGAAACCACTTATGACAATCCAAAAGGAACAACTAGAAATAGTATGGGAATGTTAGATTTAAGACTTTTGTGATCCATAGTGTGGAATAAATGTCTTTCGGATTAATCACATAATCAGAATTTGGTCGATATTTCAAACCAACTAATGTGGTCCATCCTCGGGACAAGGTGAAGAATCAATCAATCTCAAGGAATAAATAGTGTGCATGCATCATTGCCTAGAACTAGCCGTTGGTAAATTAGTTAAAATATATAAAAATAATAAAATACATTTGGTTAAAAAACTAGCTGTTAGAAAGAAATAAATATGAATTATTAAAAAAATAAAAAATAAAAATACCATCTTATATATTTGTTTAGAAACTAGCCTTTAAGGCTAACTAAATATTATATTAATTTAATAATTAATTAAAGTGTTTGAATAGTATATATTTAAAGCTAACTGCTCTAAAATATTTATATCCACTATTTCAAGGTAAGTGAAAAATTATATTGAAGACTTTAAATCCATTTTTGAGAAAATATTCTATTTTAATGCTTTAATAATTAATTGGATATATATATATATATATATATATATAGATATATATATAAAAGATCAAGGAAGAGAATTCGTTCTAACCAACCATTTAATAAACCTTTATTTATGTTTAAAAAAAGCATCTTGATTTTTTTTTAATTATATTCTCCATTAGCCCTTCAATTCAGATTGGGGTAATGGACTCCTTAGAGTATTTAATTTTAATATATATATGGCCATGTGTATCTTCATATGCATATATGTACATTTTCCTATGTTGTCCTTCTCTTGTTGGCACTATTTCCCAAAATTCTAAAGAAAGAGCTTTAGATGAGCAATCAATCAAATTACAAATCTTCTCTTGTAGTTTATAGCGATATCATCTGGCATGTGTGTGTATTCTCGGCAGTTATGCTAGATTGTTCATGAAATATGACCTACTTCGTTTCCTATTTATCCTATTGTACTGACTCAGATCTTACAATTAACCCCTTATCCATCCATCAAAATTTTATTGTCCTCTTAATTACAGTCAAGCTTAACCCTTTTCAACTATGAGACAGTTATAAAGTAGGTCGATTAGCAAATCATTTCATCATCTCGTTTTATAATTTTGGGACTCCTAGTAATCTTTATCCCTCTACATCATCAGATGAAGGGATTCTGAGAATTGGGATTCCTTTTCTATATTTTTAGGGATCATTTCATTCTTTAATCTTGCTTACTTACTATATTCAATATAAAATTGATATCTTTCTAAGTATCAGCAACACTATTTCCAAAATGCTTTCATATTTATTTGTTGATTTGGAGTAGCCCAAATACCATTATCATATTACCTTCAACTTTAAATTTTAACTATGTTGCTTACATCACTATTCCCGAGACTTTCTTTCCATCACAAGTTGTTATAAAAGATGTACATACAACTTACCTCCAATGTAAAGTTTCTGGTATCGCAAGATGGATTCTTACGGTTTCTTTTACTTTAAGATATCAAAGAATTTCTTTTCAAAAGTGATAGTGCAAAAGAACCCTTAACATTTTAAAGCATTATAATGACATCAATTTAGATATGATTATCCATACTGCTAGTGCATGCCAAATATTCTTTAATAAAGAAAATTCATTAATTTTCTTCACCATTTTTTTAATGATATCCAAACTTACTCTTGTAAGCCAATTATTACTGTATTAAATTTATTTAAGCCTCAGTTATGTTATTGACATATAGGTTATATTATTTGTTATAAACACTATCAGTATTTACCATGTTACTTACTAGAGCTTATTTTGGTGAAAGGATTTTTCCATTTTCCTAAGATTATCCCAATTAACTTATAATTATATATATTTTACGCTTTATTTGATCCATTCCAATTTGACAAAGTTTGTCAAATTTATCATTGAGTATTCCCAAACTGTGCATTTGGGTGTACCAATACACCCTATATCTTTCTTTTATGTCTGTATTTGTTCCCTCGCTGATTTCTATGTACACTTATCCTGTATATATCCCTTCCTGTAATTGTAAAATGAACTTATTATTTAAATGTTTAACCATGTTTCTATATTATCTCCCATTTTGGCTTGTTTCCCATACATGGGTACATCTATGATTCTATTAAGACTCGAAAGTTTTTCTCTATCATCAAATACTTCTTGCATTCGTTCTTTCATCAAGATTCTTGGTCAACATCCTTTATAGACGCAAGATAGTAATTACTCTCTAGTGTATTTAGTGCAATAATTAGCACCAATAGTAACTTTCTTCCCCTTTCATGCAAATTAACAAAATTCCTCACAACAATTAGCAGGAAATCATCAATTAGAAAATCCTTTATTTTCACAATCATCTACCCTTTTTTATTTTTCTCTATTTTATGATTGTTTAACAATGTAGAAACTCTTTCCTTATTTTATTTATGTTTTCATACATGAACTTTCTCAAACTTCTTTCTATACCCATTCTCTAACAGTTATTCGCCTTCCTAGGTGCCTAACATTAATTCAATTAGTATTTCTTTAAACTAAATTTATTCTGATTACTCATGGAAGGGTTCTTTCATTTCTTTGCTTTGGTCCTATAAAAAATTTAGCTCCTCCTCATCTTATTATTATTTTAGTTGTAGTTAGGCTCATAGGCCACAGTATGGAACCTGTGGCTCTAATACCACTTGTAACACCTCTCACATCTTGAATTACCCCAAGATAATAAAAATATTCTACATGGACAACACATAAGACAATTATTAATTGTTTACCAACATTACCATCTAGTTAGATTGTAAACTACTTATTTATTTAAGGTATTAATATCTCTATTCACATTAAATGTACATCGATGCAAATAAATGATTAATAAATAAATCTATTTATATATGCCCAGTAATAATACTAGTTCAGTGGATGACATATACATATGTTTATGTTTTGCATCACGCCTTTTGGACTATCAAACTTGAGTTTATGTTAAATGTTTTTTTTATTAGTGCTAGTCCTCCCAAATATAACTTTCATCTTAGTAATTGCTTGTTATATCCTAAGGTATAGTCTACCGGCAAGAAGTTTCTAGAGGTCCACCTACAGGCATGAAAACTCTTCTATTTGTACCCTGCAGGTATTGGTTGGCAACAATTTGACAAAACAAATCTTGGACGGTGTGTTACACAGTATTTGGTCACACGTTCTGCACTTCCCCGTGACAAACCTCGAAGTTCCCGAAACATTTCCATTATGTAGTGTACTCATTCAGATATGCAGTTCAGATCCTCCCTAAGACATTGATTGGAAAATGCCTTGAGCTTCCCCTGAAGAAATAGCTCTCGAACCCTAATTTGAGGATTATTGCTCTTATGAGGCTAAGAACCATGATGATCACGTGTTTCACTATGCAATACCCACAATGGAATCGCTCTGTTTACTTGTATACTCATGATGATCCCAATAAGGATGAGAATATTCGTGACCTAGAAGCTTCCAGAGCGGTGAGGTGGAGGTCGTTCGGTGTAGATGAGGTCGAATTCTCCCAAATTGGCCTCTTGGTCTTATCCCTATGAGCTACCTCCTTGAGATGAGGGCCTAATCCTATCTTTGGAGAGGTCCTAACACCCTTTCCCAACCTATATATTCATCCTCTCCCATTCCCAAATGGTTGTTGGTTAGAGGTTGGGTTGGTCTATGTCTATTTGCACCCTTATGCTAAGCTTGTGCCTAGAGGCTATTCATTAGACTTGGAGAAGGAGTGCTTGGAGATTTCTTGGCTTGGACTTGGATTATCACTCAAGGAGAGCCCTTCAACATCAAGGCTTTGGTTGTAATATTCCCTTTATTTCCTAATAATTTACAACTATTGGTTTATCTTCACAAAATATATATGTTCATGTATTATTTTGCTCGACATTCCATGATCATTTAAGTAGGTCGTTATTGGATTTGCTATTGTTTTTGGCATGCTTTTTTGTCTCTTGATCACTTGTGCAGGTACATAAACAATGAGAGAAGTAGGAACAAGTCCATGACACAAGCGGTTTGAGGCCCTCAACAAAGGTAATTAGAATAGCATTAGAATGAGGTCGGTCATCTCTTTTGTTCTACTTTTCAATTATAACCTAGGAAGTTGTCTAGTTGATTGTCACTTTAGTTTCTAGACACACTCATTGGGCTAGAGGGATCATCTATGTCCATAGAGAGGATTAACATTGTGAACAAAATGGTGACTCTGTTGGGGAGCCTATGATCCTTTCCTTCTAATTCTTCACCTTGTCTTTTTACGAGTTTGACCAACCGTCAGTTTTCTAGCCTGTTTGCTTTTCTGTAGCTATTTTCACTTGCTGGTGTTTGCTTGAGGACATTGATTTTTGTCTGGTCTTGGAGATTTTTGATTTTTTCTTCATTTTCTCGCCCATCGTGGTTTTATCCCTGAAAGTCGCGATGACATCGTCGATTTTTTAAGCACAGTCGTGATGATCGCTCTTTTTCCTGTGGTAGGCGCGATGATCCCAAAGTATAGGAGAAAATAGGGTTTTTCTTCTTGTTTTCAGTCTCTGTGTCCTCTATCAGTGAATTTCCAGAGTGTCTATGGTGTTCTTTGATTGATTATATTGATTAATTTGCAAAATTTGTCTCGTTGTCTTTGAAGTGAGATCTGATTGAGTTCTAGGGTTTCTAGTCAGTTGGTCATCACTTTCTTCTTGTTGGTGTCATTGAGATGCTTGTTTTGCTGATTGATTGAGGGTTTTTTTATATGGAAATCATTGAAAACATCGCTTTGGATTTGTTTTAGCTTGTATTTCAAAATATAGTTTTCGTGAAATGCGTTAAATTAGTTGCAATGAAAAGTTATTTTTTGAGATTCATCATTGAAAATAGATCACATTTTTTCAGTGATTGAAAGCTAAAAATTGTATTAGGTGCATCAAATCATTCA
This sequence comes from Pinus tabuliformis, assembly GCA_031772625.1. Classification (NCBI taxonomy): domain Eukaryota; kingdom Viridiplantae; phylum Streptophyta; class Pinopsida; order Pinales; family Pinaceae; genus Pinus; species Pinus tabuliformis. Next base: position 1,729,984,313 of record CM062818.1, on the reverse strand, counting down.
AAATGGAAAGAAAAGCATAATTCATATAAGTGCATCTTTGTAAAGTAAAACCATTTTTCTTTCAAAAAAGTTGCATTTAGGATAGTGAAAATTGGAAATCATTTTTACTTTTGGCATTGCATTTAGTGAAATGAAAGATTAGATTTCGTTTTCACATTTTTCATTTGGAAGACGAAAGTGAAAGTTAGTGGAAGGATTTTTGCATGATGCATTATTGATTGAAATTTCTTCCCTTGATTAGTCTAGCTTTCATTGAAAATAAAAGTTTTCTTTTTCTCATATAGATGCATCATAGAATTTCAGGTGACATCATTTTGAGCCCAAAATCGAAACATAATTCCAAGATCAACTTTAAAATCTATCAATTAATCTAATGAGAATTTGAAGCATTAGCGTTCATATTTAGTGGTTGAGGCTAGAGACATGTTTCAACGTCTTTAAAACTTAGCAGTTGTCATTCGCTTCGGCATTAGACAACACTAGCACGAACTTGTGCTCCCCGTATTGTTGAGTATATAAAGGGAGACACTCATAGGTTGCAAACCTTTATCCATAGGAAGTCGAGTTTTCCACCCTGCAAACATGATACACCGAACACATCATTCGGGGAGATTTCGTACGCGTACGTCAAGTCCTTGGTAAATTTATTTGCTGATGTGTATATTGGAGTTAACGATTACTTGATACTCCTTTTGCCTAGAGTTACCTGAGTAGTCATTTCGATCTTTTCTAACTCCTTAAACTTGAAAATATCATCGAGCACTTGTCCTTTCAAGCTCACTAAACCAATGAAAGCAACTAGAGTCACCTTTTCTTCCTTTTATCAGCTCTTAAAACATGAAAAGGAAATGTTTTTTTTTTCAAATTCTAAAATTAATTAACTGTGGAACAACATCCTTTCTGTGGAAATACTCCTTAGTAGATCTTAGGTTGATACCAATGTAAACATTTCCTAAGTCTACCAGTCAAGGAAACCCCTCTGATGGGAATCCTAGTCCTTTTCCTTCTTTTCGAAATACTGGTGCTCCCTATATGGTGATGTTGTCCCTTCTTGGATTGACCATTGGTCTGCTAGTTTGGTTATTTTCGACCTCGGTGGTTCCGAGTGTCCAAACTACTTTTCAACCAAGTTCTCCTCCACCTAAACAACATCAACCTCATGTTGATCCTAAAGTTGACTCCTCGCCTTCTTCGCCTCGTTCTTCCTCTTCGCCTGGTGAAATTCTAGATTCTAGTAACCAAGAAGCTAAGAAGAAGGAGAATAGGATGGAGAATAAGAAGCAAAAAAAGCGAGGGAGAAACCAAAAAGTTATTTTTATGGATGCAACTAATGAAGAAAAATCTTCCAACCAACCCCAGAAAGTAAAATTCTGTTGCATGTTATGTAAGGGTGACCACCTTCTTCAGAATTGTCCTAGTATTCTCGAGGTATTAGAAGTGTGGTCCACAGGTTCACATCAACCTTTGTCATCAGCCTTTAGCGATCATGCTGGTGACAAACCCTCAACTAGTAATAGTAAAGCTCACAGAAAAAAGGGAAAATTCAAATTTCCCTGTAAGTTGTGTGAAGGTAATCATCCCATTCACCTTTGTCCTTTAATGGATGAAGCTTCCAAAGAGTTGGAAAACCTTACAACTTTGCAACCTCGTCTTCTGACTAGGTATCGAAAGGTTTCCCCTGATCCTTCACTAGTTGATCTAGTGATTGATCAAAAGTCATATTTGGTCAACCCCTCTCTCTCTGAAAGTGAGTCTCATGAGTCCATTCTCGATCAACCATTAGTTGAGAAAATGGTAGACTTGGTTCCACCTTCAGTTAGCTGTACCTTTTCGGTAGAGAGTGAACCTCATACTGCTCAAGTTCTTTTGGTCTCTTCATTTTCGAATGAACTAAAGGTAAATCCTCTCGTTCCTAAGGTGCATGAGAGCATTTCTCATGTTCCCATTGAGCAAGAGGGCAACTCTCATGTTCCTACGACACCCCCTCCGAGTAGTTTAGTCACTTCTTTTGATTGGAGTCGACTAGTAGGATATCATCTTCAATATTTTGTGCCTTTTCATGTTACGTTACAAGCTTACCATATGATTGTACCTAGCACAATCATAGATGAGGGCGCATCTGTTAGAATCCTATCCTCAACTACTTGGCAAGATTTAGGTTCTCTTTAGCTTGTCCTCGTCACCCGAAATCTGTTAGATTTTAATAGAGGAACCAGTTAGCCGTTAGGGATCCTTCCTAAGTTACCTATTACTTTGGGAGGAAAGACCGTCTATATATAGGTGATGGTTTTCCAAGGCCCTTTAGATTTTAATCTACTCCTTGGTCATGACTATGTTTATGTCATGGGAGCTCTTCTTTCTTCCCTCTTTTGAACGATGTGTTTCCTGTATGAAGGAAGTATTGTGATCATTGATCAACTTACATTCATTGGTCCTAAATCAACTCTTGCTCAACCATCATCCCTAAATGGTTCTTATGTGCAAGAAGTATCACCCTCGCAACAGGTTAATTATGTGGCCACATGTTCCATGCCTACATCTATTGTTAATCTAGTAGGTGATGCAGTATTCCATGTATTGGGGGCATTGGAGCCCCAATTTTCCATTAGATCCATGGACATGTATCCTTCCAGAGTATTGCTCTCCCATCTAATGAGAAACTCTTGGAAGCCATGGCCTCTTTTGATTTGTGATCAAGGGATGAAGTAGAGTTCCTTCTCTTGTGTCAAGCTCCTTAAAAAATGAAACAAATGATTTGAGGATAGTTCTTTTACTATGTCAAACTCGTTAAAAAATTAAATAGGTCTCTGGAGCAGAGTTGCTTGTCTTATGTCAAGCTCCTTAAAAAATGAAACAAAGGATTTGAGGATAGTTCTTTTACTATGTTGACCTTGTTAAAAAATAAAATAGGTCCCTGGAGCAGAGTTCCTTGTCTTTTGTTAAGCTCCTTAAAAAATGAAACAAAGGATTTGAGGATAGTACTATGTCAACCTCATTAAAAAATGAAATAGGTCCCTGGAGCAAAGTTCCTTGTCTTGTATTAATCTTGTTAAAAAATGAAACAAGGACTATGGAGCAAGGTTCCTTGTCTTGTGTCAAGCTCGTTAAAAAATGAAACAAGGACCATGAGGGTAGTTCTTTTACTATGTCACCTCGTTAAAAAATGAAATAGGTCATGAGCATGGTTCTTTTTCTTGTGTCAAGCTCATTAAAAAATGAAACAAATCCCCTTCCAATTTGAGTCTTTGCTTAGATCTCATAAAATCCCAGTCGAGTCTTTCACTCGATCTCGTAAGTGAACCTTCATTCCATTCGCCTGTTAGTAACCCGTAGTCTGCTTAGGTGCATGAAATGAAGCTTGGGGGGCATGTACCTCGAATTGAGTCGTCATGTAGGGGCATGCAAACTTATCTCAAGCATAGTTTATCTTTGTTTCAAGCTTGTGTAAAAATGAAACCAAATCCAAGCATAGTTTGTTTCCATTTCAAGCTTGTGTAAAAATGAAACCAAATCTAAGCACATTTTTTTCTCATGTTTCAAGCTTTTTTAAAAATGAAAACATTCCCTCTTTACATCTCTTGATTGTCGTTTTTGTCAGCTGATTTTCACTAAATGAGCATTGGTTTGTCCATTCCATCGTCACCATCACTTTGGCCGATCATACACTTTCACTTGGTTGTTTTATCCTTGCCTGAGGAACATCTACGATGAGTGGTATTATTAGCCAACCTCTTGACCATTACATGTTTTGAGCAATTCCATCATCACTGGAACCATTTTCTATCCTTTTATACCACTCGTTCCTCCAGGTGGAGTCCCCTCTCAGTGCTTTTCAGACTCCAAAAATATGAAAATATCGCTAAGTACTTGTATTTTCGAACTCATTAAATGAAATGAAATGATGTCTACTTAGTATAATTTTAACCCCTTTCCGAAGTGAGATATACTATTGTACGAAAAAGGTACACCTTAGTCAAACATGGCTAAGAGGTTCTCTTGAATATGTTTTCTACCTTTTCTGGTTCGAGGGACAAATTACAAAAAGGGACATGATGGAGTTTTATTTTTCGTCTCTTTTTCAAACTCTCTAAATGTGAAAAATATACTGAGTTATTCTTATGTCGGAATCGTTAAAACTTTACCATGAAATACTCGTCACCATGATGAGACCGATTTTCTCCTTCCTAGGACTCGTAAAACTTACTAGGATGGATTCATTCAAAGAATAAACTTACATGAAAAGCATATAGTATCCTCTTCAATCTTGTTAAAAATAAATAGGTACTCGCTATAAATAACAGGGAAAAATGAAGATGAAACATCTCTTGTATAGGCAACATGTCGCTCTTGAACATGACACTCATATGCATCTCGTGTCGGGTTTGGGATATCCTCGCTTAGTCACTTGTCCTTCCGGGTTTGGGTTATCCTTTTTGCTTCTCATCTGACTATTCCACTTCATCATTAGGACCCTTGGTCCTATGTTGAGTCTAATGCTGCCACACTCCAGAGTTGTGTCGCCAATATGTTCAAGAGAAGTCCAATCTGCAGTTATTTACCTATACATTGTCTGGCTCTTTGCTATAGTCTTGGATCCTACTCACATTATTCCTTGTTTCATGTCGATGATGGGAGACTCATTATTACTCTCCTTCAACAGGTCACTTCCTAATCCGTTAATGAAAAAGATATTATAGACTTTATGTGAAGTTTGCTTATGTTACTTAGTGCAATGGACCGAAAAGATTGCAAATAACATAAACACATAAGAAAATTGAAACATAATAAAACATATCAACACAACAACAATTTGATAATGGAGTTCACCAGACTTCCTAGCTACCTCTTCGGGTCCTTAGCTTCTAGTGTGACCGCTTTATGAGTCTTCAAAATGCTTTTATAGACATGAGCTCAAAAACAAAGACTCAAATGAGAAAAAGGATCTCACCATTGCGTTCAGCTCGAAAGTTCGAGTCAAACGGGTATAAACTTGCCCATATTTGGCCTCTGTGACCTACAGACCCCCTGGATAAATCCAAAACTACCTCTGCCCTTTGCAAAACCACTTCTTTCTGCACAATACCACCTCGGTTTGCGCACTGGTGGTTTGACTGGTTCGACACCTGCATAAACCTTAAACAAAGTTTTTTTGGCTTGGTTTACCAAGCTCCGCCCTTGGCATTGTGGTTAGCCCAAAAGTGTGAAGGCATTGGTATATAATGTGGAGGTTGGCGGGTTGAAACCCCCGCCCAACACTCTGGTGTTTTGATATGGATTAATATTAATACATAGCAACATATATTCGCATGAAACTTTGGTGGCATATATCTCTGTGCTCCATTGGCTTATACATGGGATATATGGTTATATATACCATATGTGGTTGTTTGTTGTGGTGGATGTCAGATAATTCCAAAACAAACTAAGGGGTCCGATGACCGTGGGGTTAACCTCGACTGTCAACCCTTTTTTCCGGTGCATCCAATCCCGCAACCATAAATACAAAGTCATCCGCAATCTTAACTAGAACCATCGTAGCCCATCTGGTGCGGCCCCTTCGATGAAAACTCAGTCTTCCGGGAGGTCAGGGGTTCGATCCTCCCTGATCCCAAAAATTTTGGAAAATAGGTGATATTGGGCAAAATCCGGGTTGCCATGTGTTAGCACCGGATTGGCCCATATCAACCAATCAGAATCTGCCATGTCGCCTTCTTTGTTGACATCATCCAGGACCCGTGGCTCGTTCCCAGGTTGACACGTGTCCTTGCTGACATGAGCGTTGACTTGGTTGATTGCTGACTGTTGACCATTGACCTTTGAATTTTTTACTTTTTCCCTAATTTTCCCAAAAAATTGACTGGCCCTAAATTCTTCATCTGGACTCGGATTTACGCGTCATTTGCATCATTGGAATCGTATCGATGAGAACTTTGACTTGATCCTACTTTCAACTGCATTTGAAGACTTTGATCTAGAGGCAAAACTGGATCCATTTTGGATCACTCCTCCCCACTAGAATCTTTTGGACCACCAAAAGTTGGTTTTAGTTGTTGAACAAGTGAGGATATGCTTCCCTCACTTTTCCAATATCTATCCATCGTGCTTTACCTGGATTTGTACATTTGAGTCCCACTTGAAGATACTCAACACTTCCTTGTCCTGAAGTCCTTATCCTCCTGTTAAGAATTGTATCCTCCGGTAGCTCATTGAGATACTCGGGCAAAAATCTTCAATGGAAGGTAATTGACCTTGCTCTTCGAGATCTTCAATCAATGAAGGCTCATACAATCACAAGTTTTCAACATTTACGATGGAATAGATTTGCATATAAGCTGGTAGATCTAGGTGGAAAGCATTTTCACCAATTTTGTCAAGTATTTTGAAAGGACCATATCTAATTGGTTTCAACTTCTTACCTTCCCCTTGCAGTCTTTCTTTGCTGATGTACAACTAGACTTGATCACCAACTTGAAAACTATGCTCAACTCGATGCTTGTCATGTCGTGCCTTATACTTTGCTTGGCTTCTTTCCAGTTGTTCCTGTACTGCCTGGTGAATTTCCTGGATTTGTTCAATGAACTTGGTTGCTTTGTCCACATCACTGTGTCCATCAACTTCTATGTCTTTACCAAAGACAAAATCCAAGGGAGACTTTAGTATAAAACCAAAACAAGTCTCAAAAGGAGATCTCTGAGTAGAAGAATGTTTTGCATGGTTGTAAGCATGCTACACATAACACAAATGCTCATCCCAAAGTTTGGGATGCTTGCTGCAATATCCTCGAAGCAACTGTATCATTGTCCTATTGATAACTTCTCTCTAACCATCTGTTTGCGGATGAAATGTCGTGCTCTTATTTAACTTTGTGTCCATTAACTCCCATAGACTTGACCAAAATTTCCCGAAAAATCGAGAATCTCGATCGAATACAATAGAAGTGGGTAACCCAAAATGAACCCATATATTTTGAAAGAACAACTTTGTAGTTTGTTCAGCAGTGACCTGTTTATTACATGGTGTCAAAATACATATATTACTAAACCTATCCACAACTACATACAAATAATCATGACCCTTTCTAGACTTTGGCAATGCCCCAACAAAATCCATGGAAGCACTTTCCCATGGACGAGAAGGAATTGGAAGTGGAGTATACAAGCCTATTTTTCTATTACTTAGCTTTCTTGTAGCACACATAGTACATCCTTTAATATATCTAGAAATTGTCTCATTCATTCGTGGCCAATAATAGAATCTTTCTAATTGTGCAACTATTTAATGACCTAATATGAGAGAAGTATGTGCTTCTTGAATTATATTAACTCTTTCAGTTTGTGGAATGCATAACTCTCCCAAATGATATAAGAGTTTGTCCTATATGAAATAATCCAATTCTTCTACCCTCTTGCTATGACTTAAAGTTGCATATACATCCTTAAAATCTGTGCCTTGAGCATATTGTTCAATGTAACTTTCATGAATTACTGAATTATGCTTAAGTATTGTGGATGCATTTATAATTGGTCTTAATAACATGCCTGCAACCTTATTATGTATGCCCTTCTTATATCTGATAATAAGATGAAATTGTTGTAGAAAACCCATCCATCGATAGTGTCTTGATTGTTGCAATTTAGTTTGTGAGTGTAAATATTGAAGTGGTTGATGATCTGTGTGTATGATTGTTTCTTTACCCATTATGTAATGTTTCCACTTTTTAACACTCTGAACTAATCCATACAATTCTTTATCATATGTAGGATAGTTAACTATTGCTAATGCGAATGTCTCAGAATGAAAGCATATAGGCTTTCTGTGCTGCATCAACACTGCCCCCATGGCATATTCACTTGCATTTGTCTTGATCTCAAATGGATGTTGAAGATCTGGCAGTGCTAGTACTGGCGTTGTACTGATCCTTTCTTTCAATGTGTTGAAGGCTTTCTGTTGTTTGTCTCCCCACTGAAACACTTGTTTCACACTTGTCAAAGCATATAAAGGAGCTGCAATCAAAGAAAAGTTAGCAATAAACTTTCTCCAATATTGTGATACCCCTAAGAAACTTCTAACTTCTATAACAGTATTGGGCTTAGGCCAATACTATCTTCAATTCACCACCCCCTACATTATAACCCAAGTAATTCAAAGATCTTTTGCCACATTCACATTTTGATAATTTTACATAGAGATTTTCTCTTTTCAAAACATCTAAAACCTGCTTTGCATGATTTACATGTTCATCCCATGTTCTACTGAAAACAAGAATATCATCTAAATAGACTATTACAAAATCATCAATGAATGGTCTAAATACATCATTCATGACTCACATGAATGTAGCTAGAGTGTTAGTTAAGCAAAAAGGCATAACCATCCATTCATAGAGTCCTTGCTTTGTTTTGAAAGTAGTCTTCCATACATCCTGTTCTGCAACTCCGATCTGATGGTAGCCGCTTCGAAAGTCCAATTTAGAGAGGTAAACTTCATCTTTTAACTGATCTAACAAATAATTGATACGAGGAAGAGGATAACGATTATTTATTGTGATTTTATTTAATGCTCTAAAATCAATGCACATTCTCCATGAACTGTCTTTCTTTCGCACTAACACTATAGGTGATCCGCACGGTGATGTGCTTGGTCAAATAAACCCTTGATCGAGCAACTCCTGTACCTGCTTCTTTATCTCTGCATTCTATAGAGCTGATAAACTATACATTCCAATGTTAGGTAGTGGAGCATCTTGCTACAAATAAATCTCATGTTCTATCTCTCGCTTGGGTGGAAGCCCTTTAGGCTCTTGAAATAGAATATCATAACTGGAAACAAATTTAACTAGATCTTCTTTTTGTTTAGGATTACAACCTTGGAAAGCATCCGATTTATCAATATCCTTTGCTTTTAGAATCATAAGTAAAAATTGTCTACTTGAATTTACAATTCTTTTCATCTGTCCAGAATTTATGAAAGAGAAGTTATCTTTGAGTTTATGAGCTCTTACAATATATTCAATTCCATCCTTAGTGAGTTGATACTTATTTTCAGTTCGATAGAAGTGTTGTGGCCACAACCACCACCCTATTAAAACCTGAGTTAGTAGAAATTTGAATGGGTCCCCTGGGAGTTTGACCTTTGACCTCTCCGAATAATAACTCTCCGAATGATCTATTTTAGCCCAGGGATTTTAACTCTTTACCAAGTCAAATCATCAATTTTTAAATGGTTAAGGCCCACTTAATAAATATCTATTGCATGATTCATCTATAACCCTTTCTAGCCCTTCATTCATACCCTTCATCAGGATTGTTTCATCCCTCAAAACCTACCATCGCATTCTTGTTTCTATATCAATGCTTTGATAATAGAAATACTAGAAAACATGCATAACTTACCCTTTTTCGCTTAAATCACAATTAACATGGACACACAACGCGTACCATGAGGCACCAGTCCCAACGACATTATTAACCATAATACATATATATGTCGGGTTCGGAGCCCCATCGCATATCGCAATCGGCGGGGTCTGGGGCTTATATATAATGCACACGGTGATGTACCGAACCCGACGACATTATTAACCACAACATATATATATATATATATATATATATATATATATATATATATATATATATATATATATATATATATCTATATATATATATATATATATATATATATATATATATATATATCTATATATATATATATATATATATATATATATATATATATATATATATATATATATATATATATATATATATATATCTGTATGTATATGTATATGTCGGGTCCAGAGCCCCATTGCATATCACAATAGGCGGGATCCGGGGCTTATATTTAAGGCACACCAGTATATACTAGACCCATCGATAAATATCAATTCGGGTGCATAATTCTTCAAGTCCGGTCTTATGGTCAGCCGGGGGTGTTCCCGTGTATTCCCATGTATCACGATAATACATTGTGGTCTGGGTTTTCAAAGGGAAAGCATATGTTGTGGATCTGAAGGAACTATTAAGCGCAACATATATATATTTCGAGTTCGGAGCCCATCGCATATTGCAATCAGGTTTCAATGAAACCCAAGGTTAGTTTACTTTCCATTGAAACATTGCAGTGCGATATGGCGGACCCACCGGTAGTATTAACTGCAACGCATAATTTTTTAAGTCCGACCTTATGGTCAACCGCGGGTTTTCCCATGTATTCCATTGTATTTCCGATAAACCATTCTGGTCCAGGTTTTCAAAGGAAGGGGCGATATGGCAGACCTGAAGGGATTATTAAATGCGGCACATATATATTTCAGGTTCGACCAATCACAAGTTGCAATCGGTAGAGCCCAAAGCTTAAACAAACGACGGGATGCGATGTGATAATGTTTCGCGGACTCGATAGGGTATAGGTTCCCGTCTATAATATTTCAAGTCCAGATTTTGGATCTAGCTGTGTGTTATGTGACGATTTTCAATGTAAATAAGATTTACGCTTGCCGAACTTAATCAATGCATGAACTAAAAACCAGGGGCCGATTCCCTCACTCTCGTTCCTTTTGATGTTATAAACGTTTTAATGAAGGAAAGATTTGTGTTTTTAAGCATTTTTATGAAATTTTCATAAGCATAGTTGATGTTGGTTATCTCTATAGGCGAGGACTGAGAGAAGGCAAGCGAGGTCAAATAATGGATGCATAAGCCTTAAATATGTCTCCAGGTTGTGTTCTATCTTAAGATCCGACTTTTGGTGTTGGCGGTCATGTTTCCACGTGTTACCTGTGTGTTCCGAAGGCTATGCGGTCTCGGGCCTTATCATGAAGAAATGACACGCATACCTCCTCCTTTCAATCGACATCTATTCATTTCCCCAGGAAATGAAATGCTCTAGGAAATGTGGCCTTTACGGGTCAGCCGTTTCACCGATCGATTCATGGCCTGTATATTTTAATTTGTATATTGAAAAGAGGGGGGAGGTGAAAAGTCAGGGGAAGACTGAGGGTCAGTGGCTTCTGTATAAGTATTACCTCTAAAGATGAGGGAGGGGCTTTTTGTTTGGAGAGAACAAATTTGATTTATTATGAATAAAGAAGACTGTTTGGTTCAATGAGGAGCCTTTTGTTTCTGATTTAAGGTCCTTTGCTTTTATGTGTTTTGAAACATGGTGTTGTTGCTGGCATAAATACAAATATCTTTTGTTTTTGTGCATATTGATAATGAAACAACTTATGATTAGCCTTGGTTGTTTGAATGTAATGCTTCATCATAGTTAATTCATAAGCAGTCCCTGATTTGAAACTATATTAGACATCAGTTGCAAGCTTTATTTGTATAAAAAGGAATGTGTATTCCTATATGAGTGATTGGATTGCAATTAAGATTTGATGTAGCCTTGTTCTTATGTGAACCAGTAATTGATTTGTTTGGACCTGGAATTTATATATGATGTTTAACCTCTTTTTTCTATGCTCCTGCGAGATAGATTAGGATAGTTAGGACTGGCTTAAGTAGTTTAGATAGGATTTGATACATACAGGTTAGTTGTTTCCTTTTGTTGATTTAATTGAAGTCTTCCTCCAAGAAGCAATATTTCAACACCTTTAACAGTTTACGGGATCCTTTAAAACCCGTTGGAACTAGCCACTCCAAATGAAAGCAGGTCTAAGTGGGGTCTGCGATTGGGTTAGTTCCCCTTGTTGGTATAGTGAAAAATCGCCATGTCAACAAAATGGCGCTAGAAGGAGGGCCTGAACCACCTTCCACAGCTTTTCAAGATTTAATCTATAAATACCACGCATGGATTCAAAAAGATTAATGTATGGATCATAAAGGTCGAAAAGATCATTCCACCCATTTGAAAGAGCCTCATTTCGAAGTAACAGAGATCCATCTCAGTCCCGTTTCTGGATCACCCAAAGAAGAGATACTGTGGGAGTATCCTGTCACTTAGGAACAACCAGTCAGAGTGCTTACTCGTGCCTATGCTTGCTCCCTATCTCAGCTTCCCATCTTCCACTCCTTACCTCTAATAGCTAAAAGAAAGCCAAGGATCCTTCCCATAATCATAGAGACATATGCAACCCCTTCTATTGAAGATATTGTGCTAGACTCTATGAAAAGTATCGACACTCCTTGGGAAGAAATTCCCGAGGATTCCCCTTTTGAAGGTAATCCCTAGTTTGATTTGGAAAATCCTATCAAAGAATGCCTTGAAGAAACCTTCAACCAGAACCTCCTTATCCATAATATGGCTAACGTTCCCCCTCCAGGTGGAAATCTGCCTTTACTGCCTCCTCCAAGTGGGAATCAACCTCCACCTCCTCCGAGAGGTGGAAATCAACCTCCACCCCTTCTGGGAGCACTCTCTCCCTGGCTCGCTTAGGATATCGTAGTGGTACCTGGGCAGCAACATGCCTTACCCAAGAATGCAGAAAGAGTATTGCCTAAATTCGACCCTGAGAGGGGAGACACTGCTGATAACCATATTCCCTCTTTCTTCCTAGTCGTGCACATGTTGGGGGTAGCTGATGAGGATGTGGTATGTTGCTTGTTCCCTTTTACTCTGATTGGTTCGGCTTCCACATGGTAATTTAGCTTGAGAATAGGATTGATCACGTCATGTGGTGCCTTTCAACAGGCCTTCTTAGACAGGTTTGGCGATGACAAAACGCCTGCGGCCTTAGTTTTAGAACTATCCCATTTAAAAATGGAAGCCAAATAAAAGGTCAAGGATTTTAACATCCGGTTCAACACTTTGTTTAACAGAATCCCAACTAACACTATACCTATTGATGAGGTGCTCATGGAATTCTACATCACTGCTCTCCCTGTCCCTACTGCGATGTGGGTCAAGAGAAGTAATGCACAAACCTTACAAGGTGCTATTGATGAAGCAATAAAAGTCGAGAATGAAATGATCAATCTCACAACATGTCATCATACGACCGAAGGAAAGAAAGCCTCTCAGTCATCCAAGAAGAGTAGTGGGAGTGATAAAAAAGTGGCTGAGGGCAAAGAAAGGGACACCACAGATGTGGAAGGTTTGCATCAGATCATTAAGAAACTAAAAAACACAGTCATCGATATGAAAAGGAATTATGGAGAGAGTACTAGTGGTAATGGAGGAGATTATAACAACATAAAACCTTTCAAACATTTCGATCATAAGAAGACAGAAGGTGCTCATGGTCAACTTGTGCTGCTTGCTCCACCCAATGAAGGGAATTTAAATATGGAAGAGTTGGTTCTTATCGAGTCGCTTCTTAACAAAGAAGAACCTATAGTGGAGTTGGAGCTAGAACAAGAAAATGTTGGGTCCCTATAATACTAGTGATTACCAAATTACTATTGTAGTTATACCCCTTATTAATATTGTTGTGCCCCTATTGCCCCCATATTGTTATTACTGTGCCCCATAGAATCCCTCTATTGTTATTTTTGTGGCTTTATATTATTATTGTTAGGTCAGCTGGGTTATATTGTGACTCCTTAGACTCCTATATATAGAAAGGAGGTTTTGTCATTTGAATAATCCAAGAATTGTTCATTTATGTAATGTAAAGGAGGTTGCCCCCTCGAAGAGGCTGAATTCTAAGGCGTTGATCTATCTTTTCTATCTTTTCTTGTGCTGGTTTCATAACATTTGGTATCAGAGCTTTGGATTCTAGGGTTTCGCTGATCCAAACAGGTCATCGTGGGATTTTCGCTATAACTTTTTTTTTGCGACATTTCAGAAGCTTAAAAAAAAACCCATTTGAGAAGACATCGCGCTGAATCTTGAGTCCGAATTTCAGAGCTTTTTGCGCTATATTTGCGGATATATGATCTGAGGAAGTTGGTCTTTTTGCAGACTCCTGAATTACATTCCAAACAGGTGACCTGGGGAAAATCATCATAACTTTTTCCCTGAGCATTGGATTGAAATTTCCTAAGAAGGTGCAGAAAGAGGACAGACTTTAGTTTCTTGTGTATATTTTTCAAAGCCAAAGGACGAAACAGTGACTCGTGGCACGTCGTACAAGTTCGCTCTACTGAACTAGTCTATAATCAGGAACTGTGGGAGATTTCACATAACTCTTCCTTAGAGAATCCAAATTGGATCAGACTGGTGGCATTGGAAAGAGGACATAGAGGGCTACCACAGGTTTCAATTTTAGAACTGGATGATCTGAAAGTACAGAGATACATCAAAGGCAATATCGAGCTCCTACAAAGTGAAAAAAAGGTGTGTAGATTCTTTTAAATTTTTGCTTAAGAGTGGTTTGAAAATTTATTTTGAAGGAATTCAAAGGGCTAGTAGAGCATTATTATTGGTAACTGATGCCCCGAGGAAAGAAAATGCAAACACCTAGTAAGGAACCTGAAAGCTCTAGCATGACTCATGAAGAAGAAGAAGAAATGCTATATGATATATCAAAATTACAAGAACAAGTGCAACAAGTGTCACTTGCACAAAAAGCAACAGAATCTAAGATGGATGGTTTAAGGAAAGATGTAGAAGCTAAGATGGATGGTTTAAAGAAAGGTGTAGAAGCTAAGATGGATTGTTTAAAGAAAGGCGTAGAAGCTAAGATGGATGGCATGGAAGCTAAGGTGAATGGCATGGACGCTAAAATTGATGGCATGTATGATAAGATGGAAGAATTGAAGATAAATATGAATAAGTTGCTACAAGAAATGGTCACTAATGGTGAAAGGGTACTAAAGGAAACTCATGATGAGAACAAAAGAAATGTTAATCATGATTCCATAGACTCTAATGTTGGATCGAAGACTCACCATATTCCAAAAATCGATATGAGGAAGTTTGATGGCAAGGATCCCGCCACATGGATATTACAGATGGAGCAATTCTTCGATCTCAATAATGTGCAAAACACACAAAAGGTACGTATGGAAACTTTATATTTGGAACCAAATCAGTTTGTATGGTATCAATGGCTTTGCTCTCGTAAACAATTTATCACTTGGGCAATTTTTACGGAAGAATTGATAGCACATTATGAGGATACAAAAAGCAACACTTTTTTTAGCCAATTGATAAGTCTCAAACAAAAGGGTTCAATAATGGAGCACATTGAGGAGTTCCAAAAATTGAACATAAGGGTAAAAGATATTCCAGAGGAGCATAGGATTGATGTGTTCATAGGGTCTTTAAAGGATAATATCCAACATGATGTTCGCCTTTGGGAACCTGATTCATTAGAGAAGGCATTCAGGTTAGCAAGAAAAATGGAAAGCAAAATTATGGCAACCAGGAAGCATACCACTCACAACTATAAAGATGGAAGTGTTGTTGCCCCTAGTCTTCCACAACCTATAAGGTTGACACCACAACAATTGGAAGAAAAAAGAGCAAAAGGGCTTTGTTACAGTTGTGATAGCAAATACACTAAAGGTCATAAGTGTGCTGAGAAGAAATTATTCTACATAGATTGTGAAGAGGAAGAAGAAAAGGAGCAAGAAAGGTCAAAAGAAGAGGATATACTCCAGGAACAAAGCCTAGATGAAGAACAAATAAATCCGACCATATCTTGTAATGCATTGGCGGGAATTACCACTCCTCAAACCATCAAGATAGAAGGACAAATCAAGAAGAAAAAGGTAATAGTGTTGATTGATTCAGGAAGCACCCACAATTTTATTCATTGTAAGGTAGCAAAAGAATTGAATTGCTTCCTATATCCAGCACCAGAGTGTCAAGTGATGATTGCAAATGGAGGAACAATAAATTGCTCTGGAAAGTGCCATAATATCAAGCTATCCATGGGAGAATATGTATTGACTAGCCCAATGCTTTCCATTCCAATGGGAGGTGTTGATGTTGTACTAGGAGTCCAATGGCTACAATCCTTGGGTACAATAGCTTTTAATTTTCAAGAACTTTTCATCAAATTTTCTACGGAAGGAAAGGAAGTTGAATTAAGGGGTATTGCAGGGAAACCAGGAAAGATAATCAGCTCTAATGGTATGACAAAGCTTCTAAAAAAGGAACAAAGAGGTGTAATTGCACAATTATGTTCGCTAGATGTTTCCACATCGGAATCATCTATTTCTCCAGATCTCCAAAAAGTCCTGGACAATCATTCCAAGGTATTTGAGACTCCCAAAGGTCTCCCACCTATGCGTGATCATGATCATGCTATTCATCTGATTCCAGGAAGTGTTCCTCCAAACATCAGGCCGTACAGATATCCCTATGTCCAAAAGAGTGAAATTGAACGTATGGTTGCAGAAATGCTAGAGGCTGGTATAATTCAACCGAGTCAAAGTTCTTTCTCTGCTCCAGTAGTATTGGTGCACAAGAAGGATGGATCATGGCGCATGTGTCCGGATTATAGGGAGCTCAACAAGCTCACTATTAAAGATAAGTTCCCCATTCCTGTCATTGATGAATTACTGGATGAATTGCATGGATCAATTTACTTCACCAAGTTGGATCTTCGTTCAGGATATCATCAAATCAGAATGAAGACTGAAGACATTCCGAAAACAACATTTAGAACTCATGAGGGTCATTATGAATTTTTGGTCATGCCTTTTGGCCTTACCAATGCACCTTCAACATTTCAAGGTTTGATGAATTCAATTTTCAAACCATTCCTTAGAAAATTTGTGTTAGTATTTTTTGATGATATACTAATCTACAACAAGTCTTGGAAGGATCATGTTGAACATGTTGACAGGGTGCTACAACTATTGGAGGAGAAACAATTATATGCAAAAAGATCCAAATGTTTCTTTGGAGTCCAGGAGGTGGAATATCTGGGTCATATTGTATCTCATGAAGGAGTTAAGGTAGACCCTAGCAAAATTAAAGCCATTAAGGAATGGAAAATCCCCACATCCATAAAGCATCTGCGAGGATTTCTTGGGTTGACAGGGTATTATCGCAAGTTTGTTAAGAATTATGGGAGAATAGCAGCACCTCTAACAACATTATTGAAGAAAGATGCATTTTCATGGACTCCGGAAGCAACAAAGGCCTTTGAACATCTTAAAGAGGCAATGTGCCAAGCACCGGTCTTAGCTACATCGGACTTCACAAAAACCTTTATTGTGGAATGTGATGCTTCAGGAAATGGAATTGGTGCTGTTCTAATGCAAGATGAAAGACCCATTGCTTTTGAAAGTCGTCCAATCAAGGGAAAGTTTTTAAGAAAAGCTATTTATGAGAAGGAAATGTTGGCAATACTCCATGCACTTAAGAAATGGCGACCCTACCTAATGGGAAGACACTTCAAGGTAAAAACGGATCATGATAGCCTTAAATACTTTTTAGAACAAAGATTATCCTCTGAAGAGCAACAAAAGTGGGTCACAAAGATGTTGGGTTATGACTTTGAAATCATCTACAAAAAAGGGAAGCAAAATGTGGTGGCAGATGCACTCTCAAGAAAGGATGAGGATGTGGAAGCATTGTTGTGCGCCATTTCTATTATCCAACCAGATTGGATAAACGAAGCAAGGGAGGAATGAAAGAATGACGAAGAAGTGTGGGCACTTATTCGAAAGTTACAACAAGATTCCAGTACGTCTGATACATTTAGCTGGCAAAATGATTCGTTATGGTACAAAGATCGCTTATACCTCTGTAAGAATTCCCAGCTAAAACAAAAGATTCTTATGGAATTGCACACTTCTCCCTTAGGAGGGCACTCAGGATTTTTAAAAACTTACCACAGGGTTAAGAAGGAATTTTTTTGGGATGGCCTTAAATCAGATATTCAAAAGTTTGTGGCGGAATGTTTGGTTTGCCAACAAAATAAAGTTGAAACAATTAAGACACCGGGTCTATTACAACCTTTATCCATTCCAAGCCAACGTTGGGAGGAGGTTTCAATGGATTTTATCACAGGTTTACCCAAGTCTGAGGGAAAGAGTGTCATCATGGTGGTAGTTGACAGACTTACCAAGTATGCACACTTTTGTGCATTATCACATCCATTTAAAGCCAGTACAGTTTCTACTGCATTTATGGAAACAATTCAAAAGCTACATGGAAACCCAAAGATTATTGTAAGTGACAGAGATCCCATTTTCACTAGAAATTTTTGGACAGAATTATTTTCTTGTCTTGGTACTCAGTTAGCTCATAGCTCATCTTATCATCCTCAATCTGATGGGCAAACTGAGATAGTAAACAAATGTTTGGAAGGATATCTTCGTTGCTTTGTATCTGATAAACAGACACAATGGGTCAAATGGTTGCCTCTGGCTGAATGGTGGTATAACACTTCCTTCCATACAGCAACAAAAATGACCCAATTTATGGCACTTTATGGGTATCAACCACCATCCATCACATCATATTTAAGAGAAAATTCTAAGGTTCAGGCAGTGGAACATCACATCGAACATCAACAACAAGTCCTCCAACTCTTAAAGGATAACCTCGTGTTGGCACAGAATAGAATGAAACAACAGGCAGATCAACATCGCAGTGAAAGAAGTTTTGATGTAGGTGATTGGGTATTCCTACGGCTACAACCATATAAGCAAATGTCCCTCAAGCAAGCTAAGAAGGATAATAAATTATCACCAAAGTATTATGGTCCGTACAAGGTGTTGCAAAAGATTGGTACTATGGCATACAAATTGGAGCTTCCTGCAGCTTCTCGATTGCACCCAGTTTTCCATGTTTCATGTTTAAAGAAGGTTATAGGCGACAAGCTCCCAGTTCAAACAATATTGCCAGAACTTGACGAGGAATGAAAAATTATATTGGAACCGGAAGCAGTCACAGAAACAAGAACTCGACAGCTACGAAATCGATCAATTTCGGAGTATCTTATCAAGTGGAAGAACTTATCCGCTGAAGATTCCACATGGGAGGATGAGAATTTTATACAGAAGTATCCAGAACTACTCAAGCGTTGAGGACAAATTTTTTTGAAGGAGAGGGGCATGTTGGGTCCCTATAATACTAGTGATTACCCCATTACTATTGTAGTTATACCCCTTATTAATATTGTTGTGCCCCTATTGCCCCCATATTGTTATTACTGTGCCCCATAGAATCCCTCTATTGTTATTTTTGTGGCTTTATATTATTATTGTTAGGTCGGCTGGGTTATATTGTGACTCCTTAGACTCCTATATATAGAAAGGAGGTTTTTTCATTTGAATCATCCAAGAATTGTTCATTTATGTAATGTAAAGGAGGTTGCCCCCTCGAAGAGGCTGAATTCTAAGGCATTGATCTATCTTTTCTTGTGCTGGTTTCATAACAGAAAATGAGAAAGAATACCAAGTAGAAGATTCCTTGGATGAGGAATCTCAAATCAATGTAATGTGGGATTTCTATACAAATGAGAACGAAGACGACAAAGAAGACAATACGACAGAAATCCACACTAATGAAATCCACACACGAAGTAAAGGACCACTTGCAGGTGTGATGAAGCCTGTAGACCAGACAAAGAAATATGTTTGCCCTTTGAAGGCATCCACTCCCAAAGTTCCTGTTGAGAAGGGCAAACCTAGTGGTGAGTCCAAGAATACTCCAATTACAAACTATCCAGAGAAAGAGAATACATATCTGACTGCAATGAAGGCTACTCAAAATGGAAAACTCCCACCTAAGAACTGAAAAACCAGTATGTTTACTCTACCCTACCCTGTTTATAACATTGATTACAACATTTTGGATGATCTTAAGAAATATAGGGCTAATATCACATACTTCAATTTGCTAAAACTAACGCAACAAAGAGATTTTTTGTTGAAAGCTATGAATAAGCGGAATTGCAAAACTCCCACTATCCCGAGCAGCCAAACCAAGAAGTCTGTGTGAAGACCTGTTAGTACCCCCAGTACAGCCCAAACACCATCAGCCATGGAAGCCACTTTGTCAAAAATGAATCGAAACCCCCAAAATGTCAGTGCAGCCATGATATGGAGGAAATCAAAATCCATGACTCCACCTTTCCTTATCACCTTTGAAATACTCAACATGAAAGTACAAAATTTCTTGGTAGATTCTGGTGCCTCATCCACTGTTATGCCTTACGTTGTTGCTAAAAGACTTCATGCAGTACTTGAGAAAAATCGAACTTGAATTATGTAACTAGACAGAACGAATGTAAAGGTAATAGGAGAATTGAAGGATGTGTTGATTCGGATGGCTACTAAACCACAATACACAAATGTCATTGACATAATGGTAGTCGATATACCCAAGGCTTATGGAATGCTACCTAGTAGGGACTGGTCAACAAAACTGAATGGATATTTCTCAATTGATTGGTCCCATCTCTTGCTGCCTCAGAAGGGAAAAGGTGATATGTTGAGAGTTGATTGAAAAAGATACATGAAGTATGTGGTGACGGAACTAAATGGCCTCAATGAACCTGTAATGTTTACCAACTCTATCCTTGGGAATTATAGTTTTGACGTTTGTGCTATCAAAACCTGTTTCGGAGAATTCCATGCAGAGGCAGTTGAAGAAACTTTGACAAACACACAGTTGGAAGCTCTCCCCTGTAATCCAACTGATGAATTATCTTGTATTATAGTAGATGATATGACTAATTTCGTAGATAGCAGTTCAATTGATGTAACATTAGATTCTATATTTTCGACACTCTACTTTGATGGCTCTAACTGCTTTGAAGGTGCAGGTGCTGAGAGCATTCTCATTGACCCGCAAGGGAACCAACATCTGATGGCCAGCCGGTTGGAGTTTTCATACACCAACAACACGACAGAATATGAAGGCTTGCTGCAGGGCCTAAAGAAAGCCATTGATATGAAGGTAAAAAATCTTAAAGTTTTTGGTGATTCACAGATAATTGTGGACCAGGTGAGGAAAAGGATACATTGCAATTCACCACACCTGGTAAGGTACCAACATGAGGTATGGAGCTTAATTGACAGTTTTGATTCTTTTAATATCACATACATACCTCGAGGGCAAGACCAAGATGCTGATCTGATGGTTGGTATGGTTGCAAAATTTTTGCCTGACTTTAGATTAAAGAAGAACAAATCTTATGTTGAATTAATTTTTAGACCATCCGTGCCTGATAACATCTCAAATTGGCAGGTGTTCGAAGATGACGAGCAAATCCATAAGTTCTTTCACTGCGAGAAGACATTCAAGAATGCGGTCATTGATGAAAAAGAGCATGATAGGCTTATGAGCGAGAGGGAAGATGAGGAAAAAGATCAGTCCAATATGATTCCCAAGATAGTTGTCAAGATGGATCACTTGTATGACCTGCATGATAAATTCAAGAAGCCGACTAATTGCAAAACGCATAGCTCATCCATGAAGTTTGAATCAGTCAACCTTGGAACCAAAGAAGATCCAAAAAATGTCAATTTGGGCTTAGGATGCTCTCCATAAGAAAGGGTTGCGTTTGTTAATATGTTGAAAGAGTACAAGGACGTCTTTGCATGGACATATGGCAACCTAAAATCCTTTGATACTAGTGTTATGAAACATGCAATCCCTCTGGAAAAGGAGGCTAAGCCCTACCAACAAAAGCTTCGTAAGATGCTCCAAGCCTAGAACCATTGGTCAAGAAAGAATTAAACAAAATGATGGATGCCAAAATCATTTTTCCGGTCAGACACACCTACTGGGTAGCCAATTGCGTGCCAGTAAGAAAGAAAAATGGAGACATCAAGCTATGTATCGATTTCAGAAACCTGAACAAAGCATCGCAGAAAGATAACTATCCTATCCCTTCTATGGAACACATTCTTCAATGTGTTTTTGAGTCTGAAATGTTGTCCCTATTAGATGGGTTTTCAGGATATAACCAAGTTTTGGTATCTAATGGGGAGCAGCTTAAGACAACCTTCAACACTAAATGGGGCACTTACGCATATCATAAAATGACTTGTGGACTTATTAATGGGGGGGCCACATTCCAGAGAGCTATGGACATAGCTTTCCGAGGATTGATTAACAGATCAGTAGTAGTGTACATGGATGAAATTACTGTGTATTCATATCGCAAAAGGGATGCTATTTATCACCTGAAACAAATTTTCGAAAGATGCTGAAGATACAAAATATCGTTGAATCCCAAGAAGAGCATCTTCGTAGTCACAGAAGGGAAACTACTGGGTCATATCCTCTCTAAAGAAGGGATTGTTATTGATCCTGAAAGAATAGAGACCATCATGAGAATACAACCCCCTACAAATAAAAGGGCAATGCAATCTTTCTTGGCGAAGATTAATTTTGTTAGGAAATTTGTTTCAAGTTTCGCAAAAATAGTGCGACCCATGCAACTAATGATGAAAAAGGACGTTGTGTATAAATGGAGTGATGAAGCTAAGAAATCATTTCAATGAATCAAGGAAGCCATCACAGAAGCTCCTGCATTGGTCAGCCCCAATTTCAACAAGGAATTCTTCTTGTACGCTTTTTCTTCTGATGTTTCATATGCCTCAATACTCACTCAAAAAAATGATGAAGGCAACGAAGTCACTATTTCTTATATGAGCTCTAATCTTTAGGGGTAGAACTAAACTACCCAGACGTGGAGAAACAAGGCTTTTTGGTTTTTAAAGCTGTAAAACACTTCTGCCCTTATTTATTAAAGGCCAAGACTAAAGTAATTGTTCCCCATCCTGATGTAAGAGCCATCTTTGTGCAAAAAGAAATGGGTGAACGGAGAGGGAATTGGATAACCACACTTCAAGAATTCGACCTCGAGATAAAGCCAGAAAACATGGTTCGAGGGCAAGGACTGTACAAGCTAGTAGTAGAAGCCTTGGTGGATAAAGAAGGGGCATCCGAAGAACCAGAAGAGCAGAGCATGCAATATGCACAAGTAGAATTCAGGGAGGAGCCCCTATGGATGAACGAGACGCTGATGTGCGAGCGCGGAACTTTGGAAGCCCTTTTGGATCCTGAGTCATGGTATTATGACATATGCTTCTATCTAACGCGAGGATCATGTCCTGAACACATGGATGCATCACAAAGGATAGCGCTCAAATTGAAATCTAATCAATATCACTTGGCCAATGACACATTATATAGGAAAAATTATAATGGAATTTGGCTGAGATGTTTGGAAAAGGATGATGTTGATCATGTCTTAAAAGAAATGCACGATGACCCAGCAGGTGGTCACTATGGCGGAGAGACCACTGCTCACAAAATATTAAGAGTTGGATATTATTGGCCCACAGTGTTCAGAGACTCGCATGCCTACGCTCGCAAATGCAAGGTATGTCAAACCGCGACGGGATGAGAAAGAAAGCCAGCCGTTCCCCTCAGGCCCGTTATGATTTATCACCCGTTCTAGCAATGGGGCCTAGATGTCATAGGAGATATCACTTCAAATTCTTTGCAGCAGCATAAGTATATACTCATGGTGACCGACTACTTCACCAGATAGACCGAAGCCATCCCACTTCGGAAGGTAAACAAAGAAGAGGTAATATAATTTGTTGAGAAATTTATTATCAACAGGTTTGGCATCCCTGATGCTCTCATATTTGACAATGATTCTTATTTTTCATCACTAAAATTGACTAAATTTTCTATTGATAAATCAATTCACATAAGGTATGAATCAAACTATTACCCCCAGGGAAATGGAGTTGCAGAGTCCTCAAATAAAAACCTCATCTACATAAGCTGTAAATTTGTTGCCGACAACCAGAGGAATTGGCACAACACTCTAACAAGCGCCCTTTGGGCCGATAGGGTCACCCCAAAAGTGGCCTTAGGAAACTCCCCATACTTCCTTGTCTATGGACAGGAAGCCATTTTTCCTCCCAACATTACCCTTCCCTCTCTACAACTCTCCCAAGCTTCAAGAGGAACCCCTTCAGCCTTACTTCAAGAAAGGATCAACCAACTGATGAGGTTGGAGGAATTGAGAGATAAAGCCAGAAATAAATTCAGAAATCACCAAATGATTGTGAAGAGATGGTTTGATTGTCATTTGGCAGGAGATAAAGATTACCAAGTAGGAGAGCTAGTCCTGAAATGGGACAAGTTGAATGAGGCAAAAGGTAAACATATGAAATTCCAACACTTATGGCTGGGCCCATTCCAAGTTGTGGAAAAAATTGGTTAGGGAACTTACAGGTTGAAAACTTTATAGGGAGAAACTGAAAAACTCCTTGTTAATGGCCAACATCTCAAGACATACTTCCAATAGCCACCACAGGGTAGTTACCTCCTGAGTAGGTTAGAATTCAATTTATTTTTGTTGTTAGCTTAGTTATATTTTCGTCTTTTCAGTTCTTGTTTTTCTGCAAAGTTTATTTTCCTCCTCTTTGAATTGCAGTCCCTTTTAGCCAACTTATGTCGGTCCTCCAGTCTTGTCTTTACCTTTTTCAGATTGCCCTCATCCACCACCTTCAGCTGTTGCACCCCTCATTTACCTGCTGATGAGTCCGCTGATCTTGAACCCATCGTTACCTTGCAAATCAAACAAACTTTCAATGAGCCCATGAGAACTGAAAATCAGCAGTGGAATTCAAACTAAAGCCACTCATTAGCATCTGTTGGGAACTAGGTAGGATCTGTTAATGGCCTGGATACCTGGAGCATGTAGGGGCATCTTGTAAAACAAAAAAATGTCTAACCATAGCTGGACTAGCATGGCGGAACGCTGCATTTAAAATCCCACTCAGACCTAGCCTATACTTGCCTGTAAGGTTTGCAGTTATTCTCCATTGGGCCCATCCACCACACTAAGTTCTCCAATACCTGTCATCTACAAGTAAACCTCCTTTCGTGGGCTAAGCTCATTGTCCCACACCCTGTGGCAAATCCAATTGTGCTATAGTCCTTGTGCCTGAAACTGGAAGGAGTTATTTAAAAGAAAATGTAATGTCAAGTCCTTGTGGAAGGACAGGTTGTTTGGGAAGCCGGTTAGAGTAGGGACTATTGCTAGGCTTAGACCATCGGTTGACACAGCAAGCCCAACCTTGCTTAAGCGGTTTAAAAATATGGCATGATCCATGACTATGCCCCATTCAATCATATGAAAATATAGCACTGAAATTCTTATATAAAGTGCAGATAAAATATCTACATCAAGTTTTTTGAGCAATAAAGAGCTGAGGTACACACCTAAACAGGTATTGACAGAATAGTGATGGCCCCGAAAGGATTTTTGAAAGTATAAAACAGGTAAAGGAGGGTCAATAAATCCCATAATACTACCATTGGAGAATGCCTGTCAAAACCCTATAATTAAGTAGAAGCTATTTGTCTTTATCCCCCCTGAAGCAATTAATGTTGAAGTGGAACCCATGCCTGTTTATCTATGCAGTTTGCATTTCAAGTTTATCTTAACACCCTGATGATATATTGATCCAAGGTTTATTTGGAGATAGAGATAACTGGTTTGCCTAGTGGTTCACCATTTGTTGTGGCCACAACCACCACCCTATTAACACCTGCCTTGGTAGCAATTTTGAATGGGTCCCCTAGGAGTTTGACATTTCACCTCTCCGAATAATAACTCTTTGAATGATCTGTTTTATCTCAGGGATTTTAACTCTTAGCGAAGTCAAATCTTCAATTTTTAAATGGTTAAGGCCCCCTTAATAGATCTCTGCCGCATGATTCATTTATAACCCTTTCTAGCCCTTCATTTATACCCTTCATCGAGATTGTTTCATCCCTCAAAACCTCCCATCACATCCTTGTTTCTATATCAATGCTTTGATAATAGAAATACTCAAAAACATGCATAACTTACCCTTTTTCGCTTAATCGCAATTAACATGGACACACAATGCGTACCATGAGGCACCGGACCCGACAACATTGTTAACCATAATACATATATATGTCGGGTCCGGAGCCCCATCGCATATCGCAATCGGCGGGGTCTGGGGCTTATATATAATGTGCACGATGATCTACTGGACTCGACAACATTATTAACCACAAAATATATATAAGTCGAGTCCGGAGCCCCATCACATATCGCAATTGGTGGGGTCCAGGGCTTATATATAAGGCACACCACTATATACCGGACCCGCAGATAACTATCAATTTGGGTGCATAATTTTTCAAGTTCGGCCTTATGGTCAGCTGCGGGTTTTCCCGTGTATTCCCATGTATCACGATAATACATTGTGGTTTGGGTTTTCAAAGGGAAAGCTTATGTTGCGGATCCGAAGGAACTATTAACCACAACATATATATATTTCGGGTCTGGAACCCATCGCATATCGCAATCGGGCTTCAATGAAACCCAACATTTGTTTACTCGCCATTGAAACATTGTGATGTGATACGGCGGATCCGCTGGCGGTATTAACACCATTGCATAATTTTCAAGTCCGGCCTTATGGTCGACTGTAGGTTTTATTGTGTGTTCCCTTGTATTTCCGATAAAGCGTTCCGGTCTAGGTTTTCAAAGGAAGGGGCGATATAGTGGACCCGAAGGGATTATTAAATGCGGCACATATATATTTCGGGTCTGACCAATCGCAAGTCACAATCGGCAGAGCTCAAAGCTTAAACACACGGCACGATGCGATGCGATAATGTTTCGTGGACTCGATAGGGTATGGGTTCTTGTCTATAATATTTCAAGTTCAGATTCGGATTTGGTTTTGTGTTATGTGACGATTTTCAATGTAAATTAGATTTATGCTTGCCAGACTTAATCAATGCATGAATTAAAAACTAGGGGCTGATTCTTTCACTCTTGTTCCTTTTGATGTTATAAACGTTTTAATGAAGGCAAGATTTGTGTTTTTAAGCATTTTTATCATATTTTCATAAGCATAGCTGATGTTGGTTATCTCTGCACGCGAGGATCGAGAGAAGGCAAGTGATGCCGAAGAATGGATGCATAAGCCTCAAGTATGGCTCCAGGTTGTGTTCTATCTTAAGATCCAGATTTAGGCATTGGTGGTCATGTTTCCACGTGTTATCTGTGTGCTCCGGAGGCTATGCGGTCTCGGGCCTTATCATGAAGAAATGACAGACATACCTCCTCCTTTCAATCGGCATCTATTCATTTCCCCAGGAAATGAAACGCTCCAACAAATGTGGCCTTTATGGGTCAGTCGTTTCACCAATCGATTCGAGGCCTGTATATTTTAATTTGTATATTGAAAAGAGGGGGGAGGTGAAAAATCAGTGGAAGACCAAGGGTCAGTGGCTTCTGTATAAGTTTTACCTCTGAAGATGAGGGAGCGGATTTTTGTTTCGAGAGAACAACTTTGATTTATTATGAATAAAGAAGACTGTTTGGTTCAATGAGGAGCCTTTTGTTTCTGACTTAAGGTCCTTTTCTTTTATGCGTTTTGAAACATGGTGTTCTTGCTGGCATAAATACAAATATGTTTTGTTTTTGTGCATATTGATAGCAATACAACTTATGATTAGCCTTGGTTGTTTGAATGTAATTCTTCATCATAGTTAATTCATAAGCAGTCCCTGATTTGAAACTATGTTAGACATCA
Source organism: Pinus tabuliformis (assembly GCA_031772625.1). Lineage (NCBI taxonomy): Eukaryota > Viridiplantae > Streptophyta > Pinopsida > Pinales > Pinaceae > Pinus > Pinus tabuliformis. The sequence continues at coordinate 1,729,956,897 of CM062818.1, read as the reverse complement.
GTTGTAAGCTTTATTTGTATAAAAAGGAATGTTTATTCCTGTATGAGTGATTGGATTGCAATTAAGATTTGATGCAACCTTGTTCTTATGTGAACTAGTGATTGATTCGTTTGGACTTGGAATTTATATATGATGTTTAACCACTTTTTTCTATGCTCCTGTAAGATAGATTAGGATAGTTAGGACTGGCTTAAGTAGTTTAGATAGGATTTGATACATATAGGTTAGCTGTTTCCTTTTGTTGATTTAATTGAAGTATTCCTCTAAGAAGCAATCTTTCAACACCTTTAACAATTTACAGGATCCTTTAAAACCCGTTGGAACTAGCCACTCCAAACGAAAGCTAGTCAATAGGGGCCTGCAATCGGGTTAGTTCCCTTGTTGGTATAGCAAAAATTCGCCATGTGATCTAGATTTAAATAGGAACGCAACAAATTATAGAGATAACCATAAATACAGAGATTAGATATCCATAAATATAGAGATGCAGTGGAAATAATACTTCATTTCATTACTATAAAATACTGAAATATGCTTACAAATAGAAATGGACATAAACCAGCTAGGGCGATGGTAGCTTATCTCTGAGAAGATATGTGGCGGCTACATGCCTCTGAACTGTGTTACAATGAGGCTTGAAGGTCTATTTATTGTTTAAAAATAATGGAAAACCATTAACATCCAAAAACCTAAACCTAGAAGATGAAACGCCAAACTATGGGCCCCGTTTTGGGTAAGTTGGTACATCAACTTCCTGGGGTCGTAACTTTGGCATACGATCTCCGTTTGACGCGTACAATAGGTCGTTAGAAAGATCTATCCGAGCACTACAACTTTGGGAAGGGAAAAATCGGTCCATGGACCCATGTTTCCCCCAGATTTCCCAAAAAATAACATCGTTTACGGCCTCAAAATGGCTCTGGAAGTTCAGGACCCGAAAAACTGCTAAAAATAGTAAATTGTGATGCAATTGCGGAAGCTGAAAAACTGAAAGAGATAGTTGTGGGGGTCCAAGTGGGATAGGTGGGTGGCCACCAACATCCACCTGGATCACCATGTCAACAAGAAGATATCATTTCTATCGTACAAGTATGGACTTCCTAATACAATTCCACATATGTCCAATGGGACTATGTCTAACTCAACCTCATCTACAAACTTTGACCCAATAGAAAAATGAAGTTTACATTTTTTCGTAACTTGTAGCTTAGTTTTATCACACAACCAACCTAATGAATATGGATTTTTATGAGGTTTTGTTTCTAGACCCAACTTCTTTACAATTGCTTCAGAAATAAAATTTACTTGTGAACTACTATCAAATTAAGTATCAATTTTAGTATGCTTTGAAATGAATCAAATGTGAAATAGCTCATTACTTTTCCTCTCATCATTATCATTATCAAAAAAATGTGAAGAAGTACTTGTAGATGCTTTAGAATATTTTCCTTTTATACCTGTAATTATAACCGTTGTCTTGTCACCTGAATTTGATCCCAAGTCCTTTTGAATAGCAGCAACATTCTTCTGCTCCTTACTCCCAAAATTCTTAGGCTTCAATTCCAGATGCAATTACCAACAATTTGCCTCATCGTGGCATTCCTTATTACAATGAGTGCAAGAAGGTTCTTTCTTCACAGTGTTAGTTTTCTTCTCCTTCCATTGGAGTTTCTTCTTGTCTTTATTCTTGCTTTCAATAGGTTTGGAGGATTTTCCAACATCATGGGTTACATTTTTGCCTCTAGCTTCTAGATGAGTTGCTTGGACCGATACATCATCTAAGCTAGTTGGATTAAACATAAGTATAGTATGCCTCAAATAACTATGTAGGCCACCTATGTATTTCAACAATGTCTCTGGTGAGTCCAATGATATGCCTAATGTTAAAGCTCTCTTACGGAATTCTTGAGTATAAATTTGAACACTTTGACCCTTTAATTGGCGTAGTGTTTGCCAACTCGTCATTGCTTGTTGCATATAAGCCAAAGGACAATTTTTTTTTTTAATAGCATAAACAAATTCATTCCAAGTTGAAATGATTTTACCATGTTTTTTTAAATCTGCTTGTGTCTTGCCTTCCCACCATACAAGTGCGGTTCCTCCAAGTCGAAGGCTAGCAAGCTGGATCTTCTTCCTTTCTGAAACAACTTTCTGCACCCTGCAATACACTTCAATTTGTCTTATCCAATTATCAAGCTTTTCAGCGTTAGGTTCTCCATCATAAATCGGCAAATCAAATTTTATGTCTAATTTGATCAAAGAGGATTTCTTCTTTGGTTTGTGTCCCGACAGTTTTTAAGAAAATGCAGATCTTCCGCTCTTCTTGTTATCCTTACTCTAAATCTTTCGAGTAAAAGGATTTCTTCTTTTTCTTCTTAAAAGGACTAGATTTATGAGAAGATGATGATGATGATGATGATGATGGTGATGATGGAGGAGATGGTGGAGGAAGCATTTCTCCCTTTCCCTTATCTTCTTAATCTTTAGGTGATGAAGTGCCTTCTTCTTTGTTCTTCTTAAACTCACGATACATCTCTTCCACCATTGCGCATATCATCATGAAACTATCTAGAAATTGAGATTCTGACCCAAGTGGGGTTTCATCCGTCATCCTTCTTTGTGAAAAGACCCTTCCAATCTCTGGATTCACCTCAACAAGTTCACCTTCACCTCGTTCGAGCCTTAACCTAGTAAGCATTCAAATCTTCACACAATCTTGTCAGACCTTAAAAACCTTGCTGCTCTGATTGGTTGATATGGGCCAATCCGGTGTTGACACGTGGCAGCCCGGATTTTGCCCAATATCAACCAATCAGAATCTGCCACATCACCTCCTCTGCTGAAATCATCCAAGACCCATGGCTCATTCCCAGATTGACACGTGTCCTTGTTGATGTGGGCATTGACTTGGTTGATTGTTGACCGTTGACCGTTGACCTTTGACTTTTTGACTTTTGCCTAATTTTCCCAAAAAATTTGACTGACCCTAACTTCTTCATCTGGAATCGGATTTATGCGCCGTTCACACTGTTGGAATTGTATTGATGAGAACTTTGACTTGACCCTACTTTCAACTAAATTTGAAGACTTTAATCTCGAGGTAAAACTGGATCCATTTTGGATTACTTCTTGTCGACTTCAACTCATTATCCAGGAAGATGTCTTAGAAAATCCCTTTCAGTACCTTAGAGATTTCATGCCTTAATGGAATTTTTTTCGCAATTGAAAACAGGTTTTCACTATTGGCTTTCGATCGAGTGATTCCATGAGTGTTCGAATTTAGCCTCATTATCACATTCATGGATTGTACTGTTGTACCTTGAGAGTCATTTTCATTATTGGTGGTTTCTCTCGTACCTGTTAACGGTCCACATCATTGACCAGTAATCAAGTGGTTTTCTAGCATGTTTGACTTCAACACCTTTATTCACATGTTAGGATTCGTACATTGATCGGCTCAGGATGGAGTGCAAGACCCTAAATCTTGTCTGTTATGACTCAGGCTATATGGAGTTATATGTCATTCATGATTGTACACATGTTTCTACTATACAGATGATTGTGACCATACTGTGGGACTTTATATTTATGATGATCCTTGTTATCTGGATGGTTGCACCCATACCATGGATCTTTTCATATAGTATTCATCATTCGGATGGTTGTGTCCATGCCGTGGATTCATGTCTTGATCTAAAATATGTATATGTATATGGGTCCTTGATTTGCAGGTTTCCTGACAGTGTGTGTCATCGTCCTTGCAAAATCTCATAAATCATCTCATCCATTACTCCTCGTTCTTCCTTCATGCTTTAGGGGGCATCTGTTACACAGTATTTTGTCACACCTCCTGCACTTCCCCGTGACATACCCTGAAGTGCCCGAAACATGACCATTATGCAATGTACTCATTCAGATATGAAGTTCAGATCCTCCCTTAGACATTGATTGGAAAATTCCTTGAGCTTCCCCTGAAGAAATAGCTCTTAAACCCTAATTTGAGGATCATCGCTCTTATGAGACTAAAACCCACGATGATCACATGTTGCACTATGTAAGACCCGTGATGGCATTGCTCTGTTTACTTGTATACCCGTGATGATCCCAAAGAAGCAATTTTCCCAAAGAGGATGAGAAGCTTCATAATCTAGAAGCTTCTAGAGCAACGAGCTGGAGGTTATTCGGTGTAGATGAGGTCAAATTATCCCAACTTGGTCTCTTGGTCTTATCCCTATGAGCTACCTCCTTGAGATGAGCGCCTAATCCTATATTTGAAGAGGTCCTAACTCCCTTTCCCAACCTATATATTCATCCTTTCCCATTCCCAAATGGTTGCTGGTTAGAGGTTGGGTTGGTCTATGTCTATTTGCACCTTTATGCTAAGCTTGTGCCTAGAGGCTATTCATTAGACTTGGAGAAGGAGTGCTTGGAAATTTCTTGGATGGACTTGGATTACCACTCAAGGAGAGCCTTTCAACATCAAGGCTTTGGTTGTAAGCTTCCCTTTATTTTCTAATAATATACAACTGTTGGTTCATCTTCCCAAAATATAGATGTTCATGTATTATTTAGCTTGAGATTCCTTGATCAGTTAAGTAAGTTGTTATTAGATTTTCTATTTATTTTGGCATGCGTTCTTGTCTCTTGATGATTTTTGCAGGTACATAAACGTCGAGAGAAGTAGGAACAATTCCATGACACAAGCGGTTCAAGTCCCTCAACAAAGGAAATCAGAATAGCATCAGAACGAGGTAGGCCATGTATTTCATTCTACTTTTCAATTATAACCTAAGAATATATCCAGTTGATTGTCACTTCAGTTGCTAGACCCACTCATTGGGATAGAGGGATGGTCTCTGTCTGCAGAGAGGATTAACCTTGTTAACAATGGATTTAGGTTGGGAAGTTACCCAAGTAATAATCTCCCCTTCCTTCCCCACACTGCCTCGGCCAATTCTAACCCTAGCTCTCGGAAGGGTGAAGCTCTGCAATAGGAAACCATTGTCATGGAGTTAGGTAGACTAATTTTCAACAAGGTCTATTATTTTATTTGCTACAGGTTAGTTTATTTTCCTCGCTAATTGCTACAGGCCTTTTCCAATTCATCCCGTAGGGTTGTTGAGCGTTCATGGAAGTATGAATTTCTACGAGGTCCCTTCTATCAAGCCTGGGAAAATAGCCAATAACGATTACATGTAAGGATTTTCCAAACTTGACCCAAATCAAATTGTGATTTACATTCCAACTTTATTTTTGACATTATTCTAAGGGTTTTCTCTTGTATTCACCCCGCAGGGTTTATATTGATCCACGAACTTCTTATAAGCAATTAAAAGGTAGATGTTCTGGCCCAATTTTTTTCTCCGTTGTGCATTATTAAAATAATTTTCTCTTAAAAAATTTATTTGGTTGACTCAAATTTCCTTATCTTTGCATTTTTATGTATGGGCACGCTCCAGTGCACATACTTCTATTTTCTGTATCGAGGGATTCACAGGTCCTCCTTACTGACTATTCCCTTTTACATGACATAGGTTCAACCTTATTGATGTTTACAATACTTTCATTCTTGCTCCTCAAGGTTATTTTAGGGTTTACTCAGGCCTTGGCCCCATGACGTGTCTGAGACTATGAAGTAATTTGGTTTGTAATCCAACATTTCCTCAGGCTTTGACAACTGAACCTGGTTTTTTGGTGAATCTTTCTTTGCTACAAACTTATGGAATTGCGACCTTGTATTCATTATGTTTGACACAGTATTAAAGATCAGATAATTGTTTCATTACTTGTTCGAACCCTCTGTGGGATGCATCAATGTTTTTTGAAATTAAGTTTTACATGATGGACAACTTCTAGGGTTCAATGTGTTATGCATATCCTACTGTTTGGTTACCTATTACTTAATATAATTGTAGTATGGAATTATGTTTGCACCCCCGAATTTAACTTAATCTCCATTAATTTTTATAAGATGACTACTCATACATCCTTTTGATTAAGGTTGAGGACATTTTGATTGTACATAAATTGTGACCGAATCTTCTCAATGTACTTAATCTGAATGAAGAATTCCTATCATATTGCTTCATTCACTAATAGGGTTTTCTTCTAACAAAATCATGATTTTCCTTTTAACCTTTACTATTGGCGATTACAAGTGTCTCCGAATGAAAATATTTAAATTTCCATTTTATTTGTCTTCAATTATTGCGTAAATTTAAAATTTTACATATTTCCATAAAATCCCCTTTATTCTTACCTATTCTCAATAATTTGTTTTTATTTCTCATAATAAAATTTCATTATACCAAAAATCAGCTCAACAACTTCTTTCTCATATGGATAAATACTAAACCTTAAAAGAGTGATACGGAGTTGTAATGAAAACCAAGTACTAGCCTTGAAATTTTATAGATTTCTATAAAATCCCCTTTATTCTTACCTATTCTCAATAATTTGTTTTTAGTTCTCATAATAAAATTTCATTATACCAAAAATCAGCTCAACAACTTCTTTCCCATATGGATAAATACTAAACCTTAAAAGAGTGATAAGAAGTTGTAATGAAATCCAAGTACTAGCCTTGAAATTTTATAGATTTCTATAAAATCCCCTTTATTCTTACCTATTCTGAATAATTTGTTTTTATTTCTCATCATAAAATTTCATTATACCAAAAATCAGCTCAACAACTTCTTTCTCATATGGATAAATACTAAACCTTAAAAGAGTGATAAGAAGTTGTAATGAAAGCCAAGTACTAGCCTTGTCCGTTGTCGTTATTCCTTTTAAAAGAAACCAACACAAGTCGTTATTCTAAGGTGATTGTACCTATTGAATAAGGTTTTAGGTTTCATACACTGTAACCCCAAGAAACCAACACAAGTCATTATTCTAAGGTGATTGTACCTATTGAATAAGGTTTTAGGTTTCATACACTATAACCCCATCATTGTACTGGTCCTCGTATGAAGATAATGGTATTTCTTTTATGGACAAATATTATTCCTCATTCTCTTTATAAGTTATTTGTATTTATGCAACTATAAACAACTAACAATGCTTATTGATTTTTATAATTTTGAAAGCATACACTGTAACCCCATCACTGTACTGGTCCTTGTATGAAGATAATGGTATTTTTTTATGGACAAATATTATTCCTCATTCTCTTTATAAGTTATTTGTATTTCTGCGACTACAAACAACTAAAAATGCTTATTAATTTTTATGGCTTTGAAAGAAGTTATTTGAAAACCGAACTTCTTTAATTAGACATAATAGGGACTATTATACGCTAAGTGGTCCAACCTGGTCTCGACCTGGAACTAACCTGGTTGCTCAAAAGCACATAATAACACAAAATGTAATTTGTAATAGTGTAACCTACATAGCATCAATTCTCACCATTGATATTGCACAATCATATAGAACTCTTATAAAAACTATTTAAAAGTAATTAACATCTTAGAACAATAAGTCTACTTATCTGTTTTTTTATTTTAATTGAATAAGTTGGCCACAAAAATACGGGACTTAGAATGCTCCTCCCAACCCATGAGAATTAGTTACTTTACTAAAACTCCCCGATCCATCTTCATATCCATAACAACTTCAGATCAAGAACCATCACAGGTTCACCCAAGACTAGACCACCTAGTCTTAACCAGCGACAATCTAAGGCCTATAGTGTGACCCCTTAGGCTTCAGAAAAAGCTCCACTAGCCATCCAACTGAAGAACTTTGTGTCCTGGCTTTAGAAAGAGTTCCACTAGCTATCTGACTCAAGAACTGTGTCATGGGAGTGGCTTTCCTCCTTTTGCAACATCCCCGTAGATCTTCTAGTCTCATAGTCTCTCTCCTCAAGGTTGCCCCAAGTGATCCCTTCTCCCTCTCTGACTTCCTTTTCACATCTAAGATGGCTTCCTTTTCACATCTAAGATGTCTTCCTTTTCACATCTAAGATGTTTTATCTCTAGGGAGAAGAGTTCCTTTTCACATCTAAGATGTTTTTATCTCTAGGGAGTTTGAACAGGCAACTGCCCTAATTGTCGCCCTAATTGTCTTTAACAACTATTCTGGATATGAAACTCACTATAACATTTACATTTCTAATTGTCTTTAACTATTGTGGATATGAAACTCACTATAACATTTACATTCCTGTAATTTTATGGTTGACTATCTAAATACATTTTTTTGTTTTCATTAATAACAAATGAAAATTGGATTTTATCATATTTTAAACTAGTTTATTGAATGGAAAAATAATCATATATCAAATTTAATTGATTGGAGAACGTTGAAACTATCTTTAGTAAGAGACTCCAGGTGAAACTGAAAGCTTAAAAGATTTAAAGCTTTTTCTTTTATGCATATTTAGTAAGAGACTCCAACTAAAAAAAGCTGAAAATATTTGAAGCTTTTGCTTTTATTTTTATGTTTGTTATGGTGTTGTGTTTTGACAATTATCTTTTTTTGGTGAAACTATCCAAAATTTAATTCGTTTATATGATGATATTGAATTTACTTTTTGAACTATTACATAGTTCATACATATTATGTTTTTTGTTTGAAACAATTATTTTTCTTTTAATGAGATTAACATTGAAATGATTTAAATAGAAACATGGTATGTGTATTTCAATTTTTGTTAAGTTAAATTTTATTGTCTAATTTAGTTACAACAATATCTATATTCACTATTTTCATGTGAGAGTAATTATGAATATAATTTGTAGAAGTTAGATAAAAAGAATAAAAGTAAATATTACAAATACTATTATTAATGACAATTTAAAATTAAAACCGTCATGAAAAAATTCCATAATGAATAAGGGTAACTGTCAAATTTAACCGTTCATGGATCCACCATGCTCAAGATAAATTCCCCGCATGATATTTATGTGGGCGAGCGGAGATTGCGGAAGAAGTAGAAGTTGCGCCTCAGCAAAGTAATAAGAGATTACAAGGAGATTGCAAGTAACGATGTTGAATTTGATGTTCATAGGCGACAGTTCAACTACGTACACTTTTTCAATATACTTGGTACTAAATCCTTTTGCCTTATTTACTTTAACACTAAGTTTAAATTTAAACTAGTTACTAAATGATAAATTTAAGAAAGCTATTATTATTTTTTTACTTTTCATAAATTAGGTAGGTGTAAAATTTTAATAAACTTTTAAATTACAATAAAATAAAATATTATTATTTTTAAATTTTAGAAAAGATTAGAATACTGTATCTCTCTATTCAATTTATAATATTCTTCTTATTTGATTTTATAAATTTTTCCTCCCATATAAGTTTAATTTTGATTTATAATTAAATCAATATTTTATTTATTTATTTAATAAATATTATAAATATTGTTTAGAAAAAATATTATAAATATTGTTTAGTTGTACCATTTGATTTTAATATAGTAGTCACTGTAGTAGAAAAAGAAAAGGTAATTGCGGCTCTATCAGTTGAGTTGAAATGGTGGACTTCACAGCTTGGCCAAGAACATGTATATTGAAATGATTTTTATTTCATTTTGTTGTAATTTATTTGACGGTATCAAGAAACGGGTATCAAGAAACGGTTTAGTTGATTATTTTTTTAAAGGGTTTATTAAGTGTTTTAATTATTAGTTTTTTCATTAATTATTAATTTGATGGTCTAAATTTTTTCAATCATCTAACATTTTATATAATAGAGTTTAGGTTTCTGTGATCCATATCAAGTTAGAGAAAGATTCTTTGGGGAAAATCACATGGAATCTCATTTGTCGATGCGTGTCAAACCAACTAGTGTGGTTCATCGTCAGAACAAGTTGAAGAAACATATCTAGCTCATCATGCTAAATAGTCTGAGCGGAGCCTCGAACAACGATCATCTCTAACGGCTAGTTTGACTCAAGGACAGGGGTCAAAATTATTATAATAGTTTAATTCGTAAAAATAAATAAATTATTATTAATGTAAATGGTACGAGACCTAATAATTAAAAATTATAAGTTAATTAATGACCTTGAAATGCCTAAAAAATATAAATAATTTTATTTAAAAGTATTAAAAATAAAAGGTAATAAAGAAAATCAGAGTTAATAATTAAAAATTATAATTTAATTAATAATTTAAAAGGAAAATTAGTTAATTAAATGACCTAATGGATGAATAAAATATTATTATTGAGGGTATGAGACCTAATAAATAAATAAATAAATTATAAGTTAATTAATAATTTAAAAAGAAAAATTGGTTAAATGAAGAATAAAAAATATAATATTATTTAAAAGTATTATTAAAAATTGTATGTTAATTAAAATAATAAAAGAGAATCAAAGTTAATAAAAATTATAAGTTAGTTAATAATTTAAAAGGAAAATTAGTAAATTAAATGACCTTGTAATAAAGGATAGAGTAATATATAAATTAATTTTATATAAAAGTATTATTAAAAATGTATGTTAAATAATAAAATGTAATTAAGTTATGGAAAATTAGTTAATTAAATGACCTTATAATAAAGGATAAGTTAAATGCCTAGATGTATAGAGTAATGTATAAATTAATTTTATTTAAAAATATTATAAAAATTGTATGTTAATTAATAAAAGGTAATAAAGAAAATCAAAGGATGATATGATAGATCGGAAATTAGTTAAAAATATAAGCTGTAAAGAATTAGAAAGGAAAATTAGTTATATGGAGGCCCTTAAATAAAAATAATCAATATATAAAAATAATAGGCATAAAGGACCTTGAAATATCAGAAGAAATAGGATGCTATACACACGAATAAAAACTAATAAATAAATAACCAAAAATTAAAAATAAAAATCGAAAAATAAATAAATTAAAATAATAATAATAATAATAATAATAATAATAAGTAAAAATAAAGATAAAAGACACAAAAAACCAAAGAGGACGGAAAAACGACTAGGAAGAGAGGGCTGGGACCCAACACCTACTGACTTTCCAACCATCCTCTCTATTGAGATTGCTTGGTCTCTTTTTCGATCTCAAGCGCTTCCCTGAATTTTCGATGATGGAAATGCGAAACCTTAGCAATAACACTTCTTCAATACAAACATGATGATTGGTTTTCTCAACATGTTCAGCCAAAGTGGAAGACTTAGATCTCCTATGCTTCAGATCTGCTGGGTGCAATATTTTATTCATCCATTAGGTCATTTAATTAACTAATTTTCCTTTTAAATTATTAATTAAATTATAATTTTTAATTATTAACTTTGATTTTCTTTATTACCTTTTATTTTTAATACTTTTAAATAAAATTATTTATATTTTTTAGGCATTTCAAGGTCATTAATTAACTTATAATTTTTAATTATTAGGTCTCGTACCATTTACCTTAATAATAATTTATTTATTTTTACGAATTAAACTATTATAATAATTTTGACCCCTGTCCTTGAGTCAAACTAGCCGTTAGAGATGATAGCTGTTGGAGGCTCCGCTCAGACTATTTAGCATGATGAGCTAGATCTGTTTCTTCAACTTGTCCTGACGATGAACCAAACTAGTTGGTTCGAAACGCGTCGACAAATGAGATTCCATGTGATTTTCGCCGAAGAATCTTTCTCTAACATCTAACATTTTATCCAATGGTCACAATGGTAGTTAAGAGAGTTGTTTTCAAAAAGAAACGCTTTACAGTGTAAATATTCTATGAAATTTAAATCTCTCATCTATTAACAATTATAGAGAATTAAATTAAAATTCTAAAAAATTAATTTCAAAATTAATATCCCTATCAACTTAATAAATAATTTTATTACTTATTATTATTAAAAATATAAATTAATTTATTATTAATTATAAATATAAACACATGAAGAATTCAATTACATTTATATTTAGTTGATATTTTTAAATTTTAGGAAAATAATTATTTTTAAGCTATATATTTTTAATGACAATTTAATTTTAAATCAAGAAAAATTTATAATAAATAAAATTATAAAAATTTATAATAAATAAATCTAATTAAATTATTGATGATGATGATGATGATGATAGTGGTTAACATCCACTGAGACCAAATTGGTCTATTGGACCTATAATTTTCTTAGTTTTTAATTGTCTGGCTCCTCGTCTTTCGTGGCGAGATTGATGCTATAGCTTTCTTTTTTTTTCTCTACGGTCTTCCAAATTCCTTTATCTTGCATCTCCTTCATCTCTTCTGGTTCTTGGGACATTGGTGTCTTAGCTTCGCGATCTATTGTGTTCGTCCTCTTGAAGATAGACGGAGAAGAAGTTTGGTCTAGGAGATCTGCTTTGCTGTTAAATGAAGATTTATTTTGTGCGGTATTCGAATCCTCATAACTGTTGATGCTTGAGGGGTTGTCGATTTCACTTTTTTGTTGCTGAGTGGGGCTTTCTCCCTGCTTGTCTTGAGAGTTGTTTCTTTCTTGCCTGATTTCTTGTGATTCAGAGTTTTCTCTAGAGTATTCTTCTTTGATAACAGTGTAGTGTTCTTTTTGTGCTTGTTATAGACATTTTTGTGCCTTGCATCACTGAGCATGAAATGTCAATAATCAAGGGATCCAAAGTCCCTAAACATGTTGTTCCTACCCCTAGAGGAACAAGGCCAGCAAACCACAACAATTCACAGAAGTTCTCCACCTGAAAACACTCAAAAACAAGGCAATTCTGGATCATGTCAACTGCTCCACTGAGCATCTGCGCTGAATGTCAACTGCTCCACTGTCTACCTGCGTTGAATGTCAACTACAAAGAAGGCTACCTGCGCTGAGCGAGTTTGGACAAGTGGCAGAGTCATTCTGATGCAGGAGCATCAAGACCTTTTTCTCCATTTGTAAATATGGGGTGTGATAATGTTAATTTGTAAATATGGGGTGTGATGATTTTTAATATTTTATTAATTAATTTGAATTAAATAGGAGAAGGTGAGGATTTATGTAAATATCCTTTTATTAATAAAAGGATATGAGGAAATTTAATGAATTGAAGGATTTTAGGGATAAAAACTTATCCTTTAGGGATGTTGAGAGATTTAGGGGTTGTTGAAGATTTTAAGGGATTGAGCATTTAATTTAATGATTTTAAATAGGAAGGGATTTGGAGAGAAAATTAGATAGAATAGGAGGGGAGAGCAGAGAAGGAGATAGAGTGTGAGAGGTTTTCTGGAAAGCCTTCGGGCAGTTTGTAAAGGGCCATAAATCCTGCTTACCTGGCCAACACCGTTTGTAAGTAATCTGTTTTGTTTTTAATGGTATATGCATGTATCTTATGGTTTGATGGCGATGTGTATTAAGATGTTCGATGTTACAGTGTTAATGAATATAGTTTAAAATCGTTGTAAAAGTTTGAAACTTCCGCCACTTCCACATAACACAGCTGTTGGTAGTTGATATATTCAATTCATGTGTTAATACCCTGCACGTGTGGATATGTCTAAACCTGTGGGCGCCATCGTGCACAGGAGTTATGTCTTTGTTTTGATTTGCTCATGTACATATAAAACTGTGTATTCATACCTTGGGCGACGGTGGTGTGAGACAGATGTCTTTCGGTTTCAGTTTAAAAACACAGTCCTTGAATTATTATTATGATGCGTTCTGTGCAGTAACGGATGTGTGATTATGTTATAAAGAATTGGGGAAAACGCAGTGAGGTTTATTGTATGACAGCGGAACTATCGCTGTGGGGTTGCTTTAATAAGCCTATATATTGAAATTGCTTGTCAGCGGGTTTATCAACGGCCTTCCGAAGCGCTGTCTTTCAATTTCAATTCCATCTTATGGAATTGTTCCGGACATGGGAGTTTATAACAGCGATTAGCTTCTAGTTCACTGTGCGTTACCAAAACCAACCCGCGCCATATAGTTCCAGATTGTGAATGCGTTTTTGCGCTGAGGACGGAATATATATATGTGGCATTTTTTTTTATTCAATTGAATACAGGACTGCGCCATTAAATTGTGAGTTGGGATTCTTCAGGCGGATAGGGGCAGAGCTATATGCGCGTGGATGCTGTTGGTTACAATCCTGTGTGTGAGAAGGTTGAAATGAGGTGTATATAACAGTAGATCAGCACCTGTGCGCAGGGAAATTAGGAGGCCGAGGGCCTTACCATCGCTGTAATGAGTATCTCTACCCTATTTTGTCAAAGAGCGTGTTGATGCATCACGTATAATTGGCTTGGCGTTGATTCTAATACAATTGCCATAGCAAAGAATTTCTGAGCATTGAATTGTGCATTCCAAAGATGGAGAGAAGGCAGTGTTATAAATTGTGTGGAAAGCGTGGTTCCTGTGCGCTCCAGTTTTAGCTGAGCTGCCAGATTGTTAAAGATTGAAGGGTGCAGTAAAGCCATGGACCGAATCCTGAATGAAATGATTAAATTGTATTCTGATATGATGGGGGAATTTGACTGAGGTTGTTGATTTGAGGCGCATGCTTTACATGCATGAGCGAGAAGAAAGATCCTGGATTGCAGGCTAGCTGAGCCCTGCATCACATTCCTCAAGGTGTCAATGCCCAGGAAGCTTCCAAAATGACACTTGGATCAGGGAATTCGACTGGTGATGAGTAAGAGGTTCCAAAACTCCAAGTGGAAGCAAGAACCTCCAAGTGGACTCAAGAACTGAAGTGGGAGAGGACACTAGTCAGATCTCAAGCTGACTCATCCTCTCTCCAAAACATCTATATATGGATCTCTCCTCCATGAGATCTAGGGGCTGGAATTTGGTATTTGCAAAGAATTGCTGTTGGTTTGTGGTTAGAAACATTGGGTGTGTTATGCTTTGAAGGGAGCTGAAGAAGGAATTCCATTCTGCTGGGAAGGAGATGCTGGATTGGAGCCCTATGGGTTGTATCTCTTCCTGAACCCTGTTATTTTCAATAAAGCTATCTTGATTCTTTCCTATATGATGGTGTATTTTGTATGATTGCATTAGTATATTTGATTTACTTCTAATCCTGAATCATTTATGAATATGTGTATTTTCCTTTGTATTGTGTTCTTCTCTTGTTGCAAGTAGCTGTTCTCTTGTCACAGGTAGCTGTTCTCTTGTGATCTCGTGGGATTCAAGTAGCTGTTCTCTTGATCAAGGAGGAGGCAAGTAGCTGTGGACACACAAAGAGAAGAGGATATAGTTCGAGGGACAACCGGAAGACAACGGTGAGTCTGCCGATCTCCTCTCTTTCATATTTCATAAAGGAAGTAATCATGATAGCTGTATTCGTTTGTTGCTAAGGCGTTGTCACACCTTAGGTGGATAGGATCGTCCTGCATAGGCATTTTTCCCCACAACAAATTGGCGACTCTACTGGGGAAGAACTTGTTTATTCATTTCATTTGTGTTTCCATCATTTGTTTACTTCATAGACTTGATAGCTACTATTGAACTGCATCTTTCCCGGATGCAAAGTAAAAGTTGCTGCTTTGATCGAGTGTGTTGGACTTGTCTATGATCTAAACTAGATCCACAAATGATTTTATTGATCCTTGTGATAGTATTTAGTACCCTATCAAAGCATCCCTCTGTTTATACCTTGCTTGTGTTTCTGATTTGGCCTGAAACAGTTGATTTTTGAGCATTTTGTGACCCAGAAACCAAGGGAAACGAGAGTTTCTCTCTTCAGCGCAGGCACTGTGAAGGCAGTATGCATTTCAACGCAGGTCCCGAAGGGGCTACCTGCGCTGAATGTCAAACTGACAGTGTTAGACGTGCGCTGAACCAGTGTGGCTTTGTGCAGCTGGGGTTCTTTGTCCTTTTTTGCCCTGTTTTGATCTCTGTTTTTTCAGCCTTTAACCAAGTAGGTACTAGTCTGATAACCCTTTTCTTTGCTTGAATTCCGCCCCATTTTTTTACAAAAAGATTGTGAATGTTTTTATGTGTTTTTGGCGTCATTTACAGTCTTCCTCTGCATGAGTAAAGTAATCTTTCTGTAGCCTTTGATTCAGATCTGATTGAGAGTGATCTTAGAAGAGAGTTCATTGGCTGTTTGTTCAGATTGATTATAGTTTTACTTTTGCTTATTGGTTTGAATTTGTTCTTTTCAAAGTGTCAAAACGAGTCTTTATTTCGAAAATCGCAAAGTGATTGTAATCTCTTCTACCCTTGTTGATTTCGGAGAAAGTGAACTTGTTTATTTTGATCATTGTAAAAGAAAATTCAAATTTGTGCAAAAAGCTTTCTTTGTAGGCATTTATACTAAGAAAGTTGAAAACAAACACCTGCATTGTGCATTTTGCATTTGATAGTTTGCATGTTGGATTTAGGGAAAGTGCATTAGAGTGTGCTGATTGCTCTTTGAGAAAAGATAGTCGCTCTCTTTTCCCTTAGTAGCTAGGATTTTCAAAGTTGAAAGATAATAAAGCTTGCTTATCATCTTAGACTGCATTTAGGAATTTGTATCATACATCTCGTGGTGAACCTTGAAAGGCAAACTTTAAAAAGATCAACCTAAAATAAACTGAATGAATCTAACAACGCTTTGTAACATAACGCACAACATAGAGGTCTAGGCTAGAGACGTGTTCCGGCGTCGTTAAACATAGTGACTGTCGATCTCGAAGAAGGTGGGTGATTCCTCCTGAGAGTCGGTGGTGCTAATACAGATTGTGCTCCCACGTACCGTCGCGTATATATTGCGAGACCCCTATAGGCATATATCTTTTATCCTTAGGAAGCCGTGTCGGCCGCCCTACTAATCGCAATGCAGTGAACACAGAATTCACAAAGATCGACCACCCGTACCGTAAAAAGTATTCTGTGGTTTTGCGAAAAGTTTGGCACACCCTCTGCCTAGATCTCCAGAGCAGTTTCTTTTGGCCTTTTTCAGACTCTATAATAGAAAAAGTCCATCCGAGCATTTGTCACTTCAGGCTCGTTAAAACATCGAAGGAGACTAGAGTCATCTTTAGCTTTTTCTCGACTCTTTAAAAGTGAAAAAGAAAGTTGTGTCTAAAGTGTCGTTAATAATTTATTTTAAACGGAACAATCACCTTTTAATCCTGCGTTGATCTTTAGGTTGAAAAGATGGAGCACACCAACCAAGGAGTACCCTTGGGTGGAAATCCTAGTCCTTTCTCCTCTTGGGGAGATGTTGGTGCGCCCCACATGGCCACATTGTCGCTTCCAGGACTGAAAATTGGCCTACCAGTTTGGCTCTTTTCGACCAATGTCGTTCAGAATACCACCACTCCTAAACAATCGAGTCAACAGTTAGATCAGACAAGAGTTGCCTCCCAGCCTTCCACTTCATCTTCCTCCCCTCCTTCCTCTTCGCTTGACGGAACTGGTCGATCAAAAAATCGGGTTCCTAAGGAGAAGAAGGAGAAGAAGAAGAAAGAAAAGAAGAAGAAAGAAAAGAAGAAGAAGGAGCCTAAGGCGACTGGGGGCAAACAAGTGTCATCTAACAAAAATCCACACACCGCACTCGTAAGGCCTAAATCGCCATGCGTCATATGCAGGGGAGACCACTTCCATAGAGATTGTCCCTGTATCACACGAATACTAAGAGACTGGTCCCCCCGTTTGCACAATTTGGGAGCATCGACCTCTGATAGCCATGTCGACTGCTCACCATCAACTAGTGGGAGTGAAGCTCCAGGACAGAATGGGGAAGTTAAATTTCCCTGTAGACTGTGTGAAGGCGATCACGCCATCCACCGCTGTCCCTTCTTAGACGAGGCAAAAAGAGTCCTAGAAGATCGCCCGATTTTACGAGCGAATCTTCCTCCTGGATATCAAAGACTCCTGCCAAGTCCCTCACTAGTTGAGAATCCGGCTGAGCCACTTAGATGGTCAGCCGAAGCACCTGTCATTGAAGAAGAACTGTCTAGATCCATGCCTGACGAAAGTCAAAAGGTTGATACGGCAGTTGACCCGGTTTTTCCTTCAGAGGCTCCATCTTCGAATGACACCATCACAGAGGAGAATACAGACGACACCGTCCAAGTTCTCTTCATCAGCACTGACTCTGATGATCAAGGGGGCAATGCCACCATTCCTTTGTCGCAGGAAGGAAGGTCATCAGAGCGCTATCCGGCCGTATATTCGGTCTCGCCACCAAGCAACCTAGTTGTGTCCTTTGATTGGAACCAACTAGGCAGACCCCGGTTGCCAGCCAGTGTGCCATTCAGAATTATTTGTCAAATATAAAGAATGGTAATGGTTGGCACTATCATTGATGAGGGGGCATCTGTGAGTATCCTTTCCTCTATTGCTTGGAAAGCGCTTGGTTCGCCGGCGCTTTTACCTGAGATGAGAAATCTATCAGGTTTTGATAAAGGAACCAGTCGACCTTTAGGGATCCTCCCCAATGTGCCTATAACATTGAAAGGGAAGACCGTTGAAATGAACGTGATGGTCGTTCAAGGACCCTTGGATTATAACCTACTCCTTGGACGAGACTATATATATTGCATGGGAGATGTAGTCTCCTCACTCTTTAGAGTAATGTGTTTTCCGCATGAAGGAAGAATGGTCAAGCTCGTGGACCAACTTTCGTTTCCCGGATCACACATCGCAAATAGTCATGTGCCATCCCTAAATGGTCTATTCACGCAAGAAGTGTCTCAACCCACGGTCCGTCCTCCTGATGAGCGCGAGTAATCCGGGAGGATATGACTGGAACCCAGGGGGCATGCATCCTGGCCTGCTTCGGCAGGGAAACTTTGGGTATAGGGTAGGTTTCCGCGGGAGAATAGGACTAGTCCGTACCCCGTCCGTGGATGGAAGAGGGGTTGTTCTAGAATAAGATTCTTTTGTCAAAGTTACGTGTTTGGCACCAGTCATTCACCCTTGTCTATTTCGGTAGACATTGCCGAGGAAGTGTCTTGTTTGAAAGAGTAACGAGGCAATCTTTGGGTAACCTGAAAGAGGTAAGCCTCTCTCAATTAAAACAAATGTTTTGGCGGAGGGTAAGTAGAGGTAACCTTGAAACTCTGTTTTATACCTGGGGGCATGCAAACCTTTTAGAGTGCAAGCAAAGAGAGGTTATTTATCTGTTTTTTGGGTTAGTCATTTCCTAACTTGCATAAAGAAAGGATGAGTGAGCATAGCTTCGGTAAGGCGCAAGCTCTATAAAAAATGGGATATTTCATGAGACACTCTTATCTTATGACTGGGTAATCGAGCAGTTTTAGCATAAAGTTCATGCTCGTTAAAAAATAAACGCAAGATCCAAGCAGTTTTAACACGGTCTTCATGCTCGTTAAAAAATAAATATAAGAAGTGAGCAATGTTTGCTCCAGAGTTTAAGCTCATTTTTATCTAGAAAATGAACCTATCCCGGTAAATAACCACTGTGAATGTAATTTATCAGCCATAAAATCCTTGGTCGTGTTTGCACCTGCCACCTCCACTTTCATTTGGCCGATCGTTCACCTCCATATGATTGTTTACCCATTTTGAGGAACAGCTGCGAAGAGTGATTTCACCTAGCCATCCTTGTGACACTGCCGTGATTGGAAAATTCCAACCTGTACCTGGAATCAGTTGCTATCCTTGTTTATCACTCGTTCCTCAAAAGACGAGTCTTCTTTAAGCTCTTTTCAACTGACTCGTAAAATATGAAAAGATTGCCGAGTTTTGGCCTTCCAGCTCGTTAAAGGACAGGAAAAGCTATCCCTCCTCTAGATTTTAATCTTTTTGGACCCGAGGGATTATTGCACAAAAATGTTGAGCGCTTGTTTTATTCGGCTCGTTAAAGTTATCGAAAAATCATCCCTTCTGTATTGTTTTATACTTTTTCGGACTTAAGGGATTAGATGACGAAAAAGGAATTTTGGAGTTAACTTTATGTACCTTTTCAGACTCTCTAAAAATGAAAAGGACCGAGTTATCCTTGTCGTTAGACTCGTTAAAATTATTAAATAGCGACAAACTTGTCTTTAGACGAGAACGAGTTTCACTATCACTAAGCTCGTTAAAACATAGCGATGGGCTTGCCCGAAGGGCAGGTTATAGAACGAGCATATGTTATCCTCCTCAAGCTTGACAAAAATAAAGAGGTACTGGTCAGCAATGACTGGGGAAAAATTGGGAAAAATCAAGAAAACTTTGATGGTAGCAGGTCGCTATTGAACATGACACTTTTCCTCCGTATCACATTCGGGTTGGGTTGTTTCATTCACCGGTCACATCACCATGGTCTTGCCATACCATCCATATTTGGGTTAATGCTACCGATCCATCGCATCAGTGTTGCCATATGTTCAAGAGAAGTCGTTCAGAAAGAGTCAACCGGGTCCCATCCACTGCCATACATTATCCTTCATCCATTCATGACCGCCACCCTGAATCATATGTCACAGATTGTTTTCACCTCCATTAAAATCATTAGCTCCGTTCCGTGTCACTGATGTGGGATTCATTAAGGCCCTCCTTTGACGGATCGCTCCTTGTCGACATCAGCTCATTATCCAAGGAGTTGATCTAGGAACAACCCCTTCAGTACTTTGAAGCTTGCATGCCTCAATGGCAAGTTTCTCACTTTCGGCGACAGGTATACATCAATGACCTTCGACCAGAAGATTTTGCGTGGTGTTCGACGCCAAGTCCTTTATTCACACCACGTGAATTGTACTGTAGTACCTTGAGGGTCATTATCATTATCGGTGATTCCTCTCGCGCTTGTTAACGGTTTACATCATTGACCGGTAATCAAGCGATGTCTTTCCATGTTCGACTTCAGCGCAATTCTCACATGGATCGACTTGTACTTAGAGTGAAGATCGAACGAGTTTGAAGACCCCGGATCTAGTTTCATCCATCCGGGCTGCGATATATATTCAGGAAAGATAAAGACATTTGACATGTACATCATTGCAGCAGATGATCATCCTACTCAAAGGATGATAATTTTCACCAAAATTATCAGTCTACCATCAGATGATCGTCTGTTCTATGTACAAAAATGAATTTATAAAGCTGAGCATGGGAATGCCCGCCTCAGCTAGATCATGAAAGCATAATGAATCATAATGTATTGTATTGTATTTTATTACAGGTCTCCTCCCAGCAGATGGATGAACTTCGGACCCTCCTAGGTAAAGCATTTCACCCGATAAACGACCTCATACTTTAGGGGGCAACTGTTATAGACATTTTTGTGCCTCGCATCACTGAGCATGAAATGTCAATAATCAAGGGATCCAAAGTCCCTAAACATGTTGTTCCTACCCCTAGAGGAACAAGGCCAGCAAACCACAGCAATTAACAGAAGTTCTCCACCTGAAAACACTCAAAAACAAGGCAATTCTGGATCATGTCAACTGCTCCACTGAGCATCTGCGCTGAATTTCAACTGCTCCACTGTCTACCTGCGTTGAATGTCAACTGCAAAGAAGGCTACCTGCGCTGAGCGAGTTTGGACAAGTGGCAGAGTCATTCCTCAAGGTGTCAATTCCCAGGAAGCTTCCAAAATGACACTTGGATCAGGGAATTCGACTGGTGATGAGTAAGAGGTTCCAAAACTCCAAGTGGAAGCAAGAACCTCCAAGTGGACTCAAGAACTGAAGTGGGAGAGGACACTAGTCAGATCTCAAGCTGACTCATCCTCTCTCCAAAACATCTATATATGGATCTCTCCTCCATGAGATCTAGGGGTAGTAATTTGGTATTTACAAAGAATTGCTGTTGGTTTGTGGTTAGAAACATTGGGTGTGTTATGCTTTGAAGGGAGCTGAAGAAGGAATTCCATTCTGCTGGGAAGGAGATGCTGGATTGGAGCCCTATAGGTTGTATCTCTTCCTGAACCCTGTTATTTTCAATAAATCTATCTTGATTCTTTCCTATATGCTGGTGTATTTTGTATGATTGCATTAGTATATTTGATTTACTTCTAATCCTGAATCATTTATGAATATGTGTATTTGCCTTTGTATTGTGTTCTTCTCTTGTTGCAAGTAGCTGTTCTCTTGTCACAGGTAGCTGTTTTCTTGTGATCTCGTGGGATTCAAGTAGTTGTTCTCTTGATCAAGCGAGGAGGCAAGTAGCTGTGGACACACAAAGAGAAGAGGATCTAGTTCGAGGGACAACCGGAAGACAACGGTGAGTCTGCCGATCTCCTCTCTTTCATATTTCATAAAGGAAGTAATCATGATAGCTGTATTCGTTTGTTGCTAAGGCGCTGTCACACCTTAGGTGGATAGGATCGTCTTGCATAGGCATTTTTCCCCACAACAGTGCTCCTTCCCACCAAGTAGATCTGTGGTGGTTTTTTCTAGCAGAAGTTTTCTGGAAGGCTTTTGGGCAATTTTTGGCTAGATGGCCCGTCGCAAAGCAGGATCGAAATCTGAAGAGGACACTTTCATAATCGAGTTTCTGGTTCCACACATAGTCTTTACTTGTTGGTTTATCTCAACTGGGAATCCAACACTGAAGTCCATTTCCACACAGATGCGTGCATAGGTGGTTCTGGCATATTCCTCTGTTTCTGGGCACCTACAGTAAAATTTCCCAATTGCATTTCCAATGGCTTTTAGTGATGAAAGATTCCATAGATGCAAGGGTAGGCTTGGCAATCTCACCCAAACTGGTGCTGAGGTTATTACTGTTGTTGAGGGATATAATGATGGGTTCCATGGCTTCATGAATAGGCCTGAGTTTTCCCAAAACCAAGGGCCGGAATCTAGAATACATTGTCTGCTTTCAGGATTTTCAAAATCTACTATAAAAAAACCCCTAGCACAGGGGTAGATATTAATTTCATCAGAAATGACAGGCTTCCATACCTCCGAGATCCAATTGTGGAGAGCTGTTAGCCGCAGCCAAAAACCATTGAACCGGCAAATTAGGGCACTTTCGGAAAACTTCAAAGCCTCATCGAGTGAGGCTTGGACCACCTAGACAGTGGGAGCTGGGGCTTCACTGACGATATGGGCAGGAGCTTGCCCTCTAGAAGCGGAAGGAACTGAGCCAACAACTATTTTCGCGAAGCTGGGAGCTTCAAAGTAATATTATTTTTCAAAGTAATATTTTTATATATAAATATATTATTAGCCTTAAATGTTAGTTCAATTGATGAGTGTTGGTTGTTAATGCATTTTTCTAATGGGAGGTCGTAGACACTTCTGGGGTTAGGCTTTACTAATGGGCCACTAGGAAGTGATCCCTTTGAGTGGATTTGCCCATGGCCATCAATCTTTGGTGTCCATGAACCACACATAAAAATATTTAAATATATTACTATTGAGTTTTAAAAAATAATTAACCTTTAAAGTTAGATGAATTAAAGACGGTAAAAGAATTCTAAAATTGATTAATATTATTAAAACAAAATTATATATATATATATATATATATATATATATATATATATATATATATATATATATATCTATATATATATATATATATATATATATATATATATATATATTATTTATTTTATTTATTATGAGTTATGAATTTTATTATTTATATAAATTAAATGGCTAACAAATGTCTACAAGGTGTTAATTTTCCAGTGTAATCAATACTAGTATAGTTTTTCACAATTGATAACTAATTCTAATAATATAATCATTTTAATATAACATTCCAATCACTAAGCAGTTATATATGAAAAACTTCAAGCATTCAATTTCATCTATAGAGAAATAGAGATCATAATGAAGAGTAAAACAAGAGACAACAATCACCAGAAATTAGGTTCAAAATGAGGAAAAAACCACAAGGAAAAAACCCAGCCAATCTTTCCTTATGAGAGAGAAAATTCATTTCATCAATAGTACATCAAAATATTCCAACAAGATTCCAAAATATAACCTCAACAATATCCAAATCAAACCAATCAAAGAAGAGAGAATATGGTCAACACTAGTCAAGGTTATAGTGAGCAACAATGGGGTTGACTTTTGGCCTAAGGTAGTTGAAGGGAGAGGTTGAAATTCGATCCTAAAATTGCCTTAGAAAAATAATCAATGAAAAAGTCAAAACTTTTGTCAAAGCTTCAGTGAACCCAAGTCAACGAACCAAATACAGGAAAAAAATTTAGTCAAATTAGGTCAATGATCCTCTGTAATCTTTGGCCTCCAAAGATAGTCAAAATTTTGGTCAAACAAATTCAAACTATTCTAGGGCAACGTAAGTCAAACATATCAAAAGAAGCTAGTCAATGCAGATCAAAAAGATTATCCTTTGATTCCTTCACAAGTGTGGATGTACCTATATATTTTTTAGATCAAATGTTGTGTCCAAATGAGCTCTAATGAAATCATATTTACATGTGTTTTTGAAAGTGTATTTTCACACATGTGGGCCCAACTTGATGTAGTTTAGGCCAACTTGATCAAACTTGAAAATATGAATTTTCTTCAATAATTTTCCAAACAAAATACTAATGATAACTACACATTTTTCAACACTCCCTCTTAGCTAGGGAAGTATTTTTCATTCCCTCTCAAGATCAATCTCCCCAACCAATCCATAGGTCTCACGGACCACGACCTAATAGAAAGATCACAAATACAAGTCTCTCTCTGTGTCAATATCAATCTCCCCAACCAATTTGTAGGTATCGCAACACATAACCTAAGGGAAAGATCATCAATCTCATCATAAGAAAAGATACATAGCATCCAACACATCCCATAAGCCATAACACTATGGCATCCAAGCCAGTTCCCAGCTGACTAGTGGGATCAATCAATGAAGCCAAATTAATCATACATGGCAAATCTCTCAAACCACAAAAAAGGTCTCATTCCCCATGACCAAATGAAGGAATCGATATCTCAATCCCTGACTATATATTCTCATGACCCACGAACTAAGGGAGAGAACTCAAGGTCAATCTAGTTGACCAATATATAAGTCTCACAACACCCACCTAAGGGAGATATCACAAAATCAGTGTCCCCGACCAAACTATTATCACATTCATCATGACCTAAGGGATCATTCCATGCCTCAAAACCAAACTTCCGAACCAAACACATTGGCCTCATAGTCAGTTGACCTAAGGGGAGTGAAAATATTCCCAACCAATCCATAGTTCTCATAGATGAAACCTAAGGAATATTATCAATAAGATGATGATGTATAATCAGTGTTCCCTCTCTCTTAGAGAGGGGTTTTCAAAAACTCCATTTTTTTCTCTGAAATAAGAAAACTTCATCTAGGACTATGGGTTTGCAATACATTAGCAATATTATCATTATTAGGGATATATCAAGCCTCACAACTTCCTTCTAGACAATATTATAGATATAATAATACTTGATCTCAATGTTCTTTGACCTATCATGGAACACTGGGTTCTCAGAAAGCTTTTCACAACTTTGATTATCACAATATATAATGGTTAATTCCAACACTTAATCAAACAATCCAACAAATAGATTTCAAATACACACTACTTCATAATAGGCTGAACATGTAGTTATATACTTAGCATCAGCTATATTCAGAGCAACACAAGTTTTCTTTCTACTAGACCATGAAGCCATAGTGAAGCCCAAGCTAAAACAAAATTTATAAGCGCTTTTCCTATCATCAAAGTTTCTTTCCCAATAATATGAACTCTCACACCTAAGCTCCTTGATTAATTCATTGATTTCTCTTTGATTTTTGGCCAATTATTTATCTTTGTTGGATAATAAAATCCTTAACTTATTAACTTCATCATTCATTGATAGGCTTTCCACAGTTGTAGCCAAATTGTCTGCTAGAGCATGTATGGAGATAGTTTCTCCATTTCCTTTAGCTTTCAAACTAGTTACTTCTAATTTTAATAACATGTCTTTATCCTTGTACTATTAAGTCCCCTGAGTGACTTCATAAAATTTCTTCACTGTCTCCTCTTTTTGTTTCTCAACTTCCATCAACTCCATTGTCAGAACAAGATAGGCCTCTCATTTATTTTTCTTGTCGGGAACTTGATTTGTTTGTTCTTTTCATCCAATATCATCTTGTATTCTTGGAACTGATTCTATGTTAAAAGCCACAAAGGGAAAGTTTGGATAGGCCTATTTTATTGTATGTTCTTAGTAATTCCCCTAGCATTGAAAGAAAATCATTTCCCAAAGAATAGAAAAGGATATGTGATTCAACTAATTTCATATAGATGTGCAAGTAAATATTTTGAATATGCACAATTTCTGTATATGCGCATATCTTCCATATGTTCAAATATCTTCAATATATGCGCAACTTCCGGGTATGCGCAACTTTCGTATACACAACTTCCATATATGTGCAAATATGAAAATTGTACATATACAGAGGATATGTGCATATATAAAAATTGTGCATATATGGAAGATATGCGATACAGAAAATGCAGATATATAAAAGGCATGTGACTTATGCATATGCACATCTTTCGTATATGCACGTATCTTTCGTGTATGCATGTATCTTCCATATATGCACAACTTTCATATATGTGTAGCTTCCGTATATGCCAACTTTTGTATACATGCATATCTTCCATATATGCACATATCTTTTGTATATTCATATGTTTTGTGTGCACATATATCTTCCGTATATGTGCACATCTTCTGGACATGCACACTCCTTTGCACAATTTCAACCTCCGTATATACAAAACTTCCATATATGTGATACAAAAGATGCACATATAGAGAAGTTGTGCAACTTTTGTATATGTACGTGTTTTCTATATATGCACATATCATTCATGTATTCACATATATCAAAGTTGTGCATAAATGAAATATATGGAAGTTACACATATACATAAGATATGCATATATACGGAAGTTGCACATATATGAAATTTCTGCATATACAGAAGATGTGCACATATGGAGGTTTTTGTATATGCATATTACAGAAATTGTGCATTGGTTTTTTTATATTTATAACTTCTATATATGTGTATAAATGGAAGATGTGCATATACAAAAGATATGTGAATATATAGAAGTTTTCCATATACGGAAGATATGTGCATATATGGAAGTTGTGCATATATGTGATGCAAAACCGAGAGGAACAAATTAACTAACAAACAATTCATCGAATTAATTTATCGGAAAACTTGGGTCTACAAATGAATTACATGGCTATTTATTCTGGAGGAGGAAACCTCCTGAATTCCTCAAAGAGAGAACTCCTTCCTAGATATTTGGAGGAAGTTTAGAGAAATCCTCTCAATTCTAGAAATCTATCATAACTACTTAATCTCCAGGAAATTCTAGAAGTCTTCATAAAATCTAGAATTTTCTAAGATTCTGCAAATTAATTAAATAAATAAATGCTCCTGCATCATACTACTGACGGGAAGAAGATACATTCATACATTTTTCTTCTAGAGTTCTTCAATATTGGTACCATATTTTGAAATCTCTATTGTTTTCATCCAAGTAGCATCTTCGACTGGCTAATTCTTCCATTTAACAAAGTATTGAAAATACTCTTTATTCCTGGTCTTTTTAGCCACCCTTTTATTGATTATTTGATTCAATCCAGTTTGTTGGTGTTGAAGGTAGTTGCTTCTCCCACTGAACTTTATTACTAGCAGGTGCATCTATAGAATCATTTATTGGTTCCTTAAAGGGATATAGATATGAAACATTAAATATTGGTGAGATGCCAAAGCCTTTGGGTAGTTCTATTTCATAAGAATTAGAGGAAAATTTCCTCAAAATTTTGCATGGTCTGATATTTTTCAGTTTTAACTTATTATATTCCCCTTTAGGAAATCTTTATTTCCAAAAATGTGCCATAACCAAATCCCCAACTTGAAAATCTTTTGGAATCTACTCTTCGTTTATACTTGTTGTTTCTTTCTTGTAATTGTTGCTTGACTCGGTCCTGTATTTCCTGCATACTGGCTGCAAAATCTTCACCATATGCACTTCTAAATTATTTTTTTCCAAGGTTCCTTAACTCATAAATTCCTCTTGGATGCATTCCATAAACAATTTGGAATGGACTCAATTATGTGCTTTTGTTAGCTGAGTCTTTATATGCAATTTTTTCTTGAGCAAGTACCCAATCCCATTGTTTGGAGTGTTCACTTACAAAACTCCTCAAGATATTTCCAAGACTTTTATTTACCTCCTATGTCTGACCATCCATTTGGAGATGATATGTTGAACTAAAGTTGAGACTAGTTCCTAAATTTTTCCATAAATTTCTCTAAAAATGGCCCACAAACTTGGTGTCTCTATCAAGAAAACCACTTGTAGGTAATCCATGCAATCTAACTATTTCTACGAAGAAACTTTTTTCTATGTTAGTTGCATCATTTGTCTTTCTATGGGCTATAAAGTGTGTCAATTTTGAGAATTTGTCAACAATAACAAATATTGAGTCACTTCCTCTTTGTGTTTTGGTCAATCCTAGTACAAAATACATGCTTATAGAGTCCGATGGTTGATTTGGTATTGGTAAGGGTTGATATAGTCCAATATTATGACTTCTTCCTTTTGTATATTGACATATGCTACATCTTTCTGTTCGAAATAATACTGGGGGGGGCCTGAATTAGTAGTAGCAAGTCAATTACTTTTTCTTTTCATACTCAAGTTCATATACACTACTTCAGTGAAGGGAACTTGCGTGTACACACAATTATGTTTAAGGCAACTAGTGTATATCTAACAAACTTATGATTCAGTTAATTCATCATATGTTGATCTTTAATAAGTGCATCAATACTTCATTAACCATTAAAACAGTGACTAGGTGCAGTAAAAACAGAATAGAACATCACACATAAGAAACACACATGAACACCATGATTTAAGGTGGAAACCCAATGCGGGACAAAAACCACCTGCTGCTATCTTCTTTAATATAAGAAAAACCTATTTACAATCTTGTACTAGCACAGACTCATACCAGTATGCAGGCACCCACCTACAGAAGGCTATAACCTTCTCTCATTCTCCAGCTGCTACTAGAAGGGAGCTACAACCCCCTAGCTCTTGTACTAGCCGATATGTTTACTAGTACGTAGGCGTCGGCTTACTGAAGGCTCCAACCTTCACTCATTTTCCAGATACCACCGGAAGGGAGCTCCAACCCATTGGCTCTTGTACTAGCCAATATGTTACCAGTACATAGGTGCCAGCCTATAGAAGGCTACGACCTTCTCTCTTCCTCTAGGGACCATGTTTCATAAATTTTCAAACTGAATACTCCTGGAACACAACACCATAATCTGAAGGCCACATTTCATCCAATTTTCATTCTGGACCCATCAACAACAATGAAGCACAAAATCAATCACCACCATCAACTACACCTGCATCATCATTCTCTGAATCACCCAACATGTGAATCACTGAAACTTGTCATTAAAACACAGTCACCAGAACACAAAGCAAAACCCAGAACTCTACAGCAACAACTAGATCCAACTGCAACTTCAAATATCATATTTCATAATGTATACGTTACTATAATGAGCCGAACCTGCGTGTATACACACTTTTACCAAGGGGAACCCGCGTTCAGATCTGCAAATATTTACTCATAACTTTGCAGCTATTCCAAACATCAGTCATACCCAGATCATAACATTTATACAATAAAATATGCGTCAGTAATTCAGATCTAGTCTATCCATGATCAAACCACATAAAGATAATACATTCCAATCCTTAAGATCCTGAGCCATCATCCATCATCATCCACATAGGTGCATCCTTAGTTCAGATCGAGCAAAGCATCACAAACCCATAGCCTGCATACTAGATCTCACACTTCATTAGTTATTCAATACTTGCTCCTCTTTCACCACTGGGCCTAATGATCTTCTCCTCCTTATATAGTCTTAGGCCTTTCTCAATACCATGGACCAAAACCACTTAGGACCAATACCTTAGACCAAATACCTAGGGTCAATACCTCGGACCAAATACCATGGACCAATACCATGGATCAAAATACCATGGACCAAATACCTTGGACCAAAACTTAGTTTTCCAAGATATACATGCTTTTCATTTGGTGAAAGTGTGTGTGTACATTATACGCTCCTTTTGGTTTGTTAACCCGTGTGTATACGCTTCTTTGTCACAGTGAACCTGTGTATACCTCTCTTTCTTCATTCTTTGTAGTCTGAATTGTAATTCTTTGTTACTGTACTGAGAACAGCCATCTGAGTGAGTTGCTATCAAGGCCAACACCTATATCATAATGTCAACAATCTTCCCCTTTGGACTTGATGGCAACAAGAACACCAAGTCACTCTCCCCCTTTGACATCAAGGGAAAAGGGCGGACCAAGATATTCTCTTCTTTTGATATACATGCTTAGCTGCACCAAACTATTCATGTTCCCCCTGAGTACATGCTGAAATCTATGATTGGGCTCCCCCTTTGTACATGCTTAGATGCACCAAACTATCCATGCTCCCCCTGAGCACATGCAAAGTCTCCAAAAATAATTTTCAAAAGAATAACATGACTCTACAACTCAAATAAGTGAGTATGACCTTCCTATCACCAATGACTCATACATACATTAATCTCCCAACCAAGTGGGGATACACCAATTTGACTCATACACCCAAACAAGTGGGGATATACCAAATGTTTATACATGACTAAAAATATAAATCAATACATCACCCTTCCCATGCATGGTGGGGTTACAACTTAGGTCTTTTCATGACCTCTACATCAAATGATATACATGACTTTAATAACAAAGACCAACAACCTAGACAAGACCATGATAGTCATTAGCAACCATCATACACCATATATGATCTACACCATAAGCATCATCAACAACATCCAGACCTGTAACCTGCAATAGCATGCCACTTAAGTAATCATCCATGAATCTGATCTGAATACCAAAAATGCGACCCCAAGTGTCATAACAGGATGTATCATTTAGCCACATACGCATAATCACCAAAGACTTCTAACCATAATGCCAACAATGCATTATTCGAAGCATATGCTCCCCCTGAACCTGTTCCATTTGTTCACTGTCAGATGATCATACATATATCAGCAAGAAGTATCAAGGCATCGTCATCAATCATATATACATCAAGTTAACTTGTGAGGATCAAAAGCACTTCTAAATAACATCTTATGAGTACCAACACATTTCCGCACATCATCAGCAGATTGTAACAATCATCAAACAGAGAAAATAATTGACTGAACCATATCAGACCCTTTTTCCTGAGTCTGTCCCACTAATTTTCCTCAAACCAACATATACGCAACTGTGTAGCTTCGAAGTCGCGTATATACATGACTTGTCTTCATGAAACTTGCGTATGAGATTTAGAACATTGAAGTTTCACACTTTCAGCTCCCTCTGAGTTTGTCATGTCTGTATACTCTGCTATGCCACATCTTTTTGACTGTACTTCCTTCTTCTTCCATATCTTCGATGTTTTCTCCCTTTGGTATGGTGGTTGAAATTCTCATGCATTCCTTTGCTATATGTCCAAACTTGTTACAAGCATAACATCTTACATGTTTCATATTCCTTCTATAGCAGTCAATGGTTTTGTGACCAAACATATTGCAAGAAAAACAATACCCCTTAAAGTACCTGGAACGTGATGATTTTTCTGTGTGACAGTCTTGAACCATTCTACTTCTGCAACTGGCTGCAACATGTCCAAAATTATGACATATAAAACATTCAAAATTATTCATCGGAGGAAATAACCATCTATCACTTCCACAGTTATGAGTAAAAGTTTTTCTTTGAAGACTTTCTTTCCTTGGTTGTTGATGGGGTTGACCTCTCATCTCCTGGTTGAGTATTTCATATTTTGCATTAGAATTCCTTGCCTCACCTTGTGAGCTAGATTCACCTTCAACAGATTCATAAAAACCAAGACCCGTTTTGATAGCAGGAGATCTTTGACTACTAAGAATATCATCCAAAGTCTTAGTACTATCTTGAAATTGTAACAGTTTATCCTTTTCTTCTAATTTACCTTTCAAGATGTTTACCTCAACTTGATGTTGTTCTTCCTTTTCCAGATATTGCTTCTTCAAGATTTCCTCAGACTTTCTTCCTTCTTCCACTTGTTGCCTTAGTTTGAGAATCTCCTCTTCTTGTTCTTTATTTGCTTGAGGTAGTTCTTCATTCTGCTTATTTTTTAATTATATCACTTCATCCTACAACATTTGACATACTTTGAAGGCACACTCCCTTTTGTTAAATATATCTTGTTTATCTATGATTTTATCTGGTAACTTCTTCTTTGAGGGCACACTCCCTTTTGTTAAATATATCTTATTGATCTATGATTTTATCTGATTCTTCATTTGCTTGTTCATCTTGAGGTGATTTGGAATCTGAATCCTTTCTTCCATCTAACGGCCAATTGTCTCTCCTACTGTCACCATTCCTTTGAGTTGTGTTCTTCTTCTAAGGTGCTTTCTTCTCTAGCTTCTTTCCCATTGTTTCTACGGATCTCCTTCAAGCGATCAAGGTTTTGCCAAAGGACCTACTCTAATACCAATTGTTGGAAATAATACTGAGGGGGCAGGGGGGGGGGGGGGGGGGGGGCGCTGAATTAGTATTAGCAAGTCAATTACTTTTTATTTTCTTACTCAAATTCATATACGCTACTTCAGTGAAGGGAACTTGCGTGTACACACCACTGTGTTTAAGGAAACTAGCGTATATCCAGCAAACTTATGCTTCAATTAATTCATCATATGTTGATCTTTAATCAGTGCATCAGTACTTCATTAACCATATAAACAGTGACCAGGTGTAGTAAAAACAGAACAGAACATCGCACATAAGAAACACACATGAACACCAAGATTTAAGGTGGAAACCCAATACGAGACAAAAACCACCTGCTGTTGTGTTCTTTAATATAAGAATAACCTGTTTACAATCTTGTACTGGCGTAGACTCATACCAGTACGTAGGCACCCACCTGCAGAAGGCTACAACCTTCTCTCGTTCTCCAGCTGCTACTGCAAGGGAGCTACAACCCCTTAGCTCTTGTACTAGCCGATATGTTTACTAGCACATAGGCGCTGACCTACTGAAGGCTCCGGCCTTCACTCGTTTTCCAGCTACTATTGGAAGGGAGCTCCAACCCCCTGGCTCTTGTACTAGCCAATATGTTTACTAGTACGTAGGCACCAGCCTATAGAAGGCTACGACCTTCTCTCTTCTTCCAGGGACCACGTTTCATAAATTTTCAGACTGGATACTCCTGGAACACAACACCATAATCTGAAGGCCACGTTTCATCCAATTTTCATATTGGACCCATCAACAACATTGAAGCACAAAATCAATCACCACCATCAACTTCAGCTACATCATCAATCTCTGAATCACCCAACAACTAAATCACTGAAACCTATCATCAAAACACAGTCACCAGAACACAGAGCAGAACCCAAAACTCTGCAGCAACAACCAGATGCAACTGCAACTTCCAATATCATATTTCATAATGTATACACTACTCTGATGAGTCGAACCTGTGTGTATACGCACTTTTACCAAGGTGAACCCATGTACAAATCTGCAAATATTTACTCATAACTTTGCAGCTATTCCAGACACGAGTTATACCCAGATAATAACATTTATACAATAAAATATGCGTCAGTAATTCAGATCTAGTTTATCCATGATCAAACAACATAAAGATAATACATTCCAATCCTTAAGATCCCGAATTATCATCCATCATCATCCACAAAGGTGCAACCTTAGTTCATATCGAGCAAAGAATCACAAACCCATAACCTGCATAATGGATCTCACACTTCATTAGATATTAGATACTTTCTCCCCTTTCACCACTTGGCCTAATGATCTTCTCCTCCTTAAATAGTTTTGGGCCTTTCTCAATACCATGGACCAAAGCCACTTAGGACCAATACCTTGGACCAGATACCTAGAGTCAATACCTCAGACCAAATACCATGGACCAATACCATGGATCAAAATACCATGGACCAAATGCCTTGGACCAAAACTTAGTTTTCCAAGATATACGTGCTTTTCATTCGGTGAAAGTGCGTGTGTACATTATACGCTCCTTTTGGTTTGTTAACCCGCATGTATACGCTTATCTGTCACAGTGAACTTGCGTATACCTCTCTTTATTCATTTTCTGTAGTCTAATCTGTAGTTATTTGCTACTGTACTGATAACTGTCATCTGAGTGAGTTGCCATCAAGGCCAACACCTGTATCATAATGCCAACAATCTCCCCCTTTGGACTTGATGGCAACAACAACACCAAGTCACTCTCCCCCTTTGACATCAAGGGCAAAGGGTGGACCAAGATATTCTCCTCTTTTGATATACATGCTTAGCTGCACCAAACTATTCATGATCCCCCCGAGTACATGCTGAAGTCTCTGATTGGGCCCCCCCTTTGCACATGCTTAGATGCACCAAAGTGTCCATGTTCCCCCTGAGCACATGCAGAGTCTGCAAAAATATTTTTCAAAAGAATAACATGACTCTACAACTCAACTAAGTGAGTATGACCTTCCTATCACCAATGACTCATACATACATTAATCTCCCAACCAAGTGGGGATACATCAATTTGACTCATCCACCCAACCAAGTGGGGATATACCAAATGTTTATACATGACTGAAAATAGAAATCATTACATCATCCTTCCCATGCATGGTGGGGTTACAACCTAGGTCTTTTCATGACCTTTACATCAAATGATATACATGAATTTTATAAAAAAGACCAGCAATCTAAACAAGACCATGATAGTCTTCAGCAACTATCATACACCATATATGATCTGCACCATAAGCATATGTGAATAACATCTAGACCTGTAACTTGCAATACCATGCCACTTAAGTAATCATCCATGAATATGATCTGAATACCAACAATGCGATCCCAAGTGTCATAGCAAGATGTATCATTTAGCCACATATGCATCATCACCAAAGACTTCTAACCATAATGCCAACAATGCATTATTCAAAGCATATGCTCCCCATGAACCTGTTCCATCTGTTCACTATCAGATCTGATCATGCATATATTAGCAAGAAGTATCAAGGCATCATCATCAATAATATATACATAAAGTTAACTTGTGAGGATCAAAAGCACTTCTAAATAACATCTTATGAGTACCAACACATTTCCACACATCATCAGCAGATTGTAACAATCATCAAACAAAGAAATACTTGACTAAACCATATCAGACCCTTTTTCCTGAGTCTGTCCCACTGATTTTCCTCAAACCAACATATACGCGACTGTGTAGCTTCGAACTCGCGTATATACGTGAATTGTCTTCATGAAACTTGCGTATGAGATTTAGAACACTGAAGTTTCACACTTTTAGCTCCCTGTGAGTTTGTCATGTCTGTATACTTTGCTATGCCACATCTTTTTTACTGTACTTCCTTCTTCCTCCATATCTTCGATGTTTTCTCCCTTTGGTATGGTGGCTGAAATTTGCTCATGCATTCCTTTGCTATATGTCCAAACTTGTTACAAGCATAACATCTTACATGTTTCATATTCCTTCTATAGCAGTCAATGGATTTGTGACCAAACATATTGCAAGCAAAACAATATCCCTTAAAGTACCTAGAATTTGACGATCTTTCTGTGTGACAATCTTGAATCATTCTACTTCTGCATCTGGCTGCAACATGCTCAAAATTATGACATATAAATGTTGGAAATAATATTGAGAGGGGGGGGGGGGAATCAGTATTAGCAAGTCAATAAATTTTCATTTCCATAATCAGATTCATATGTGCTACTTCAGTTAAGGGAACTTGCGTGTACACACAACTGTGTTTAATGCAACTAGCGTATATCCAGAAAACTTATGATTCAGTTAATTCATCATATGTTGATCTTTAATCAGTGCATCAGAACATCATTAACCATATAAACAGTAACTAGGTGCAGTAAAAATAGAATAGATCATCACACATTAGAGACACACATGAACACCATGATATAAGGTGGAAACCCAATGCGGGACAAAAACCACCTGCTGCTATTTTCTTTAACATAAGAAAAACCTGTTTACAATCTTGTACTGGTGCAGACTCATACCAGTACACAGGCACCCATCTGCAAAAGGATACAACCTTCTCTCATTCTCTAGCTTTTACTAGAAGTGAGCTACAACCCCCTAGCTCTTGTACTAGCCTATATATTTACTAGTACGTAGGCGTTGGCCTACAGAAGGCTACAACCTTCTCTTTTCTTCTAGGGACCATGTTTCATAAATTTTTAGACTGGATCCATCAATACAAAATCAATCACTACTGCAATACAGCCATCAACTATATCTGCATCATCAATCCCTGAATCACCCACCAACTGAATCACTGAAACCCTATCATCAAAACACAATCACCAGAACACAGACCAGAACCTAGAACCACTAGAACCGACATCGACCTCAAATATCAAATATCATAATGTATATGCTACTTGGCTGTGTCGAACCAACATGTATATGCTCTTTCACCAAAGGGAACAAGCGTATGGATCTGAAAATAATTACTTATACCTTCACTGCAATTTTCTACTTCAAATATACCCAGATCATCAGATATAAAGGATAAGACATGCGTCAACATTTAGATCTGAACTATTCATGTTCATACCATATAATGATAATTCATTTTAGTCTTCATGATCCCTGTCCATCAACCTTCATTCGCCACATAGGTGCATCCTTAGCAAAGCATCACATACCCATAACCTGCATAGTAGATCTCACACTTCATCAGATATTCATCAGTTGCACACATTGGCCTAATGATATTCTCCTCGTTTTATAGTCTTAGGCCTTACTCAATACCATGGACCAAAACCACTTACCTTGGACCAGATACCTAGGGTCAATACCTCGGACCAGATACCATGGACCAATACCATGGATCAAAATGCCATGGACCAAATACCACTGATCAAAACTTAGTTTTCCAACATGTACGCGCCTTTCCCTGTGAAAGTGTGTGTGTACATTATACGCCCCTTTTGGTCTGCTAACCCACGTGTATATGCCACTTTGTCACGGTGAACCTGTGTATACCTCTCTCTGATCGTTAATTTTTTGTTATTGACCCGCTGCACTATGATCTATCATCTGAGTTAGTTGCCATCAAGGAGAACACCTATAACTTACTTGTATCATAATGCCAACAATCTCCCCCTTTGGACTTGATGGCAACAACCACACCAAGTCACTCTCCCCATTTGACATCAAGGGCAAAGGGCGAACCAAGATATTCTCTCTCTTTGATATACATTGTGTTGTCCATACTCCCCCTGAGTACTTGCTAAAATCTCTGATTGAGCTCCCCTTTTGTACATGCTAAGATGTACCAATCCGTCCATGCTCCCCCTGAGCACATGCAGAGTCTGCAAAAATATTTTTCAAAGAAATAACATGACTCTACAACTCAACTAAGTGAGTATGACCTTCCTATCACCAATGACTCATACATACATCAATCTCCCAACCAAGTGGGGATACACCATGTTGACTCATCCATCCAACCAAGTGGGGATATACCAAATGTTTATACATGACTGAAATAAACATTATTACATCATCCTTCCCATGCAAAGTGGGGTTATAAATTAGGTCTTTTCATGACCTTTACATCAAATGATATACATGACTTTTTACAACAATGACCAGCAATCTAAACAAGACCATGATAGTCATCAACAACTATCATACACCATATATGATTTGCACCATAAGCATCTGTCACCAGCATCTAGACCTGTAACCTGCAATACCATTTTCTTGGCCAACCAACAATAAGTAGCAAGATGTATCATTTAGCCACATAAGCATCATCACCAAAGACTTCTAACCATAATGCCAACAATGCATTATTCGAAGCATATGCTCCCCTTGAACATGTGCCAACCAACACATACCATGATTGAACCATATCATACTTCTTTTCCTAAGTTTGTCCTACTTATTTTTCTTCAGAGAACCATATACGTGACTGTGCAGCCTCTAACTCGTGTATATACGTGGCTTTTCTTCATAATATCTGCATATGCAAATTGGAATACTGACGGTTTACACTTTCAGCTTCCCCTGGGTCTGTTATGTCTACTAACTGAGTTATGCCACATCTTTTTGACAATAATTATGTCTTCTTCAATACCTCGGATTGGGATGATGTATGCTCCTTTTGCTTTGGTGTCTGAATTTTGCTCCTACATTCCTTTACTTTATGTCCAAACTTGTTACATGCATAACATCTTACATGTTTCATATTCCTTTTATTGAAATCAATAGCTTTGTGACCAAACATATTGCAAGCAAAATAATA
This sequence comes from Pinus tabuliformis, assembly GCA_031772625.1. Taxonomy (NCBI): domain Eukaryota; kingdom Viridiplantae; phylum Streptophyta; class Pinopsida; order Pinales; family Pinaceae; genus Pinus; species Pinus tabuliformis. Next base: position 1,729,918,635 of record CM062818.1, on the reverse strand, counting down.
TCCCTTAAAGTACCTGGAACGTGATGATTTTTCTGTGTGACAATCTTGAACCATTCTACTTCTGCATTTGGTTACAACATGTCCAAGATTATGACATACATAACATTCAACATTATTCATCGGAGGAAATAACTGTCTATCACTTCCATAGTTAGGAGCAAAAGATTTTCTTTGAAGAATTTCTTTCCTTGGTTGTTGATGGGGTTGACCTCTTATCTCCTTGTTGAGCATTTCAGGTTTTGCATTAGAGTTCCTTGCCTCACCCTATGAGCTAGATTCACCTTCAACAGATTCATAAAAACCAAGACCAGTTTTGATAGCAGGGGATCTTTGACTACTAAGAATATCATCCAAAATATTAGTACTGTCTTGAAATCGTAACAGTTTATCCTTTTCTTCTAATTTACCTTTTAAGATATTTACCTCAACCTGATGTTGTTCTTCCTTTTCTAGATATTGTTTCTTTATGTTTTCTTCAGCTTTTCTTCCTTTTTCCACTTGTTGCCTTAATTCAAGAACTTCATGTTCTTGTTCTTCAAGAGCTTCTTCATTTTGCTTCTTTGATTCTTCAAGATCTTCTTTTAGAGAGAGGATCTTAGATTCAAGTCTCTAGATTGTTATGCTCTGATCTTTTATTTCATTTCTTAATGATATCACTATATCTTGTAGCTGCTCCCTTACTCTGGTTACTGTCTCTAGCTGATCTTTTAATCTGGTAACTTCTTCTTTTTCTACCTAATTATTTTCATATGCCATGAGATGTTTAATTTCTTGATTTTCCTCATCACTATTGGACAAGCCATCACTATTATCATGAGTATAATAACTTCTATTACCTTCTTCAGACATCTTTCCTTTGTTATGAGGGTATCTAGCAGCGTAATGACCAACTCTAACACAAGAAAAACATTTGAAAGGTAGCTTACCTTTGAATCTTCCAGATACCCATTGAAGCTTCTTAACAAAATTTACCTCATATTCTTCTTCTGAAATGTATCCTGATTCATTGAGTTTTTCTTTTCCCTTTCTTGGTACTTTAAATGCGGCTTCTCTCATATCTGATGGTCCTCCTTTTCTCATTTCAAAAGCAGTTAAGATTTCGTGAAGCTGCGTCATAGTGATTGGTGGGCTCCAGTATTGCAACAATAATGCTGCAACTCCTGGGACTCCCTTCTTTACTTTTATCAACCCGGTAGTTCGTAACAAACTTGGAAGCGACGGTGCTATATGCATAAGTACTAGCTCTTACCGTAGCTGTCACTTGGTCAACTGGCACAAGTCCGCTAGGAGATTAAGCCAAATTCTATGAGCTCTGAGAAGAAGCTTTTTAACTGATGGATGAAAGCTAACTCAAAGAAGGTTTTTCTACTTGCAGAAAGAAACTGGAGAGTTGAAAGGAAACATAAACCCTAGCAAACCCTAATTTTACCAGCTAGCCCTACTGATGCAAAAAAGAGGATGCAAGCTACTAAAAGAGATTCCATTGACTCCTAAGAAGGTAAAATGCATGTGTCTAAGCTACTTCTACAGTAACATCTGAAAAACATCTTTTTGTATTTTTGAATAAGTTGCCAGAATTATTATGCATGCGATTTAATTGTTTTTGACTGTGCAGAGGTGGATTGGTGAGAGGAAATTCTTGGAGGAGGTCGAGAAGGTTCAGAGGGGGCCTAAGGGGTCCCTAACACCCTTCCAGAGAGTTTCAAAAAGTTTGGCTATCAAGAAACCTCATTCGTGAGCTTCTACAGGAAGTATGCAAAGGTTCTACAGTATGTTCTGGAATTTCTACAGGATGTCTGTAATTTTCTACAGGATGCTCAGAAATGGGATTTTGGAGGATGGATGGAGAGAGAAATGTGAATGAGTGAGTATGGAGGTAGGGCAAGGGTGTGAGGAGGTCCAGGACTTGGTGGATGGAGCTAAGGAGAGATGAAGATGGCTGGATTTGTTCAAGGAGGAGTGAAGCAATGTTGCACAAAAATTAGGGTTATGTGAGCGAAAGTGGAAAACGTGAGGCAAGAACCGCGTTAGGGGATGGAGTAGATGGGATTGATGGAGTATGGGTAGATAGAGAAGTGGTACGGGTGCTATGCAAGTTGTTTCTCCAACTGAACCAACGAAGACTTGGAAAATCGGAGACCTAGTTATGTTAACCTAATCTGATCTAGCTAACAGTAAAGAGAATGAACAGAAGTTTATTTGCAATGAAACCATGTATGATAACTAGGCAATGAAGCAATCAAGAGTCTGAACATGTAACCAACTTCTGCAAATAAAAATTGAACACTAATGATTGCATGGCGAAGCAAAGACAATGTTTTTGGGTGGCAGCAAGGTCACCTTGATCCCAGCTCCGGATCCCACTGAGGGAGAGGTGAAATCAGAGGTGCTTGATGGCCTTTTTCTAAAGATCTTCCATATGATTAACCTATCAACTAAATCTGAAAATGAAAAGCCTATCTAATCATCAACAATGACCTAGGTAATCAGTAAGATTTTAATCTACTTAACAGAAATTATTTTGCAAAGACATAAAAAGAAAATAACAATACATAAAGGAAGCCTTGGCACTTGGGTTGGGCCCAACCCCAAGAGCTATAGGCTCCTAAAGAAAACTCAGAACTGATGCCAAATAGAGCTGCTTTTCATTACCCAAAAATAATCATGTCACAAGAAAGTTATACAACAGTAGCTACAAAAAACGAGCTGAGACAATGATAGCACTATAGTGCAAAACCCAACAGTTCCAAAAGTAAACTATGAAGGCTCAGGTCTTCCTATTTATGCACTACGAGGGTCCTAGCAGCCCTCCTTAACTCAAGGGACTCAGCTATTCAAACTGCCAATAAACAGTCACTCTTCACAAAGTTGTTCCGCTGCCTTTAGGATTCATTTTGGTGGCCTGCTAAGCTCCGATTTGAGGGTGGAGATTTCGAGGAAGGGCCATTTAATGCAAGACACAACCTCCCTACAAATCCTCACCCTTGCTCCCTCATGCTTGGCTGTCACCTGGCTCATAATTGCTTGGCTTTGCTCCAAAATTTGTCCAAAAAACTTGAAATAACCACGTATTAGCCTCCTTGGTAAAGTGACCACCCTTATTCGTTCAAATAACATAAACATACTAAAAAAACATGCATAATCTATGAAAAATGGTGGATTGGTCAAGAACAATTAGGCAAAATGAGCCCAATAAGTTACCCAATTTGGGGCTCATCATCACCCCCCTGCTAAATGGGTTGCTCATCCTCTGAGCAACTAGTCCAGCTCCTCATCCTTTATTGCCTTGATCGCCTCTCTCACATCCCAGGCCTCCGCGGTGAGATCTTCTTCCCAGTCATGAAATCTTGCTTTCCTTTCCACTTCCTCCCACTGTTTATTTTCCTCCTCTTCCTTAACTCCTTCTAGCAATCCCAAAAGCAAGGGAGGACTGAACTTCAGGCCGATCCAATTGGCCTACAGATTTTGCATCAACTGTTTGTAGAGAGGTACCCTTGCCAAGGCCTCCCTCATCCTGGTGGGAGAGTGGTATTCCCTTATCTTCAAGCTATGAGGTAGTGTGCTCCACCGCCTTGTGCAGGCATGAAGGCAGTTATCCCCCAACAGTCTCTCCATGTCCTCAAAGTGGGCAATAGCTTGAGCCTGTTGCTCAATGTATTCTGGTAAATCCTGAGGGTTGTTGGCCAAGTGCTGGTGGGCACTTATCACTATTTAGGCATCATCCGGCTCTGCTCTGATCATTAGTGGCTCACTGAGTTCTCTACCTATGATACTGCGAACCTCTGCTGCTCTTTTTCCTCATGATTCATCCAAGAGGCCATGGCCATAAGTTGGACATCTCCTATCACCATGCTGGGTTCCCATGCATTCATGTTTGGAAGGGCTAAGTTGTGCAAATAAAAATTTGATAATTTTGCCTTGTCCTCTGATGAGCTACTGCCACATAAAGCTACAAATTGATGATAATTTTGAAATGGAGTGATTCCCCTTTGGGCCAAGGTGTTAATCTGAAACTGTAACCACTGATCCTTAAGGTATAGGGCGTATGATTTGGTAGGCTACCTACATTGCAGAGCTTCCATCGCCCAGCTGGACATGCAGGCTAGTTGGGCCTCCTTTTCTTGTACTTGTTGTTTCAGAGACTGTATCTCCTGGCCTACTTGCAAGTCCTTCTCTTGTACCTGTCTAGTTAGTGTTTCAATTTCAGCCTGCATCCCTTCTCTTCTCTGTTGTTCATCAGGGGTTTCTTTGTATATTGTGGGTTCCTCCTATTGTTGTTGTTCTCCCAAGATGTGAGGCTTGTCTTCCTTCTTCTGTCCCTGTAGCTGTAGCTATTGTTTAAGCAGCTCATTTTCTTCCTATAGCTTGGCCTGCTGGCTGCTCTCCACATGTCATACCATAGCCAATTCCTTTCTCGCCTCTTTGAGTTTTTCCTCCAGGGGACCTATATCTGCCACACCCTTGGACTTAGCGATCTTCATCCAAGTGTGGGTCCTCACTCTCTCTTCTTCTAGTGCAAGGAAAAGTGGCACTGTGAATTTTTGGGGAATGATATTTTCGACCTCTAAGAAGTTATAGTAGGAGTCCAAGTTGGGCTGGGGGCTAGGTTCAACAATGTTCTCCACCTTTCCTTCCTCCTGTGGTGATTTAGCTACCTCTCCTTCCATTTCTTCGGTCTCCTTTAGCCTAGCCAGTGTTTCCTGTAGAACAGTCTCAGCATCCTGTAGAGAGGCCTTTGTGTCCAACATTTTCATTCTTTCTCTCCAGGTGGATGTCTTTGGGCTTCCCCGTTCATAGGTGATGGATTCGTTCGAGGGAGACCTCTCCTTTTGTGTAGCTAGGGTGTCTAAAATCGTGATTGGCTCTTTTGGCGGTGGCTGGGGTCTACCAGTTTTTATCTGCATGCTCCTTCTTGCCTTAAAATACATGGAAGGCTCCCTCTTTCACTTCCCTTTTTGCTTTGGAGATGTACTTAGGGTAGCCAACACAGCTGTTGCCTCCCTGGCTAAAATCTCAGGCGATTTTTCCTTTTGTTGCCCTGTCTCCATGCTTCCTATAGAAAGTCTTGTGTCGATTGTTTTCTGGCTTCCTGTAGAAACTGTTTTCTGGCTTCCTGTAGAAACTATTTTTTGGCTTCCTGTAGAAACTGTCTTCATTGTTTTGGTCTGCTCGGCTGGGGGTGTCTTCCCTTTTAATTTTGGTGTGGTTACCTTGGTTGTGTCCTCACTTGTTTGGACTCTTTTAGTCTTCTCCGCTCTACTCTGCAATCGTTTCTCCCTTGGTGTTTGTGCCTTTGTTCCACTCACAGTTTTGGGCTTAGCAGCTTGGTCTTTCCCTTGTTTCTCTTTGTAGAGCATTGGGAAGGTATGTTTTAATAAATAATTTAGTGATGTTTTAAGCAATAGTTGTAACCTTTTCTTTATTATAAAGTAGGGAAAACGCAACGAGAATGAGTCCAAAATGATCCAATCACTAATAGTTGTCTTCTCTACGCAGGGAAAGGTAAAAGCAGGAAGGCGCAACGCAAAACAAGAATTTGATGAGAAGATAACCGCTGTCCCTCCAATTCTAAATAAGGTTCAGACCAGGTCGAGTAAATCAAGGAAGATCAGTCCGGAACGAGATGAAGGACTGCCAGTTTGGAAATACAGGCCGAGTAAAGGAAGGCATTAACAGTTTAGCGGATCACTCAGGATCTTTGATCCTGAGGGATCGCTACGTTCAATCGTTTTATCGTCTGGAGAACTCCGCCGTTAATTGTATAAAAAGGGGGCAGCATTGGAAATTAGGGGAATTATGTTGTATCTTTAACTTTCAGTTCACGGATTTTACTGTCAGTTGAACTCATACTATTGAGTCTCTCTGAACTTAGTTTTGTACTCTCATTGATGCGTTAATATAATATCTTTGGTGTTAATTTCTCCCTGCGTCTGAAGTAGTTTACGACGGTGTGCCATTGGAAGCTTCGGGCCCGGCTCCAACGGACACTGGCTGATTGTACCATTACAATTCTGCTTTGTGTGGTTTGTTTCTTATAATCTGTTATGATTGCATGTCGTCTCATACTTATTCATCTGTAGCTTTCCTGTTATAAATCTCTGTAACAAGTTCATATCATACTTTCAGGATTCTTCGCATACTGTTGATCTGAGTTGTTTGCATCAATTACAGAATTCATAAGTAGAATATTTCAGCTACAGGTGATTGGGGTAATGGACTATTGGTGATTATTGCAGATCGTGTACATATGATTGACGTTTCCTGTCTTTAATGATTTGCTGTTCCATTTGATATGTATATGATTGACGTTTCCTGTCTTTAATAATTTGCTATTCCATTTGATTAAGCTGCAAACTTGTATAAACGATTGCTTTCCCTTTGTATGTAAGTGTGTGCCAAGGATTGGAAGTGTTGACCTCGCGAGACTTAGTTTCTTTACTGCCGTTCCATTTACTGCCGTTCCTTTTATTGCTGTTCCATTTCTGAAGTTGCTGTTCCATTCTGTTTTCTTGCTGTTCCTTTCACTTGCAGTTATTGAAGTGGCATGAGAGGAGGGTCAAGGCTGTTGTGAGATACAGCAGACGCTATAATGCTCCCAGATCATGATCCATACTCCTTCATCAGTTTCTAGGGGGATAGGTTACTAATTCCATACCCTCGACCGACGAAGTTGCTGCGTGTGTGATTTCTTTATGCAAAAGTAATTTAGCGTAGCTTAGCATCCGTTTACTCTTGTATTCTTTCGATCTATACTACGAAGCATTATCCTAACAAATAGCCTCAAATTGAGATATCCTTTACAATAACAAAATGCTCCCGGATTGACTTGTAATGTGAGATAACTAGAGGTGAAAAAGACCCTTGTTACAGCTCCACATTTTGGCGCCGTTGCCGGGGAAGGGTATAGCCATTTGTCTTTTAACAGGGTAGTGTGCGAATCTGTTAGGGGAGAACTGGATTTTAAAAACGGAAGGTAAGAACCTGCGTGCGGAGCATGTAAAAGCCCTGCTCCACCGTCCGCTTTCCTAGCAGAATTGATTTAGTAATTTAATTGGAGTGCATGACTAAGCAGAAAAAGCCAGAAAAGAATCAAAAGCCTCCATCCAAAATCGAAAAAGCCAAGGGGTTGGCGACCCTTGGACGAAAGACCTTTATAGATGAAATTTATAAGAAAGCCGAATCTCAGCAATCAGTAGGTTATAGGAAAGTAAACTCTAAACAACCTGCTAGTTCCCTTCAGGCCTCAGAATCACCATCTGGAGCCTTTGCTGAGGTGCACAGTCAGACAGAGGAGCAGGCCTTTCAAGAACCTGACAATTCGACTCTTGGACCAGTGCACGAAGGAAATTTTAGCAACCTTTGCGAAGGAGAAGGAGAAACAGGGGAAATCGAGGAACCTATATCTCCTATTGAACCAAACCAGCCTTTAAACAGTCTGGATAAAGGAAGTGCTGCAAAAATCCTCGTTGAAGGAATTCATTCACCTCAGACAGTAGGGGCCATAATTATCCCTGATAAAGGGAGTGCTGTAAAAACAGTTCCCGCTAAGATTACCCCTCCTCAACCAAGGATTACTCTCTTAGAAATTCTTGAAGATTACTGGCATATATTTGATTCCATGGCGCAGAATCAGCCAAATACCCAAACCTCTACTTTGCAATATCCCATAGTGGATTCCGTTGTGAATGCACCGATGAAGGCAATTCCGCTTCAACATATCCCGACGTTTCATGGACTCACATCAGAAGACCCTGATGCGTTTTTATTCGAATTTGATGTGTTATGCAGGGGATACGATTACACCACCGACCCCAAGAAGCTAAAGTTGTTTCCCTCTACTTTGAAGGGAGCAGCTCTGAGATGGTTCATGGGTTTAGGTGGTGGAGTCATAAACAATTGGGAAGAAATGAAAGTGGCCTTCTTAAAAAAATATCAGGATTACTGTAGATCAAGAGAACTAAAGGATGAAATCTTTCAAATGTCAGCCAGACCAAACGAAACTTTAGAAGAATATGTAGAACGTTTCCAATATAACTTGCAAAGATCTCCCTATGCATCGTTACCTCTGCCCGATAACGTGTTGAAAACTGCATTGATTAGAGGTATGAAAGAGCAATGGATTGAAACGTTGAATATTATGGGAAAAGGAGACATTTATCAGGAAAATTTTGCTGACATCATTAATCTGTGTATCAGGAGCTCAAGAGGCAGCACAAGGATCAAACCAGCAGAATATGATCGCTTCACTAGAGACAATAGAACATCAATAGAAGGAGTATCACGAGTGGAACTTGGAAATCTGCTAGAGAATTTTAAAACTGATATCATGGGGACATTAACTACACAGCTTGATATTGTGCAGGCTAAACAGAAGCAAGCAGAGGCGGAACAGAATCTGGCAATTTTCTGCCCTCGGTGCAGAAAGAAACATAGCCAGAAAGAATGCCCGCTCGATACAGTTCAAATATGTGCTATTTGCACCAAGGACCATCCGACTGAAAGCTGTCCCTCGCTTCCTGGTTTGAAGGCGGTGTACAAAGAAGCAGAAGAGGAACCAGAATTAGCATATTTTATTAACCAGCGTCGTCAATGGCAGCCTAGGCAATCTGGTATGTTTCAAGATCCCTCCTCTTCTTTTCAATCTCCACAATTTAATGCTCAGCAACAGAATATGTGGCAAAATCAGTCTTAGCACTCATTTTCAAATTGGTCGCCTCAAATGTTTCCTACTCCGAACCCTTGGATGAACCAAGCTGGTTGGCCAAACTTTCCTTATCCTCCGCCATGTTGGCCAAATAATTCATATCCTCCGCAGTGGACCCCTTCCACTTCGCAAAGTTCACCCTGGCAGAGCAACTGGCCAAGATTGACATATCAAACACTAGGATCAATTCCGCTCCCTCAACCAACTCTGCCAGCCTTGCAACAAAATCCCCAGCCCAACCTAAGACCGCAGCTCCCAGCCCAACCCAACCCTAACCCAAATAATCGACCAGTTCAATCTCTTCAAATTATAGAATCTTCCGAGATTGAATCTGCTCTGCAGGAGTGCAATGATCTTCAGTTGAGATCTGGGCGAATAATAGAAACTGAGGGACATAGAACCGCTCATATTGAAAACCAGTTACCGATAGAACAGCCGTCACAACAAGAAGATGTAAGTAAAGACCAGGTTCATCAGCAAGTAATTACATCTTCTCCACCTTTCCCAGAACGACTGGCCATTCCGAGACAAATGCAATATCCGGATTTTGATATTTTGGGAGAACTCCAAAACTTGTATATAAGAATTCCATTCCTTCAGGCTATACAGGATATTCCCATATATGCAAAAACCATAAAAGACCTGTGTAGCAGAAAAACAAAAAGAAATATAACCCCTAACCCTAGAGTCCAGGTAGTCGGCACCTTATCCGACCTCTTATCAGGGAAAGAAACACCAATTAAATATGAGGATCCTGGAAACCCAATTGTCACTGTTCAAGTCCGTGGGCAGACCGTGACCAACGTTTTAGTAGATCTAGGGGCTGCAATTAATATCCTGACAACATCAACCTGCCAGAAGCTTGGAATCACATCGGTAGAACCTACTTCCACTTTACTAGAGCTAGCTGACCGATCAGTAATAAGACCAGAAGGCACCTTGTATGATGTCATGGTTTCAGTGGACTCTTGGGAATACCCGACCGATTTTCTGGTGATTAATCCAAAAACCCGACTAGATGGACATCCGCTAATTCTAGGTAGACCATGGCTCGCTACTGCTGACGCCTACATTGGATGCCGGCAGGGAAACATGACCATAACCAGAGGGCCGGATATCAAAAATTTAATCTTGTACCTGCCAGCCCAGCCAAGCATCACACCTCATATATCACTGACCAATCTGCGCCCTGCCTCATATATTACTGATAATATTAGACCACCATTAACAGTCCAGGAAGCGCTAGATTTTAAAGATCAAACGGAAGATGATGCCATCAATAAATTCATTAATCAAACAGAATCCACATTGTATACACAATGCTTTATGATAAAAGCGGCATTTGATAACGAATTAGAGGAAGATCCTCTAAAAGATGACCATGACCCAAATATACCTGTAACCTCTGTTGCTAACAGCAAAGTAATGCAAATTGAACCGGGCAAAACTTTAAATATTAACGCTAATCTGACATCAGAGCAAGAGACCAAACTCATCCAGCTCCTACGAAAGTATCAGGAGGCGTTTGCTTGGGACTATCCCGATATGAAAGGGATTGATCCCCAGCTATGTACACATCGTATCTATATCGAGAAAGATGCAAGACCTGTTCGCCAACCACAGAGAAGACTCAATCCCCATTTAAAAGATGTTGTAAAAGATGAGCTGCAGAAATTATTAGACGTTAATTTTATTTATCCTATTTCTGACAGCAAATGGGTCTCCCCACTTGTGGTAGTACCTAAAAAGAACGGGAAATGGAGGATCTGTGTTGATTACAGAGAATTAAACAAAGCTACACAAAAAGATCACTTCCCTCTCCCTTTCATAGACCAGGTATTGGACACCTTAGCAGGCAAGAAATTTTTTTCTTTCTTGGATGGCTTCAGCGGATATAACCAGATTCAGATTGCCCCTGAAGACCAGGACAAGACTACCTTTACTTGCCCCTGGGGAACGTTCGCCTACCGAGTCTTACCCTTTGGATTATGTAATGCTCCGGCCACATTCCAACGGGCTGTTCTTAGCATCTTCGCAGATTTAATTAATGATGGATTGGAAGTCTATATGGATGTTTTCACACCATATGGAGATGACTTTGATCCAGCCCTGGACACTCTCGAAAAAGTTCTAGAGCGCTGCATCGCTACCAGGCTTTGCTTGAGTCACAAAAAATGTTACATGATGATGACAGAAGGACTCATTCTGGGACATTACATCTCAGCAGCTGGCATTTAGGTAGACCCGGCTAAAATTCAAATACTCATGCTTATCCCAACCCCCACTAATCAAACATAGGTACGCAGTTTTCTTGGTTTTTCTGGGTATTATAGACGATTTATACAACATTACTCACATATTGCCGCACCTCTACATGCATTAACTGGAAATGTTTATTTCTTATGGACAGAAAAATGTGATCGAGCCTTCACAGAATTAAAGAAGTTGCTATCTACAGCTCCAGTTCTCAGAGGACCTAATTGGAACTTACCATTCCAAATTTCAACCGACGCCTCAGACACAACAATCGGTGCAGTTTTGGGCCAAGAAGAAGAGAAAAGACCATACGCTATCTATTACATCAGCAAAAATTTGGCTCCGGCTGAATTAAATTACACTGTCACTGAAAAAGAATTTTTAGCTGTGATACATGCTATTAATAAATTTAGACACTATATTACAGGTTATCCCGTTATTTTGTATACAGACCATTATGCTATTAGGTATTTAGCAAACAAGCCTGTTACAAATGGAAGAATAACCAGGTGGTTGATCTTGTTGCAGGAATTCGACATTACAATCAGAGACCGACCAGGGAAGGAGAACCCTGTAGCTGATTTTCTTTCACGAATACCAAAATCAGTTGAAACAGCAGCAGTTGAGGACCAATTCCCAGATGAACACTTATTTGCTGTCGCTGTTTAGACTCCCTGGTATGCTGATGTGGCTAATTATCTTGCAGTAGATAAGCTTCCAAAACATTTAACTCCCAATGAACGGAAACAGATCGTCCAGAAAAGCAATCGATTTTCGTGGGTTGGGGGCTATCTGTTTCACACAGGCGCAGATATGGAAATCAGAAGATGTATTCGAGAAGAAGAAATCTTTGATATCTTGAAAGCCTGCCATGACGGGCCATGTGGAGGACATTTCTCTGAACGAAGAACAGCACACAAAGTATTACAAACGGGATATTACTGGCCTACAATTTTTAAAGATGCCAAAAAATTTGTCCAGGCCTGTGATAGTTGTCAGTGTGTAGGACGACCTGGCCCAACAGACGAAATGCCTTTGCGGCCTCAATTAGTGATCGAACCTTTCGAACGCTGGGCTCTAGACTTTGTCGGACCCATCAACCCCCCATCAAACCAAAAAACCTACATTTTGGTGGCAACTGAATATGTTACCAAATGGGTTGAGGCGGAGGCATTACCCAGAGCTACAGAGGAGTCGGTAATACAGTTCTTGTTCCATTTGTTTGTACGTTATGGTCTTCCAAGGGAAGTGGTTACAGATGGAGGACCACAATTTGTGGGACATAAATTAGCTGCAACACTCAATAACCATCACATCCACCACAAAATTACTACCCCATACCATCCGCAGGCAAATGGGCAAGTCGAGAACAGTAATAAGATAATAGAGTCAATTTTGACAAAAACTGTTGCCTCACACCGCCGCGATTGGGCCGCCCGACTACCGGAGGCACTGTGGGCTTATCGAACCACATGGAGAAGTACCACCGGCTATTCACCATATCACTTAGTGTTTGGAAAGCAACCCATTTTTCCTATAGAATTTAAGATCCAAACCCTGCGAACTGCCCAAGAAGTCGGATTGGATTTAAGTGAAGCACAGAAAAATCGATTACAGCAAATTAATGAGTTGGATGAAACAAGGCTCGCTGCATTACAGAATACAGCACTCATCCAGCAACATCGAGCCAAGTGGCATGATGCGCTCATAAAAAACAAGATATTTCACGAAGGAGACTGGGCTCTGTTATATGATTCTAGATTTCAGGATTTCCCGGGGAAGCTTCAGACTCGATGGTTGGGACCATACGAGATTCAAAAAGTCCATGACAATGGGACCCTTACTTTGATTACAATCGATGGATCTGGATATACATTTAAGGTAAACGGCCACCGAGTTCGTCTGTATCGCAAACCGCTCACTCGGGAATCATTTTGCCAGCAGCTACGCCAAGATACTAACATCAAGATGATGGGAGAGGAAGCAAAAACTTCCTCCCCTATAGATTGGTAAGAAGTTCATTCTTTATTACCACATTTTGTATATAAGATTGTAAATTTTGTATATATGTTTCGAGTGCGTGTTTTCGTTGTTCCTTTTCAAAAGGAACAGCACTTGCGTGTTTTGCTGTTCCTTTTCAAAAGGAACAGCACTCTTGAATTTTTGTTGTTCCTTTTCAAAAGGAACAACACTTTTTGCCATTCCTTTTCAAAAGGAACAACACTTGTGTGTTTTGCTGTTCCTTTTCAAAAGGAACAGCACTTGTGTGTTTTGCTGTTCCTTTTCAAAAGGAACAGCACTTGTGTGTTTTGCTGTTCCTTTTCAAAAGGAACAACACTTGCGTGTTTTGCTGTTCCTTTTCAAAAGGAACAGCACTCTTGAATTTTTTTGCTGTTCCTTTTCAAAAGGAACAACACTTTTTGTTGTTCCTTTTCGAAAGGAACAACACTCGTGTGTTTTGCTGTTCCTTTTCAACAGGAACAACACTTGTGTGTTTTGCTGTTCCTTTTCAACAGGAACAACACTTGTGTGTTTTGCTGTTCCTTTTGAAAAGGAACAGCACCTGCATGTTTTGCTGTTCCTTTTCAAAAGGAACAACACTTTTGAATCTTTGCTGTTCCTTTTTCAAAAGGAACGACACCCTTGAGTTTTTGCTGTTCCTTTTTAAAAGGAACAACACTTTTGAATTTTTGCTGTTCCTTTTCAAAAGGAACAGCACTTTTGAATTTTTTTATTCCTTTTTAGAAGGAGCAACATTTGTGTGTTTTTTTTCAGTTCTTTTTTTAGCAAGCAGCATTTGAGTGCTTTTGTTATCTTAGGACATTGCATCAAAAGAACCCTCCCACCCTCCCTTGTAAGAAAGAAATAGTATGCCCTCGTCCTTTCTATAAGAAGAAAGCGTTGTCCATCCTTTTCCTGAGGCCATAAGTAGCAGCTATATATGCAACAAATATAAAAGGCATGATATATCGAGATCAGCACATCATAAATCGCTATCTATAACAGCCCTAGTATTGATGCAACAAAGGATGGATCCATACACTCATCATTTTTTCAGCCATAAGTCTCACCTCCTCTGCCCTGTTGGAAAACTTCATCATGTTACGTTCCTACAATTTTCTTTATTATTACTTGGAAATAAGAATAGAAAATTTATATCTTCCTATTGGGATAACAAGACTTCTTCCGCCATTCCCACTCTTAAGGAGGGCTGAACCACCCTTATGTGTAACTATACAAGAGCAAAAGTCCATCTCAAAAGAAAAAAAAGCAAAAGCAAAATCAAAAGAAATTATTTGTCAAATGCAGGATAGGGGGTTTCATTAAAGAACCAGCCTACTATGATCATAAGATTGGAAGCGAAGTGGCATTCCCATCATGGCCACCACACCAGGGATATGGTCCAACAGGTTCATTATATAAACAAACCTTGGAACAGGGGGTCTCATCACGAGCTAGCCTGCCCACGTTTCGCGCCTCTCTGGTGAATGGCGTCATGGTTATCTGGTTACCAAGCCAGCATGATGGCCTGCATGTTGACAAGAATTGCTCTTCAAAACTACACAAAGGACTATGGTTCCGGGGTGAAATAAACAACTCTGCCACGGTTATAAACACCGGTCGGCAGCAGAGCTCTGTTAATGGTATTGGAGTCATAACATATACACCAATTTGGATCTTATTAAATATTTCTTTCTATCCTCGTAATAATTATATCTTACACCTTAATGGATACGTCACATGAACATCTATCATTACCAATTATGGCAAAGGTATTGACTATGACTATCTCAGACTTTCCATGAGTGCTAGACGTCCTATCCTTATGTTCTGCATCACATCACGAAGGCTTATGTTAAATGCGATCTATCTGTCGCATCGATCTCGGTATTTCTTTGTCTAATCTGAAACATGGCAAAACTTTATAAGCTGTTCCATTATGACTCGGTGACGGGATGACCGCCTTCTTCTATTTGACGGCTGAGGCAGCCTATCATTTCGCGTGGGGGGGAGGTGACTTCATTACTCTGCCGGCCACGTGTTAACACATCATTCGGAAATGATATGATACGAAGGTACGATATGCGTTAACGACATGACAATGCTATTTTTTGCAAAAGTTGTTATTTATGATCAATTATTCATGCATGCTCTGTGTCTTTTCTTTTTTTGCCGCGATTACGTTCTTTGCATTGCTGTTCCATCTAGACCCTGAAACAGAACCATGGGGGGAAAGGCTATCAGAAGCGAGCCGAGCGAGCTCGTAGTCTCCGAAGCCGCTCGGAAGATCTTAGAAAAGGCAGGGTGGTTAACTTATTTTGGCCGCCTGCGCAAATCAAACGAAATAGTGGCCATGGAATTCTTGCAGAATTTGCAGGAAGAACACTCAGTGGTAGATGGGAAGCAGATAGCAGTCACGAAGGAAATAATCGCGGAAGTAACCGGATTACCAGACTCAGGTCCAATATGGACGACAAAGAAAGAAAGACTGCAAAATATCGTAGAAATCTTCCAAGATGAAGGGCAGAAGCTGACAGTGAAGGGAAAAGGAGTGCTGCCGGCAACACTGGGAGAACCTTGGAGCGAACTGGCAAAGGTAGTACAGAGCTACATCACCTGCGAAGGACGAAAAGATGTGGTAAGGCCGCGTCACCTTAAGCTCTTAGCTGTGTTAAAAGGAAAATGTGCTGTGAATCTCCCTGCATTGTTAAATTCATTGCTGCATGATGCCTCTCGGAGCCTGAAAAAGGCACACCATGAAGACGCAGTGGTTAGCCACCACGGGTTAATCCGCCTGATAGTGACATACAGTCTCGCTCAGCAGCAGAGTAGCTGGCGGGAACTTATTACAGCAATTGGAGGGGAAGCAGCATCACCATCCCCAAAGGCGAAGCACCCCGCTAGCACCTCTGAAACACCTAAAAAACCCAGAGAATCGCCAAAACCTAAGCAACCCTCGGGCACAACCGAGCAAACGAAGAAACGCATAAAGCTAGGGAAACAAAAATGTACCCCTAAAGCAACTAGACATGCAGAAAAACGTAAGGAATTGCCTGAAGAAAGACGTGCTACCTTAAAGCGAAGGTATTCCTCTGGCACGCCAGAACAGTTTGGAAAACGCAGAAAGGTGGAGGTGGAAGAACAGGTGGCCAGCACACCCAAACAGCCCGAGAGGCCTAGAAAGTCAGCTCGGTTGGCAAAGATAAGAGGTAGGCTGGAAAAAATCCAGCCAAACATTGACCAGCCGATTGAAATAATAGAGGAACCTCCAGCGCCAGAACAAATACCTGGGGAAAACGTGGGACAAACAGAGAACGAAGTAGAAGCTGAAGAAGGAAATAAGAATGATGACTCTGCGGCCGAGACCAGCTATCCAGAGGCAGCTACTGAGCAGCCAATTCAGGAGAAGGAGATGGAACAATTGGGGGGTAGCCATCCGCAAACCCCTGTGGAGGAAGAAGAGCTGGCCACCATCTTGGCCAGCCTTAGAGGTTATCCTTCACCCTCCAGTCCGGCAGAGCCTCCCGAAGGACCCTCTGAGGAAGAGACGCGTGAAGAATTGCATGATGGAATGGCAGGGGAAGAAAACCCCCCTGTCGTTGACAAAGAAAATGTGAATACCAATCAGGAACAAGCCGTTTCCAAAACTCCAGAAGGAGATCCACCTGCTGATGGCGTGGAGGATGAAAATGTTTGTCGGGAACAGGACGTTCCCCGAATGACAAAAGAAACCCTCGATGAAAGAGGAGCAGAACTGAGGGCCGCCCATGTGCCCACAGCCGAGGCAAGAGAAATTACGAATTTGAGAAGAAAACAACAGAAATTGCTGAATATTATAGCCCAGCTTTGGCAGAAAATTCGAAGTCTGAAAGCCAGTTTGAGAATAAGGAGGACTGTAAGAAGAAAAAGAAGGACAAATACGGCTGGGTCCTGTCAGAGGAGAAGGCAAAGCACCTATAGGCATCTAGTAGGTCGATACTTTGCCAGCAAACCTGCAGCTGTTCCAATTAATACTGAGGAACAAAATGCTGTTCCATCTGGAATAGAGCACCAGAATGCTGTTCCTATTGACAGAGAGGAACAAGCTGATATTCCAAACAGCCCATTAAAACCAACTGCCGTTCCAATTAAAACTGAGCCACAAGACGACATCCCATTCACAGAGGGACCACCGTACCCCTTTATACATGTCAAGAAGGAAGGGGAAAATAGAGCAGTTCACACTGAGACACCACCTTCAGGGAAAATTAAGCGACGAAATGTGAAGGTCCAGGCGAAATTTCGTGCCTCCAAGGAATCATGGGAAAGGGATCCAAAAACCAAGGCCTTGCGCCGCGAGATAAGACAGGCCCAACAGGAGGCTGAACAACTATGGGAAAAAATGATCCCTCTAGAGAAATATGAGGAGCTGCAACAGGAAGTTGAGCAGAGGATTCCTCGAGAAAAATACGAAGAATTGCAGTAGAGGGCTGAGCAGTTAGAGGAACAAAGGATCCCTCTAGAAAAACATGAAGAACTGCAACAGCAGCTGAGAAACATGAGTCAATCGGAGAGTCAGGCTTTTGAAGGATGGCAGAAGGAACAGGAAAAGGTTGCTAAGGTAACACGTCGACTAGATGCTGTTATTAAACAATTGGACATTGTATGTTCGCTGTATGATGATGTTTTGACTTGCAGGGCCCCCGCGAAGAATTATGCTTTATTCCTCCTTGAAAGATACTTAAGATTGAAAATAAAAGTTGTCAGGGCAGGTGCCCCCATTCAAATTAATACTGTTAATGATTTCATTGATTGTTGCAAACATTATGGGGTTAAGGTCCAACGATTATTATGCGAATTTTATTTGCACAATATGGTGCTTGAGCAGGAAACTGATCTAAACCCTGGTCCCTTTGTGGGGGATATACAGCTGCAAGCCTTTGTTTCATTCGGGGTCAATCAGTTAAAGTGGCTCAGGGCTTACAATGCCTTTCAGAGGCAGGAGCACAGCCTAGATCTATGGGTCAGGGCTGAGCCTCAAGATCCAGTTCGCCTATGGCAATCACACAAAAGCCTTATGAGAAACCCTGGCGTTATAGAACTACTAGGACCCATGCATGAGGAGTTGATCCGAAATAGCTTAGAATACTTCCTGGTTATTAAAGATTCCGCCTTGGAGGCTGCCAAATTCCGTTATCGGATTTCCACCCCAAGCGTCCAGCTCAGGGAGCCCTTCAAATATGAGAACTTTGAGCTGGCTGCTGAACGATTGCCCTTTTATGGCCAGTGCATTCTGCAAGCTGGACCATCATGGTTAGGATATCGGTTCCGTAGCCCAATTATCTGGCACCCTGCACCGGGGTACCAGGCCTTGTATAATATGCCTGCAGATCAGTTGCATTACTTCTTTGATAATCTGGTTGCCTATCATGGTTGCAGACCCCCTCATGAAGTACCCTCTGCAGCCTATTCTCTTACTGCTCTCCATGTTAATTATAACGTTTTCATGAGGCCATGAAACAGAGTAAGTCGGGGGGTGTGTAGAGCATTGGGAAGGTATGTTTTAATAAATAATTTAGTGATGTTTTAAGCAATAGTTGTAACCTTTTCTTTATTATAAAGTAGGGAAAACGCAACGAGAACGAGTCCAAAATGATCCAATCACTAATAGTTGTCTTCTCTACGCAGGGAAAGGTAAAAGCAGGAAGGCGCAACGCAAAACAAGAATTTGATGAGAAGATAACGGCTGTCCCTCCAATTCTAAATAAGGTTCAGACCAGGTCGAGTAAATCAAGGAAGATCAGTCCGGAACGAGATGAAGGACTGCCAGTTCGGAAATACAGGCCGAGTAAAGGAAGGCGTTAACAGTTTAGCGGATCACTCAGGATCTTTGATCCTGAGGGATCGCTACGTTCAATCGTTTTATCGTCTGGAGAACTCCGCCGTTAATTGTATAAAAAGGGGGCAGCATTGGAAATTAGGGGAATTATGTTGTATCTTTAACTTTCTGTTCACGGATTTTACTGTCAGTTGAACTCAGACTATTGAGTCTCTCTGAACTTAGTTTTGTACTCTCATTGATGCGTTAATATAATATCTTTGGTGTTAATTTCTCCCTGCGTCTGAAGTAGTTTACGGCGGTGCGCCATTGGAAGCTTCGGGCCCGGCTCCAACGGACACTGGCTGATTGTACCATTACAATTCTGCTTTGTGTGGTTTGTTTCTTATAATCTGTTATGATTGCATGTCATCTCATACTTATTCATCTGTAGCTTTCCTGTTATAAATCTCTGTAACAAGTTCATATCATACTTTCAGGATTCTTCGCATACTGTTGATCTGAGTTGTTTGCATCAATTACAGAATTCATAAGTAGAATATTTCAGCTACAGGTGATTGGGGTAATGGACTATTGGTGATTATTGCAGATCGTGTACATATGATTGACGTTTCCTGTCTTTAATGATTTGCTGTTCCATTTGATATGTATATGATTGACGTTTCCTGTCTTTAATAATTTGCTGTTCCATTTGATTAAGCTGCAAACTTGTATAAACGATTGCTTTCCCTTTGTATGTAAGTGTGTGCCAAGGATTGGAAGTGTTGACCTCGCGAGACTTAGTTTCTTTACTGCCGTTCCATTTACTGCCGTTCCTTTTATTGCTGTTCCATTTCTGAAGTTGCTGTTCCATTCTGTTTTCTTGCTGTTCCTTTCGCTTGCAGTTATTGAAGTGGCATGAGAGGAGGGTCAAGGCTGTTGTGAGATACAGCAGACGCTATAATGCTCCCAGATCATGATCCATACTCCTTCATCAGTTTCTAGGGGGATAGGTTACTAATTCCATACCCTCGACCGACGAAGTTGCTGCGTGTGTGATTTCTTTATGCAAAAGTAATTTAGCGTAGCTTAGCATCCATTTACTCTTGTATTCTTTCGATCTATACTACGAAGCATTATCCTGACAAATAGCCTCAAATTGAGATATCCTTTACAATAACAAAACGCTCCCGGATTGACTTGTAATGTGAGATAACTAGAGGTGAAAAAGACCCTTGTTACAGCTCCACACTCTTCTTGTTCTTTATATGGTGGTCTGTCTCGTGTTTCCTTGCCCCTGGCTCTCTCTTCTGCCTCAATGTGTTCCCTTTCTTCACTGCTGGATGAAGTGAGTTCCTTGGCCAGAATTCGAATATCATCATCCTTGGACGTGTTGTGGAAAATCTCCCAGGAGAGAGGGACAGTGTAGGTATGAAGGGCATCTTCCACTAGAATCTTGATAAGCCCATGATGGGCCAGCTGATCCGGTGTCCCTTCCTTCAATTTTTTGCTACACTCAATTAATGATTGTAGGAGGAAATAGGGGATGTTTAACTTCTGTTCTGGAGGTAAATCCATCCCATGTCTGAGTTCACTTAGCAACCAGAAGTGATAGCCGTAGACAATACTGAACCACCCCTCACAGGTAATGTACTTCATGATTTGAAGACTGACCTCGCTCCAAAAAGGATGTAAGCTGGCTCTCCGGACCCCGTTCTTATCTTCTGAAAATTATTCCTCTGGTAGGAAGAATTCTTTCTTGGCTTTTTCGCCCAATGCCCTCTCCTCTTTGCTCTAGGGTATCCCCAATGGCAGATTAGTAACTCAACTAATGAGTTGTGGGGTAAGCTTTAATGTCAACCCTCTAGAATTTACAGTGGCCAGTGTCTTTGATTTAGGCTGCACGGAAATTAAGAACTCCTATGTTATCTTATCGTCATGACCTTAAATTCTGTCACAAAAGGTCATCTAATTGGCATAGGTGAATAGATTCACCACCTCGGGAGTTTCACACAATTTTCTGGAATCCGAGGGTTCCTTTTTTATAAACCTTACTGGCATGGTGAGAGTGCTCTGTTTTGGTTTGTGCTCTGATCAGAAAGGGGAATTTTGTTTATTGTTTCCTCCCTGAACTTCAAGGAAAGATCTCTCGGGTGTTTAAATTTTTAACCTGCACCAATTCCCTGGTTCTAAAACTTTTGCTGCCCAAAACTCGGCTGTCCGAATGTAAAAGGAAGAATCAGGTTTTCACAGATAGGGCATAGAGCTCAATTTTCATCCTTGACATACATACAATTATGAAAATTCAAATACTTCATATGCAGGTTAGCCCTCACGGTGCTTCATCTTTTTTCAGGAGAATTTTTTTTGTTAAATAATGAATCCATACAGGTGAGGATAGTTTTTAGATGGGAGGAATGACCTGTTGTAGAGTTTTAGAGAACCCAACATTTCAGACTACCAAGTGAGTCCATCATCAGGGGATGCGTCAGGGACCATGGAGGAGAGTTTTGATGCAGAACCAATTGAGTAATTCCGAGAAACACACAGGCAAACCACTATTTTCGACTCATAGGCAGACTTGTCTCTGACTTCCTTATTCAATATAGTTCAATTCATCACCTTTTGAACACACCATGCATGGAAGAGTGTTTTTCGAGCCTACCTCTTTCGGGACTCCAAATTTGTCGAAGAGAAATCCATTTTCTCTGCTCCAGAAGGCTATGCTCTATTTCCTGTAGAGCCTCTTCATGTAGAATGCTTTGCCGGCTTCTGGAGGATGTCACGGTGCTTCTGAATGAGCCTGGGATGCGGGAGGATTTTGAAACAGGCCGAAAATCTCGGGCTAACAGACTACGAAGGAGGAGGATGCATACTTCGCTGAGAACAGTTGCAAGTGTAAATGACAACAGTTAACGCGAGTTCTTCGGCTAAGCATTTTTGAATTGCGGCGCAGTTCATGGCGAGGGGGTGAGGTGGCCAGGCTGATCCATTAGCCAACGTCACGGTCAACATTCCTCTGCATGTCTCCGACCGCCATTACCTTTCCTCTACCATTAACTGCCGCCACTACTGCCAATCCCGCCGATTCTCCCCGACTGGACACTTCCCACGTGTCGGATGCACATCTCTTTGGTGAATTCGAACATAACCGGGCTTGTTTGGATCCCATGAAGCCATTCGACTGACTATGGGTGGCCAGTTGACTGGACACTGAACTCGTTCAATCCGAACCATTTCACAGACATGCAGTTTTTGGAATATAGTCTATGCAATTTGACGAATAAGGTTAGACACTTACCTGTGTGGCCGTGGATGTGTTCTGCAGGCTTCAGGACTTGGAATGACTACTTCGCTTGCTGCTGCCTCGCGCGAGGGTGTTAGAACCCATTCTTTCATTCGCTGATGTTGTATGCATGGCTTTGGAACCCAATCCTCTGGTTGTAACCGCTGTCGAGGATGTGTTCACGTCCAAGCGAAGCTTTTTTACATGTCCTCTATGTCGATTTCAGCTGCTACTGACTCCAGAGTATGTGCTCTAGACGGATCAGCTGGTACAGGATTCCTGTAGGATATCCTGTAGCTGCTTGTCCTCCTAGGATGTAGGCTTAAACGAGCAAGGTTTTATTCACTGATGAAGAGTCTTGATGGAGCTTTGACAGGTAGAGTGTGTGATTCTTTGTGTGCTTGATTTGTCACTTAGAAAAAAATTTCAATCTGAGGAAAACAGGGCTCTTTGTATGACTGTGCAGGAATACATAACCAGGTGGGTGTAATGGCGATGGAAAGAGATGAAACAGGTGATGGATGGAAGAGAGGGGTGGCTGCAGGCATAGCCAACAGACTCCAAGCTTCAAATCCCCTTCCAAAATTGAATTTGGCCTGCCCGAAGTCTCTACAAGATGTTTCCTATAGAAATGCAAAACTTCCTATAGAAAGCCCCAAAACTTCCTGTAGGAGGTGGAATCTCGACCCGAATGTGATAAAACCCTGGGAAAAGTGAGTGGCTATAGAGGGAGTGTCTGTAAGGATGTCCTCTAGCCTGGTACGAACCCCTGTCCTCGTTTTGCACGACCTTCTTTATCTGCAATGTATTCCTTGGAACCTGCAATAATTTTACAGAGATTAGACCTATTTATTTTTTCTTTTCCTTTTTTCTCTCTTTTTTCTTTTTTTAGAGACAGCTGGGGCACCTCCATGAGGTTTTCACCCCCACTATCTGCCCTGGGTGCCTCCGAGAGGTTTTCACCCAAGGATCTTTTTTATTCCATTTCTTTATTTTCTGAGAGACAGCTGGGGCACCTCCATGAGGTTTTCACCCTCACTGTCTGCCCTGGGCACCTCAGAAAGGTTTTCACCCAAGGATCTTTTTATTCCTTTTTTGTTTTATGATCAAGGTGTGGCCGGAAGAGAGGCAGAGCCCTGGCACTGATTTTTCGACAGTTTCAATGAACTCCTGCCTCGAAAGGGGTTTCTTGTAGATTTTCAATTGATGCCCATTGACAAGCATGGGGATGGATTCTTCATCAATGGTCCTGATAAGGACTGAACCATTGTCATTGCATTTCTCCACTGTATTTGGTCCTAACCATCTTGTCCTCAGCTTTCCTTTGAAATCCTTGTATCTTGAGTCATATAGCAGCGCCCAATCCCCCGACTGGAATTGTTTTTCATTAAGGTGTCGGTCATGCCATATCTTCCTCTGGAGTTGAAATACTTCTGAGTGGAGGAGGGCCTTCATTATGTGTTCATCTAATCCATTCAGTTGCAATAATCTTTCACGTTGAGCATGGTTGAGATCTAGGTCCAGTTGAGCTGCCACCCTCAATGTGTTGTACTCGAACTCTATGGACAACAAAGCTTTCTTCCCGTAGACCAACTCATAAGGTGTGAAACCTGTTGTAGTCTTCCAAGTGGTGTTGTAAGCCTAGGTGGCCTCAACCAGGTGATCTACCCAATCCTTTCTGCTGTTGCTCACCACCTTAGTCAAAATCCCTTCCAAGGCTCTATTAGTGACTTCCACCTGCCCATTTGATTGTGGATGATATGGGGTGGAAGTCCTGTGCTTGATCTTGTGATGAGCGAGCAAGTCTTCAATCAGGTTAGAGGTGAACTGGCTTCCTTGATCGGTGACTAACTCTCTTGGGTAGCCAAACTTGTAGAAGATATTTTCCCTTAAAAACTCAACCACCTTTTCTTCTGTCGCTGCTTTGATTGCCTTTGTTTCTGCCCACTTTGTCAGATAGTTGGTGCACACAATGATGTAAGACCTTTTCTTTGAAGGAGGGTTGATAGGACCCACAAAATCCGTGCCCCACTTCTCAAATGGCTCGAAGGTCACTTGAGGTTGGAGAGGAATTTCATCCCTTGGAGTCGGTTTCCCCATCCTCTAACATTGGTCACACTGGCTGATGTATCTTCTGACATCTTGATAAAGAGTAGGCCAATAGTAGCCTGCTTGTAGAATTTTTAAGGCAGTCCTTTTTGTTGCAAAGTGGCCTCCACAAGGTCCGTCATGACAGGTTAGGAGGATTTAAAAGACTTCCTCCTCCCTAACACAATGCCTCAAGATCTAATATGGGCCATTTTTAAATAGGTTGCCCCCGATCCAAGTGAACGGGGCACTCTTCCTCACAATTCTGCTCTTCTCCTTTGAGGATAGATGTGGAGGGAACTGTGCTGAGACCAAGTAATTTTCTATATTAGCAAACCATGGAGAGAGCACTGAGATAGAAAATAGGTGTTCATCTACCATCTGGTCATCCACTGCCCCTTCTTCACCTACAGGCAAATCCAATCTAGACAAGAAGTCAGCAACAACATTTTCCTGAATCCTTACCTGGCTTGTCGACAATAGTCAAATCAAATTGCTACAAAAAAAGTAACCATCTAATGATACGAGCATTGACATAAAGCTTATTCATTAAATATCTAATCACAGCATGATCAGTGTTTACAAATTTTTGATAACCAGTGATGTAGTGTCTGAACTTGTTTAGGGAATGGACTACAGCCAGGAACTCTTTCTCGGTTACAATATAGTTCATTTCTGCCTTGGATAGGTTTTTGTTGACAAAGTATATAGCATATGGTAGTTTCTCCTCAACTTGTCCTAAGGCTACCCCTATGGATTTGTTCGAGGCATCAGTGTGGATGTGGAAAGGTAGGGCCCAGTTTGGACCTCTCAAGATCGGGGTGGACACCAGCTTATCTTTCAACTCTTCGAGAGCCCCTTGACACTCGTCAGTCTATTTGAACTCAACATCTTTCCCTAAGAGGCCAAACAATGGCGAGGCTAGCTTACTGAAATCTTTAATGAATCTCCTATAATATCCTGCTAAGCCTGGGAAACTCCGAACATCTCTCACCTTTTGAGGAGGTTGGACCTTCCGGATGATAGCAATCTTGTTAGGATCCACCTGTAATCCTTGCCGAGAAATGGTATGACCTAGCACGGTCCCTTCAGTCATCAGGAATTCACATTTTTCGAGACTGAGGGATAGGTTCATCTCAATGCACTTGGTTAGAACTTTTCCTAGATTAGTCAATGCTTCTTGGAAGTTGTACCCATAAGGAGTAAAGTCATCCATATAGATTTCTACCGAATCGTGGACCAACTCAGAGAATATTCTCAATACTGCTCTCTGGAAAGTGGCAGGAGCATTGCATAGCCCAAAGGGAAGGACTTGGTAGGCAAAGGTACCCCATGGACAAGTGAAGGTGGTCTTATCTTGGTCCTCTGGGATGATTTGGATCTGATTATACCCGTTGAACCCATCTAGGAAAGATAAGAACTTCTTCACTGCCAGTCCATCCAACACTTGATCTATGAAAGGAAAAGGGAAATGGTCTTTCTTGGTGGCTTTGTTAAGTTCTTGGTAATCTACACAGATTCTTCACTTCCTGTTCTTCTTGGGCACAAGCACTAGAGGTGAGAGCCACTCACTATCGGAGATGGGGTAGATGAATCCTGCATCCAACAATTTTTGCAATTCTTCTTTGACAATGTCTTTAAGGGTTGGATTCATTCTCCTCTGAGGCTGCCTGACTGGTTTACGATCTTCTTTAAAGTAAATGTGATGGGTACAGACCGAAGGGTGGACTCCTTTCATCTCCTTATAGCTCCAAGTGAAAGCATCCAGATTATTGTTTAGTAAGCTACATAGCTCCTTCTCCTGGGAGGGAGATAGGGAGGAGCTGATATTTAAAGTTCTTTCGGGGCCAAACTCCACATTCTTAACTCTGGGAGAGGTCAGATCAGTCACACAGAGGTCCACTAAAGTGTTGGCTTGGGTACCCTCCACCAACTCTTCTAAGGACAGTGCACTGGGTGGTGGATTTTGAATCAAATTATCAATCGAGTCATCCTCGGTTTGAGGGCCTCCCCTGGTGGTTTCTACTGTGCACAATGGTGTAGAGTAGACCTAATCCTCATCTCCCTCTTCCAACCAGAGTGGTAAGTCATGTTCTAGCAGAGGTTGGGCAGGAGGGTATAGGACTAGCTGCTTGGACATAGGCCCATTCTTGATGGTCATGCTTCTAGCTCGACAACTGATGTAAGCATCCGTAGTGGCTAACCAAGGCCTTACCAAAATGAGGGGGTATCCAGTGAGATTTGCCTTTGGTTGAAGGACCAAGAAGTCCGCAGGGTACTCCCAGGAGTCAACAGAGACCAAGACATCTTCCACAATCCCTTCAGGAGTCACGGTGGAGCAATCTGCTAACTGCAGGACTGTCAAGGTCTTCCTTAAGGAACTCTGAAGGTTGAGTTTAAGCATGGTGTCCCTGGTAATCACATTAATGGCAGCCCCTAGATCAATCAAGGTATGGGGGATTATGGTGCCATTGATGTGGACATCAACTACAGGACTCCCAGGGTCCAAATACTTTGGACAGATTACTTGCCCCAACATTAGATCGGATAGTTGTCCTATTACATTGATAGTCGAGGTATCTCTCTTTCGCCTGCCTGGGTGCCTGAAACACTTCTACTTAATCAATTTGTTGTATATTGGTACATCTTTTATGGCTTGGAGAAGTGGTATTTTCACACACAAGTGTTTAAGTTCTCCCATAAGTTCAGTCTCCTTTGGGTTTGGTTGCGTGGCTACTGTTATTCACTCAGGAAAGGGTGGAATGGCTTTGGGTTCACTTTCCTGTTTCTCTGCCTCGTCCTCTGGGGGAGGAGGTTGGTGATCTGGAAGGGTCTTCCCAGATCACAGGTTGATCTCCTAGATCTCCACAACATAGGTAGGGCATGTTGTCTCCCCAGTGTATACCTGCTGGGCCTGTCAGTTGTTGGGGTTCGGGTTCGGTTGAGCAGGCATATGGGGTTGTCTTGGAGGAGCAGGAGGTAATGGTTGTGACTGGGCTGGTGGTGGAGGTAGAATGGTGGGAGGAGAGTTGTATTGGGGCCTCCACCCCAGTTGAGGTGCATTCCACTGAGGTTGTGGTTGGACATGTGAGTGAAATGAATGAGCAGTGGGTTGAGTATGGTATTGAGATGGATAAGACCACGAAGGAGGTGTGGACCAGGAAGGATGAGTAGGGGGACCCCAAGAAGGTATGTGAGTAGATTGGTTAGGGCTATAATAAGCTTGGGATGTCCCTTACATCCCCTACTGGTAAGGTCTGGGCCCCTGCGGCCTCCTTTAGTTGAGGAAGTAGAGAGGTTCAGTGGTTGCCTCAGTCCCTTGGTACATGGCTTTAAATCCGGGTAAGGTTTGGCATTGGTTTGTGGGGTGGTTTTCCTCAAAAACGAAACATACCTCTACTGAGCGCAATGGACACTCGTTTTTAGGGTGCTTCCTCGTACATCTGGGACAAAAAATGGCCAAAGCCCTCTCAACTTTCTCTTTCTTTTGTTGGATTCGGAAAGTATCAAGTTACATGGCAATGGTCTGTCTCATCTCACTTTTGAGGTCTTCCATTTGATTAGCAAGCTCATGCTTGGAGAAGGTGGTACTAGCTGAAAGTGGATTCCCCCTACCTCTTTTCTGGGCTGCCCTAGAATGGTTTCTAAACACAACCTTTATGTCCTCATAAGGTAGTTGGTAGATGTCTCCACCAGCTAGCATGTGAAGGGTATCTAGAAGGTCTTCAGGGACTCCTCGGAGCAGAACTAGATTTAGAGATTCAGGGTCAAGTGTGCACCTAGCCCATTTATAGCTGAGTTGGAACCTTTCCTCGTAGTCTTCTAAAGACTCATCATTTCCCATGGTCATCCGAAAGATTTCTCCCTTTGTTTCCTTTGACCTACAGTAGTCCCGGTATTTTTTGTTAAAGGCTTGCTGCATCTGAGCCCAAGTTGTGATATTGTTTCTAGGTAACCCCATGAACCAATGGAGTGCTGCATCCTTGAGGGTAGAAGGAAAGAGTTTCAACTTTTGTTCGTCCTCAGCATAGTCATAAGTTCGGAAAAGGACAACAAACTCAAACAGGAAGGTATCAGGGTCTTCAGTGGTCAATCCATGGAAATGAGGTAAGGCTGAGGGACTTATGTTCTTCATCTTCATGTGCCCGTTGGTCTCTCGGATGGGGAAGGTACCTTCTATTCTCTCATCATCTTCTCTACCGTTTCTGTTTTCAGCCATGGTTTCAAAAGGAATGTTTTCTTGCTCTTCTTTTGTTATAGGATCTTCGTATATCTCAGGAGGTTCACCTATAGGTTCTTCTGGGTCACTGCCACTAAAGAAGAGAGAAGGGTGACTCAGTGAAGTGGTGGGGGTGTTGGGTAGGAATTTTTCGGTATTATATCTGTTCCTACGAGGCATGAAAAGATTCTTGGTTGCTTTTTCTTTTTTCTGCTTGTACCTGCAAAACTAAAACAGATGGAATTGCAACTAACTAAAATATATTTTGTGGAAATGAAAATGCGGAAATGAAATGACAGCAGGAAATGACTAATCTATTTTGCTGAAATCAAATTGCAGAAATGAAATGCTATTCTATGCTTGCAGAATTGAAATTTCAGAATTGAAAGGCTAATCTATGAAAGCAGGAAATGTCTAATTTACTTTTGCAGAAATGAAATTGAAGAATGAAACTGAAATAAACTACTTAGCAGAAGGTTGGTGTAGAAAAATAGAAGAAAAGTAGAAATCACAAATACTCTGACGCTTCCCCGACAATGGCGCCAAAAAGATGGTGGGCTCCAGTATTGCAGCAATAATGCTGCAACTCCTCGGACTCCCTTCTTTACTTTTATCAACCCGGTAGTTCATAACAAACTTGGAAGCGACGGTGTTGTATGCACAAGTACTAGCTCTTGCCGCAGCTATCACTTGGTCAGCTGGTAAAAGTCCGCTAGGAGCTTAAGCCAACTTCTATGAGCTCTAAGAAGAAGCTTTTTAATTGATGGACGGAAGCTAACTCAAAGAAGGCTGATCTACTTGCAGAAAGAAACTAGAGAGTTGAAAGGAAACGTAAACCCTAGCAAACCCTAATTTTAATAGCTAGCCCTACTGATACAAAAAAGAGGATGAAAGCTACTAAAAGAGATGCCATTGACCCCTAGGAAGGTAAAATGCATGTGTCTAAGCTACTTCTGCAGTAACATTTGAAAAACATCTTTTTGTATTTTTGAATAAGTTGCCAGAATTATTATGCATGCGATTTAACTGTTTTTGACTGTGCAGAGGTGGATTGGCGAGAGGAAATGCTTGGAGGAGGTTGGGAAGGTTCAGAGGCAACCTAAGGGGTCCCTAACACCCTTCCAGAGAGTTTCAAAGAGTTTTGCTATCAAGAAACCTCATTCGTGAGCTTCTACAGGAAGTCTGCAGGGGTTCTACAGGATGTTCTGAAATTTCTACAGGATGTCTGTAATTTTCTACAGGATGCTCAGAAATGGGATTTTGGAGGATGGATGGAGAGAGAAAGGTGAAGGAGTGAGTATGGAGGTAGGGAAAGGGTGTGAGGAGGTCCAGGACTTGGTGGATGGAGCTGAGGAGAGATGAAGATGGCTGGATTTGTTCAAGGAGTAGTGAAGCAATGTTGCACAAAAATTAGGGTTATGTGAGCGAATGTGGCAAAAGTGAGGCAAGAACTGCGTTAGGGGATGGAGCAGATGGGATTGATGGAGTATGGGTAGATAGATAAGTGGTATGGGTGCTCTGCAAGTTGTTTCTCCAACTGAACCAACGAAGACTTGGAAAATCAGAGACCTAGTTACGTTAACCTAATCTGATATAGCTAACTGTAAAGAGAATGAACAGAAGTTTATTTGCAATGAAACCATGTATGATAACTAGGCAACGAAGAAATCAAGAGTCTAAACATGTAACTAACTTCTGAAAATAAAAATCGAACACTAATGATTGCATGGCGAAGCAAAGACAATGTTTTTGGGTGGCAGCAAGGTCACCTTGATCCCAGCTCTGGATCCCACTTAGGGAGAGGTGAAATCAAAGGTGCTTGATGGAATTTTTCTGAAGATCTTCCCTGTGATTAACTTATCAACTAAATCTGAACATGAAAAGCCTATCTAATCATCAACAATGACCTAGGTAATTAGCAAGATTTTAATCTACTTAACAAAAATTATTTTGCAAAGACATAAAAAGCAAATAACAATACATAAAGGAAGCCTTGGCACTTGGGTTGGGCCCAACCCCAAGAGCTACAGGCTCCTAAAGAAAAATCAGAACTAATGGCAAATAGAGCTGCTTTTCATTACCCAAAAATAATCATGTCACAAGAAAGTTATACAGTAGTAGCTACAAAAAACGAGTTGAGACAATGATAGCACTATAGTGAAAAACCCAACAGTTCCAAAAGTAAACTACGAAGGCTAAGGCCTTCCTATTTATGCACTACGAGGGTCCTAGCAGCCCTCCTTAACTCAAGGGACTCGACTATTCAAATTGCCAGTAAACAGTCACTCTTCACAAAGTTGCTCGGCTGCCTTTAGGATTCGTTTTGGTGGCCTGCTGAGCTCCGAGTTGAGGGTGGAGATTTCGAGAAAGGGCCATTTAATGCAAGAGACAACCTCCCTATGAATCCTCACCCTTGCTCCCTCATGCTTGGCTGTCACCTGGCTCATAATTGCTTGGCTTTGCTCCAAAATTTGTCCAAAAAACTTGAAATAACCACGTATTAGCCTCCTTGGTAAAGTGACCACCCGTATTCGTTCAAATAACATAAATATACTCAAAAAACATGCATAATCTATGAAAAATGGTGGATTGATCAAGAACAATTAGGAAAAATGAGCCCAATAAGTTACCCAATTCGTGGCTCATGAGTGATATTCTGCAGATCCTGCTTTTCTTCTATGGTAGACACTTTGGTTTCAAATTTAGCAGACAAGGTTCTCAAAACTTTCTCAACTAAGGCCACTTCCTTAATTTCTTCACCCAGATTCTTCATGCAATTGACAACCTCATCTATACATAGGAAGTAACTAGCTATGCTTTCATCACTATGCATCTTAAGTGTTTCATACTGTATTCTGACAGTTTGAGGCTTAGCACGTTTTACCTGAGAGTCTCCTTTGTAGCTCAGAATGATTTTGTCCCATATTTCTGTGGCTGATTTGAGTTGCATGACCTTGACAAACTCTGATTTTGACAAACTTCCCAATAAAATAGTAACAACTTTGGCATTGGTTTCATATTGCTTTCTACCTGTCATATCTGTAGGAATTGTTGATGGAAATATATATCCTCCTTCCACGATTTCCCAAATATCTGTTCCAAGCGATTGTAGATAGGTTGTGGTTCTTATCTTGTAGTAAACAAAATTACTCCCATCAAAAATTGCTGGTCTGATGGATCCCTCTCTTTCTTGATTACTCATGCTGATGGATCTTCCTTCAAGTGATCAAGCTTCTTCTGAAGGATCTACTCTGATACCAATTGTTGGAAATAATACTACGAGGGGGGAGGGGTGAATCAGTATTAGAAAGTCAATAACTTTTCATTTCCATAATCAGATTCATATACGCTACTTCAGTTAAGGGAACTTGCGTGTACACCCAACTATGTTTAATGCAACTAGCATATATCCAGATAACTTATGATTCAGTTAATTCATCATATGTTGATCTTTAATCAGTGCATCAGAACATCATTAACCATATAAACAGTAACCAGGTGTAGTAAAAACAGAATAGATCATCACACATAAGAGACACACATGAACACCATGATATAAGGTGGAAACCCAATGCGGGACAAAAACCACCTGCTGTTGTTTTCTTTAATATAAGAAAAACCTGTTTAAAATCTTGTACTGGTGCAGACTCATACCAGTATGCAGGCACCCACCTGCAGAAGGCTACAACCTTCTCTCATTCTCCAACTTCTACTGGAAGGGAGCTACAACCCCTAGAGCTTGTACTAGCCAATATATTTACTAGTATGTAGGCGCCGACCAAAAGAAGACTACAACCTTCTCTTTTCTTCCAGGGACCACGTTTCATAAATTTTTAGACTGGATCCACCAATACAAAATCAATCACTACTGCAATACAACCATCAACTGTATCTACATCATCAATCTCTATGTCACCCAACAACTGAATCACTGAAACCCTGTCATCAAAACATAGTCACTAGAACACAGACTAGAACCTAGAACCACTAGAACCAACATCAACCTCAAATATCAAATATCATAATGTATACACTACTTGGCTATGTCGAACCAACACGTATACGCTCTTTCACCAAAGGGAACAAGCGTATAGATCTGAAAATAATTACTTATACCTTCGCTGCAATTTTCTACTTCAGATATACCCAGATCATCACGTATAAAGGATAAGACATGCGTTAGTATTTAGATTTGAACTATTCATTTTCATACCATATAATGATAATGCATTTTAGTCTTCATGATCCCAGTCCATCAACCTTCATTCGCCACATAGATGCATCCTTAGCAAAGCATCAGATACCCATAACCTGCATACTAGATCTCACACTTCATCAGATATTCATCACTTGCACACACTAGCCTAATGATCTTCTCCTCCTTTTATAGTCTTAGGACTTACTCAATACCATGGACCAAAATCACTTAGACCCAATACCTTGGACCAAATACCTAGGGTCAATACCTCGGACCAGATACCATGGACCAATACAATGGATCAAAATGCCATGGACCAAATACCACGAACCAAAACTTAGTTTTCCAACATGTTTGTGCCTTTCCTTCTGTGGAAGTGCGTGTCTACGTTATATGCCCCTTTTGGTCTGCTAACCCACGTGTATATGCCACTTTGTCACAGTGAACCTACATATACCTCTACTTGATCATTAATTCTTTGCTATTGACCTGCTGCACTATGATCTGTCATCTGAGTTAGTTTCCATCAAGGAAAACCCCTGTATCATAATGCCAACAATAAAACATTCAAAATTATTCATCTAAGGAAATAACCGTCTATCACTTCCACAGTTAGGAGTAAAAGTTTTTCTTTGAAGACTTTATTTCCTTGTTTGTTGATGGGGTTGACCTCTCATCTCCTTGTTGAGTATTTCAGATTTTGCATTAGGGTTCTTTGCCTCACCTTGTGAGCTAGATTCACCTTCAACAGATTCATAAAAACTAAGACTAGTTTTGATACAGGAGATCTTCGACTACTAAGAATATCATCCAAAATCTTAATACTGTCTTGAAATCATAATAGTTTATCCTTTTCTTCTAATTTACCTTTCAAGATATTTACCTCAACCTGATGTTGTTCTTCCTTTTCCAGATATTGCTTCTTCAATATTTCTTCAGACTTTCTTCCTTCTTCCACTTGTTGCCTTAGTTTGAGAATCTCATTTTCTTGTTCTTTATCTGCTTGAGGTAGTTCTTCATTCTGCTTATTTTTTAATAATATCACTTCATCTGACAACATTTGACGTACTTTGAAGGCACACTCTAGCTGAGCTTTTAATTTGGTAACTTCTTCTTTGAGGGCACACTCCCTTTTATTAAATAGATCTTGTTGATCAATGATTTTATCTGATGTTTCATTTGCTTGTTCATCTTGAGGTGATTTGCAATCTGAATCCTTGCTTCCATCTAATGGCCAATTGTCTCTCATGTTGTCACCGTTCATTTGAGTTGTGTTCTTCTTCTGAGGTGCTTTCTTCTTTAGCTTATTTCCCATTGTTTCTACGGATCTCCTTCAAGCGATCAAGGTTCTGCCAAAGGACTTGCTTTGATACCAATTGTTGGAAATAATACTAGAGGGCGGGGGTGAATCAGTATTAGCAAGTCAATTACTTTTTCTTTTCATACTCAAATTCATATATGCTACTTCAGCGAAGGGAACTTGCGTGTACATGCAACTGTGTTTAAGGCAACTAGTGTATATCTAGCAAACTTATGATTCAGTTAATTCATCATATGTTGATCTTTAATCAGTGCATCAGTACTTCATTAACCATATAAACAGTGACCAGGTGCAGTAAAAACAGAACAGAACATCACACATAAGAAACACATATGAACACCAAGATTTAAGGTGGAAACCCAATGCGGGACAAAAACCACCTGTTGTTGTCTTCTTTAATATAGTAAAAACCTGTTTACAATCTTGTATTGACGCAAAATCATACCAATATGCAGGCACCCACCTACAGAAGGCTACAACCTTCTCTCGTTCTCTAGTTGCTACTGGAAGGGAGATACAACCCCCTAAATCTTGTATTAGCTGATATGTTTACTAGTACGTAGGCACCGGCCTACTGAAGGCTCCAACCTTCACTCATTTTCCAGCTACTACTGGAAGGGAGATCCAACCCCCTGGCTCTTGTACTAGCTGATATGTTTACCAGTACATAGGTGCTGGCCTATAAAAGGTGATGAGCCCCAAAAATGGACAATTATTTGGGCTCATTCAACCTCCTAATTTGACTTAATCCACCATTCTCATTGGTTTATTGCATGTTTTTGATTATATTTATGTTAATAGAGTGAATTTGGTTAGTCATTATGCCAACAAGTCTAATGGGTGCTTTGCGTAGCCTTTTTGGTCAATTTGGAGACAAAATTGAAGGTCTTAATGAGCACTTGGCAGCCAAATTCGTGGGAGAACAAGGGAGAGGATTTGTAGGAAGGTGTCCCCCTCATTTATGGGCCCTTACCTCGAATTCTCCACCATCAGCTCGGAGTTCAAGGGCCACCAAATCAATTAGCACAAGGGCATCCAAGCAAGTCAAGTAGGACTGCTGTTAACTACAAGTCTTGGGCAGCCGAGTCCCTAAATTTTAGGAGGACTGTTGGGTCCTCAAATTGTATAAATAAGAAAGCTTAGGGCCTCATTTTGGTTAGCCAGTGGATGTTAGCTAGTTAGCCAGTAGATAGTAGCTAGTAGTTAGTCATTTCATAGCCTTGTTGTAGTCATTTTGTAATTCGATTTGTATGCAATAGATTAGCTTTGCTTTCAGCTCATTCTCAAGCTCTCCTTGTGGACAGTTTCGATGTAACTCTTCATTATTGGTTAATAAAGATGAATTCAACTTTGTGCCAGCTCTAAATCTCCCTTGGGAGGCTCTAGCTCTTGGGGTTGGGCCCATCTCAAGCGCCCAGTACCTCCCCTGTTTATCTTTATGTGTGTTTGCTGCGTTCTTAAAATAAAATCTGCTCTTTAGATCTTGCTTTGTTATTTTGGTTGTTTTTGTTGGTTAAAGTAGCTTTTTATGTTTGGGAATCGATTGGTAGGAGCTTTTCATGCATTTAGATCTTTCGAAATGTTCTTGCTCACGTGATGTACATGGTTCTCTTTCCAAACGAGGCTGTTGTTTATTCATTTCATTGACAGTTAGATTAAGTTAGCTAGGACTTAGTTTGTTTGCAAGAATTCACTGATTCGGTTGAATGTGCATTGTGCAGGGCATCTCTATCACTCACTCACATGATCAAGCTTCATCAGAGCCATCTGATTCATCCCATATCTAGGCTTCTCGCTTCACAGCCATCCTCTTGCCCACGTAACCCTACCTTCTTCTCCATTGTTGTCTCAACTACCTTAAAGCCAAATCAACCTTCCACATATCATCTCACCACTCCATCCATCAGTTCCTGGGTCACTTCAGACCCCCATCCTACCTCCATAACCATCCATGCATCTTCCATCAATCACCCATCCTCAAAAATCCCATTTCGAAACATCCTGTAGAAGGATTACAGAACTTCCTGTAGAAACCCCTGTAGACTTCCTGTAGAAGTTCATAAACACGGTTGCATGGCATCCAGACTTTGTGAAACTCTCAGAAAGAATGTTAGGGATCCCTTAGACCCTCTCTGTACCATCCCAACCTTTCCCAAAGCATTTCATCCCTTGATCCATCCCTGCACAGTGGAAAACTAGTTAGAAGCACATGCATGATAATTTCAACAACTTAAGCAAAAATACAAAAAGATGTTTTCTTCAGATAGTGATAACTTAGACACATGCATTTTACCTTCCTAGAAGTAATGGCATCTCTTTTCGTAGTTTGCATTCTTTCCTTTGCATCAGTAGGACTAGTTGGTAGAATTAGGGTTTTCTAGGCTTTGCGTTTCTTTTTGGCTTTCAGTTTCTTTCCGCAAGTAGATTAGCTTCCTTTGAGTTAGCTTTCATCCATCAGTTAAAAAGCTTCTTCTAAGAGCTCATAGAAGTTGGCTTGAGCCCCTAGCGGACTTGTGCCAGCTGACCAAGTGACAGCTGCGGCAAGAGCTAGTACTTGTGCATACAGCACCGTCGCTTCCAAGTTTGTTATGAACTACCGGGTTGATAAAATTAAAGAAGGGAGTTCCAGGAGTTGTAGCATTATTGCTACAATACTGGGGCCCACCATCTTTTTGGCGCCGTTGCCGGGGAAGCGTCAGAGTATTAGTAATTGTTGCTTTTCTTCTATTTTCTTACTCTTGCCTTTTGCCAAGTAGTTTATTTCATTTCCATTCTGCAAAAGTAGCATAGACATTTCCTGCTTTCATAGATTAGCATTTCAATTCCGCAATTTCAATTTTGCAAGCATAGATTAGCCTTTCAATTCTGCAAGTGTAGACTAGCATTTCCATTCCTGCAATTCCATTTGAGCAAAGTAGATTAGTCCTTTCCTGCTTTCATTTCAATTCTGCATTTTTATTTCAGCAAGATAGTTAGTTGTAGATCAATCTGTTTCAGTTTTGAAGGTACCAAAGAAAAAACAAAATCAATCAAAAAGTCTTTCCATTTCATGCCTCGTAGGAACCGATATAAAACAGGCAAATTCCTACCCAACACCCCCACCACATCACTTAGTCACCCTTCTCTCTTCTTCGGTGACAGTGATCCAGAAGAACCTATAGGTGAACCTCCTGAGATATACAAAGATCCTATAGTAGAAGAAGAAAACATTCCTCTGAAGCAAATGGCTACAAGCAGAAATGTTGGGAGCAATCCCTTATCCAAAGATGAATTTGCAAATTAGCTGGAAGATTTCAAGAGTGATATGAGGCAGTTTCTTGCCATGCAACTGGATACCTTGCGGATCCAAAAGAAGCAAGAAGAAGCCAAGAGGGCTTTGGTCATCTTTTGTCCTAGGTGCACTAGAAAGCATCCTAGGAACAAATGTCCAATGCACTCCCTAGAAGTGTGTTTTGTCTGTGAAGAATACCATCCTACGAATCAGTGCCCTTCCTTGCCTGGACTTAAAGTTGCATATCAAAGAGTTAAAGGAGCCACTGAACCACTCTATCATATGAACCAAAGGAAGCCGCCTGGACCTAGATCTTACCAGCAGGAACTGCAAGGGACATCCGAGACCTATTATGACCCTTATCAAGCCACTTTCATGCCTTCTTGGGGTCCCCCTGCTCATCCTTCCTGGTTCACACCTCCTCCTTGTTCCTTCATAGATCCATATTATGCCCAACCAGCTGCTCATTCATTTCACTCTTATGCTCAGCCACAACCTCAGTGGAATGCACCTTATCAGGGGTGGAGGCCCCAATACAACTCTCATCCCGCTCATTTTCCTCCACCACCTGCTCATCCACAACCATCGCCTCCTCCTCCACCAAGGCAACCCCAAATGCCTACCCAACCACAATGCCATCCATCTCCATCTCAATTTCACACCTCCGCTCAACTACCCGTACCATTTCCAAAGCCATACAATGGAGTAGCCCAACCCAATTGCAAAGCTGAGGCACAACATGTGCAAATGATTCCTCTTGAGCTCAATGATCTTCACCAAAGCTCAGGAAGGGTGTTGCAAAGTAGAGATTATATTGACAACATTGAAGGACCAAAGGCAAAAGAATATTCAAAAGAGGAAATCAAAGAACCATGGGTTGCACTTGATGAAGAGAAGAGATTAGAATCAGAGATCGAGAAAGCTTCCTCATGGTTACCATCAAACCCTCCATGTAGTCAAGAGAAAGATCAACAAAAAGAGGAAGATGAGAAAGTCATGTTAGAAGGTGACATAAAACATGATCCAGATCAGCAAAAGAAGCAAGGATATCAAAGCTATATTGAGATATGGTTTCAGAAGGTGACTGAGTTGCAGCGGTACTCTCTTCCTCAGCTGTGTGTGATCCCTTCAAAGTCAGATCATTTGGTCTCTAAAGTCCGGATAGTTGTCCAAGCATGCATTTCGAGCCTTCACATCATTTTTTCTCTAATCTCGATGTGCACATGGCTCCATTGGAAGTATTCTTATACTTGAAAATGATTTTGTTTTTCAAGTAGGATAGGGTAGAGAAAAAAAGAAAAAAAAGAGAAAAAATGAAAATAAGAAGAAAATAAAAATCTAAGGTGAAAACCTCCTCGGAGGCGCCTTAGATTGGCTCATTGATTGAAAACCTCCATGAGGCGGTCAATGGGTTGGAAAGAAGAGAGAATAAAAAGGGAATAAGATCCTTGGGTGAAAACCTCCCTTGGA
Source organism: Pinus tabuliformis (assembly GCA_031772625.1). Taxonomy (NCBI): domain Eukaryota; kingdom Viridiplantae; phylum Streptophyta; class Pinopsida; order Pinales; family Pinaceae; genus Pinus; species Pinus tabuliformis. The sequence continues at coordinate 1,729,880,024 of CM062818.1, read as the reverse complement.
GGTGCCCAAGGCAGGCAATTAGGGTGAAAACCTCCATGAGGCGCCCTAGTTGTTTTTCAAAAAAAAAACAAAAGAGAAAAAGAAAAAGAAAAAGAAAACTAATTCCATTGGCTAATTGCAGGTTGCAAGAAGGACGTTTCATGATAGGAGGAGCACTCAAATCAAGGTTAAAGGAATTTTTCTTGTGCCTTCTACAGGAAGCTCTGTATTTCTACAGGAAACATCCTGTAGAACCTTTGGACGAACCAAATTCAAGTCTAAAATGGAATCTGATGGTGGGAATCTGTTGATTAGGCATACAAGCACTTGTGTGTCCATCCCTTGCCTTTCTCCATCATTTTTTTTCCACCTCATTGTGCTTCTCATTGTGCTTCTACAGGAACTTCCTGTAGAAATTGTGGGAAAACTAGACATGGATTTCAAAAAGTGGTTTGGCGAACATGGTAGCTTCCTCAAGGGTTCAGAAGCCCTCATGCAATCTTCCAACTCCTCCTCCATCATCTCCATACCTGCATCACAGCCCAAGCTTAGTTTTTCCTTCCATACAAACATTTGCAAAAAGCCTTGAGGCAAAAATCCATAGAACAAAATTTGTTTTTTCCATAATTTGAAAACCATGCATCCATTTGACAAACCGTTTTATGGGGAATTGTAGAAGGGTGATGGAAACATGCTTGAGCAGTTTCAGCTAATTCCGGTGCACGGTTTCCAAGAAATCAGCCTCCATCACCATCAGCCATTTTTGCATTTTCTCCATAACCATGCATCCGTTTCAAAACCTGTTTCATGGGGATATGCATATGAGTGATGGTAACCTACCCAAGTAGTTTCAGCCGATTCCGATGCACGGTTTCTGAGAAATCGATCTCTGAAATCTTCAGCCATTTTGCATTTTTCTCTAAATCCGTGCATCCATTGATCACGATTTTGCTATGGGAGATGCATCATGATGATAGAAACATGCTCAACGAGTTTCAGATCAATCCGCTTTACCGTTTGGGAGAAATGGCGAAAACAAGTTCTGGTTCTGTGACATTGCAGCAGCAGCAGCTTGAAGGTGCAGATTTGAACGTGGAAACAAATGCATGCAACTTAGATCTGGTAAGAGGACACCTGCACAAGGAAAAGCAATAAAAAATCATCAGCCAAGCCCTCATGCAACCAAAGGATCCAAGCATGCAGCAGCAGAACATGAGCATGCAACAGCAAAAAGCTTCACAAGCAGCCGTTTGACTTCAGGTACGTGACTAAACCTTGTTCATCTATTGCATGAATCTAGTCTAAGCATTGCATGAACGGATGGAATGGTGAAATTAAGCCATGAATGTAGCAAGACACCCAGTTCTCTAGCACTCACGAGAAAATCACGCAGCATGCATGGATAGTCATTCACGTGGAAGTTGAGAAACACAGGCAATGGAAGATTTGTTTGAACTTCAGTGCACAGGGCATCAATTGATTAAAAAATAGAAGAAGACATGCAGTTCATGATAGCATAGCATTTCATATGGGCCAACACATGTTTTTGCCACCTCACTCCACCAAAAATCACGCAGAATTAATGGGCGCTCAGCCGAAACTCATAGACTGCTGTTAACTTGCACTTGCATAATGTTCAACCGAAGTATACATCCTCTGCTTCCTCAAAATGATTAACCTATCATCCTTCGCTGATTGTTTTGGCCTGTTCAAAATTCTCCAGCATACCAAGATTGTGCAGAGGCGTAGAGACATCCTATGGAATCCAGTAGCATTCTACAGGAAGACGTTTTACAGGAAAATACAGCAGAGTCTTCCAGGGCAGAGTAAGCTTCTTGGTTTTCAGGCGGAACTGGGGTGGATCTCTCTGATGAGATTTGTGTTTGCGCTCGCTTCTCATACACCTCAATCTCAATCTGAAGTTGTTCCCAATAGGAACTGATCTCTCTTTCATCTCTCAGCTCGAGGAGGCTAAAAAGATCACCAAGTTGCAGAGTTGGGGGAGGCTTATAATAACGAGACATCCACATCTGTTTTGGGTCCATCTGAGTCCTACACAGTATAGACAAGTACCCAGACGATGCTCAGGTCTGGAAACCAATTGGGTCTTCCGAATATTGATCAGATCTGATTTTTCAAGCCCTCTTCAGCTATGGCCGAAACACAAACATGGACGAGGCGGGGCAGTAATCCAAAGCTTGAACAAGAAGTTATTGACATACCTCCAACTCCAACAGGAGAAGGAAAATATGGTGCATTTCCTGTGTCCCAGACTATTACAACAGCTCTCATTATTGCATCTTGGTACTCTTCCAATATTGGTGTGCTATTGCTTAACAAATGCCTACTTAGTTTTTTGGATGCAGATACCCAATATTCCTCAGAATGTTGCACATGTGTGCCTGTTCATTTTATGGTTTTCTGGCAATTTCATGGTTAGAGATTGTACCAATGTAGTTCATCGTCTCCAGGAGACAGTTTCTTGAGGTATTGGCACTGAGCTTCATGTTCTCCTTCTCGGTTGTTTGTGGCAATATTTCTCTGCGCTATTTGCCAGTCTCCTTCAATCAAGCTATTGGGGCAACAACTCCCTTCTTCACAGCAATATTTTGCATTTATAATAACATGTAAGAGGGAGTCTTCTGTGGTTTATATGGCCTTGGTGCCTGTGGTATTTGGCATTGTTATTGCAAGCAACAGTGAGCCATTATGCCACCTTTTTGGCTTTTTGGTTTGCCTAGGATCAACTGCTGCCAGAGCATTGAAATCAGTTGTTCAGGGGCTCCTGCTTACCTTTGAGGCAGAGAAGCTTCACTCTATGAATTTTCTCATGTACATGGCACCAATTGCTGCGCTGTTATTGCTTCGTGTTACTCTTTTTGTGGAGGGTAATGTATTAGCTATTGCTATTGAAAAAGCCAGCAAAACCAACAATCCCCTGTTGCTTGGAAACATGACCATGGCTTATCATGTGAATTTAACCAACTTCCTTGTTACAAAACATACAAGTGCCCTCACGTTGCAGGTTTTAGGAAATTCCAAGGCCACCATTTCTTCCATATGATTGCATATACTTGCACACTCATAACAAGGCTGAGAATTCACAAGGAAAAGCAGCAGGCAGCAGGAAGTTAGCAGACTGTTTCTACAGGAAGCGAGCGAACTGTTTCTACAGGAAGTTGAAAAGAGGGAAGCCAAAGGAGGAATCGACCGAGATGTTAGCCAAAGAAGCCACCAGGGCCATCAAAGATGAGGAGAGAGATTGGTTGCTTAGAGGATGAGCAACACTTTCAGTAGGGGGGTGATGATGAGCCCCAAAAATGGACAATTATTTGGGCTCATTCAACCTCCTAATTTGACTTAATCCACCATTCTCATTAGTTCATTGCATGTTTTTGATTATATTTATGTTAATAGAGTGAATTTGGTTATTCATTATGCCAACAAGTCTAATGGGTGCTTTGTGTAGCCTTTTTGGTCAATTTGGAGACAAAATTGAAGGTCTTAATGAGCACTTGGCAGCCAAATTCGTGGGAGAACAAGGGAGAGGATTTGTAGGAAGGTGTCCCCCTCATTTATGGGCCCTTACCTCGAATTCTCCACCATCAGCTCGGAGTTCAAGGGCCACCAAATCAATTAGCACAAGAGCAGCCAAGCAAGTTAAGTAGGACTGTTGTTAACTACAATTCTTGGGCAGTTGAGTCCCTAAATTTTAGGAGGACTGTTGGGTCCTCAAATTGTATGAATAAGAAGGCTTAGGGCCTCATTTTGGTTAGCCAGTGGATGTTAGCTAGTTAGCCAGTAGATAGTAGCTAGTAGTTAGTCATTTCATAGCCTTGTTGTAGTCATTTTGTAATTTGATTTATATGCAATAGATTAGCTTTGCTTTCAGCTCATTCTCAAGCTCTCCTTGTGGACAGTTTCGATGTAACTCTTCATTCTTGGTTAATAAAGATGAATTCAGCTTTTCACCAGCTCTAAATCTCTCTTGGGAGGCTGTAGCTCTTGGGGTTGGGCCCATCTCAAGCGCCCAGTACCACCCCTGTTTATCTTTATGTGTGTTTGTTGCGTTCTTAAAATAAAATCTGCTCTTTAGATCTTGCTTTGTTATTTTGGTTGTTTTTGTTGGTTAAAGTAGCTTTTTATGTTTGGGAATCGATTGGTAGGAGTTTGTCATGCATTTAGATCTTTCGGAATGTTCTTTCTCACGTGATGTACATGATTCTCTTTCCAAACGAGGCTGTTGTTTATTCATTTCATTGACAGTTAGATTAAGTTAGCTAGGACTTAGTTTGTTTGCAAGAATTCACTGATTTGGTTGAATGTGCATTGTGCAGGGCATCTCTATCACTCACTCACATGGTCAAGCTTCATCAGAGCCATCTGATTCATCCCATATCTAGGCTTCTCGCTTCACACCCATCCTCTTGCCCACGTAACCCTACCTTCTTCTCCATTGTTGTCTCAACTACCTTAAAGCCAAATCAGCCTTCCACATATCATCTCACCACTCCATCCATCAGTTCCTGGGTCACTTCAGACCCCCATCCTACCTCCATAACCATCCATGCATCTTCCATCAATCACCCATCCTCAAAAATCCCATTTCGAAACATCCTGTAGAAGGATTACATAACTTCCTGTAGAAACCCCTGCAGACTTCCTGTAGAAGTTCATAAACACGGTTGCATGGCATCCAGACTTTGTGAAACTCTCAGAAAGAATGTTAGGGATCCCTTAGACCCTCTCTGTACCATCCCAACCTTTCCCAAAGCATTTCATCCCTTGATCCATCCCTGCACAGTGGAAAACTAGTTAGAAGCACATGCATGATAATTTCAACAACTTAAGCAAAAATACAAAAAGATGTTTTCTTCAGATAGTGATAACTTAGACACATGCATTTTACCTTCCTAGAAGTAATGGCATCTCTTTTCGTAGTTTGCATTCTTTCCTTTGCATCAGTAGGACTAGTTGGTAGAATTAGGGTTTTCTAGGGTTTGCGTTTCTTTTTGGCTTTCAGTTTCTTTCCGCAAGTAGATTAGCTTCCTTTGAGTTAGCTTTCGTCCATCAGTTAAAAAGCTTCTTCTAAGAGCTCATAGAAGTTGGCTTGAGCCCCTAGCGGACTTGTGCCAGCTGACCAAGTGACAGCTGCGACAAGAGCTAGTACTTGTGCATACAGCACCGTCGCTTCCAAGTTTGTTACGAACTACCGGGTTGATAAAATTAAAGAAGGGAGTTCCAGGAGTTGTAGCATTATTGCTACAACACTGGGGCCCACCATCTTTTTGGCGCCGTTGCCGGGGAAGCATCAGACTATTAGTAATTGTTTCTTTTCTTCTATTTTCTTACTCTTGCCTTCTGCCAAGTAGTTTATTTCATTTCCATTCTGCAAAAGTAGCATAGACATTTCCTGCTTTCATAGATTAGCATTTCAATTCCGCAATATCAATTTTGCAAGCATAGACTAGCATTTCCATTCCTGCAATTCCATTTGAGGAAAGTAGATTAGTCCTTTCCTGCTTTCATTTCAATTCTGCATTTTTATTTCAGCAAGATAGTTAGTTGTAGATCAATCTGTTTCAGTTTTGCAGGTACCAAAGAAAAAACAAAATCAATCAAAAAGTATTTCCATTTCATGCCTCGTAGGAACCGAGATAAAACATGCAAATTCCTACCCAACACCCCCACCACATCACTGAGTCACCCTTCTCTCTTCTTCGGTGATAGTGATCCAGAAGAACCTATAGGTGAACCTCCTGAGATATACGAAGATCCTATAGCAGAAGAAGAAAACATTCCTCTGAAGCAAATGGCTACAAGCAAAAATGTTGGGAGCAGTCCCTTATCCAAAGATGAATTTGCAAATCAGCTGGAAGATTTCAAGAGTGATATGAGGCAGTTTCTTGCCATGCAATTGGATACCTTGTGGATCCAAAAGAAGCAAGAAGAAGCCAAGAGGGCTTTGGTCATTTTTTGTCCTAGGTGCACTAGAAAGCATCTTAGGAATGAATGTCCAATGCACTCCCTAGAAGTGTGTTTTGTCTGTGAAGAATACCATCCTACGAATCAGTGCCCTTCCTTGCCTGGACTTAAAGTTGCATATCAAAGAGTTAAAGGAGCCACTGAACCACTCTATCATATGAACCAAAGGAAGCCGCTTGGACCATCCCATCTGAAGCTATGGCTGACAATAGAAGAGAAGATGAGAGAATAGAAGGTGCCTTTCCCATCCGAGAAACCAATGGAGACATGAAAATGAAAAACATTAGCCCCTCTGCTCTACCTCACTTCCATGGACTAACTACTGAAGATCCTGATACCTTCCTGTTTGAGTTTGCTTTCCTTTGTAGAACCTATGACTATACTGAAGATGAGCAGAAGCTGAAACTCTTCCCTTCCACTCTTAAGGATGCAGCATTACGCTGGTTCATGGGCTTACCTGAGAATAGTATCACCACTTGGGCTCAGATGCAGCAAGCTTTCAATACCAAGTACCGGGACTACTGTAGGTCCAAGGAAACCAAGGGAGAAATCTTTCGGATGACCATGGGAAATGATGAGTCCTTATAGGATTATGAGGATAGGTTCCAACTTAGCTATAAGCGGGCCAGGTGCACACTTGACCCTGAATCCCTCAAGTTGGTCCTGCTCCGAGGAGTCCCTGAAGACCTTTTAGATACCCTTCACATGTTAGCTGGGGGAGATATTTACCAGCTGCCTTATGAGGACATCAAGACTGTGTTCATAAACCACTCTAGGGCAGCCCGGAAACGAGGTAGAGGAAACCTCCTCTCAGCTGGTATCCCTTTCTCCAAGCATGAGTTTGCAAATCAATTAGAAGATCTTAAGAGTGAGGTGAGACAGACCATTGCCATGCAACTGGACACATTCAGGATCTAGCAGAAGAAGGAAGAAGCTGAGAGGGCCTTGGCTATCTTCTGCCCTAGATGTACAAGGAGACACCCTAAGAATGAATTCCCATTGCATTCGGTTGAAGTGTGCTTCGTTTGTTAGGAGGACCATCCCACAAATCAATGCCCAACCTTACCTGGACTTAAAGATATGTACTAAGGGACAAAAGCTCCCATTGAACCTCTCTATTTCCTCAACCAAAGGAGGCCGTAAGGACCTAGACCTTACCAGCAGGGGATGCAAGGGGCACCTCAAGCTTATTACAGCCCCAACCAATCGAATCCTATGCCTTCCTGGGGTCCCCCTGCTCATCCTTCCTCGTCTATGCCTACTCCATGGTCTTATCCACCTCAGTACCCTACTCAACCCACTACTCATTCATATCATTCACATGCCCAGCCACAGCCTCAGTGGAATGCACCTCAGTCGGGGTGGAAGCCCCAGTACAACACTCCTCCTGCCATTTTGCCTCCACCGCTAGTTCAACCTCAACCATTACCTCATGCTCCTCCAAGGCAACCTCAAATGCCTGCTCAACCGAACCCGAACCCCAACAATAGACAGGCCCAACAGGTATACACTGGGGAAACATCATGTCCTACCTATGCTGTGGAGATCCAGGAGATCAATCTTCGATCTGGAAAGACTCTTCCAGATCGCCAACCTCCTCCCCCAGAGGACGAGGAGGACAAACAGGAAAGTGAACCAAAGGTTATTCCACCCTTTCTTGAGAGACTAACAGCCACCACACAACCCAACCCAGAGGAGGATGAGATTCTGGGAGAGCTCAAGCAGTTGTGTGTGAAAATACCACTTCTCCAAGCCATCAAGGATGTGCCAATATACAACAAACTGGTTAAGGAACAATGTTTCAAACACCCAGGCAGGCGAAAGAGAGATGCTTCAACCATCAATGTCTTAGGACAACTGTCTGACCTTATGTTAGGACAAGTCATCTGCCCAAAGTATCTAGATCCTGGGAGTCCTGTAGTAGATGTCCACATCAATGGCAGCATCATACCTCACACCTTGATTGATTTGGGGGCTGCCATTAATGTGATGACCAGGGATACCATGCTCAAACTCAATCTTCAGGGTTCCTTGAGAAAGACCTCGACAGTACTGCAACTAGCAGATCGCTCCACTGTGACTCCCGAAGGGATTGTGGAGGATGTCTTGGTATTTTTCGACTCTTGGGAATACCCTGCAGATTTCTTGGTTCTGCAACCCAAGGCAAAGCTTACTGGATATCCTCTTATTTTGGGAAGGCCTTGGTTAGCCAATGCAGATGCTTACATCAGTTGCCGTGCAGGAAACATGACCATCAAGAATGGTCCTATGTCCAAGCAGCTTGTCCTATACCCTCCTGCCCAACCCTCCTTAGAGCATGACTTACCACTATGGTTGGAGGAAGGAGAAGAGGATGAGGTGTACCCAACACCTTTGTGCACCCTAGATACCACTAGAAGAGACCCCCCAACCGAGGATGACTTGATCGAGACCTTGATCCATAATCCACCTTCCAGTGCACTATCCTTAGAGAAATTGGTGGAGGATGCCCAAGCCAACACCTTAGTGGACCTTTGTGCCACCAACCTTGTCACTCCCAGAGTCAAGAATGTGGAGTTCGGCCCTGAGAGAATGTTAAAGATCAGCTCCTCCCTATCTCCTTCCCAGGAAAAGGAGCTGTGTAGCCTGTTGGCCAGTCACCTAGATGCTTTTGCTTGGAGCTATAAGGAGATGAAAGGAGTCCATCCCTCGGTCTGTACCCATCACATATACATCAAAGAGGATTGTAAGCCGGTTAGGCAACCTCAGAGGAGAATGAATCCAACCCTTAAGGACATTGTCAAGGAAGAATTGCAAAAACTGTTGGATGTCGGATTCATTTACCCCATCTCAGATAGTGAATGGGTGTCCCCTCTGGTGTTGGTTCCCAAGAAAAATGGGAAGTGGAGAATCTGTGTGGACTATCGAGAACTGAACAAAGCTACCAAGAAAGACCATTTCCCTCTACCTTTCATAGATCAAGAGTTGGATGGATTGGCAGGAAAGAAGTTCTTCTCTTTCCTGGACGGGTTTAGCGGGTACAACCAAATCCAAATCAGCCCGGAAGACCAAGATAAGACCACCTTCACTTGTCCTTGGGGTAACTTTTCCTACCGAGTTCTTCCCTTTGGGCTATGCAATGCTCCTGCCACCTTCCAGAGAGCTGTCCTGAGCATCATCTCGGAACTGGTCCATGATGCGGTGGAAATCTATATGGATGACTTCACGCCTTATGGGTCAAACTTCCAGGAAGCATTGTCCAATCTGGGAAAGGTCTTAACCAAATGCATTGAGATGAACCTGTCCCTTAGTCCCGAAAAATGTTTATTCCTGATGACTGAAGGGACTGTGCTAGGCCATACCATTTCTTGCCAAGGGTTACAAGTGGATCCTAACAAAATTGCTCTCATCAAGAAGGTTCCACCTCCCCAAAAGGTAAGGGATGTCCAAAGTTTCTTAGGATTAGCAAGGTATTACCAGAGATTCATTAAAGACTTCAGCAAGCTAGCCTCGCCATTGTTTGGCCTGTTGGCAAAAGATGTGGAGTTTAAATGGACTGACGATTGTCAGAGGGCTTTGAATGAATTAAAGGACAAGTTGGTGTCAGCCCCAATCCTGAGAAGCCCAAACTGGGCCCTACCTTTCCACATCCACACTGATGCCTCGAACAAAGCCATAGGGGCAGCTTTAGGACAAGTTGAACAAAAACTTCCATATGCCATTTACTTTGTTAGCAAAAACTTGTCCAAAGCTGAACTGAATTACACTGTAACCGAGAAAGAATTCTTGGCTGTGGTCCATGCACTGAACAAGTTCCGACATTATATTACTGGCTATCAGACCTTTGTACATACGGATCATGCTGCAATTAGATATTTAATGAATAAACCAGATATGAATGCTCGTATTATTAGATGGTTACTTTTGTTGCAGCAGTTTGATTTGACCATTGTTGACAAACCAGGGAAAGAAAATGTTGTTGCTGACTTTTTATCTAGATTGGATTTGTCTGCAGATGAGGATGGAACAGTGGATGACCAGCTACCTGATGAACATCTGTTTGCTATCTCAGTACTCTCTCCATGGTTTGCTGATATAGCAAACTACCTTGTTTCAGCACAGTTCCCTCCGCACCTATCTTCAAGAGAGAAGAGCAGAATCATCAGAAAAAGTGCCTCATTTACTTGGATCAGGGGCAATCTGTTCAAGCTTGGCCCTGATCAGATCTTAAGGCGTTGTGTAAGGGAGGAGGAAGTCTTTGATATCCTCCTCACCTATCATGATGGGCCTTGTGGAGGACATTTTGCAGCAAAGAGGACTGCCTTCAAAATCCTACAGGCAGGCTACTATTGGCCCACACTTCATCAAGATGTGAGAAGATATATCAGCCAATGTGACCGATGCCAAAGAATGGGGAAACTGACTCTAAGGGATGAGATGCCTCTCCAACCTCAAGTGACTCTTGAGCCATTTGAGAAGTGGGGTATGGATTTTGTGGATCCAATCAACCCTCCTTCGAGGCAAAGGTCTTACATCATTGTGTGCACTGACTACCTGACAAAGTGGGCACATACTAAAGCAATCAAGGCAGCAACAGAAGAGAAGGTGGCTGAGTTCTTAAGAGAAAACATCTTCTACAAATTTGGCTACCCAAGAGAGCTGGTCACCGATCAAGGGAGCCAGTTCACATCCAACTTGATTGAAGACCTACTAGCTCACAACAAGATCAAGCATAGGACTTCCACCCCTATCGTCCATAGACAAATGGGCAAGTGGAAGTCACCAACAGAGCGTTGGAAGGGATTTTGACTAAGGTGGTGAGCAGCAGTAGAAAAGATTGGACAGATCGCCTGGTTGAGGCCACATGGGCTTACAACACCACCTGGAAGACCACCACCGGCTTCACACCTTATGAGCTGGTCTATGGGAAGAAAGCTTTGCTGTCCATTGAGTTTGAATACAACACTTTGAGGATGGCAGCTCAGCTAGATCTAGATCTCAGCCATGCACAAAAAGAAAGGTTATTGCAGCTGAATGGACTGGACGAGCACCGGATGCAGGCCCTACTTCACTCAGAAGTGGTTCAACTTCAGAGAAAGGTGTGGCATGACCAACACCTCCATGACAAGAAATTCCAGTCGGGAGATTGGGCCCTGTTGTATGACTCCAGATACAAATATTTCAAGGGGAAGCTGAGAACCAGATGGCTAGGACCATATGCAGTGGAAAAATGCCATGACAATGGATCTGTTCTTATTCGAACCATTGATGAGGAAGCCATCCCCATGCTTATCAATGGGCATCGATTGAAGATCTACAGGAAACCTCTCTTAAGACAAGAGTTCATCAAAACTATGGAGAAATCTGTATTGGTAATAGAGAAGGGTTCTGCCTCTGCTTTGGGCATACCCTGAAAGATTTAAATAATAATAATAATAATAAATAATAAATATCCTTGGGTGAAAACCTTTCTGAGGCTCCCAATGCAGGTGGTAGGGGTGAAAACCTCATTGAGGCGCCCCTATTGTCTTTCAAAAAAAAAAAAAAAAAGAGATTTAAAAAAGATCCTTGAGTGAAAACCTCTCTGAGGCACTTAAGGCAGATGGCAAGGGTGAAGACCTCATTGAGGCGCCCCTGTTATCTTTCAAAAAAAAAAAAAAAAAAGGAAAAAAAGAAAAGACAATAAGAAAAAAGATAGGGACAACAAGTTTATAATGTGAAAATGCATGCAGGTTGCAGGTGTTCTATGAAGGAGAGGAGGTCTTTTAACGCAAAGCCAAAGATCCTTATCATGCTGCCAGGAGACCTCACCAACACCTCCTCCAAGAATACTCATTTCCTCCAAGGTATGTGCACAATTTCATCATGGCTTGAGTCTTCTACAGGAAGATGCAGACTTTCTACAAGAAGGTGCAGACTTTCTACAGGAAACGCAACCTTTCTACAGGAAGTTCTGTATTTCTACAGGAAACTTCCTGTAGAAGTTCGGGACGGGCCAGAATTCATTTTATGAGGAGATCTAATGATCAAGGATCGGTTGGGACACATGCAAGCTATTGTTGTCACCCTTATACACTGTTGTCACCTCTTTCCACCATCCTTGTCGACATGCAAAGAAGCTACCTGCACCATCAAAGAAAATCAGTGAGTTATCAGAGACAACAATTTTTAAGATGAAAAAAGTGCTGAGATGTCCTACCATATCCATCCCAGCCATCCATGAGCTCTGTGAGCGTGATCGTGGGGCCATTGCCTTCGTTGTGCAGCATGTACCCGAGGAGGAAGAAACTGTTACAGGACATCCTGTAGGAGTCCCGTAACAGTTAAGCCCGCTAGAGTGCACACCATATACAATGAAGACGCGGGCGCATGCAGCTGAAGCCTCAAATCCATCGTCAGCGACCTGTGAATACGAACCTCCGGGCCTGTGCAAATCCACCAGCAGCAAATAAATCCACTCATCGTCGTCCAAGAGCCTGAACAATCGTGTTGCGGCCGCACAGGTAAGTGTCTCGACCCTTTCTTCCGACGAATTGCATGAATTTTACTTTGAAAATGTTTGCAAAGTGTGAAATGGATGGGTTGAGCGGTTGTATGGTCAATCGATTGGCCACGTCGACCAGTCAGCTGGTCGAACCGGATGTGTGAATGGTGGCCGTGGAAAAAATGGGCAGTGGACACATGAGAACCATCCACTCGGGGAGAAACGAGTTCTAATGAGAATGGCGGCGGCGGATCTGCGGGGAATGATGTGGCAGTAAGGGAACTTGTAGAAGAATGATGGTGTAACGTCGCCCAACGGTCCGGCAGGGACAACTCACCCCCGCGCCACGGATTCCGCCGATTCAAATCTAATCGGCTAGATTATCACCCCCATGCATTTATCATTCACCGTTTGTGACTCGAGTGATCATCCGAATCCCTCTGCAGTTCGATACTCCGAGTCTTTGGCCATCAGAACGCCTGTGAAGCAATACTAAGAGCGCAGACCCACTCCAGTCTCCACCGGAAATCGTGCACTGCTCCTACAGGAAAGTTGTTTCTACAGGAAGTCGGGTTCCCCACGTCAAAAGGTGGCGGATTAAAAAGGTAAGCCTGAACTCTCCATGCAATTGGTTTTTGAAGGTGGCAGAATCGTCGTCTACAGTCCGGTCGTAGAAAATTGTTACAATTGTTGTCTGCCGTGCATGAACTGTCGTCCTACAGGATGTTAGTATAGTTGGCTGTGTTAAAGATTCTCAGGGGGTAAGCTTTGTGAATTACATGCATGACAGAGGCTTAATTCTACGCTCTGTCCCAGTAGACCGAATTTCTTCCGCATTTGCCACCCCCAACTAACGCAGCAGTTTTCACCATGCCGGGTGGGTTCATCAGAAGGGAGCCCACTGATTCAACGAAGTTAAGGGAAAACCCTGAGGTGGTGGAGCTCTTCACACGAGCACAATGGATATCCTTCTGTGACAAATTGCAGGGCTATGACGACGAAGTGGCAGAAGAATTTTTGCAAGCTCTGAGGCTGAAATCTAAAACGTTGGCCACCGTTACCTTCAGGGGTCTGAGCCTCAAACTCACCCCACAATTCATCAGCTGAGTTACGGAGCTCCCAATGGGATTACCATGGGATAAAGAAGAAATGAAATTGAGCCAACAAGCTAAGAAAGAATTCTTTCCACCAGAGGAGGAATTTTCAGAAGACAAAAATGGGGTTCGTAGAACCAGTTTACTGCCACCATGGAATGAAGTGAGCCTGCAAATTATGAAGTACATCACCTCCGAAGGTCGTTTTAGCATTGTATACGGGTATCATTTTCGGTTACTCACTGAATTGCGGCACCAGATGGATCTACCTGTAGAAAACAAGCTTAGTCTCCCCTACTTTCTACTACAGTCTCTAATCGAGTGTGCAACCAAGTTGAAAGAAGGCATACTGGACCAGGTAGCCCACCATGGACTGATCAAACTCCTTGTGGAGGATGCGCTCCACACATACAAGGTTCCTCTCTCATGGGAAGCCTTCAGAAATTTGACAAAGGACGGGGATATAAAAATGCTAACCGAAGAGCTCGGTTCTTCTAGCAGTGAGGAGAAAGAGTCAGTGGCCGCAGTAAAAAAAGAAAAAGGCCAAAAGACCCCGACCACAGAGCAAAAGAAAACGCAAGAAAAGAAACAAAAGAAAAAGGATGATGAGGAGAAAGATGACACACCCATCTTGACAGAAAGAGAGCAAAGGTTGCAAGGCAGAGTGGACAAGGCTGAGAAGGTCCACATCAGCAAGAGTGCCTCGACAACGACCGCAACCAAGTCAAAAAGAAAAACTCATGCAGCAAAGCAAACCAAGGCGGCGACACCTATTTCTACAGGAAAGCCGAAACCGACTTCTACAGGAAGCCCGAAAATTGCTGAAAAAGGGTCTTCTACAGGAAGCCCAAAATTAACTGAAAAAGGGTTTTCTACAGGAAGCCCGAAATTGCCTAAAATAGGGTCTTCTACAGGAAGCCCCGAAAAAGTGAAACCCAAGGAGAAGAAAGCTGACATTCGTGAGTGGAAGGAAGCAGCTGTGCTGGCCGCCCTCAGCACACCTCCTAAGCCAAAGGAGAAGAGAAAGAGGGAGACCCCTCTATATTTTAAAGCTCGAAGAAGTGTGAGGATAAAGACGGGTAAGCCACAACCTCCATCGAGCAGCCAAATCACTACCGGGGATGCCCCTACTTCACCCAGTGAGAGGTCCCCCTCGAAGATATCGGTCACCTACGAGAGGGGGAGCCCAAAAAAAACTACTTGGAAAGGAAGGTTAGACCAATCGGCTTCAAAATCCCGGCTCAAGGTCAAGGAAACAGAGAAGAGGGAAGGAGTGGCACCCTCATCAGCACCAAGGGCAGAAAAAGCAGAGCCACCAAGAGTAGGAAAGAAAGAGAGTATTCCGGAACCTAGTTCTCGGCCAAGGACAAGGAGCTGGAGCAAAATTGCTCAAGGATGAGGAAATATTTTAGCTGGGGGGTGATGATGAGCCCCAAATTTTGGTAACAATTTGGGCTCATTTGGCCTACTTACCTTGCTCAACCCTTCATTTTTTATCACTTATGCATCATTTCTTAGTATATTCGTGTTATTTGTAGGAAGAAGGGCAGTCATTATATCTATGTGGCTAATACATGATGATTTCAGGTTTTTTGACATTAAATGGAGCAAAGACCACGCAGATGGAGACAAGGAGACAGCCAAGGTGGCATTGCGAGTTTATAGGGAGGTTGTCCACAGCCTTGAATGACCTCCCTCGTGATCTCCACCCCAACTCCGAGCTCCAACAGCTATCACCACCGAGCTAGAAGGCAGCCAACGGATTCTACAGGAACAACAGTTTACTTTTAGTTGGATAGCCAAGCTCCACTAATTGAGGAGGCCAGCTTGGCCCTCATCATGTATAAATATTAAGGCTGTAGCCTTCGATGAGACTCTTGAACTTTTGTTGTAGATTTTGGATTACGAGCTGTAGCTCTGTTTTTGCTCTTTGTAAGCCAATTTTGGCATGTTGTTAGACTCATGATTATGATCTTTTAATAAAAGGCAGGCAGATTTGGATTTGATTCTGAGTTCTTAGGGGAGCTATAGCTCTCAGGTTAGGGCCCAACCTGAGAGCAATAGACCTCCTTTTCTTTGTATTGTTACTTGTCTTTCTTTTATCATTGCATTTCTTTCCCTTACATGCACTTGAAAAACACAGTTTGCTGAGTTGATTGTTTCGGGTTGGTTATGTAGGTTAGTTTCATGAATGCAGTTGTTTCAGTAGTTCAAAATTAGTGTAGGGAGATTGAAGTTACGTTGAGCTCAAAAAGGTTGAATGCATGCTCACTTTCACCTCTGTTTGGGGACCGGAAGTGTAGACCGTGCCAACTGCCAAAAACACTGTTTTAACATATGCATGCGAGTATTGATGTAATGTTTTCGATTGAAGAATTGTCCATGCGATTATATCTTGAGTAATGACTCCTTGGTTCAGCATCATGCACGGTTTCCCTTCAACTTACATTGTTGTTCTTTGATTCCTAATAAAACAGTTAGAATAGGTTGGTGAACTTTCGTTTACATGCAAGATAAAGGTGATTTGTTTCATTTACACTGTGCAGCACCACTTCATCGTGTTCTTATCCTTCTGAACCGTGTCTAAGCCACCTACTCATCCTCTGTTCAGCTCATTTGCCTTCCAACCCTTCTACTGTCCACGTTGCTCAATCTTTTTGACCTTCCACTACTCTACCCTTCTATCGACCAACCAGCTCTATCCACTCTCTCTCCATCTCATCTCTCTGTCCATAGGCCATCACAAGTTCCTCTTTCATCTTACCTATCCACCCATACAACTACTTCACTCCTCCATCATCCAAAACTCCGACTGTAGAACATCCTGTAGAAGTTAGCAGACTTCCTGTAGAAATCTCGAGTTTCCTGTAGGATCCCCTGCAGACATCCTGTAGAAGCCTGCAAACACGGTTGCCAAGCACCTGAACGTTGTGGACTTCTGTGGAATGATGTGAGGGATCCCCTGGAACCTCTCAGAGTCCTCCTGACTGTTCCCAAGCCTTCCTCCCTTTCTAGCTACCCCTGCACAGTCAAGACCCAGTAAGAAGCACAATCATAATAACTCCACCCACTTGAGAAAAAATACCAAAAACGTGTTCTCTTCAATGGAAGTAGTTTAAATTCATGCATCTCATCTCACTAGAAGTAATGGCATCATTTCTAGAAGTTGCATTCCCACCATTGCATCATAAAGATTAAGCTAGTCAGATTAGGGTTTACTAGGGTTTCCATGTTTGGTTGGCTTTCAGTTCATTCTTGCAAAGTAGGTTAATTTCCTTTGAGATAGCCTTCATTCATCATTTAGAAAGCTTCTTCTGAGAACATATAGAAGTTGGCTTGAGCCCTAGCGGACTTGTGCCATCTGACCAAGTGACAGCTGCGACAAGAGCTAGTACTTGTGCACACAACACCGTCGCTTCCAAGTTTGTTACGAACTACCAGGTTGATAAAATTAGAGAAGGAAGCTCCAAGAGTTGTAGCATTATTGCTACAATACTGGAGCCCACCAAAAGGCTATGATCTTCTCTCTTCCTCTAGGGACCACGTTTCATAAATTTTCAGACTGGATGCTCTTGGAACACAACACCATAATCTGAAGGCCACGTCTCATCCAATTTTCATACTGGACCCATCAACAACATTGAAGCACAAAATCAATCACCACCATCAACTACACCTGCATCATCAATCTCTGAGTCACACAACAATTAAATCACTAAAACCTGTCATCAAAACATAGTGACTAGAACACAGAGCAGAACCTAGAACTCTGTAGCAATAACCAAATCCAATTGCAACTTCAAATATCATATTTCATAATGTATACACTACTCTGATGAGCCGAACCTGCATGTATATGCGCTTTTAGTAAGGCGAACTCGCTTAGAGATATGCAAATATTTACTCATAATTTTGCAGCTATTCCAGACATTAGTCATTCCCAGATCATAACATTTATACAATAAAATATGCATCAGTAATTCAAATCTCATCTATCCATGATCAAACCACATAAAGATAATACATTCCAATCCTTAAGATCATGAGACATCATCCATCATCATCCACATAGGTGCATCCTTAGTTCAGATCGAGCAAAGCATCACAAACCCATAACCTGCATACTGGATCTCACACTTCATCAGATATTCAATACTTGCTCCCCTTTCACCACTTGGCCTAATGATCTTCTCCTCCTTATATAGTTTTAGGCCTTTCTCAATACCATGGACCAAAACCACTTAGGACCAATACCTTAGACCAAACACCCAGGGTCAAAACCTCGAACCAAATACCATGGATCAAAATACCATGGACCAAAACTT
The DNA here is from genome assembly GCA_031772625.1 of Pinus tabuliformis. NCBI lineage: Eukaryota > Viridiplantae > Streptophyta > Pinopsida > Pinales > Pinaceae > Pinus > Pinus tabuliformis. Next base: position 1,729,862,178 of record CM062818.1, on the reverse strand, counting down.
AGTTTCCCAAGATATACGCTCTTTTCATTCGGTGAAAGTGCGTGTGTATGTTATACGCTCCTTTTGGTCTGTTAACCCGCGTGTATACGCTTCTATGTCACGGTGAGCTTGCGTATACCTCTCTTTCTTCATTCTCTATAGTCTGATCTGTAATTCTTTGATACTGTACTCAGAACTGTCATCTGAGAGTGTTTCCATCAAGGTCAACACCTGTATCATAATGCCAACAATCTCCCCCTTTGGACTTGATGGCAACAACAACACCAAGTCACTCTCCCCCTTTGACATCAAGGGCAAAGGGCGGACCAAGATATTCTCCTCTTTTGATATACATGCTTAGCTGCACCAAACTGTTCATGCTCCCCCTTAGTACATGTTGAAATCTTTGATTGGGCTCCCCCTTTGTACATGCTTAGATACACCAAATCGTCCATGCCCCCCCTGAGCACATGCTGAGTCTACAAAAATATTTTTCAAAATAATAACATGACTCTACAACTCAACTAAGTGAGTATGACCTTCCTATCACCAATGACTCATACATACATTAATCTCCCAACCAAGTGGGGATACACCAATCTGACTCATCCACCCAACCAAGTGGGGATATACCAAATGTTTATACATGATTGAAAATAGAAATCATTACATCATCCTTCCCGTGCATGGTGGGGTTACAACCTAGGTATTTTCATGGCCTTTACATCAAATGATATACATGACTTTTATAAAAAAGACCAGCAATCCAAACAAGACCATGATAGGCATCAACAACTATCATGCACCATATATGATCTACATCATAAACATCTGTCAACAACATCCAGAACTGTAACTTGCAATACCATGCCACTTAAGTAATCATCCATGAATCTGATATGAATACCAATAATGCGACCCTAAGTGTCATAGCAAGATGTATCATTTAGCCACATACGCATCATCACCAAACACTTTTAATCATAATTCCAACAATGCATTATTCGAAGCATATGCTCCCCCTGAACCTGTTCCATCTCTTCATTGTCAGATTTGATCATGCATATATCAGCAAGAAGTATCAAGGCATCATCATCAATCAGATATACATCAAGTCAATTTGTGAGGATCAAAAGAACTTCTAAATAACATCTTATGAGTACCAACACATTTCCACACATCATCAGCAGTTTATAACAATCATCAAACAGAGCAAATAATTGACTGAACCATATCAGACCCTTTTTCCTGAGTCTGTCCCACTGCTTTTCCTCAAACCAACATATGCGTGACTGTGTAACTTCGAACTCGCATATATACACAACTTGTCTTCATGAAACTTGCGCATGAGATTTAGAACACTGAAGTTTCACACTTTCAGGTTCCTCTGAGTTTGTCATGTCTGTATAGTCTGCTATGCCACATCTTTATGACTGTACTTCCTTCTTCTTCCATATCTTCGATGTTTTCTTCGTTTGGTATGGTGGCCCAAATTCGCTCATGCATTCCTTTGCTATATGTCCAAACTTGTTACAAGCATAACATCTTACATGTTTCATATTCCTTCTATAGAAGTCAATGGCTTTGTGACCAAACATATTGGAAGAAAAACAATATCCCTTAAAGCACCTGGAACGTGATGATCTTTCTGTGTGACGGTCTTGAACCATTCTACTTTTGCATCTGGCTGCAACATGTCCAAAATTATGACATATAAAACATTCAACATTATTCATCAGAGGAAATAACTGTCTATCACTTCCACAGTTAGGAGAAAATTTTTCTTTGAATACTTTCTTTCCTTGGTTGTTGATGGGGTTGACCTCTCATCTCCCTATTGAGTATTTCAGATTTTGCATTAGAGTTCCTTACCTCACCTTGTGAGCTAGATTCACCTTCAATGCATTCATAAAAACCAAGACAAGTTTTGCTAGCAGGAGATCTTTGACTACTAAGAATATTATCCAAAATCTTAATACTGTCTTGAAATTGTAACAGTTTATCCTTTTCTTCTAATTTACCTTTCAAGATATTTACCTCAACCTGATGTTATTCTTCCTTTTCCAGATATTGCTTCTTCAAGATTTCTTCAGACTTTCTTCCTTCTTCCACTTGTTGCCTTAGTTTGAGAACCTCATTTTCTTTTTCTTTATCTACTTGAGGTAGTTCTTTATTCTGCTTATTTTTTAATGATATCACTTCATCTTGCAGCATTTGACATAATTTGAAGGCACACTCCAGCTGAGCTTTTAATCTGGTAACTTCTTCTTTGAGGGCACACTCCCTTTTGTTAAATAGATCTTGCTGATCTATGATTTTATTTGATGCTTCATTTGCTTGTTCATCTTGAGGTGATTTGGAATCTGAATCCTTGCTTCCATCTAACAGCCAATTGTTTTTCCTGTTGTCACTGTTCCTTTGAGTTGTGTTCTTCTTCTGAGGTGATTTCTTCTTTAGCTTCTTTCTCATTGTTTCTACGGATCTCCTTCAAGCAATCAAGCTTTTGCCAAAGGACCTGATTTGATACCAATTGTTGGAAATAATACTGAGAGGGGGGGGGTGGCGTGAATCAGTATTAGCAAGTCAATTACTTTTTCTTTTCATACTCAAATTCATATACGCTACTTCAGTGAAGGGAACTTGCATGTACACGCAACTATGTTTAAGGCAACTAGCATATATCCAACAAACTTATGATTCAGTTAATTCATCATATGTTGATCTTTAATCAGTGCATCAGTACTTCATTAGCCATATAAACAGTGACCAGGTGCAGTAAAAATAGAACAAAACATCACACATAAGAAACACACATGAACACCAAGATTTAAGGTGGAAACCCAATGCGAGACAAAAACCACCTGTTGCTGTCTTCTTTAATATAAGAAAAACCAATTTACAATCTTGTATTGGTGTAGACTCATACCAGTACCAAGGCACCCACCTGCAGAAGGCTACAACCTTCTCTCATTCTCCAGCTGCTACTGGAAGGGAGCTACAACCCCCTAACTCTTGTACTAGCTGATATGTTCACTAGTACGTAGGCACCGACCTACTGAAGGCTCCAACCTTCGCTCGTTTTCCAGCTACTATTGGAAGGGAGCTCTAACCCCCTGTCTCTTGTACTGGCTAATATGTTTACCAGTACATAGGCACTGACCTACAAAAGGATATGACCTTCTCTCTTCCTCCAAGGACCATGTTTCATAAATTTTCAGATTGGATACTCCTGGAACACAACACCATAATCTGAAGGCCACGTTTCATCCAATTTTCATACTGGACCCATCAACAACATTGAAGCACAAAATCAATCACCACCATCAACTACACCTGCATCATCAATCTCTGAATCACCCAACAATTGAATCACTGAAATGTGTTATCAAAACACAGTCACCAGAACATAGAGCAGAACCCAGAACTCTGCAGTGACAACCAGATCCAACTGCAACTTCAAATATCATATTTCATAATGTATACTCTACTCTGATGAGCTGAACCTACGTGTATACATGCTTTTACCAAGGCAAACCCACATACAGTTTTGCAAATATTTACTTATAAATTTGCAGCGATTCCAGACATCTGTCATACCCAGATCATAACATTTATACAATAAAATATGCGTCAGTAATTCAGATCTAGTCTATCCATGATCAAACCACATAAAGATAATACATTCCAATCATTAAGATCCTGAGCCATCATCCATCATCATCCACATAGGTGCATCCTTAGTTCAGACCAAGCAAAGCATCACAAACCCATAACCTGCATATTGGATCTCACACTTCATTAGATATTCAATACTTGCTCCCCTTTCACCACTTGGCCTAATGATCTTCTCCTCATATAGTTTTAGGCCTTTCTCAATAGCATGGAACAAAACCACTTAGGACCAATACCTTGGACCAAATACCTAGGGTCGATACCTCATACCATATACCATGGACCAATACCATGGATCAAAATACCATGGACCAAATACCTCGGACCAAAACTTAGATTTCCAAGATATACGCGCTTTTCATTTAGTGAAAGTGGGTGTGTATGTTATACGCTCCTTTTGGTCTGTTAACCTGCGTGTATACGCTTCTCTGTCATGGTGAACCTGCATATACCTCTCTTTCTTCATTCTTTGTAGTCTAATCTGTAATTCTTCGCTACGGTACTGAGAACTGTCATCTGAGTGAGTTGCCATCAAGGCCAACACCTGTATCATAATGGCAACAGTTTCAACAAATACTCTTACATCTGTTTGCATGTGCGGCCAATAATAAAATTCTTGTAACTGTACTAGAGGTTTATCTTGCCCAAAATGACTTGTTAAGCCTCCACTATGTTTTTCTTTTAACTAATTTTCTCTCATTGAACATATTGGAATGCATAATTGTCTTCCTTTGAATAGAAGTCCCTCTTGTATCATGTAATCTAACCATGGAGTTCTATATATACTTACAATATTTTCACAAGCTCCATAAGCTTCTTTGAAATCTGGATCATCTTTATACATATCTTTTAGCTGATCAAATCCTGAGACATTCACTTGGAATTCTTGCAGGATTAAGTTGATCCCGCTTAGTGCATCTGTGACTTTATTTGAATTCCCACTTTTATGCTTCATAACAAATGTAAACTTTTGTAAGAATTCAATCCATTTAACATGTATTTGACTTAATTTTTTTTGATTGTTGATATATTGTAAAGCATGATTATCTGTGTAAAGGATGAACTCCTTTGGCATAAGATAATGTCTCCATTTTTTTAAATTTTGTATGATGGAATAGAATTCTTTATCATAAGAAGAGTATTTTTTCTTGGTTTCAATGATCTTTTGACTGTATTAAGTGATTTCTTTTCCCTCTTGACTTAGAACAACTCCTATTGCACTTCCACTGGCGTAAGTCTCAACCTGAAACAATTTGTTGAAATTTGGAAATGCTAAAATAGGTTGTTCTGCAATATTTTTCTTTAATAATTTGAAAATTTTATTAGTTTCTTCTGTCCAATGGAATGGTTGATTTCTTTCTTTGATTGTTTCTACAAGTGGAGCACATATACCACTAAAATTCTTGATAAATTTTCTATAAAAACTTTCCAATCCATGAAAGTTCTTACCTCTAAAATGCTTCTTGCAGGGGTTGGCCAATTGATTATGGCCTTCACTTTCTCCTGATCCATCTTTAAGCCTCCCTTTGAAATCACAAAATCCAATTACAATAATTATGTTTTCGTGAAACTACACCTCTTTAAATTTATTAACAAATTTTCTTGTTGTAAATTCTTCAAAACCATCTTAATATGTCTTAAGTTATCTTCTTTTGACTGACTGTAAATTAGGATATCATCAAGATAAACTATAACAAAATTTCTAATGAATTCTTTTAAGACCTCATTCATTAATGTCATAAAGGTACTAGGAGCATTGGTAAGTTTGAAGGGCATTACCAACCATTCATATAAGCCATTATTAGTTTTAAATGTTGTTTTTCATTCGTCACCTTCTCTGATTCTGATATGATGATAGCCAATTTTTAAATCTATTTTAGAGAAATACGCAACACCACTTAAGAAATCTATGAGGTCATCAATACGAGGCAATGGAAACCTGTACCTGATTGTGATTTTATTGATTTATCGAGAATCTGTACACATTCTCCATCTAGAATCCTTCTTTGGAGTTAACATTGTTGGAACAACACACAAACTTAAGCTTTCTTGGATGAGACCCTTATGCAACAATTATTGCACTTTATTTTGAATCTCTTCATTCTCCCTTGGAGTCATTCTATAGGCTACTTTGTTTGAAAGGCTGGCACCTGGAATGAGATCAATATGATGCCCAATACTTCTAATGGGAGGAAAATTATCAGGAAATTCATCCACTACAATATCAATAAATTCCTTCAACATATTTTTAATTTCTTCCTGAAGATCATTCATATTTGTGCTTGTGAGTACTACCTTTGGCTTACTGATTAAAGCAAAATTTATCTCCTCATATTTGGTTTCTTGAAGGAACTCTTTTCCAATAAGTAACATCACCTTGGATTGGCCTTCTTCTGGTGCTTTTTCATCCTTCAAAAGAAAGAGTACATTCTTTTCTCCCTCCTTTTCAAAAGTAGAGGTGTTTCTCATTCCATCGTGTATTGCTTTCCTTTCATGTTGCCAAGGGCATCCAAGAAAAAGATGACACACATCCATAGGCATAATATTGCAAAGAAATGTAGCTCTATAGCATCCTATTTGAAACTCCACTTCACATTTCTCATTAACTAGTATCTGATGTCCCTTTTATAGCCACGAGACTTTATAGGGAGTAGGATGTTTAGTTTTCCTCAAATTTAACTTTTCTACCATTTATGTGGATACTAAATTATCAATACTCCCACTATCAATAATGACTTTACAACATTTTCCTCCTGATTTACAGATAGTTTTGAACAATGTTTTCCTTTGTGTAGGTTCCTTTACTTCTTTAGGAGACTTTAATAAAGTTATTTTCATGATTAAGGATTCACCAATTTCAGGTGCATTTTCATGTGTAGAGGATTGTACACTTTTTGTATCAATTTGTGCCATATGTATGCTACCTTGACTAGAAGATATTTCTGGACATTCATCAGATTTATGGCCAACTTTATTACATGTATAACATCTTACCACAAAATATCTACCTCTACCTCTTTTATATGGTATTCGTCCTATGAAATCTCCTTTGGACGATGATTATGCTTGATGTGAACTGCTACCTTCTTCTTTTTGAATAGAAAATCTTCCACTTGAATATCCTCTTCTTGATTGTCCTCTACTTGATGGTCATCTGCTTGATTTTCCTCTACTCTTTACTGTACTTCATCCTCTTCCTCATTGAATTTTCTTCCTTGCCATTTTTTCTTCTATATTGAGGACTATTTGGTAGGCTTCTTCAACAATTTTCAGAGAAAAAATATCTAATTCATCTTTTATTTCAAATATTAGACCATTAATATATCTAGCTATTTTTTCATCATCCACTTCCACATGACTAGACCTTGTACTTAATCTATAAAATTCTTCTATATATTCTTTTACAGACATGGATTTATGCTTAAGATTTTGCATTTGTCGAAAAATGTTTAACTGATAGTCTCAAGGAAGAAATTTACCTTTGAGCTTGGATACTATCTGATCCAACTAGTGATCTTCCTTTTCATTTTAATTCTCCGCTCAGCTTGCACACTATCCCACCATAGTGCAACATGTCCTTTTAATATGGTTACCACGAACTTGACTTTCTTATCTTCACCAACATTTTCATGGTCAAAATATTTATCCATGGCACTAATCTAGTCAATTAGTTCTTCAGGATTTAATTTTACCTCGTACATAAGCACTTTCAATCTAGGCTTGTTACTTAATCCTGTGACCATCTTGACCATTTTCTCTTCTAGAGTTTCTTCTTCAATTTCAGGTTCTTCTTCTAAGGTTTCTTCTGCTTCACTGATATCATCAGCGTCAACGTCTCTTTTGCATGTTGTCTCCAATGCACATAATCTCATTCGAATATGTCTTACTTCAGCGAGTAAGACATGGTTGAAAATTGGTCTTCCTCGACGAATTCGAGATCCTGTGGATCCTCTAGCTCTATTTGCCATCCTTATCTTCTAATTAGAATTGTCAGACTAAGAGGTAACTCCTCAAGTGTAATCGTATTATTCATTCAGGTTGTTCATTATTATATACAAGAGGGAGTGACTGTTCAGTTCATCTCCCAATGACTCTCCATTTTCTCTATTATTTATTTACACTAATTATAGTTGTTCACCCAATCCCTATGATTAGGTGTTAGCATTCCCCCCCTTAATCTAAATGGATTTTGGTGAGTCCAAGCATCATTCTAAATCTTTCAAGATTTTCTCTTCCAAGCGCTTTGGTGAAGATGTTTGCAATCTACTCATTAGTGGAACAATGGTGAAGATGGAGTGTTTTGGCCTCAACATGATGTCGAATCAGATGATATTTTGTATTGATGTGCTTTGTTCGATAACGAAACTTTGGGTTCTTGGCCAACTTTATTGCTGAAGTATTGTCAATCATGAGTGGAGTCGATTGTACTTGTTTTACCTACAAATCTTCCAGAATTTTCTTGAGCCAAACAATTTATTTTGTTGCCTTAGCTACTACCTCATATTCTGCCTCTGTTGTGGAATCTGCTGGAACTGATTGTTTGCGTGATCTCTAGGAGACAACTCTTGATCCAAGACTCATAGCATAACCTGAAGTAGATAACCTAGTTTCTTTGTCTCCATTGAAGTCTGAATTAGAGTATCCAATCACGCTGAAGTCGCCCACCTGTGTATACTTGATTCCAAAGTCTTGAGTTCCCTTCAAGTACTTTAGAACTCTTTTTGCAGTAGACCAATGTCCCTCACAAGGCTTTTGCATAAACCTGGAGAGGATTCCAACAACAAACGAAATGTCTGGTTTGGTACTAGTTAGGTAGTTGAGACTTCCTACAAGCTATATATACTTTGTTGCATCCTCAAATTATTTTCCTTCAATGGATGTGAACTTTAAGTTTTGTTCCATTGGAGTAGTCAGAGGATTTCATTCAGTTATGCCAAACCTGTTCAACAAATCTCCAATGTACTTCTTTTGAGAAAGGAATATGGACTTTAGATGTTGAGTTACTTCAATACCAAGATAGTAATGAACATAGCCCAAATCAGTCATTTCAAAACCTTTCCTCAATTCCTTCTTTATGGATGCAATGTAGCTCTCATTGTTCCCTGTCGTCAAAAGATAATCTACATATACCACAAGATATACAACTGTTTTTCCAACCTTCTTGAAAAACAAAGTTGCATCATCAAGATCATAATGTTTGAAATTGAGTTTCAGAAGATGCTGAGTTAGTTTTTTATACCAGGGTCACGGTGCTTGTTTGAGGCCGTAAAATGATTTCACAAGTTTGCATAATTTATGTTCATGTCCTTTGACAACAAATCCTTCAGGTTGGGACATAAAAGAATTCTCTTTTAGATCTCCATTGAAGAAAGCAACATTTACATGCATTTGATGGACTTTCCAACCGTTCTGAGCTATTAGGGAAAAGAGTGTTCGGATGGTAGCCCATTTTGCTGTGGGGGCAAAAGTCTCATCATATTCAACCCCTTCCTTCTATGCAAAACCTTTTGCCACAAGCCTCGCTTTGTGCTTGTCAAGTGAGCCATCAACTTTATACTTGTTCTTGTAGACCCACTTGCAGCCAATTGGTTTGGTTCCCAATGGAGGATCAGCCAGCTTCCAAGTGCCATTATTTACCAAGGCATCATACTCCTTTTGAATTGCTTCTTTCCATTCATCATGAGAAGCAACTTCTTTGAAGGAAATTGGTTCAAAATATGTAGACAAATTCAATTCAAAATCATAAGAAACATCCATATCAATAGGTGAATCAGAGTCATCTACATCACCTCCATATTGTCGGGTTGAATTTCTAGTTCCTATCTTTCCAACCTCATCAGGATGAACACTTTCAAGTGTCTTTGTCAGCCACTTTGGGGGACCTTTCTGATATGGTCTAGGCTGCTCTGTTGATTGAGTTTGGACTGAATCAATATTGATTCTCCCAATTCTGTCAATCACATCACTCAAAGTATCATCCGTTGTTGTAGTTTCATGCGGGGGAGAGAGTGCTTTAGAAGAAGATTCCACAGGTTGATCTAGTATAGGAATCCCCCCTTCAAGATGTGGAATCTAGTTATCAAATTCTTGAAATGATTTTTCATTTGTAAATCTATCCAAGTAATCAAGTTGCCACTCAACAACATTGTCAGTTTTGGATGATTTAAGAAAGATTACATCTCTAGATACAAATTTTTTTTTATTGACTTCATCATCGAGATGGTATGCTTTGGAGGTGTTTGAATACCCCAAGAAGATACACTTATGACTTCTTGCACCAAGTTTGTTTCTATGTACCTTTGGAATCAAGGCATAACATGTGGAATCAAAGACCCTAAGATGCTTTACCAAAGGAATGTACCCATACCACATTTCATATGGAGTCTTGTTTCTAATAGCATTATATGGACATCTATTCTTTATATATACAACACATAGAACTAAATCAGCCCAAAACATCATTTTTACATTTTTGAAAAACATCATGGAGTGCACCATATTTAAGATTGCCCTATTCATTCTTTTAGCTACTCCGTTCTGTTGGGGATTATAAGGCACAATTGTTTGATGTTTGATCCCATGTTGGCAAAGATAGTTTTCAAATTCATTTGAAGTGTATTCGTTTCCATTGTCAGTGTGAATAGAGCTAATATGAGATTGTGCATCATTTTCAAACCATGTATGAAAGTTCTTGAATGTTTGAAAAGCATCAGATTTGTTCTTCAATCAATAAACCCAACACATTATGTTGTAATCATCAATAAATGTCATCATATATTTATTTCCATTTGCAGAAGAAACAGGCATTGGATGACATAAATTTGAATGAATGAGTTCAAGTTTTCTATGTGCTCTGGAATGTGAATCATGAAAAGACTGTTTTCTATGCTTTCCTTGAATGCAAGCATCACATTTCTTAAGTTTCCTAGGAATTGTAGGTAAACCAGTAACACCATTTTTCTTCAACAAGTGGAGGCTGTCATAGTTCAAGTAAAATCTAGCATGCCATAATAAACTTGATGGAAATGTACCTTCTTCATAATGAGAATTGTATGAGAAATTTTGTGCACGAGCAGAGGTACCCTATAGCTTGAGAAGCCTTTCTTCTTCTATCCCCGTCATGACAAGTGAGTGATCTGATGCTTTTCTCACCTCAAGATTGCCATCAAACATATGAATGGAGTGTCCTTGCTGGTGGATGTGGACCAAGGATAGCAAGTTTCTCCTCAGCCGTGGGAGATATAAAACACGATGCAAAAGAAAGTCTAGATGACCAGGCAATTGAAGCCTGATTGTACCAAGCCCTGATGCCTTCAGTTTTGATTTGTCTGCAAAGTATACTGCTCCATCAACATTGTCAAAAAATTCTTCAAAAAAATATCTTCTAAAATTCATGTGGCAAGTTGCTCCTGAATCAAGCAACCAATCATTTTTCCAAGAAGCAAGTGAAGCTTTAAATAAGTCTTCATTTACTCCAATATTACAGTGTGCCACAAAATAGTGAGAGGATTCAAGTGCTTTACCTTACTCTTTGTCATTAGTTTTACCTTTAGGTTGGTTTATTTCATGCTCAATTCTGTCCCAAGGAAAATTGCATGTGGATGCATCATGTGATCCATCTCTTTTGCAGCGTACGCAGTGCAAATCTGACTTTTCGCCTTGAGAGTGTCTGGCCCCATGCCTCTGGAATTTCTTCCTTTTCCTCTTCGACCACCTCTTCCTCTCGAAGAATCTTGAGCAAGATTCTTCTCTCTATGTGTAAGGCACACAACCTTTTCATAATACTGAGGAGTTGTCTTCTTCCCAAAAGCTTTCTCTCTTTCAACAATTTTTTTCACAAGGGAGTCAAAGGTGATATCTTTGAGGTTTCCATTTGCTTGCAATGATTCAAGATAATTTGAGTAAGTGGGATAAAGTGCCTTGAGAAAATCTATCAGAGTAATGTCCAGTTCAACATTAGTGACTTTGATACCATGCGTAATAGATTTTACTTCTGATGCAAGAGAAAGAGGATCATCATTTTGTAATTTAAGGGTGAACAATATAATCTTCAAGTTCAGGGTGTGAGTCATAGAGTTCCTTCAGTTTTTGGAAGGCTTCGAAAGAATTTGAAAATGGCAAAATAAGGCGACTCACCTCTTCATTTATTGATGCTGCAATCAATGCATAAGCCTTACTGTTTTTATTTTCCCAAATGGCGAATTCCTTGTCTGAGGTGGTTTTTCTTGCTCTTTGTCTCCGTCTCCAACATACACTCGCTTCCACAGCTCATTATAAATGAGAGTTTGTTTGATTTTCCATGACCATTCTGGATAGTTCTCCTTCCCAGTGAGAACCACTCCCACAATAGATATCAATGAGTGCATTTTAAAAATGTACTGTGTAAAACAATCACTCTTCTGTTGGTAAAAAATGACACATGAGGTTGACATACGAGGTTGATGAAGATGAGGTGGTAGTTTGTAATTCAACTACTGGTTAACTTTGTAACCAATCAGCTGCACTTAAATCCGGTTCTGTACGTGGATTTTCCCCTGAGGGTCCCGCCTATCTGACCAATCACTGTCAGTCCCTCGTTGACTTCTCCTTTTATCAATCGCTTCAATCCATGCCATTGATATCACTTCTCTAGATCCAATGGATATCACATCGTCCACTCAACAAATAACTTGGACGATCTCCACCATCGATGTGACCCATGAAATCGAATGGCTATCGTGCAATCTCATAATGGAACCAAAAGGAATTAAAACCCCAGTTCATAACCTTATTGTGTCCATATTTTAAATTAACTCACATGCATCTTCTGATGTGATCACCATCAGATCTAACCTGTCTAATCAAATGGATATCATGTCAGGCACTCACCAACTAGCTTGGCCGATCTCCATCATCAATCAATCCCGCTTGATCCAACGGCTATCGTGTAATCTCGCGTGAAATCTTGCACGATGCATAACAAATCGAGAGCGCTTGAGGAAAGTGGTTTTATTGTGCTACATGTCACCCGTTAAGGTTAATCATGTGAAATTTAGGAATACCATTTCCAGCCTTTAGGGCGTGTGAGATACCGCTTACCACTTGCCGAAGACTACCCACATGCTTAATTCAAAAGATGCTTATGAAAATGTTTAGTGCTTAAACTTAGTATTAACGCTTAACACTAATTTACTGTGATTTATAAATAAAATGTATGAATAGAGAAAAATACCAGATTAAGGTCTAGAATGCCAATACATAGTCATAAGAGAATTTCATTCATCGCATCCATGTTTAACACTATGAAACCAAGAGAGTGATAACTCAACTGCGCTTGTGGAGTAGTTGCCTCACATAACCAGCTGAACGTCTGCAGCAGTTGCCAGAGAGGGGAAAAATTTGCTAGAGAGGGGCAGCAATTGCGAGAGAGGAGTTACAAAGCAGAGAGAGAAGCCAAAAATGGCACTAGCTCTGATACCATGTCAGACCAGGAGGTAACTCCTCAAATTTAATCATATTATTCATTCATGTTGTTCATTATTATATACAAGAGGGAGTGACTGTTCAATTCATCTCTCGATGACTCTCCATTTTCTCTATTATTTATTTACACTAATTACAATTGTTCACCCAATCCCTATGATTAGGTGTCAACAAAAATAAAGAAAATATCTCCTTAACTTACAAATTCTTTACTTAAATTTTTCCCTTTTAATAAGTAAACAAAACACCTTCTTTTAATGTAAATACTTTTTCTTGAAATAAATAATTTTATGAATTTAATAAAATATTTCTAAGTGCCTTTATGGATCACCAACAATCATCCAACATTAAGAATTTCCATTATAAAATTAATTACTTCATATAATAATATCCACTTATATAGAGTTACATCCAACATTAACAATCTCCACTTATATAAAGTTTATTTTTTCCACTTTCTTAAAACTATCATCGTGAACACCAACTTCAACAGTGAACTTTATTTTAAATGGGTGAAAAGGGAAAATGGTGAATTACGCAGATCTCTAAAGTAGAGAAGACAACTGAATACTTTTAATACGTATCCTCAATTTGATTTAAACTTGGACTTCAACAGATTTCCAACGCTTGTTGTATCCACACAAGTCTCCACATGAAGGTCTCCAACATTTGCAACATCCACACAAGTCTCCACGCATAATTTTTTTGAATGTTTCACAACTTCAACACTCTAGATGATCTAGATCATAATTTTTTAACGATCCACAACTTTATTCCATGGCTTATCCACAATGGCAACAAGTTATTGCAAAGTTCTCACACTTCTCACCATGCTTTGTTCAACACACAGATCCACCAGTAGTTCGACGCTCATGGTTCACACTTTAATATTTGGCATAAAAATATTTAATTCATACACTACAGATTTGTCTACAAAAAAATTATGCATGATTTTCCATATTTAGGGCATTGCTCAACCTTCTCTGATACCAAAATATGACACAGATCTAAGATGAACAAATTAACAAACAAATAATTCACTGAATTAATTTCTCTCAAAACTTGGTTCTACAAATGAATTACATGGCTATTTATTTTGGAGGAGGAAAACCCTCGAATTCCTCAAAGAGAGAACTCCTTCCTGGATATTTGGAGGAACTTGAGATAAATCCTCTCAATTCTAGAAATTTATCCTAACTACTTAATCTCCAACAAATTTTATCAGTCTCCATCAAATCTAGAATTTTCTAAGAATCTCCAAAATAAATAAATGCTCCTGCATCAATATGGAATATATGCACCTATATAGAAGTTGTGTAGAACTTCAGCTTCTGTATAGGTGTGACTTCCATATATGTGCATCTTTTGTATATGTGTTACACAACATTTTCTCACTGTCCCTATACTCCCTGTTCCTTGATCCTGGAGGACCTCTATAGTGAACCCCGCATGCTTTGCCCTCATGAAGAAACTCCCATTATTTCCCTCTTCATGTGCAGATCATTTCCTTTTTGCACCATTTCCCCTGAAACTTCTATTTTGCCCAATTTACAAGACCAATGCTAATGGCCTTTGCCTCCCCCATGCCGATGTGCAGAGATTAGCACTATTCCCCGCGCCGATCGGTGTGACTGAGCTGTGTTCCAGTCGCGTCAGTCCTGTTATGGAAAGTTTTTAAAATTAGAGTTGAAGATTCCATCTCTAGAAGCTCCGTAATGGAAGTCTGGTAAATGGTTTGGCTAGATGGGGTCGAGGATGACAGTTTGGGCTCCTTTCCCCTATAATGATGGAACTACCTCAAGGGATAAGTCCTTCTCCCATGAGAAGAGGATCCATCTCCCATCCATATTTCCTATATAAACCTCCCTTCTTCCTAAGCACAAGCTAGTTAGAGTGTTGGCTGAGTGTGATTATACTATTTTGATTAGACAAGCAAGCTATTACTAGTTGTAGCCATCTAGTTGTGTGAGGGAGAAGTGTGTTTGGTTTGGAGTGAAGCCTAAAGGGAAGAGTCTTTAAACTATTTTTGTTTGAAGCCATCATGAAGTGCTAATAGAAGTGTGTGGGAACCTGGTCTTATCAGAGGAAGACTGCGACGTAAAGACGAATGATTTTAATCTCTCTTTGATATTAATATATGCAACTATCGATTTATTGCATACATGTTTTGCAATATTACATATTCATGTATTGATGCTTCTTGACTCATTAAGTAGGTTGAATTGAAATTTTTCTATTATTATGTTTGTGTGCTGTTGTTGTTTACTTGTTTCAGGAGCTTGAAGAAGGAAGCGAGAGATTACTAGAGCGAGTAAGTGAGGACATCATCAAGTAGGATAAGCGACCAAGAGGTAGGACCTCTTGATTTATTCTAACCTAAGGAAATATTCCATAGAATGTATATGTTATGGCTAGACCCATTATCGGGCTAGAAGAATTCGTTCGTGTCCTCACTTATAATTTTACTTCACCAAAATTTCGCGACTCCATTGGGGAGATCCCATCTTTTTGTTTGTTTTGGATTTCATGATTTCGTGAGAACTTTGCTAGTTTCATGTTTTCCCTTTTGTTCTGTTGCTTTTCTCCTGCTTACTCGCTTAAGTCTAAAATCCATAGTAGCAGATCTGGTCCTTGTTTTGATTTTTTTTATTAGTTTCCTCGGACAACACGTTTAATCGGCTGACAGTCGCACCAATCAGTGCAAATTGCAGAGTAACAGTCGCGCCGACCCGCCTCTGCTGCTTGTTGTCTGTTAGGCACTCACGCTGATTCCAGTAAGTGAGTATTAGAGCTAGATCCCAATCTTTGCCAATGTATTCTACTCTTGTGTTTTTGACCCTGTGAGCCTTTTGACTGTTTTTCTCCTTGATTAGAAAGCTACTTTTCATTTGGTTTTTCTTGCTTGTAGGCTTTTCATCTCATTGTTTGATTGATTAAGTCATTGAGTGGCTAGCGACACTAGGACATCTAGCTAGTCATCCATTTAGCAGCTTGTGGGCTCATCAGGTCTGGTTGTGGGTGTGTTTTCTCCTTGCATTTGTTTTTGGTCCCTCTTACGACTTTGACCTCTTTTGCACAAGTCTAAAAAAGTTCTGTTTACTAGTCTGAACTTATTTTTCCGGCATAGATTACGTTGTCGGTCTTGTGTTTGGAAAAGTTGGTGCTTCGTCAATCTAAATGAACTTCTCTTTTCATGTTTTCATTTGCTTGAAGAGCTCATAGTCTCAAAAAATTTATCATTGAAAGATTGTATGCAAAATTTTGTCTCGTTGTTTCATGGGAAAATATGAAATTCTAGCTTGTCGTTTCGTTATGATTCACATCTCTTAGGAACTAGAATTGCATCAGCATTTGAAAAGGAAGAGAAATTTTTTCATTTCGAAAGGACTAATAGACAAGTGCTTGTCAATAAATTAGGAATTGTAATGCATTTTTCATTTGTTTATTTTTCAAAATGTGAAGTAGTGAAAAATCATTTCATTTTCAGTTGCTTGATTGTTTGCATTTGATTAAGTAGTTTCTACCCTCTCTAGTGTAGGCATTTCATTGAATTGAAAGGGTATTGTCCCACTTAATTGCATTTTAGGATTTTTGAGTAGCATTGCTAAGACCTGAAAACTAAAACTTAACTCAAGATCAACTCTAAAATGAATTCAATTTACCTAAGGCAAATTTGACATTAACGATCACATCTAGAAGGTCTAGGCTAGATACGTGTTCCAACATCTATAAACCTAGCAACTTTCGTTAGCTTTGGCATTAGAAAATACTAGCACGGATTTGTGGTCCCCTTACCATCCCATATATAATGGGAGACCCCACTAGGCTGCAATCCTTTTATCCTTAGGAAGCCGAGTCGACCGCCTTGCAAACGTGATACACCAAACACAACATTCGAGGAGATTGCATGCTCATTCTTCTTGGTCCACCAGGAGGTATTCTGCAGTTCACGGTTTCCTAGTAATCCTATTTACCTAGATCATCTAGAGGAGTCATTTGATCTTTTTGACTTATTAAACTTAAAATATCATCCGAGCACTTGTCCTTTCGAGCTCGTTTCCAATCGAAAGCGATAGAGTCATCTTTGTTTCTTTTTTGACTCTTTAAAAATGAAAGAACATCAGTATTTTATGCATCTTAAATAATTCATTGCCCACGATCCAAAACATCCTGTTAGATTTTTTGACCAAATCGTGAGTTCCCTTAAAAGTACATTTTAAATCCTTGAAGTTATTTGTTCTGTCAGCTAAGACAAGGTCATCATGGCTAAACCATCTAGTTCACCCATTTCCTCTTCCTCTCCTCCGTCTGAAAGATTGTCCGAGGAGCACCTTCCCAAGTTATCAGAGCCATTTGAGGACCAAAATATTGAACTCAATTTTTTTTGAGTGTTCAACCATTATCATCTCGTCCTCCACCTACTTTTGATTCAGGGTCATGTGCTAGTCTTGACCCGAAATCTCCGGATAATCCCGTTCGAACTCTAGAGAACTCACCGACCACTGACGGTCTTCTTGGACTGGTTATCTATCCTCCGAACTCTCTATTTGACATCGTAGGTTTTAACCCTATACAAAAATTACCTGCATAGGAATTCCAAAACACAGAAAATAAACAATGCGAGAGCATAACACATAAAACACATATACACAGAGATTTTCCCCTGGATCCCAAAACCAGGACTACCAGCTTGATTTTTTCATTATGTTCCTTTCAATGTTAAAATACATATTCATACATGCCAAAACATCCAATGCCATGGACCAAAGAACATTGCATCCAAAACCATGGACCGAAAACCATTGCGTACAAAACCATGTGTAAAAATCATGCACAAAACCATAGGTAGGTCCGCCCAACCTAATATAGGGTCCAAAAAACAAAATTTTATCGGGTGCTACCCCAGGCCCGATAGAGGGGGGTTACCTACACCCCTCAAACCCCCTGTGACACCCCCGCTACGCAATTGGTGCAACGAAGGGGGTGCTCTGCCCCCCCTCTAACCCCCCAGTTAACTACGTGGGCTAGTCATGGAAAGAATATAACACAACCCAACATTCTCCCACTTGTTGTTTTTTTTCCACAGGGGGCCACAAGAGAGCTTAGTCATTTATCTAGCTTACAATGCCCATTGTTTCTCTACAGCAAGAGAAATTCTCAAAGCTCACAGATTTTGTCAATGCATATGCAGTATTCTTCAAAGTGTCCACCTTTACCAGCAACACCTTTTTGTCTTCTATCATATCCCTCACAAAGTGATATTGAACATCAATGTCCTTTGTCTTTGATTGATATGCAGGGTTCTTTGCCAAGAAAATTGCACTTTGGCTATCACAATCTATCCTTATAGCTCCCTGTATTAACCCCATACTTGTACACAATCTCTACAATCAAACTGCTTCCTTGCTTGCATGAGTGGCGGCTATTTATTCTGCCTTTGTAGTTGATAGTGCCACTACAGATTGTTTCTTACTCATCCAACTGACTGCACCTCCAAATAGGTTAAACATATACCCACTTTTAGATCTTCTCTGATCCATATCTCTAGCCCAGTCTGCATCAAAAAAGCCGTGAATATCCAACACTCTATCCAATGCTAGTCTTCCTTGGTAGCACAAACTATAATCACTAGTGCCACGCAAATCCTTGAAAACTCGCTTCACTGTTGTCCAGTGCTCCTTCCCTGGTTTTGACATAAACCTGCTCAATACTCCCACTGCATGTGAAATGTCTTGTCTATTATAGACCATCACATACATCAGGCTATCGATTGCACTTGCATATGGAACACGAGACATGTCATCTTCCTCTTCTTGTGTCTTGGCACACTCTTCAACAAATAACTTCACACCTACAGGAATAGGAACCTTCACCGGTTTACTATCCTGCATATTAGACCTTTGCAGTATTGTCTCGACATACTTCCTCTGGTTTAACCAGAGCTTCCTCTTTGTTTGATCTCTTTTAATTTCCATGCCAAAAATACAGTTTGCAGCACCAATATCTTTCATGTTGAATTTGGAGGAAAATTGGGTGTTTAAATCCTGGATAATTTCTTTGTCATTTCCAACCAACAACATATCATCCACATACAAGACCAGATAAATAACACGGTCACCAATTAATTTAAAATACACATAGTGATCTGCTTTGCTTATGGTGAAGCCAAGTCCCCATATAAATGTATCGAATTTCTGATACCACATCATTGGTGATTGTTTTAACACATACAGAGACTTCTTTAACTTGCATACCAGTTCTTTCTTACCCTTCACTGCAAAGCCTTCAAGTTTCTTCATGTAGATTTCCTCTTCCATATACCCATGAAGAAATTTTTTCTTCACATCCATCTGTTCTACCTCAAAATCAAAAGCAGTAGCAACAGTTAAAAGTAATCTAATAGAAGTTATCTTGGAAACATGAGGAAAAATATCACCAAAATCAATTCTAGGCACCTGGGAATAACTTTTTGCTACCAACCGAGCTTTATATTTCTCCGCCTTTCCTTATGGATTTGTCTTCTTCTTGAACACCCATTTGCTTCCAATGGGTTTCCTTCCATCTGGCAACTCCACTAGGTCCCAAGCCTCATTTTTGTGCAAAGATGCCATTTCATCAACCAGGGCCTCTTTCTAGAGTTTGTCATCCTCTGAATCTACTGCTTCCTTCACAGTTTTGGGATTATCGTCAGTAATAGATAAAGCAAAATTTGAACAAAAATAAGATGGACTATACCTTTCTGGCTGCCTTCTTTCTTGAACTGATCTTCTCACACCCAGAGTTTGTGGCTCTTCATATTCTAACTCCTCCTCTATTGTAGAGTCTAATTCTTCCTCCTTAATCTCAAACTCTATCTTATCAGGTTTCTTTGGTTGGACTTCATGTCTAATAACATCTTTTACCTCTCTAAACACCACATCTCAGTTGTACACAACCTTACGTGTTATTGGGTTCCAAAGCATATAACCCTTTAAACCATCCTTATACCCAATAAACATGCACTTTTCAGATTTACTATCCAACTTGGTTCGTTTCCCCTTTGGAACATGTACATATGCATCACATCCAAATACCCTCAGATGTGAAAGAGATGGTTTCTTACCAGTCCATACATCTTGTGGAGTCTTATCCTCCATGAAGGTGATTTGTTGACCAGGTAACATGGTGTCTCCACCGCCTCTGCCTAGAATTCATGTCCTAACCCGACACCACTGAGCATGCTTCTTGCCCTTTCCATCAACGTCTTGTTCATTCTTTCTGCAGCTCCATTTTGCTTAGGTGTGTATGGAGTAGTCTTCTACTGTGCTATACCACACTTCTTACAGAATTCTTCAATTTCCTTACTGCAAAACTCTCCACCGTTATCTATCCTCGACACCTTTATGATCTTCTTCTTTGTCTGGTTTTCCACCAGAGCCTTAAATTCTTTAAACCTGTCAAAGACTTCAAATTTCTTCTTAAGGAAATATATCCATGTATTCCTTGAGAAGTCATATATAAATGATACATATTGCACAAACTTACCTAGTGAATGAACCTTCACAAGTCCAAACACATCACTGTGCACAAGTTCTAATATTTGTTTCACCCTCTTACCACTAGAGTGGAAACTCACCCGATTCTGCTTCCCATATACACAATTTTCACAGAAATAAAAATCCAGAGAGCTATTACTCATACCTTCTACCATACCTTTACCATGAAGTATTCGAAGGCCCTTCTCTCCAATATGTCCAAGTCTATGATTCCACAACATGGTCTTCTCTCCAGAGACCACTAGATTTTCTGCTCCACTTTCAGGAACCACAGAGCTATTGCACCCATCAATAACAGTGCTACTTTGTAGCTTGTACAGAGTTCCAATCCGAACTCCACGCATCAATACCAAAGCTCCCCGAACAATCTTGCAGGTATCCTTCTCGAACATTGTTTTTACACATGCATCATCCAGCTTTCTTACAGAAATCAGATTTTTGGCCAAAGTAGGAATATGCATAACACCAGGAAGTGTTCTAACCCTTCCACCTTGCAATTTCAACTTTACTTTTCCGTGAACAAAGATTCTAGCCTTCCTATCATCCCCTAAGAAGACATCACCACCATCGTATTTCTCATATTCGCAGAACCACTCTCTATTGGGAGTGAAGTGAAAGGATGCACTTGAGTCAATCAACCATGCCTCATGATCTACATGTGTACTTGAAGAAGCCAAGTACACATCCCCACCTTCATCTGAGGGGGTTTTCGCCTCCGCAGAACGAGCATCATCAGATCCATTTCCTTTATCAGGAGCTTTAGATTTACAGTCCCTTTTGTATTGTCCTTCCTTTCCGCATTTCCAGCACAACACCTTTATAGGTTTTCCTGGAGATTTAGATCTCCCTCTAGATTTAGATCTCTCACTCGATGACTTATATTTGTTTCTATTCTAGGACCATCCTCATATAGACAAGGCATCACCATTTTGGCTCTCTATATTTTTCTATCTCATCTCCTCCGTCAGCAAGGATGAGACTATTTCATAAAACTGCAAGGTATTTGTATTGCTACCTATTGCAATAACCAGACTGTCCCACGAATCTGGTAGAGAACACAACAAACTGAAGCACTTATTTTGATCTGAAATTTTAATATCAATAGATAATAATTGACTTACCATAGTATTAAATGTGTTCAGATGCTCTGTCACCGAGTCTCCATCTTTCATCCTCAAGGTATACAGCTTTTTCCGCAGGAACAGTTTATTCACCAGAGACTTAGATTGGTACAAAGTCCCTAACTTGTCCCACAAAGCCTTTGTTGTAGCTTCCCCTGATACATTCAACAATACTGAATCTGAGACACACAATCATATTATGCTCTTTGCCTTCTGATCCAACTTCTTCCATTCTTCATCAAACACTCCCGTTGGTTTGGTACTCAGATCTAACATGATCCACTGATCATTATCCACCAAAATATCCTCCATCTTGAGCTTCCACAACTCCAAACTCTAACCAATAAATTTCTTGTTCTCTATCTTTCCACAACTTTCCATCTTCTTTCACTGCAAGAATCGAACTCACAAATCTCCCACTAAATAGGGTCTACCACAGGCCTGAGCGAAACCCCTCAGCAACAAAGGCGTTTGCTTGAAGCCAAAACAACCCTGATACCAAATGTAGGTTTTAACCCTATACAGAAATTACCTACATAGGAACTCTAAAACAGAGAAAATAAACAATGTGAGAGCATAACACATAAAACACATATACACAGAGATTTTCCCTTGGATCCTAAAACCGGGACTACCAGCTTGATTTTTTCATTATGTTCCTTTCAATGTTACAATACATATTTATACATGCCGAAGCATCCAATACCATGGACCGAAAACCATTTCTTCCAAAACCATGGACCGAAAAAAATCGCGTCCAAAACCATGTGCGAAAATCATGCACAAAACCATAGGTAGGTTCTCCCAACCTAATATAGGGTCCAGAAAACAAAATTTTCCAGGACGCTGCCCCAGACCCCTGATCCGGATTTAAACAGGAACGCAACAAATTACAGAGATAACCATATACACAAAGATGCAGCGGAAATAATACTTCATTTCATTAATGGAAAATACTGAAATATGCTTACAGACAGAAATGGAAATAAACTAGCTAGGGCGATGGTAGCTTATCTCTGAGAAGAGATGTGATGGCTACATGCCTCTGAACTGTGTTACAATGAGGCTCGAAGGCCTATTTATTGTTAAGAAACAATGGAAAAACCCTTAACATTCCAAAACCTAACCCTAGGAGATGAAACGCCAAACTGTGGGCCCCGTTTGGGGGTAAGTTGGTACATCAACTTCCCGGGGTCGTAACTTTGGCATATGATCTCCGTTTGACGCGTACAATAGCTCATTAGAAAGATCTATCCGAGCACTATCATTGTTGGAACGGGAAACACCAGTCCATTCCATGGACTCGTGTTGCCCCCGGATTCCCCAAAAAACATCGTTTAGGGCCTCAAAACGGCTCCGGAAGTTCAGGACCCGAAAAACTACTAAAAATAGTAAGTTGTGCTACAATTAAGGAAACTGAAAATGCTGAGAAAGACAATGGTGGGGGTCCAGGTGGACTTGGCAGGTGGCCACCAATATCCACCTGGATCATTCCTCCCCCCTTAGGAAGCAATGGTCCCCATTGCGTTGAGCTCCTCCATGAGATGAGGAAACTTATGCTGAACTTGTTCCCTGGTGAGCCACTTGCCCTGCTGAAGGAGTTGGCCCGCTTTGACAACTCGATACAGTTGGATATTCTGTTGGCGAGTGTTCTTGATCTGTGTGTCCATGATCCGATCAGTTGCAGCTTTTTCCATGCAATCTGGATTTAATTCTGTGGGTTTGAGCTGTTCTGCAATGTCGGATGTGTCTAGCAATGGTGGAAAGTATGGCCGAAGGCGGTCCACATTGAATACTGGGTGTAGGCCAAGGAATGGGGGAATGCTGAGCTCAAATGCATTGTCTCCCATAGCCTTAGTAATGGTGTAAGGACCATATCGGAGTGGTCTCAATTTCCGATAGGCTCCAGTAAGGCGTTCCTTTTGCAAATGCAACCAGACTTTGTCGCCCACCTGAAACTTGTGTGGCACCCGATGTTGATCATGTCGCTGCTTGTACTTGGCATTTGATTTCTCAAGAATGTCATGGACCTGCTGGCGAATATGTTGGATGCGCTCAATGAAGCTGGTGGCCTTATCTGTTTCGGATTGGACATGAGCTGAATTCATGTGAGTAGCTGCAAGTGGCATGGCCACATCAATGGGGCATAGTGGCTGGAATCCCAAACCCACCTGAAACGGGCTATGGCCAGTGGAGCTGTGAAGAGCTCGGTTGTAGCTATGCTGAACGTAGGGGAGGCTCTCGTCCCATGTGCGTGGATGCTTTGAGTTATACATGCGCATAATGTGCACAATCATCCTATTGACAACCTCTGTCTGGCCATCAGTTTGAGGATGGAAGGCTGTGGACTTCGTGAGTTTGGTGTCCAGCATTGACCAGAGACTGGACCAAAAGGTGCTGAGAAACCGACTGTCCCGATCTGAGATGATAGACTGTGGGATCCCAAAGTGCACCCACACTCGTTCAAAGAAGAGTTTAGCAGTGGCTTCTGCTGTGATATTCTTCTTGCAGGCCATCATAATGGCCATCTTTGAGAACCTGTCGACGACCACAAAAACACAGTCATTTCCATGCTTAGTGGAAGGAAGGCGTGACATGTAATCCATGGAGATGGATTCCCAAGGTCGACTAGGGGTAGGCAACGGGGTATAGAGGCCTTGCTTCCTAATGGTCGGTTTGGCAATGGCACAGGCAGTACATGATCAGATGTACTTCCCAACATCCTGTCGAAGATTCGGCCAATAGAAATAGTTTTGCAGTACTGCCACTGTTTTCTCGACCCCGAAATGCCCAGCAGCCCGACTGTAGTGTGCTTCCCAAATCATCTTGGCACGCTCGCTTGAAGGAACACAAAGGTGACCGAGGTGGCATAATAGGGCATCTTGGAGGTGAAAATCTGCAACCTGCCGACCCTCCAAGAGTGTCTAGTATGTGTGGCTGAATTCTGGGTCGCTTTTGTAGAGAAGTGGCCAATCAGAAGTCTCGTGCCCGCAAGAGTTGAGCACGGTGGTTAGCGCCATGATTGGTGGTCGACTGAGGCAATCTGCAACATTATTGGTGCTGCCCTTTTTATACTTGATATTCAAGTGAAACTGTTGCAGGTATGTAGACCACTTTTGATGGCGATCATTCTGCAATTTCCCTTGGGTCTGTATGAACTGCAGAGGTTGGTGGTCTGTGTGGATGACCGTTTCCTTCCCCAAAATGTAATGCTTCCATTGTCGGCAGGCCTGTACAATGAAATACATCTCTTTATCATAAGTGGGGTACTTCCGGACTGTGTCTGAAAGTGTTTCACTGTGATATGCCACTGGATGTCCATGTTGAGTAAGGACTGCCCCAATAGCATAGTCAGAGGCATCTGTCTCGACCTCAAATGGTTGTTGTAAATCTAGTAACGCGAGCACTGGTGCCGTGTAGAGGCGATCCTTCAAATCCCTGAATGCCTTCTGTTGAGATTCAGACCAAAAGAATTTTGCTTTCGCCCCGCCCTTGGTGACTTGACTCAAGGGCCAAGAAATATGAGAAAATCCCAACACAAACCTGCGGTAGAAGTTGGCAAGACCTAGAAAGCTGCGGAGCTCTGTTAGAGTGGTTGGAGAGGGCCAATCCCGAATGAATTGGACCTTGGCTGGATCGACATGCACCCCCTGTTCATCAATGATGTATCCCAGATACTGAACCTCGGTCATGCCAAAAGTGCATTTCTCCAAATTGGCACATAGCTTGTGTTGCCGCAGTGTTTGGAGAACCTGTCGGATGTGTTGGAGGTGCTCTTCCCAACTCTGGCTGAAGATCAGAATGTCATCCAAGTATACTACTACAAAGGAGTTGGTGAATGGCCGCAAGATGTCATCCATTAGCCTCATAAAGGTTGCAGGAGCATTCGTCAATCCGAAAGGCATGACCAACCATTCGAAGAGGCCCTCCTTGGATTTGAAGGCAGTCTTCCACACATCTGAGGGTTCAATTGGTACTTGGTGATATCCTGACTTCAGATCGGTCTTGCTGAAATATTTCGCCCCCTTTAGTTGGTCTAGGAGGTCATCAATCCGCGGGATCGGGTACCTATTATGGACAGTGATCTTGTTCAGCGCCCGATAGTCAATACAGAGTCTCCACGTCCCATCCTTCTTCTGTACCAACACTATCGGGCTCCCACAGGGTGAAGAACTCGGACGGATGTGACCTTTCTGCAGGAGCTCCTGAATCTGCCTCTTGATTTCATTGTTTTCCAGAACGGAGCGCCGATAAATTGGTCCATTGGGTAGCGGCGCACCTGGGGTCAGATCGATGGAGTGCTTGACTTGACAATGCAGAGGAACCCCTGCCGGGGAGGTGAAGATGTCTTCGTACTCCTCCACAATCTTGTCCATCTGTAGCTGCCGTGCAGAGGGACCCCGTTTGGAGGTCGCGGCCACTGTCTTCTTCTTCCCTTGAGGGCGTATCATCAGGAAAACAAATTTCCTGGTTTTGGAAATGATCTTACTACATTGTTTTGCAGTAATCAAAGAGATGGCGGCAGGTGGTGCTACCTCTGGTATCCTGAAAAACTTATTCCCCAATGTAATAATAACAGCACGGGGCCTTGATTCATACACAGCATGTCGCTTCCACAAGTATGGTTGTCCTAGTAATACGTCACAAACTTCAAGGGGAGCAATGTCACACAATACCTCATCCGTGAAGGGCTTGATGTTGTATGGAAGGCGACACTGTTGGCTCACGCGAAGATCTCGCCCTTGGTGAAGCCACCCAATGGTGTATGGTTGTGGATGTGCTGTGGTCGGTAAGCACAACCGCTTCACGACCTCTGCCGAAATGAGGTTCTTTTGACTCCCGCTATCAACAATGAACTGTATCGGGGAGCCCTTTACCCACATCTGGGAGTGGAAGAGACGCTCCTCCTCCTCTGGATCTTTGCGGTAGCAACAGTGGCGCTGGGATCCGCATCAATGATCTGCTTCCCTTTTTCATACCCCTTATCGGGTTCTGACTCAGAGTCGAAACATGCATCTGATTCTGAAACCTTTAGCTCAGCCACCAGTGACTGCTTGGCCCGGCACTCACTTGTGTTGTGAGTGGAGCTCTTATGGAACTCGCACCATTTTCCAGTGTCCTTTCTCGGCTTCGCGACGTTGCTCTTTGCTTGCAGCTTCGGCTGGTTGTCTTGGGCTGTCCCGCCTTGGCTTTGTCCTTTGTTCTGTGGTTTAGGGGCACCTTTCCCCTGCTTTGGATTCGCAGATCCAAAGTCTCGCTTCTTTTGTTTAAACTTCTGCTCGACCTTGACGGCATACCGGTATGCTGCGCCGAGCGAGGGGATGTTTAGGAACTGTATTTCTTCCTGGATGTACTTGTGCAGGCAGCCACGGTATTTGAGTATCAAATGTTGCTCTGAATCCTTGATACCCAACTTTGTGCGAAGGGTACGGAAAAGATTGGTCAACTCCGGCACGTCTTGGTCCCTTCCCTGCCGCAGCGTGGTCCACTTTATGTATTCATCCTCATAGCTTCCGACAGGGTAGTACTGCTCCTTGATGGCATCCCGAAACGAATCCCAGGTGCGTGCGGCTGAAAATAGTGAGCCAGTACTTTCATCCTTCTGCTCGCAGTAGGTTTCCCACCAGTCCTTGACGTGGGGGGCTGCTTTGAGAAGAGCAAAAACAATCTTTTCCCAACTCGAAAATTCATGAACAGAAAAATAACCCTCTAGCAGATTTAACCATTTATCTACGGCATCGGCGTCTATCTGACCCTCGAATATGGGGATTTCAAAATTAACTTGTACCTTAAAGGGTGTGGCATTTCCAGAGGAGCCGCTGGAAGCCGATGCGCCGCTTCTGGGTAGCCGCTGAAGGATCTGCGCAAAGCTGTCCATCATCGCGTTCCGTTGTCGCTCGAGCGCTTCTTCGAGCAAGATTTTGATGGGATCTCCTGCCCCCTCGTCTTTCTTCTCGTCCTCCATGGGAGGCCGTCGGGATTTGCGAGGCTGGTCTTGCAAAGGTTCAACCAGTTCAAGCCCTAACTCCTTATATCCCAACCTTGTTGGGGACATGCAAAGAAAAACAGAGAAAAAGCAGACCGCTCTGATACCACTAATCCGGATTTAAACAGGAACGCAACAAATTACAGAGATAACCATATACACAAAGATGCAGCGGAAATAATAATTCATTTCATTAATGGAAAATACTGAAATATGCTTACAGACAGAAATGGAAATAAACTAGCTAGGGCGATGGTAGCTTATCTCTGAGAAGAGATGTGATGGCTACATGCCTCTGAACTGTGTTACAATGAGGCTCGAAGGCCTATTTATTGTTGAGAAACAATGGAAAAACCCTTAACATTCCAAAACCTAACCCTAGGAGATGAAACGCCAAACTGTGGGCCCCGTTTGGGGGTAAGTTGGTACATCAACTTCCCGGGGTCATAACTTTGGCATATGATCTCTGTTTGACACGTACAATAGCTCATTAGAAAGATGTATCCGAGCACTATCATTGTTGGAACGGGCAACACTCCATGGACTCGTGTTGCCCCCGGATTCCCCAAAAAACGTCGTTTAGGGCCTCAAAACGGCTCCGGAAGTTCAGGACCCGAAAAACTGCTAAAAATAGTAAGTTGTGCTACAATTAAGGAAACTGAAAATGCTGAGAAAGACAATGGTGGGGGTCCAGGTGGACTTGGCAGGTGGCCACCAATATCCACCTGGATCAACCCCATTGAGGGGGGTTACCTGCCCCCCTCAAACCCTCTGTGACCCCTCCGCTATGCAATTGGTGTAACTAAGGGGGCGCTCTGCACCCCCTCTAACCCCTCGTTTAACTACGTGGGCTAGTCATGGAAAGAATATAACACAACCCAACATTGAGATATCACCACATCGCCCTTACAATTTGTACGCTCAACTAGGTGTTCCTTTGAAACTATTCCCTAGTACACGTTTGGCTGTCTGTCATCATTTGTTTCCAGATGTGGAACCTGAGGGCTATGCTCCAGTCACTTATTTGGATGAGTCCAAAGTCTCAACTCCACACACTATTGAGGGAGAAGAATTGCAGCTGCAATTCCCTCCTAAGGGTTTCCCTTATTCAGAAGGTATTCCTGGCAGCTTGCTGCTTGGCTATGTGTCTTTAGGTCACTTAGTTTCAGGCACACCGAGTGCCTCATCACTCTACCATAACTCTGTTTGGGCATCAGGTGTCAGACTTACGTCAGGTCCGTTCATCACGAACACGACCTCCCAACCAGTTGTTACTTTAGTCCCAGTGCTATAGGTTTTAACTCCGTACAAAAATTACTTGCGTATGAAGTCTAAATCACAGAAAATAAACAATGTGAGAGCATAGCACATAAAACACATATACACAGAGATTTTCCCCTGGATCCCAAAATCGGGACTACCGAATTGATTTTTCATTATGTTCCTTTCAATGTTAAAATACATATTTATACATGCCAAAGCATCCAATACCATGGACCAAAAAACCATCATGTCCAAAACCATGGACCAAAAACCATTGCGTCAAAAACCATGTGCGAAAATCATGCACAAAACCATAGGTAGGTCCGCCCAACTTAATATAGGGTCCAAAAACGCAACCCAACATTTTCCCTTGCTGTTTTCTTTCCATAGGGGGCCACAAGAGAGCTTAGTCATTTATCCAACCCTGCAACGCGCATTGTTTCTCTACACCAAAATAACTTCTCAGAGCTCATAGATTTTGTCAATGCATCTGCAGTATTATTCAAAGTGTCCACCTTTACCAGCAACACATTTATGTCTTCTATCATATCCCTCACAAAGTGATATGGAACATAAATGTGCTTTGTCTTTAAATGATATGCAGGGTTCTTTGCCAAGAAAATTGCACTTTGGCTATCACAGTCTATCCTTATAGCTCCCTATACTAACCCCATACTTGAACACAATCTCTGCAACCAAACTGCTTCCTTGCTTGCATGAGTGGTGGCCATGTATTCTGCCTCTGTAGTTGATAGTGCCACTACAGATTGTTTCTTACTCATCCAACTGACTGCACCTCCAAATAGGTTAAACACATACCCACTTGTAGATCTTCTTTGATCCAGATCTCCAGCCCAGTCTGCATCAACAAATCCACGAATATCCAACACTCTGTCCAATCCTGGTCTTCTTTAGTAGTACAAACCATAATCACTAGTGCCACACAAATACATGAAAACCCGCTTCATTGTTGTCCAATGCTCCTTCCCTAGTTCTGACATAAACCTGCTCAATACTCCCATTGCATGTGCAATGTCTAGTCTAGTACAGACCATCACATACAGCAGGCTACCGACTGCACTTGCATATGGAACACGAATCATGTCCTCTTTCTCTTCTTGTGTCCTTGGAGATTGTTCAACAGATAAGTTTACACATACAGGAATAGCAACCTTCACCGATTTACTATCATGCATATTAAACCTCTGCAATATTGTCTCGACATACTTCCTCTGGTTTAACCAGAGCTTCCTCTTTCTCTAATATATTTTAATTTCCATGCCCAAAATATAGTTTGCAGCACCAAGATATTTCATGTCGAATTTGGAGGACAAATGGGTCTTCAAATCCCAGATAATTTCTTCGTCATTTCCAACCAGCAACATATCATCCACACACAAGACCAAATAAATAACACAGTCATCAATTAACTTAAAATACACACAATGATATGCTTTGCTTCTGGTGAAGCCAAGTCCCCATATAAATGTATCAAATTTCTGATACCACATCATTGGTGACTGTTTTAACCCATACATAGACTTCTTTAACTTGCATACCAGTTCTTTCTTACCCTTAACTACAAAACTTTCAGGTTGCTTCATGTAGATCTCCTCTTCCAGATCCCCGTGAAGAAATGTTGTCATCACATTCATCTATTCTACCTCAAAATCAAAAGCAGCAGCAACAGATAAAAGTAATCTAATAGAAGTTACCTTGGCAACAGGAGAAAAAATATCACCAAAATAAATTCCCAGCACCTGGGAATAACCTTTTTCTACCAACCGAGCTTTGTATTTCTCCACCTTTCCTTCTGCATTGGTCTTCTTCTTGAACACCCATTTGCTGCTAATGGGTTTCCTTCCAGCCGGCAACTCCACCAGATCCCAAGCCTCATTTTTGTGCAAAGATGCCATTTCGTCAACCATGGCCTCTTTCCAGAGTTTTCCATCCTCTCAATCTACTGCTTCCTTCACAGTTCTGGGATCATCATCAGTAATGGATAAAGAAAAAATTGAAACTATAGCTTGCTAGTTGCCTTCTTTCTTGAACTGATCTTCTCACACCTAGAGTTTGTGGCTCTTCATATTCTGATTCCTCCTCTGCTATAGAGTCTGATTCTTCCTCCTTTAGCTAAAACTCTATCTTCTCAGGTTCCTTTTGTTGGACTTCATGTTTAATAACATATTTCACCTCTCTGAACACCACATCTTGGTTGTACACAACCTTCCTTGTTATTGGGTTCCAAAGCTTATAACCCTTTAAACCATCCTTATACCCAATAAAGATGCACTTTTCAGATTTACTATCAAACTTGGTTCTTTTCTCCTTTGGAACATGTACATATGCATCATATCCAAATAAAATCAGATGTGAAAGAGAAGGTTTCTTACCAGTCCATACCTCTTATGGAGTCTTA
Source organism: Pinus tabuliformis (assembly GCA_031772625.1). Taxonomy (NCBI): domain Eukaryota; kingdom Viridiplantae; phylum Streptophyta; class Pinopsida; order Pinales; family Pinaceae; genus Pinus; species Pinus tabuliformis. The sequence continues at coordinate 1,729,830,741 of CM062818.1, read as the reverse complement.
TCTTCCAATGCTGATGAAGGTGATTTGTTGACCAGGTAACATGCAGTCTCCACCACCTCTGTCCATAATTCTTGTCCTAACCCGACACCACTAAGCATGCTTCTTGCCCTTTCCATCAATGTCTTGTTCATTATTTTTTCAACTCCATTTTGCTTAGGTGTATATGGAGTAGTATTCTACTGTGATATACCACGCTTCTTACAGAATTCTTCAAATTCCTTACTGCAAAACTCTCCACCGTTATCTGTCATCAACACCTTTATCTTCTTCTCTGTCTGGTTTTCCACCAGAGCCTTAAATTCTTTAAACCTATCAAGACTTCAGATCTCTTCTTAAGGAAATATATCCATGTATTCCTTGAGAGGCCATCTATAAATGATACATAGTACACAGACTTACCCAGTGATGGAACCTTCACAGTTCCAAACACATCACTGTGCACAAGCTCTAATATATGTTTCTTCCTCTTACCACTAGAGGGGAAACTCACCCGATTCTTCTTCCCATATACACAATTTTCACAGAAATCAAAATCCAAAGAGCTATTACTTATACCTTCTACCATACATTTACCATGAAGTATTTAAAGGCCCTTCTCTCCAGTATGTCCAAGACTTTGATGCCATAGCATGGTCTTCTCTCCAAAGACCACTAGATTTTCTACTCCACTTTCAGGAACCATAGAACTATTGTACCCATCAATAACAGTGCTACCTTGCAGCTTGTATAGAGTTCCAATCTGAACTCCCCACATCAATACCAGTGCTTCCCAAACCATTTTGCAGGTATCCTTCTCAAACACTGTTTTTACACCTGCATCATCCAGGTTGCTTACGGAAATCATATTTCTAGCCAATGCAGGAATATGTAGAACTCCTGGAAGTGTTCTAACCATTCCACCTTGCAACTTCAACTTTACTTTTCCGCGACCAATGATTCTAGCCTTCCTGTCATCCCCCAAGAAGACATCACCACTATCATATTTCTCATACTCGCAGAACCACCCTCTATGGGGAGTGAAGTGAAAGGATGCACCTGAGTCAATCAATCATGCCTCATGATCTACATGTGTACTTGAAGAAGCCAAGTACAAATCCCTACCTTCATCTGAGTTGGCTTTCGCCTTTGCAGAAGGAGCATCATCATATCCCTTTCTTTTGTCAGGAGCTTTAGATTTACAATCCCTTTTGTAGTGCCCTTCCTTTCCGCATTTCTAGCACACCACCTTTACAGGTTTTCCTGGATATTTAGATCTCCCTCTAGATTTAGATCTCCCACTCGATGACTTATTTTTGTTTCTGTTCTGGGACTGTCCTCGTATAGACAAGGCATCACCATTATGGCTCTCTATATTTTTCCGTCTCGTCTCCTCCATCAACAAGGATGAGACTATTTCATCAAACTCCAAGGCAATTGCATTGCTACCTATTGCAATAACTAGACTATCCCATGAATTTGGTAGAGAACACAACAAACTGATGTACTTATCTTCATCTGAAATTTTAATATCAACACATAGTAACTGACTTACCATAGTATTAAATGCGTTCAAATGTTCTGTCACCAAGTCTCCATCTTTCATCCTCAGGTTATACAGCTTTTTCCGTAGGAAAAATTTATTCACCAGAGACTTAGATTGGTACAAAGTCCCTAACTTGTCCCACAAAGCCTTCGCCGTAGCTTCCCCTGATACATTCAGCAATACTGAATCTGAGACACACAATCGTATTGTGCTCTTAGTCTTCTGATCCAACTTCTTCCATTCTTCATCGGACACTCCCATTGGTTTAGTACCTGGATCTACCATGACCCATTGATCTTTATCCACCAACAGATCCTCCATCTTTAGTTTCCATAACCCAAAAATCTGACCATTAAATTTCTCAATCTCTATCTTTCCACTACTCGCCATCCTCTTTCACCACCAAAATCGATACCGCAGATCTCCCACTGAACAAGGTCTGCGAGAGGCTCGAGCAAAACCCCTAAGAAACAAAGGCATCCCCTTGAAGCCAAAACAACTTCGATATTGAATGTAGGTTTTAACCCTATACATAAATTACCTGCATACGAATTCTAAAACACAGAAAATAAACAATGCAAGAGCATAACACACAAAACACATATACACATAGATTTTCCCCTGGATTCCAAAACCGGGACTAGCAACTTGATTTTTCATTATGTTCCTTTCAATGTTAAAATTCATATTTTTACATGCCGAAGCATCCAATACCATGGACCAAAAACCATCGCGTTCAAAACCATGTGCAAAAAATCATTCACAAGCCCCCTGTGACCTGCCCCCGCTACTCAATCAACGCAATGAAGGGGGGGCTCCAGCCCCCTTCCAACCCCCCGGTTAACTACGTGGGATAGTCATGGAAAGAATATAACAGAACCCAACAGGTGCAACCCAACATCCTGAACACTTTTGTACCATCAATCCCAGTTATGCGTCAGTCACAACCAGCAGTTTCAAAGATTGTCTCTACCAGTTCCTCTGTCCCATTAGTCAGTGGCCAGATTGTGTCATCACCTGGGGGGAAGAATATGAATGTCTCTATGGTGTTATGTGCCTCTAATGTGAGTGGCTCACAAGCTCACATACTTGGTATAAAACATCCTTATTTTGGTATTATTTACAACCTGCTGACCCTACTGGGTCAAGCAATGTCCAGTGCCAACAGGTTCAAAATCCTGGTGGTCCATCTGGATCAAACAATGTTCAGTATCAGCAGCCTTATGGGGCTCAGGTCCAATACCAAAATCCTTACGTTCCATACAGTTCTCAAGGATTGGTTAATAAACCTTACGCCATCTTGTCTAGGCACTACCTCCAGCCTGGCTACGGCCAGATTTAGTTCGGTAATTTCCTGGGCACTGTTCAAGTACCCTTGCAACAACAAGGATAACTGTTGCAACAACTAGGGCAGCCTTTGTTACTGCAAGGGCAACCTTTTTTATAGCAAGGGCTTTCAGCACAACAACAAGAGCAGATTATCACACAGCAAGGTCACCTGCAACAACCATAAGGTCAGTCCTTCCAACAGTTATAGCAGGTTGCGCAACAACAGATGCAATATTCTCTGCATACCTCTCAACCCATACCATCATAGGCCCAACCTCTGCAAACCTAGGGACAAATTTTTCAACCACAAGGCCAACAAAACCAACCTGGGCAGCAACAACCCTTGTATACCTATCAACAAGGGAAACCTTGCAGGGAAAAGTTCAAGGTCAAGTCCTGTAGCAGTAGGTGCAGAATCCTCTTATCCAAAGCCAACAGGTTCAAAATCCTACCAACCAAGGGCACCAGGTACAAAATCCCTATGTCCAAGGGCAACAAGCGTATCAACCTTATGCCCAAGGACTACAGGTCCAAAACCCTCTTGTTCCGGGACAACAGGCCCAACAACCATATGTTCTACGATAGCAGGTCCCATACCCATATGTCCAAGGTCAACAGGCTCAACAACCTTTTAACCCATATTGCCTACCAGCAACCTATGCATGGATAGTTTCAAGGTATTCAAGGTCCGTACCCTCCCTTTGCTCAAGGTAATCCGCAATAGGGCAGCCTCAGATGCCATATGACCAAAATCCCCCACTGTGGGGTCAAAATACTTACCAGAAAGGATGGGCTCCTCCTTTTGGGCCCACCTACTAACCTCCCATGCCTTTTAACACTCAATTACCTTTCTTGGCTACACTTGAGTTTCTGAATGTATCACGTATCATGAATGATCAAATTCTTCATTCACCGTACTCGCCTCCGGTGTCGTCCAAGATACCAAGTGATTGCCCAAAGTTTAATGGGAAAGCTAAAGAATATCCTCAAGCCCTTGTGATAGCATATCACCTCTGGTGCTCATCGAGCTCATACATGGACGATTCCATTCATCTTTGTCTTTTCCAACAGACCCTTACGGGTGCCGCAACAAAATGGTACATCAAGCTACCTCGAAGTACTTTTCATGATTTCAATTCATTAGCCATGGCCTTTCTCACACATTTTCAGCTGCCGATTCGTTATGAAATGAGCACCTATCTACTCACATCGCTTAAGAAAGACACTGCGACGCACATATCTGATCATATCCATGAATGGAGACATAGACATCAACTGATCAAGTTCGAGATAGCTAGTTAGTTACTTACCAAATCGTTCGTAGCTCTAATTGCTCGCGATATAGCCATGGGTGGATGCATCACTGAAGAGCAAGCCATCACTTGTGCCCAATACTTGGACCTGGTCTACTCCTAGTTTGGCACCTTATACAAATTATTACCCAATGCTCCACAACCATCATTCGATCTTGCGACATCGAAGTCACCTGCTATCCCTCTCTTTGATGGAGTTATTGGTTCAATATCCCAAGCCCCTGTCAAAACTTCTTCCAAACAAAAGTTGGTTTCGAATACTGCTCCCAACAGTTCATCTCAAAACCCTCCAGGCCTTGGTAAAACCTCAGAGGTCCATGCTATCCAGTCTACCGCAACGGACAAATCCTCGAAAGGAAAAAAGAAAGGCAAAGGCAAGGCTAAAGCCGATGCCCCGAAATAGGGTCCTCCCAAATTATCTGTTGACAAATCATCGCAATGGAAACCTAAGTATCCTTGCCTCATTTGTGAGGAGGATCACTATACTAAGGATTGTCCATGACGATCCGAAGTTAGTCGATTGCTCAAGGGGACCCTTGCTGTCCTCAAAGAGCCTTTTCCATCTCAGCAGACTCAAACAGTAGAACAACCTCAATCTACTACCTCTATATCTCTAGTGTTCATGATGAGCATGCCCATTAATGTGGCTACACAATTGAAGGATTATCAAACTCCAACTCCCACATCAGGGAAAGAAAAAGAAGTCCCACCTTCTTCTACTACCTCAAGTTCTGGCCCTCTGCAAACCGAGCACCCTAACCCTGATTCCACTCCATGGACACCCTCTCGAGGTGTGCTAAAGAAATCCTCGTACAATCCCAATGCTTGAGCCGCTCAACATTACAATATTGTTGAAGATTTGGCTCAGGCACCATCAACCATGTTGGCTCTCGAGGTACTCCAAAGCTGCCCATCATAGCGGAAATATTTGTTGTCAACCATCGGGGGCATTGATCCCACCAATTCTAATTCGATCTGTTTCAATCTAGAGAACCATGTTCTGAGACTCCCTCATCAGATTTCCTTTCTTATTCAGGTAATCATTAATGAAAATACCATCCATCGCACTATCATCGATGAAGGTGCTTCTACCTGCATCATGTCAACTGCGTGCTGGAAGGTTATTGGTTCCCCTACACTGAACCAGTCTCCGAACACATTGGAAGCTTTTAATGGGCATGATTCGCGACCCTTCGGTGTTTTACCCAACCTTGCCATCACCCTGGAAGGCAAGACAGTGCAAGTCGAAGTAGAGATTGTTGACGCCAATCTCAATTATAATCTTCTACTCGGCCGAAGTTGGACTCATGCCATGCATGCCATGGCCTCCTCTTTGTTTCGTGTGATCCGTTTTCCCCATCAAGGGAGGATTTTCACCGTTGATCAGTTGTATTTCTTTGCCTCTTCCTCATCCAATGGCAATGTTTCATATGTCAAGCACTCTGGTGCTCCGTTTGAGAGTGTGGGAGCAGGTCTCTTCAAATATTCTACCTTAAGGATTTTTCCACTCCCACCTCCTCATGTTGCCTCCGTCAACATGATCTTGGTCAAATATGATCCTTGGGTCATACCTGCACCAGATCTGGTGATGCTTGGGGCAAAGTCATGCCGCTTAGTCCCGGCGAAGTCAATTACATGGAAATTTTTTTCGGTTGCGAACTTTGCATCCTTTGATTCTCATATCTCGAAGACCTCTCCCGATATGTATTCTCAATCCCCCTAGCTTGGCACTGTGGAATCATCCAATCCCTTAGCTGAGACCTTCTTCGCCAATGAAGGTAGCATGGAAATCATGTCTCTCGAGGAACCAACATGGATCGATACCCATCATCGCTCCTCATTCTTACCTCGCCTGACGGTCATGTCTACTTCTTTCAAAGAGTCCTCTTCTCCATTTCCACCACCGACTGTTACTCATGAAGTATGGTCGGAAGGAAATCTAGGTAATATTACCCAATTGATGCCGATTGACATTTCTATCAAACGCGATGTCATTGAACATTTTCATATTGGGGTATCTTGTTCTCCAGATGAGATCAAGACATATACTCATCTTTCTCATGAATTCCATGATGTGTTTGCATGGTCTTACGAAGAAATGCCTAGAATTGATCCCAGCATCGTGGTGCATAAAATATCAACATATCCGGATGCAAAACCCGTTCGCCAACAGCTTCGTCTGGTGCACCCTAGAAAGGAAGCTACTATTAAGGGAAAAGTTGAAAAGCTTCTAAAAGCTGGATTCATTTATTCCATTCCCATTATACACTGGGTGTCTAATATTGTCCCGGTGAATAAAAAACAATGCACGATCTGCATTTGGGTGGATTATCGAGATCTTAATTGTGCCTATCCTAAAGACAACAATCCTACTCCCTTCATTGATCAAATCATTGATGAATGTGCCGAGAGCGAGATCCTTTCCTTTACGTACAGTTTTTCTGGTTACAACTAGATCAATATTGCACCGACTGATCAAGAGAAGACAACCTTTATCTTCCCATGGGGTACGTTCACATACAAGAAGCTCCCTTTCGGCCTAAAAAATGTTGGGGTCACATTTCAACAGCTAATGTCCTATGCGTTTCATGATATTCGCAACATCGTCCAACCTTACTTGGATGACCTTCCTGCTCATTCTTGTAAGTGACAAGATCACCCAAACCATCTTCGGCAGATTTTTCTACGATGCAAGCACTACAACATCTGGTTAAATCCACACAAATGTGTTTTCTGCGTAGAATCAGGATGACTCCTCAGCTTCATCATTTCCAAGGATGGGATTCGCATGGATCTGCTAAAAGTCAAGGCCATTGTAAACTTACCCCCTCCATCTTCACTACACCAACTCCAAAGCCTCCAAGGAAAGGCTAATTTTCTTCGTCGTTTTATACCCAAATACGTCAGGATAGCTACGGGATTTACCCTGTTTCTCAAACAAGGAACACCCTTTGCATGGGACGAGATAGCCCAAAAATATTTCGATGACCCTAAGGCTGCCCTCATAAATGCTCCTATGTTGCATCCGTAAGATTATTATCGAGATTACTTCCTTTACCTAGCCACAACCCCTAGCACCATAGCTATGGTGTTGGTTCAAGACGATGACGAAGGCACTGAACACGTCATCTACTACCTAAGTTAGAATCTCCTCGACACTGAAACGTGTTATGCACATGTCGAGAAGTTGGCTTTCACTGTCATCCAGGTTGTTCAACATTTTCGGCATTATATTCTCTTACGAACGACTACAGTGATTTCTAAAAGCAACCCTATGACCTACATCCTGACTCGTCAGTTGCTGGGGGGCAAGTATTCTAAATGGATCGTTATCATGCAAGAATTCAATTTGGTCTTCACTATGGCCAAATCTAAGAAGTCACTTGTTTTCACATAATTGATATCTTCCCTTCCCTCCAAAGCTCTCCCTGTTGGTATAGATGAATAACTCCCAGATGAGACCCTTTTCCTAATTAGCACCCTTGATCCATGGTACGGTAATATCATCATGTATCTCCAAACCTCCACGTTTCGGTCCACATTGACCAAAGATGATCGTCGAAGGATTCGACATCATTCTCAACCCTACAACATTATTGGTGATATTTTATACCATGTCGGTGTCGATTATGTTCTTCATGATGCCTTATGATTGAGGAAGCTGAAAGAGTTCTCAATGATTTCCACTCTAGGGCATGTGGTGGTCATATGTCTGGTTATGCTACAGCTCAGAAAATCCTCCACGCTGGTTATTTCTAGTTGTCCATCTTCAAAGACTACATTCTTTGTGTCCGCAAGTGTCACGAATGCCAAATCTACCAGTTCAAGATGCGCGCCCCACTCGCTCACCTACACCCCGTCATTATCGTTGGTCCCTTTGCCAAATGGGGCATTGATTATATGACATGTAACTCTTGTTTGGCTGGGGAGCATGGCTACATTATCGTTGTTGTGGATTACTTCACCAAATGGGCCGAAGCGATGCCTACATATTCGACAGATGGTAAGACGACAACTCAATTCCTTTTTAACCATGTTATTTCCAAGTTCGACGTACCCCAAGCCATTGTCACAGATCATGGCTCCCATTTCAGAGATTACATGATGGCAGAACTAACATCTGCATTGGGCTTGTGCCACGATGGCTCGACCCCATATTACCCTCAGGCCAACGGCCAAGTTGAAGCCGTGAACAAAGTTTTGGTCACCATGCTTCAACATACTATTGGAATGCACAAGTCAAATTGGCACTTCATGCTTTTTTCAGCTTTGTGGGCCTACCTAACTTCAACCAATGATGCCACTGGTTTCACACCATTCCAATTGGTCTATGGTATGGAAGCAACATTTTCGATTGAATTTGATATTCCTTCACTTAAGTTAGCTGTTGAACTCCTCCCTGAAACATCACCTTAAGAAGAACGCCTCTTATATTTGGAACGACTGGACGAGACTCGCTGTCTCGCTGCCTTGGTCATCGAAGCATAAAAGAAATGGGTCAAATCCCATTTTGACCAGTCAGTCTCGCCTCGCGCTTTCTCTGAGGGTGATTTGGTCCTGCTATATGACCAAGCTAATGATAAGCTGGGGGTAGGCAAGTTCGAATGACCCTATATTGTAAAATGTGTTTTGTAGAAAGGAGCCTATGGACTTATTGATTATGAAGGAAATCCTCTTGATAAGCCCCGAAACAGGCTTTATCTCAAAAAGTACTATGCTTTGGTCATCTTGCATGGTTAATTATGTACATTAGTGTGTGATTCATTTCTGTACAATGTGGTTTTGTGTGGAAGTTTTCAAACAAATTTCTTGTTTACTATGCTTTTCGTGCTTTGTAGATGTCTGCATCTCCTCACATCGGTTTCGCCGATGGTGCTTTCCAAAGTACCCGGAACCTATCATCCACGACATGGGCTGTCTACAACCCTAATGATGAGTTGATTGACCTTCAAGGTATCTGCCTAGGTCATACAACCAACAACATTGCTAAATACAGTGTGGTCATCGAACTGTTATCAGAAGCCATTGCTCTAAGCATCAGAGAATTGGTTGTCAACCTAGAGTCACAACTTGTCGTCCTTCAACTCAACAGGAAATATTCTGTCAGGAACCCTCAAATATTACGAATCTATCTCCATATCCGTCTGTTGGAAAGACATTTTGATTATATTACATATCAACATATTCCTAGATGCATGAATACATTAACAGATGCATTAGCTAATTACGTGTTGGATAGACATTTGCAAAACATGTAAAAGATAAGAAAAACCATTTGTACCATAATAGACAGGAAAATATAACATTTAAACATATTTGAGAAATGTTTGATACATCAAAACCCAAAAAAATAATATGTATGTCTACAATAACATCGGTGGCTCACAAGCCTCGTACATCCGTGGCACGCAGGCCTCAAAAAATATGTAAGTACTGGACCTAGGAACTACTCAACATGGTGGTCATGATAGCACAAGATATCTCGTACTACATGACTCAGCAATCAGTGGATCTATTTTGAGACTCCCACTATGTGCCTCTAGTACCACTGAGGCATGTCTCCTATCTGAGCATATTCAGGAATACCATGAGTCAACCCCTCGAGGTTCCTTGCAATATCCTCCTTGTTATCGCTCCCTTCCTAATAAAGGCCGACAACATCAATAGGACAGGGATAACACCTGGCTGTTGGGGACATCCTGGATGGCCTCTTTGGTCCAACATCTGCATACATAAGAAAAATGTTATAAGCATGCATATACTAAAAACAATTAAAAAACATCAAAATCAAAATTTGGTTTGGTTTTTACCTTCATCCTTAAAGTCCTCTCCATTTGGCAAGGGCATATCTAGGTCTCCACGGAAATCAGTGCCGCTATACAGCTAGTCCACGAAGATTTTCTATAGTCATAGCCACGAAAAGCATGCTGATCAGTAGGACATCTGCTGACCCCCAGTGATCCTGGGCATCAAACGACTCTAGCGGGCCATCTGCAGATTGCGTGGCGCAGGAGGATCAACCTCAGTCAATTGATACTGGAACACTAGCACTCATTCCAGGAAATAGGTCACAAGTACTGATCCGAAGCCAAATTGCTTTAGATTTCCCGCCTTTCCTTAGACAACTGGCACTTGATATTCATCTTCATGCCCTCTGCCTAGTTGAAGATCGTAGGAGATGTGCAGTCTATAGCGTAACAAAAGTTCAACTTATTAGTCTCATGTTCCGCTTGGGACCCCGCTACTCTGCTAATGGTCAACAGAAGCACCCTCAGTGTCAAATCCTGCACACTTGAAATCTCGATCTTCCCGATTTTGGATTTCAAGGCCTCAGGACAATGCATGACAAGCAGGGAAGATATGATTGCCCTGACCAGACGTGACCCATACAAATTCACTGGCTCACCTCTGCGATACAGCCCAGAGATGAAGTAAATGTCTAAAGTTGTCAACTCCAACTCCTGGTCCCCAATGAAACATATCTCACGATTGATGTCCCAAAGGCTTATCAAATATCGAAGCAATTCAGGTTGGCCCGGCATCCCTGGTGTAAGGAAAAGTTTGGGAAGCTCGCAAGCCCTCAAAACCTCTAGGAAATTTGGATCATTCATTGCCTAGGTGTCCACAGCTTCGTGTTCTCTTTCCTTCCAATCCACCATTTTTGGTGATTTCTCTCCTGCAAAAGCCATTTATTTGAGTCAATCATCAATTTTGGTAGATAAAAATCAAATTTTAACGGTCAGTTCTTGAGAAAACTTATTTTTGCCCTATCCACGGTGCTGACATACCTGTTTTAGAAATGGTCACACCGGTCAGCGTAGATGGCCGTGAAAATAACCCTTGGCCAGTGTGATCTCGTGCCTGGAAATCGAGCCGACCAAGGGCGAAACAATTTCTCAAAAACCTCCCTAAAAATCCAAAAAAATGATTAAAAGCATAAATAAATAAATAGCATGAAAATGGACCTTAGGGCTTCATTTGTTACCTGGAATTGACGGCTCGTCGTTTAGCCTCTCGGATCTCCTGCAATCCACATCAGAAAAACTAGGGAAAAAGTGGGTAAAAGTCTTCACTGCAAATTCAAAATGGTAAATGGTAAAAATATATTTACTTTTCCCCTATTTATTCTTTTTTTTTTCATGAAAATATTAGGTTTTGTAAATATTTTTGACCTATTTTGCCTCAAGGATTCGATAATACACTTTTCCTTGCTTGTGCAGCGACAGGGGATGGATGTTTGATGATGGTGATGAGTCATATTTCAACTCTTTTCTCAGCTCGTTAAACCCATATGAAAAGATTGTCGAGTATTTTTCCCTTTTTGACTCGTTAAAGAGAATAAAAATGGGGGGTCCGCTTTCAGCTCTTTTCCAAACCTTTAAAAATGAAAAGATGACCAAGCCCTTGTCGTTTAGAACTCGTTAATGGATTCAAACCGTCATGCACCCAGTATAAATTTACCCCTTTTTCAGGTTGGGAGGCACTATTTACAAAAAAGGTACTCCTTGAATGAAATGGTCAAGCGATTCGCTCAAGTATTGTTTTCTACCTTTTTGGGCTCGAGAGACACAAATGTATAAAAAGGGACCATGTAGAGTTTTCTTTTATGTGTCTTTTTCAAACTCTCTAAACATGAAAAAGATACCGAGTTACACCTTTTTCGGACTTGTTAAAGTATTAAACGACATCAGATTCGTCATCATGATGAACACGAGCTTCTCCTTCCTAGGGCTCGTTAAACTTACTAGGTTAGATTCGTTCGAAGGATGAACTTATAGTGCAATCACATGTTATCTCCTTCAAGCTTGTGATAAAAAATAATTGGGGTACTCGCCAAAAATGGTGGGGGAAAAATTTGGAAATCTATTGAGTTGTGTCAGCAGCTCACTCTTGAACATGACACTATTTTCGTGTTAGGTTGGGACATCCTCCTTTACATCATTGACCTTCATGGTTTTGGGCCGTTCATTTTTGCCTTCCATCTGATCTCTGATATGTTTCCATGACCACCGATCCTATGGATCCAAAAGTTGTTAAACTTCCAGTTGTGTCGCTGATATGTTCAAGAGTTAACCCTTCTGTAGTTACACTTACCTTTGTTTCTCTGTATCATCCAAAATCATTTTGCATCCTCTCATCTCGCGTTGATGATGTGGGATCCATTATGGCCCTCCTTTGACATGGTCACCTTCCGTCAACATCAACTCATTATCCGAGAAGTTGACTGAGAGACTACCTTCCAGTACCTTAGAGCTTGCATGCCTTAATGTCAAGTTCTTCACACTCGACGACAAGTTCACATCTTTGGCTTTCGATCGAGTGATTTCACGAATGTTCAACTTCAGTTCTTGTATTCACATTCCGTGAATTGTGCTGATAGTACCTTGAGGGCCATTGTCATTATTGATGGTTTTTCTCACGCTTGTTAACAGTTTACATCATGTATTGGTAATCAAGTGACTTTCTAGCATGTTCGACATCAACATATATATTCACATGTTAGAATTTGTACTTTGATCGGGCCGTGTTGGAGCGCAAGACCCTGGACTTAGAATACAAAAGTCCATGTTGCGAAGTGGTGTGACATGGTTATGATGATATGCATGTCTCTATTAGATGGTTGGCTGCAACCAGACCATGAGTTATCGTTTGTGATCTTTCTCATTATTGGATGGCTGCGACCACACCTTGGTTTCGTTATGATCCTCTTTGAAGGATGGTTGCGCCCATACTTGGATCCATTTACATGATCATTCTTTGGATGGCTGCGTCCATGCCACGATTCATGTATCATTTGACAGAGATATCAGTTTATGTATATGTATCTATCCTTCCTTGCAGGTTTTCCGATGGAAAACCAGTTCCCTGCACTGATTTATAAAGCAATTCATCCCTTTCTCTGACTCAGACTTCACACTTTAGGGGGCATCTGTTACACAACATTTTGTCACTGTCCCTGTACTTCCCATTCCTTGATCCTGGAGGACCTCTACAGTGAACCCCGCATGCTTTTCCCTCATGAATAAAGTCCCATTATGTCTCTCTTCATGAGCAGATCATTTCCATTTTGCACCATTTCCCCTGAAACTTCTATTTTTCCCAATTTACAAGACCAGTGCTAATGGCCTTTGCATGCCTCGCATCGATGTGCAAATATTAGCACTATTCATCGCGCCTATTAGTGCGACTGAGCTGTGTTCCAGTCACGTCGATCCTGTTATGGAAAGTTTTTAAAATTAGAGCTAAATCTTCCATCTCTAGAAGCTTCGTAACGGAAGTTTGGTAAATGGTTTGGCCGGATGGGGTCAAGGATGACATTTTGGGCTCCTTTCCCCTATAATGATGGAACTACCTCAAGGGATAAGTCCTTCTCCCATGAGAATAGGATCCATCTCCCATCCATCTTTCTTAGATAAACCTCCCTTCTTCCCAAGCACAAGCTAGTTAGAGTGTTGGCTAAGTGTGAGTATACTATTTTGATTAGACAAGCAAGCTATTACTAGTTGTAGCCATCTAATTGTGTGAGGAAGAAGTGTGTTTGGTTTGGAGTGAAGCCTAAAGGGAAGACTCTTTAAATTATTGTTGTTTGAAGCCATCATGAAGTGTTAGCAAACGTATGTGGGAATCTGGTCTTGTTAGAGGAAGACTGCGACGTCAAGATGAATGGTTGTAATCTCTCTTTGATATTAATATATGCAACTATCGATTGATTTCCTACATGTTTTGTAATATTACATATTCATATCTTGATGCTTCTTGACTCATTAAGTAGGTTGAATTGCAATTTGTCTACAATTATGCTTGTGTGCTGTTGTTGTTTACTTGTTTCAGGAGCTTGAAGAAGGAAGCGAGAGATTGTTGGAGCGAGCAAGAGAGGACATCATCAAGCAGGATAAGCAACCAAGAGGTAGGCCCTCTTTATTTATTCTAGCCTAAGGAAATCTTCCATAGAATGTATCTGATGTGGCTAGACCCATTATCGGGCTAGAGGAATTCGTTCGTGTCCGCACTTGTAATTTTACTTCACCACAATATGCGCATATCTTCCATATATTATCGAATGGATATGCATGTAAACGAAAGTTGTGCATATATGGAAAATTCGCATATACAGAGGCTATGCACATACAATAGCTAAGTTTATGCATAAATTATGTATATGTACATCTTCCATATATGCGCAACTTCTGTATATGTGAAAATCTTTCATATATGTGCATATACGGAAGATATATGTGCATATACGGAAGATATATGTGCATATATAGAAGTTGTGCAACTTTCATAAATGCACATCTTTCGTATATATTCATATCTTCTGTATATGCACATATCTTCCTTATATGCACTTCTTCCATATATACACATATATTTTGTATATGTGCATATTTGGAAGTTTCACATATACAAAGTTGTACATATACATTAGATACACATATATGATAGATGTGCATATATGGAAGTTACACATATATAGAAGATACGTTCATATATATATATATATATAAATTGCACATATATGAAAGATATGTGCATATATGAAAGTTTCACATATACAAAAGATATGCGCATATATAAATTTTGTGTATATCTAGAGACTATTGTAGATACATAATGTGGATATTGCGCACAATTTTTGTATATGCACAACTTCTGCATTTGTGCATATATGAAAGATATGTGCATATACAGAAGTTTCACATATAGAAAAGATATGTGCATATACGGAAGTTGAGCATATACATAAGATATGTACATATACGAAAGTTGCGCATATTGCAAGCAATATTTACAGGTCTATACATTATTAATACATCGTAAAGAGAAGGACTTTGACAACTGGTTTAAGTGTCAACTGTGCACATAATTTTTCCAGCCAACACTTTCCATTGATTGGTAGTGGATTAACATTCATCATCTATAGCTCATGCAAGATGATAATCCATGTGCATGATGAATCTAAATTATCACCATCATCTGTACTGGATCAAAGTCCATCCAACCAAAACATCTCCCTGTTAATTATTAGCATAGGTTAAGGTGACAACAATCTAAATGACACAGTGCACGTAATATGATGGCTACACAATTTTAATTTGAAATGGAAAATGAGAGGGAGAATTTTTTACATTAATTTATTCATTTGAAATTTTGAATTTATTTTAACATTAGTTCTACCTAGTGCTCTAAATATTGAAAATAACAACAAGAAATGTTAATAATAGAATCCATAAATTCCAATTTAATTTATCCTTGAATTAACATGTGAATTAAATTTTTAATTATTTTCTCATAGCAACTTGAAATAGTTAACTAAGTTAAGATGACTTAGTTAACTCAGGAATTTTGAGTTGGAAGTGTTTCTAAAGTCATGTATATGTTCTCCCTAAGTTTTAGGGGTCCAGGAGTTGGAAGTGTTTCTGAAGTCATGTATATGTTCTCCCTAAGTTTTAGGGGTCTAGTATGAGTTTAAATTGAATTGGAAATTAGATCACTTAGTTTACTGAGTTAAGTTCAGTTAAATTAGTTCCAAATTGTTTGAGGAACTAATAGAGAGTTAACAATCACTTGGTGCACTAGTGTATCCACAAGTGTCACTCTAGCTAACTGAAGATTCCCTCATCAAAAACTCATGCATGTCGATTCTAAGAAAGACCCAATTGAGACTAGAGTGCAGGGACCGTGTACTATTGGTTGTATTATTTATTGGAGTGTAAATAATATGCATGCATCAGATATTGATCCTATGTTTGGATTGCGCAATTTTGGAAACACAAATTCCCTTTAAATACAAGTTATTCATCCTAATAATTACACAAGAGATTAGGGGTTCAGAGAGCTACAAAATTGGCTAAGCGTTGGCCAAAAGCTAGCTTGTGAGCTGAGAGAGTTGAGCATACTTGTGAAAAATTATTCTAGTGAGAAAAAACTTTGTATCTTCACTCATATTTATGATATATCCAATATAGATATCGGGGTTTTGAGCAGTGGATTTCCCCAGATACATCTTTTGTTATGTGCCATCGATTTATCTTCTTCTTGTTCGTATTGTTTTCAATTGATCTATTGGCTTCTGCTGGTTGAAAGTAGAGGTAGATTCTTCTCTTGTTGTCGAGCAGTAAAAAGGGTGTTTTTCACCTCTGTTTACCCTACATTAGTTATCAATCCAGGTATGATTTATTATCTCAAAGAGTGTACTTAGTTTGAGGCGGTCATTTGTCAAGAGTAATGCTAGTAGTATAGTGCTTTTGCAAAAGTAACTAAATGCTAGAAACAAATTCTAAATGTAATGGCAGGAACTGGAAATTCTTGTAACTAAATCATTCATTTAAGGAATTACAACACTTCATCAGTCAAGGGTGCAGTAATAATAACTCTTCCCTTTATAAACTGATGTATTTGAAAAGCAATCAAGGAAAAGATCATCAACCTGGGAACTGGATAGCAATAGTCAATGTTCACTACATTTTCAAATCGTTCCGTTCACACCAAAGCAATGATGATTCAAATAACAGGAAAAGGACCAACAACTAATCTATTTAACAAGATTGAACAACAAAGCTTTACCCTACAGAAATGAATGAAGCAGTAATTGTAATCTATAGTAATTAAGCAACAATCTTCACCTCAGAAATGATTTGAACAACAAATAGAAATGGAACAACAAACTAAAATGAGTTATGAAATATTGAATAGCAACCTGAATCAAATGTAAGTGCACAACAGACAAAATCGAATATTACACACGACACGTCTAGATTGAAGGAAACAGTAATCTGAGTTTCAGCATAACAATTATTAATCATGGTTATAAAGAAACAGCTATTGCGGTCACTATGGAACAACAATCCCAATTAACAACAATCACACTTAGAAGTAAATCGTAGGTAAATAGACAATAGTGCTGATTTATAAACACACAACACTATTACTCTGTAAATGAACAGTAATGGTAATTTGTAAGGAACAACAATTTTATATAATGATATCAGTTTGTAAAGGAAAAACAATGCAATATAACTTCAGAATGAACAGCGTAACATTCCAGTTGCAGAGGATAACCTTACTATTCAAATATGAATGAAATATAACAGAGCCAATACATGAAATAATAAGGAACAATAGATTACTGAACAAAGTAGATAAAATAAATCAAGCCACACACGACTTGGAACCGGAAAATAATGGTACAGGAAGCAAGTGATCCACCAAGGCCGGGCCCTTAGCCTCCAGGGACACACTGCTGTGATTAATCTAGAATCAAAGATGGAATAGCAACATAGTTTATGTATTAATCATCAAAATAGAGTTATAGTAATCGCTCCTTAAAGAGAGTCGATGATCAAAGTTTAAGTTACAACAGTGAATTTCATAAAACAACAATAGTCTGCCCCTTGGGCTAGCAATGTTGTCCCTTTTTATAACAGCCAAGTGGAAATATCAAAGATATAGATAATCTTTAAGGTAGCGATCCCTCAAGATCAAAGGATCTTGAGGGATTCACCATGTCGTTATCTCTCAGTTATCTCTTCGTTCTCTTGCGCCGATTTGGTATCTCCTCTTCCTTTTCCTGGCTTATACGCTCCAATCTAGATTGCCTCGTTTGGATGTGGTTCCCTGTCAAAGAGACAGTAGTTGATTTTGTCTTGTCTTTTCCTTTGGAGTGGCGATCTTCTATTTTCCTCTTTTTTTGCATAAGAAAAGGTTATTATTAGTAATTTTACATTGCTCACCAATATTCTAAACTTTATCATAATCTTTCATCATATGCCCATTTCATAATGCAAAGAAGTTATGAATTTAAGGAAAAGATAATGAAATAAGTGGTAATTACATACCTTCTCTAATGCTCAACACACCCCCCTGCTTACCCTTTTTCATGCCCTCATGAAAACATTGTAATTGACATGCAAGGCAGTTAGGGAATAGGCTAGAGAAGGGATCTCAGTAGGTGGTCTACAACCATGATGCCTAGCTAAGAATTCAAAAAGATGCCCTGTGTGACCTTCAGGCATTTCATATAAGGCTCTATATCCTGGTGCAGGATTCCAAATGACTGGACTTCGGAACCTACAGCCTAACCAAAATGGGCCTTCTCTCAAAATGAGGTCACCATAGATGCCCAAGCGATCAACAGCTAGCTTAAAATTCTCATAATTGAATGGTTCTCTATTTTGGATATTCTAATTAGAAGTCTGGTATCGGAATTTGGATGCTACTATGGTAAGGTCTTTGATGGTAAAGAAGTATTCTACCCCTTGCTGGATGACTGCTGTATGAATAGGTCCCAATGCCTCGATCACTCCCTTAGTTCTCATTAGGCTCCTATGCTTATTTGATAATTGCAGTGGGTCTCTAGGTTCACCCCTAACCCATAGATCTAATCCATTCTCCTGTCTTTGAAAAACATTGTAGGCTTTAAGCCACTTTATTTGATTAACACCAAAAGAAATAAATGCCTGCAGTTGGACATCGACCACAAAAGTGCTAGGGTTCTGCTCTGTTTCTCCATCTAATACAAGATTGTGCAAATAAAATTCACATAATAATCGTTGAACTTTCACCCCGTAATGCTTACAACAGTTTATGAAGTCATCAATGGTTTTTATCTCTATAGGTAATCCTGCCTTGACAGCTTTAATTTTCAATTGTAAATATCTTTCCATTAAAAACAAAGGATAGTTTCTAGCAGGTGCCCTACATGCTAGAACGTCAGTATATAGAGAACATAAGGTATCCATTTGTTTGATGACTATGTCTAGTCTATGGGTTACCTTTTTGACTCTTTCTTTTTCTTTTCGCCATCCTTCAAAGCCCTGGCTCTCTGATGCGTTAATTTTCTTCAGCTGTTGTTGTAATTTCTGGTATTTTTCTTGAGGAACAGTTTGCTTTGTAAGTTTCTCTATTGTTTGATGGTCTTGTGCCAAATATTTCCACAAAGTCACTATCCTCGGGTCATTATCCAACATGATAATTTTGGGCTAGAGATCTACTTGGATCTCCTTATTACAAAATCTCATCTTAATGGTCCAATTTTCCTTCTCGCTAGAGGATGGTGCCTCTATCTGAATTTCCTTATCACAGGCCGATACGTTATCTGTTTGTATGTCTACATGTGCAATAGCTAGATGTTGTTCCTTTCGATTTTGAATAATAGGTTGGACTTGAGTCCTCTTAGTCATTTTCTCAAGGGGTTTTACCTAGGCAATTGCATGCTTTACCACAGAGGTTCCTTTTGATTTCTTCCCCATTTTCAAGACTCTTATTTGTTGTCTAAGTTGCTTAATTATGCTAAGCAATCTCTGTTGTTCCTTTCGTAATCTTTTAATTTCCTCTGTTTTCTTGGAAGGAACAACTATTCATTTACTTGGTCCTGGGCTTTGTACTTCAGGTATTGTACCTTCTCCTTGGCCAATTCCCTTATTTTCTTCTTGGGGTGCTTCTTCAGTGTTCTGCTAATAAGTTTTTTTAGGGGTAGAAACCCTAGTTTGTCCTGTTGTTTCCTAGATAGATTCTTCTTCAACCTCTTCTTCATCGTGGAATTCTTCGGGTGTATTCTGAATAGGAATGGATTGTTCCTATTCCTCATCCTCATCACTCTTCTCCCTAGATACACTCTCATCATGAGCAGAGAGATCCTCTTCTTCTTCCTCCTCGTCACACAGTTCCCCTGATGCACTTTTGTCATGTGTAGAGTGCTCCTACGGTCCTTCTTCGGTATGGGGGTTAAGTGAGCTAAGAGGTTGGACATATTAACCCATATTGGCCAGAATTTGGGCCAATTCATCTTCTTGTAGTGGGTTTTGCATTGGACTTTCACTGCGTTTCTCTGTTCCCTCTCCTTCTTCTTGACCAGATTGCTCAGTCTCCTCCTCCGGTTCTCCTTCATCATTTTCCTCCAATTCTTTTTCGTTCTCCCCTCCTTCCAATTGTGGGGGTTGTTCGTCTCCTGAATCATGTATCTCCACAGGTTGACTCATGTTTCCCTAGGAATTTCCCAGCATTCCTCTGATCATTGCAAACCTAACAGATTTTCTTCGTTTCAGTGGTCTGCCTGATGTACTGCCAACATGTTTTTGTTTTGGGGCTAGCAAAGCCAGTTCCCCATCTATCGAGAAAATCATCTCTTCCCAACTGCTTTTCTATTGGGCAAGACTGTAGCTGACTATCAATCATATTAACCCATGGTGGCTTACTACTGACTCTACATGGTGAGATTTCTTCATGCTTTGGGCAACATCTTGTAATAAAAAATTTAAAAACGCAAGTAAATTCACAACATATTTTTGCTTTAACACAGCTAAAAGTTTAAGATGGCATGGTCTTACCACGTCTTTCCTACCGTCACAAGCGATGTAGCTCTGGATAACTCTCACCAATTCTACCCACAGCTCTCCCAAGGTTGCCAACAGAACTCCCTTCCCTTTTACAGTCAGGTTCTACCCTTCGTCTTGGAAGATTTTCATGGAATCTCACAGTCTCACCTTTTTTAGAGTCCACACAGGTCCAGTGGCTGGAAGTCCTGAGACTTCTACAATTATGTCATCAGTGACTGCTATCTGTCTCCCTCTCACCATGGAATTATGTTCTTGCAAGTTCTATAGAAACTCAATTGCCACCGTCTCATTGGATTGTTGTAGACGGTTAAGGTAAGTTATCCATCTTTCCCTTGCTAGGATTTCTCAGGCAGCATCAGAGACCATCAACACCTATGACTCTCTACTAATTTATCTTCCTCCCATCTTATTCACGCTTAGCACAATGTAAAAACACAGAGACGAGAATGGAACAACAGGCTGTTCAAATTTTTAGCTCGGTGTTAGGAAAACATAAAGAAGATGACGGAACAGCAAGCTGTTCAAATTTCTAACTTACTGCTAATTTTTGCAGAGCAAAACATAGAAATAGCTTCAGAACAACAAGCCATGCATATTGGGAAACAAAATACCATTAAGCTTTGCTATTTCCGATTCATAATTCTTCTGAATGATGAGCTAAGACGTATGCCAGCGAATTATGGGGATCACCTGCTCCCCCTGTAATGTGATAGGTCGTCCTCGACCATCAAATAAAGGAGCAACGTGCTAAACTACCATAGTACAAATTCATAAAGGAACAACGTATATAGGAATGCCATGTTTACAAAGACGAGCGGATTACCGAAATCGAGGTGTATGATAGAATCTTTAATAAATATGGAAATGTCGTGATATGAGGTGAGAAATGGAGGATATGACAGCTGACGTGAATAAAAGTTCAAAAGGTCATTATCGAATTTTACCATCATAATTGATTTGTAAATGATTTTAATGTGTCAAAGGTTTGAAAGGGTTATATACATAATCTCATTTGAACCACTTATAAAGATATAAGAAGAAGGGTTTTATAGTTACTATTGGTGTATAACCTTGACAGAGTTGTTTATTTCACTCTTGGAACCATAATCCTTTGTGTATGCCTAGGAAAGTGTTGTGCAATGTCAAAATGGAGGCCATTGTGCTGGCTTGGTAACTAGCTAAATCACAATGCCATTCACTAGGTGTTTGGTCAATTTAGAGTGTCCTCAATTGCTATATTGATTGTCAATCCGGGAGTCGTAAACTGCTGAAGTGAGGTGCACTATATATGCAAGATAACCAATTTCTTACTTTTTTGTCGTTTTTGATTTTTAGTTTTCTTTTGGGTTTATCTTTGTTGATTCCCTAATGTGAAATAGAAATTCTAAGAGTCAAGTATGGGTATAAGTGTTCAAGGTAATGGTGACCTTTTAAAATGATTTCCAAACTTCAAAATTTTCAAAAAGGGTTTAAAACTTACAATGGTGAAATCAATTCCTAAGAGAAAATAAAAATGTACCAATATTCTAATTAAACCAAATAGTGAGCTAGTGACTATGAAACCCAGTATCCTTGCTGTTGTATAAAAAGAAACTGAACTCAAAGAAATTCAAAAACTGCAAGAAAAGTAAACTAAATCATATTACATCAACTCATATTCTGACCCCTCACCATTCGACTCACTCTGGCTATAGGAGGTAATCATAAACAAATTGAGCAATCTGATATCTAATTTGCATAAAATGAAACTAATATCAAACTACGCATTCATACTTCAATCCCTCACCATTTGACTCACTCTGGCTATAGGAGGTAACTGAAAATGACATGAGGAATCTAATAACTATCTTGCAGAAAAATAAACTAATATCAAACTACGCATTCATACTTCAGTCCCTCACCATTCGACTCGCTCTGGCTATAGGAGGTAACTGAAAATGACATGAGTAATCTAATATCTATCTTACAAAAAAGTAAAAGAACAAAACTGAAAGAAATAAACAGTGCTGGAATTAGAACTAAGAAAATAAATCAGGAGAAGGACAAGATAATTCCATGTCATTAGTCATTAAAAAGCTATGTTCAAATGCCGGGGCTACCTATTAGAACCTAAAATAAAGACACTGATCAGTTAACAGCATTAGAAAGCATAAAAACTATGGGCATCAATCAACATGAATACCATGAGTAATGTAATATATACAAGTAAACAATTATGGCATCAGGAACGTAAAGGAATAAAGCATGAAACTATACAGCAATTACAAAACCTTGGTGTGTACAAGGGCCCTCTACACAACCTCGGCCAATCAACAATCAACCACGATTTGAGCTTATAAACAGTGTCTTCTCATGTATTAAAATGCAGTCATAACATAAGGATAAAGTCACGACATAGTGGGATCATAAACAATCAAAATTACATTCAAAAAGCTAGCTACTAAGTGTATGAGAACACTTTATTTATAACAGAGGATGACATAACTACTTTCCTAAAATCTACGCTGATAAAAAGACACGTGAATAACCACGTCCAGAAATCTAGCATTATGGTAGCCGTGAAAATTAAATCCAAGGAGGGTGGCTGTTAGATTTGGTTCGTGGAGCAGTCCACAGGTATTAACACGTCTCCTGAGATTTAGGAATTTGCCACGCAAGTCTTCACGTGGTGAAAAACAGAGTTTTGCCACCGTAAAACTCTTAGGTTGACCACCGCTTGACTATCTTTGACCACGACCTTCTGTGAGGGATTCAGCTGAACCAATAGGACACGGTCCATGTCCACATCATTTGCAACTTGCCCATGTGGCCGCATTCACCTGTAGACACCTGTAACATAGACTTCAACAAAAAGGCTACGGAAAGTTGAGCTGGCTGCGGAAAGTGACAAGATTCCACAGCTGAATGAGAAAAAATCTAGATCAAACAGCAGTCACAAGACATAGTTAGGAAACCATTTTATATGCTCTTTTTAAACTAATATGAAATTATTTGACAGCTTAGGAGGTCCAGGTAAATGGAAAAAAGGCTAAAAAGGTGTATAGGGAAGATGCAAGTTTGGGGCTCAACATACCCCCACTGTGAAGGTGTTGCATGTCCTCATGCAACCAAAATTTTTATCATCCTCCCTTTAGTCCATGTGCTCTGAAGCTTCTGCCAGTATATCCAGCCTTCTCCTCTTCTTCTTTGGTGCTGCCAACATCCTTGGCTTCCTCATCAAACATCTGAATTTGAGGTTGACCAATGCCCTACTCAACTTCCTGCACTTTCTCTTTAATTTTCTGTTCTTTTTCTGCCATAGTCCCAGATGTAGCATAGTATTATCATGAATGATCTTGTCCAGTGCACTTTGTTCCTTTCGTGCATCATTTTCTTGTTTAATATGTCTATTGAGGATCTCTAACTCAAAAATTTCCTGCTTCAATGATTGGATTTGGATGTCTTGTGCTGAATGAGGCTGGATGGATGAAGTGCTTGGACCTGTGGCTCTCTTTTCCAAGTTTTCTATATAGTCATACATCTCCTGTTGATTCGGATCTACCTCAGGTGAAATTTTCCTTGGGCTGTCCTCAAAGTTCTGTTGAGGAGAGCTGATTTCAAAGTCTGGCCGAGAAGGACTTATGTCAACATCTGGAGGACTGGTTTCAATATTTGGCTGCTGGAAATGAGGTGGGCTACAGTCAGCTGGAGGTTTCTCCGGTGTTTCCCCACCCAAGTCAATGAAGTGGGGTCCTTTTACTTGTGTTTTCCTCCACTTTCCTCTAAGCCTACTGCTTCTTCTTAAATGCTGTGGGCTAGTGCTCTCTTCTTCTATATTCTGTTTCCCTTTTTCTTTCTTCTTGGCTGTAGCCGCTTGTTTTCAAAGATGCACTAGTTCCTCAGATAACACTTGATAGTCTTCTTCTAAAGATGGTTTTGGTGATTGGTAGACATCCTCTGTGCTTCTCTTCCCTTTCAATTTTCTCTGTTTTCTATCCTTGGTTCTTTCCTCCCTCTCTCTTTGATCAACTTCTTTGGTTTTACTAATAGGAGGGTCTTGGATTATTGCACTTTTCTCTTTTCTCCTACTCCTTCTTGGTGTTTTTGGTGTACTGCTTTCAGGTGCCTCGGATGATTCTTGAAAGTAGTTTCTTACTAAAAATTGTTCCTAGGTATCTCTGTTTTTCTTCAATTGGTCTTCAATTAGAATCCTCACAAGCCCATGATGATATAAATGAGGTTCTATGTCTTCTATGTTCTTTTGGACTGTTGTGCACATCTTTTTCAAGCTCAGCAATAAGAAGTAGGGCAGATTAAGGGTTTGATTCTCTAAAAAGTTCATCAATAACCAAGTATGATACATATACATTGCTCCAAAACGGCCTTCACAAGTAATGAAATTTTGAATGATTAACAGTAAGCTGGCCCATTCCTCTTTTAATGCATGAACAAGAATTCCTCTTGTGAATACAGTTACGTCCATACCTGGGTTACGTAGCATGATTCTCCAAGCCTGGTCATCCAAAATTTTGTTCTTGAACCAACGTTAACCTTCCTAGGGTAGGTCTGTAGTAGCTGCTATGGATGCCTCAGTGATTGTAAGCTTAAGGTCCCCAATTTCCACCACCTGGCCATTGAAAGACCTTGCAAAAGCTTTTGTTATCTCCTTATTGTGGTCCTTAAATTTTTGAATGAAACGTAGCCATTTTTCCTTCTTCAGCAAGTCTTTTACTTGAAGGTATCCTTCTAAGGACTTAGGCCCTTCCAGTTCTTCCCTCAATAACCGACCCATCTTTTCCTTTGTTTGAAATTCAATTGCGTGTGAGGGTTTAGCAGAGGTAAGACGGCTATGTTGCAGGGTTTATGGAGAAGAAAACAGTGGCTGAAAATGGAAGATGGAGAACAGGTAGAGGGAGTGTTTAGGAACTGTAAGCGGAAACAAAGGATAGGCAGCCGAGATGAGTTCACGAAATGGAGTGGAGACGTATGTGAACGAGGTGGTAATGTAGCCGTGGCTTTAATAGAATGGTAGGGTAGTGAAGTGAAGCCAGAATTTTTGAATTGAACGGCTGCGTAGGAGATGTTACACGTTTATGAAGTGGCTGCGGAAAGTGCAGTGGAGAGGAGCCATAATTGAATGGGTCACATCTCATGATTACAAGTGGAGTGTGAAAGTGCAGTCAACTACGAGTTAAACCTGAAAATTTAATCATGAGACTAGGGAATAAATGCATGGTTCATGGAGGAATGTCGTGGAATAGTAATGGAGCTATCGTGGTAATCATTGCATATAGTGGAGCTTTAAGGTTTAATAACTATGCAAAATTGTGCCTTTGATTACTATTTGAAAGAAATTTTTACTCATACCTTGAAATCTTTGCCATTTGTTGTCCATTAGCCCTTAATAAACTGCTCCTTATTGATGCCTTTGGATGCTGCATGTCTTCATAATATTTCATCAGTCATACCTACAATTGCTTTCAGGATTATTGAACTAACATCTTGACTGTCAATTTGAAAAACAGAGTGGTAGCTGCAGAAACTGCTTTTGGCTGCGGAAACTGATTCCAGCTGCGGAAACTGACACAACAACCACTTGGCTGAATAAAGATGGTCAGATAATAATTAACTGAATGAAAATGTTCATGAAAGAGACTGAAATGAAATGAAATGGATGGAATGGAGTGGGATGAAATAAAATGGAGTGGAATGAAAATGAAATGGAGTAAAATGAAAATGAAGTGGAGTGGAGTGAAAATGAAATGGAGTGAAATGAAAGAGCGAAACCTCTTTTTTTTTTTGGAAAATATAGGGTGTCAGGAGTTCTTGATTTTCACCCTGTATTTTTTGCATAAGACTGCCAATCAGTGATTTTTTTTTCAGGCTTATACATTTTTTTTTTTTTTCAAAAACAGAAATAAACAAAAGCTAGGCTGGTGGAGAAGAAGGATCCTTCTTCACCAACCTTGTTGCAGAATTCTCTTGAAACATTTTGAAAAATTCCTCTTTTGAGAGTGGCTTATGATATAACTTTAATCTGTGGCCATTCACAATAAGAGGAGTTTGAAATTCATCGATGGTCTTGATTATTACCGCTCCATTGCTAAATATTTTGTCAATCTCATATGGCCCAAGCCAATGAGTCTGAAATTTTCCTTTAAAATCTTTAAACTTGGAATCAAATAGCAAGGCCCAATCTCCTTCTTGAAACTTCTTCTCTTTGATGTATTGGTCATGCCACTTAGCTCTTTGATGTTGAACTAGATCAGTTCTTAGAATTGCTTCTTGTTTGATCTCATCTAGCTCATTCAATTGCTCCATTTTGTGCTTTTGGGCTTCTGATAGATCCATCCCCAATTGAATTGCCATCTTGAAAGTTTTGACTTGAAACTCAATGGGGAGCAGGACTTCTTTCCCATAAACAAGTTCATAGGGAGAATTTCTTGTTGTATTCCTCCATGTAGTTCTGTAGGCCCATAAGGCTTCAGGAAGCCTTTCAGCCCAATCTCTTCTGTGTAGATGGACAATTTTGGTGATGATGGCTTCAATGACTTTGTTTGTAAACTCCACTTGGCCATTTGCTTTCGGATGGTAAGGAGTAGATTTTCTGTGCTTGATTTTGTATTCTTCCATAAGCTTCTCCATCATGTTGGATGTAAATTGGCTCCCCTGATCTGCCACAATTTCTCTTGGAAAACCAAAGCGAGTAAAAATATCCTCATAAAGAAAATGAACAATTGAATTTTCAGTAGCAGAAAGTAATTCTTTGGCTTCTACCCATTTAGTGACATAGTCAGTACATACTAATATATACTTCTTTTGTTTAGATGGTGGATTAATGGGTCCAATGAAATCTAAAGCCCATTTTTCAAAGCGTTCGATGAGTACCTGTGGTTGCAATGGAATTTCATTTGAAAGGGTAGGTTTCCATACTCTTTGGCAATTGTCACACCTTTTGACATACTGTTTTGCATCTTTGAAGAGGGAAGGCCAATGATATCCTAAAGAAAGGATTTTATAGGCCGTCCTTTTTTCAGCAAAGTGTCCATCGCATGGTTCATCATGACATGCTTTGAGGATGTCAGGCATTTCATCTTCCCTAACACATCCTCTGATCACACAATCTGGCCCTATTTTAAACAATTCGTTAGAAATCCATGAATATTTTGAACTCTCCTGAATAATTCTTCTTCTTTCACTAGGAAATAGATGTGGAGGTAGTTTCCCTGTAACCAAATAGTTAGCAATATCTGCATACCAAGGAGTCTTAGTAGTTACTGCAAATAAATATTCATCAGGAAACTTGTCCTCTACAGGAGAATCTTCTTTAGTATTTTGGATCCTAGACAAGAAATCAGCTACTGTATTTTGTTTTCCTAGTCTATCCAACACAGTAATATTGAATTCTTGTAAAAGTAAGAGCCATCTTGTAACTCTGCCATTAGTAACAGTTTTGTTCATTAGATATCTAATAGTAGAATGATGAGTATGGATAAAAGTTTCATAGCCTGTTATATAATGTCTAAACTTATTGATTGCACGAACAATGGCTAAGAACTCTTTTTCAGTCACAGTATAATTCAACTTAGTGGGAGTCAAATTTTTACTAGTGTAGTAAATAGCATAAGGAACTAAATCCTTTTGACCCAACACAACCCCTAGAGCTGTATCTGAAGCATCTGTAGAAATATGGAAAGGAAGTTTCCAATTTGGTCCTCTTAAGATGGGTGCTTCAGATATTCTTGTTTTCAAAGTCTCAAAAGCTGATTGACAATCAAGATCCCATTTGAATTCATAGTCTTTAGTAAGCAATTTGAAGAGTGGAGATGCTATTTTAGTGAAGTTCTCTATAAATCTTCTATAGTACCCAGTAAATCCAAGAAAACTTCTAACATCTCTTTGACAATTTGGAATAGGAAATTTGGAGATGACTTCAACTTTTGATCTATAATCCCATCCCTTAAAATATGATGTTCTAAAACAATGCCTTCAGTAAAAATCATAAAGCATTTTTCATGACTTAACGAAAGGTTTGTTTCTCTACATCTTACAAGTACTTTTTCCAAATTCTCTAATGCCTCTTCAAACGAATCACCATAAACTGTAAAATCATCCATATAAACCTCTACACAATCATGGGTTAGATCAAAAAAAATTCCTAGTATTTCTTTTTGGAATGTAGCGGGTGCATTACATAATCCAAAAGGAAGCACTCGGTAAGCAAAAGTTCCCCATGGAAAAGTAAATGTGGTTTTGTCTTGATCTTCAGGTGCTACCTGAATCTGATTATAGCCACTAAAACCATCCAAGAATGAAAAGTACCTTTTTCCTGCTAATGTATCTAATACCTGATCAATAAAAGGCAAAGGAAAGTGATCCTTCAACGTTGCTTTGTTCAATTCCCTGTAATCAATGCATACTCTCCATTTACCATTCTTTTTAGGTACTATAAGAAAAGGAGAAACCCATCGGCTATATGAAATTAGATAAATGAAGTTTACAATGAGTATTTTTTGGAGCTCTTCTTTCACTATCTCCCTAAGGTTTGGATTTATCCTTCTCTGAGGTTATCTGATTGGTCTACTGTTTTCCTCGATGTAGATGAGATGAATACAAGTCTTCGGGTCAATACCTTTCATATCAGTATACTCCCATGTAAATGCAGTAGAATGTTTTTGTAAGATTTTGGTTAGCTCTCCCTGTTGTGATTTTTCCAGGTTTTTGTTGATATTCAATGTTTTACTTGGAAAAATCTCAATGGCGGAACTACCAAATTCTTCCATAGAGTAGAGAGACATTTGTCTAGATGATAGATACTCAATGTTAGAATTTAATTGAAATTGTGTGTGGTCATATTCTGAAGATATTTCAAAATTTTCTAATGTGTTCAGAATTTGACTATCTTCACTAATTTCAGAAATGGTAAATACAGGTTGTATAGTGTCCTCATCATCGACCCATTCATTGTCTCCTACTTCTGTGATTGCTTTTGCTGGAGGATACAAATTGAATTTCTTTGTCGAACTACCATCAGAAATGTACATATCCCCTGATCTACAACTAAAGAAAGCATCAACTGTGGCTAGCCAAGGTCTTCCTAAGATAAGTGGATGTCCTCCTAAATTACTCTTGGGAGTCAAAATCATGAAATCTACTGGATATTCCCAAGAATCTAAGGAGACTGAAATATATTATAATACACCATCTGGTTTGATTATAGATCGATCTGCAAGTTGCAGTAAGGTAGGTGTAAAAAGAATATTAGGAAGTTTTAGTTGATCCATAGTTTGTCTACTCATAATGTTGATAGCAGCCCCTAAGTCAATCAAAGAATTTGGAATTTCTACCCCATTTATATGTGTCTTGACAATTGGACTACCGGGATCTACATGGTAATTTTTCCCATCATGATATCTGCAATTTTCCCTACCAAGTGGATTCTTCTTGTATCTTTTGGTTTCCATCCTGGTCTTTTGAGACTCAACTCCTTTATTATTTTTGCTAGAATAGGAATCTCTCTAATGGCTTGTAGCAAGGGAATCTTGATACAGACATTCTTTAATTCATCTAGGAAATCATATTCAAGCAATAAGATTTGTTTTTCCACCCCTTTGTCAATTTGTAATCTTTCAAGGAAAGGAGGTGTGGATGAAGATGCAGGTTGCTCAACTATAGGAGTTGTGGGGGTTGACTCTTTTTATTTTTATTTTTGAGTGTTTGGGTTTTGAAGAGATGCTTCAGAACCTTTATTTACCTTAAGAGAATCTTCCTCAGAAGTACTTTGCTCTTGAACATCTATAGAAGGCTTTTCTAAAACTATACCAGACTTGAGTTGTACATTGTTGAGAGGAACAATCATATAGGTAGGAAATTGTAGTCCTTCTACCATGTAAGCATTTTGAGGGTTTTTATTATTGGGATTTGGAAATGGCTGGGATGGTAGTTGATTTGTCTTTTGTTGGAATGGAAGCAAGAGTTGAGAATTTTGTTGATAAGGTTGTTGTTGTTGTGGAAATGGCAATGAAAGTTGTGGATTTTGATTTGGAAGTTGTGGAGCTTGTTGATTTTGAAAAGATGGAGGATATTGATAAAATTGAGCAAATCTCCCATAAGGATTTTGCATACCTTGTACCCATGATTGATATGGATTTTGAGGTTGGGACCAAGGTTGTTGCCAAGGATTCCAATTTGGTGGGGGTTGAAAGTTCATAGGGTTGTTAAACCCTTGATTTTGTTTCCCCTGCCAAGGTCTCCTTGAAACAAAACAGAGAGATTCTACTGAATTTGGATCTTCTTGAAAGACAGCTTTGAGCTCAGGAATTGAAGGACAATCCTTGGTCTCATGGTTTTCCGAGAAAATAACACATGTTTCTACAACTTTTGCATCCGAGGGACATTCCCTTAGAGCATGTTTATTTCTACATTTTGGACAAAAGATGGCCAAAGCTTCAGCTTCTGATTTCTGCTTATTTTGTATTTTAAGGGTGTCTAGTTGTTCACTAAGGCCCCCTAGAATATCAGTTTTGAACTCATCAAGCATATTGCCAATCTCTGCCCTACTTACTGAACTAGTTGCAGATTTGTTTGCTCTAATCAGAGAGGGATCTCTAGGCCCTTTTGTAGTTTTAGATTTGCCTCTTGAGAGATGGACACATAGTTCTACTATGTCACGAAGTGGAAGTTGAGAGATGTCTCCCTTTCCCATCATGTTTAAAATGTCTATCCATTCATCTCTAATGGCTTTCAATAGAAGGGCTTTCAAGGTTTCCTCATCTAGATTACTCATTTTTGCTCTCTTTAAGTTGTATTGAAATCTTTCAAGTAAATCCTCCAAGTTTTCATCTTCTTTTTGCATCATCTTGAATACCTCATCCTTATGATTGGTGGGCATGCAATAGTCCAGGTATCTATCCAAAAATGTTTGTTTCATATCATTCCAACTATTAATAGACTGAGTGGCTAATCCCATGAACCATTTCAAAGTAGCTCCTTTCAATGTTGAAGGAAACAGTTTGAGTTTTTGAGAGTCTTCCATATAATCATAGGTTCGACACAAGACTTCAAACTCAAATAGAAATGTTTCGGGATCCTCACTTCTCAACCCATGAAAGTTTGGGAGGACAGATGGTGAAATGTTTTTCATTGTTGTATGAGTTTCCTCATCAACTATAGGGAATCCAAATGAATTATCTCAATCCCTATTTCCCCCGTTGTTACCTCTGCCTCCTCCATTATTTCCTCCTCCTCTACCTTTACCTCTACCTCCTCCTCCAAATCCGTTTAGTACCTCCTATATCATGATAGTTTCCTCAGAGATTTCAGAATCCTCTGGTTCTTCTACTAATGGCAAATGAGGAGGAATTTCTCCCTCTTCTTCAGGTGATTCTACTTCTTTAATTACAATATGTTCCCCTGTAGAAGTGAAGAAAGGTTCTTCTCCTAAGTCAGATTTGGTGGATAGTGTGGGAGAGTCTCCTAATTCAGCTGCTGCCCCTTGAATTCCAGGAATCCTAAGGCTGGGAGTGTGAGTTGGAGATGATGGAGGTGTATCTTGTCTATGCCTTGAAGTAGATGGAGTTGTAAAAATCGAACTCTTGGCCCTAGCTATAAACCTTCCCCTAAAATCTCTTGCTCTATGCATGTCATTTTTTATTTTTCTTCAAGTCGGGCTAATAATTCTCTTTCTGATCTTCCAGATCACTCTAGGTGTAAGAAGAGAGCATAATCAAGAAATTATTGAACCAATAATTCTCTTTTCTGATCCTCTAGATCACACTACGTGCAAGAGGAGAGCACACTTTGAGAAGTTATCAATTTTTACCTTCCTTGAAATTTTTCTGTTTTTTTTTTTTTTAAGAAATTGGCTACCTAGTTTCACTTCCGCGGCAACGACGCCAAAATGTTTGGTCAATTTAGAGTGTCCTAAATTTCTATATTGATTGTCAATCCGGGAGTCGTAAACTTCTGAAGTGAGGTGCACTATATATGCAAGATAACCGATTTCTTACTTTTTTGTCGTTTTTGATTTTTAGTTTGTTTTTGGGTTTATCTTTGTTGATTCCCTAATGTGAAATAGCAATTCTAAGAGTCAAGTATGGATATAAGTGATCAAGGTAACAATTACCTTTTAAAATGCTTTCCAAACTTCAAAATTTTCAAAAAGGGTTTAAAACTTACAATGGTGAAATCAATTCCTAAGAGAAAATAAAAATTTACCAATATTCTAATTAAACCAAACAGTGAGCTAGTGACTATGAAACCCAGTATCCTTGTTGCTGTATAAAAAGAAACTGAACTCAAAGAAATTCAAAAACTGCAAGCAAAGTAAACTAAATCATATTACATCAACTCATATTTTGACCCCTCACCATTCGACTCGCTCTGGCTATAGGAGGTAATCATAAACAAATTGAGCAATCTGATATCTAATTTGCGAAACTAATATCAAACTACGCATTCATATTTTAATCCCTCACCATTCGCCTCGCTCTAGCTATAGGAGGTAACTGAAAATAACATGAGGAATCTAATAACTATCTTGTAGAAAAATAAACTAATATCAAACTACGCATTCATACTTCAATCCCTCACCATTCGAATCGCTCTGGCTATAGGAGGTAACTGAAAATGACATGAGTAATCTAATATCTATCTTGCATAAAAGTAAATGAACAAAACTGAAAGAAATAAATAGTGCTGGAATTAGAACTAAGAAAATAAATCAGCAAAAGGACAAGATAATTCCATGTCATTAGTCATTAAAAAGCTATGTGCAAATGCCCGGACTGCCAATTAGAACCTGAAATAAAGACACTGATCAGTTAACAGCATTAGAAAGCATAAAAACTATGGACAACAATCAACATGAATACCACGAGCAGTGTAATATATACAAGTAAACAATTATGGCATCAGGAACGTAAAGGAATAAAGCATGAAACTATACAGCAATTACAAAACCTTGGTGTGTACAGGGGCCCTCTACATAGCCTCAGCCAATCAGCAATCAACCACGATTTGAGCTTATAAACAGTGTCTTCTCATGTATTAAAATGCAGTCATAACATAAGGATAAAGTCTGGCATAGTGGGCTCGTAAATAGTCAAAATTACATTAAAAAAGCTAGCTACTAAGCATATGAGAATGCTTTAATTATAACAAAGGATGACATAACTACTTTCCTAAAATCTACGCTGATAAAAAGACACATGAATAACCACGTCCAAAAATCTAGCATTATGGTAGCCATGAAAATTAAATCCAAGGTGGCTGTTAGATTTGGTTCTCCTGAGATTTAGGAATTTTCCACGCAAGTCTTCACGTGGTGAAAAACAGAGTTCTACCACCGTAAAACTCTTAGGTTGACCACCGCTTGACTATCTTTGACCACGACCTTCTGTGAGGAATTCAACTGAACCAATAGGACACGGTCCATGTCCACATCATTTGCAACTTGCCCATGTGGCCGCATTCGCCTGTAGACACCTGTAACATAGACTTCAACAAAAAGGCTGCGAAAAGTTGAGCTGGCTGTGGAAAGTGACAAGATTCCGCAGCTGAATGAGCAAAAATCTAGATCAAACAGCAGTCACAAGACATAGTTAGGAAACCATTTTATATGCTCTTTTTAAACTAATATGCAATTATTTGACAGCTTAGGAGGTCCAGGTAAATGGAAAAAGGCTAAAA
This sequence comes from Pinus tabuliformis, assembly GCA_031772625.1. Taxonomy (NCBI): domain Eukaryota; kingdom Viridiplantae; phylum Streptophyta; class Pinopsida; order Pinales; family Pinaceae; genus Pinus; species Pinus tabuliformis. The sequence continues at coordinate 1,729,796,572 of CM062818.1, read as the reverse complement.
AGGTGTATAGCGAAGATGCAAGTTTGGGGCTCAACACCAGGAAGGAGTGAAAGGTGGGTAGGCCAGCTCGTGATGAGACCTCCTGTTCCAAGGACTTTTTTATTTTTCTGATGTGCCTCTTGGATCATATCCCTGGTGTGGTGGCCATAGTGGCAATGCCACTTCAATTTATTCCTTATGATCATGGTAGGCTGGCTCTTGATGAGACTCCCTATCCTTCATCTGACAAATCATGTTAGCAATCATATAGATAATCATTTTTTCTTCTTTTCTTTTATATAGCACTTTTCCTATTTATATACAGAGGGTGGTTCAACACTCCTTAAGAGTAGGGATGGTGGAAGAAGTCTGAACATCTCAATAGAGAAAAATATGCCCTTATTCTTATTCAATAATAATGATCAAAAAGAATTATGGGGATTTAGGAAGAACCATCATGATAAAAATAATCAATCATATTGGTATTAGTAAAATAATGACAGCAAGGTGATCAATAGTTGTGTCATTTCCTCTTTTCTCTTATCAATTCAAAGCAATTTCTTCTAAAGATAACGATTTTTATGAATTTACTGATTTCAGTATCCTCTAGTTTTTGTATTGTTGCATAAATGTATAGCTGTGCCTTAAATGACCATGACTCACAAAAAATATCTAAATGGTAAAACACACAAAGAAAAAATGCACTCCAAAAACGTTGTTCTCAAGATGGAACAACTACTGTTTCTTTAGAGGGATAGCAAAAGAATATTTACACACAAAAATTGCAAGCAAAAGAAAAAAACATGCTCGAAACTGCTGTTCCTTGAGAGGAACAGCAGCTGAACAGCAAAAAAAGCAAGTGCAAACAAAAAATGCAAAAATGTTGTCCCTTCAGAAAACAGAAAACGAAAGTGTTGTTCCTTCGGAAAGGAACAACAGAAAATGAAAGTGTTGTTCCTTCAGAAAGGAACAACAAAAAATGAAACTGTTGTTTCTTCGGAAAGGAACAACAGAAAATGAAAGTGTTGTTCCTTCAGAAAGGAACAATAGAGAACGAAAGTGTTGTTCCTTCGGAAAGGAACAATAAAGAACGAAAGTGTTGTTCCTTCAAAAAGGAATAACAGAAAATGAAAATGATGTTCTTTCGGAAAGGAACAACAGAAAACGAAAGTGTTGTTCCTTCAGAAAGGAACAACAGAAAACGAAAGTGTTGTTCCTTCGGAAAGGAATAGCAAAAAGGTGGAAGTGTTGTTCCTTCGGAAAGGAACAACAAAACGTGAAAGTGCTGTTCCTTCAGAAAGGAACAACAGAAATGCAGAAATGTTGTTCCTTCGGAAAGGAACAACAAAATGTGAAGGTGTTGTTCCTTTGGAAAGGAACAACAAAACGGTGAAAATGTTATTTCTTCGGAAAGGAACAACAAAATGGAAAAGTGTTTTTTCTTTGGAAAAGAACAACAAAATGGTGGAAATGTTGTTCCTTAAAAAAGGAACAACAAAATGCACAAGCATTGTTCCTTCAAAAAGGAACAACAAAGCAGTGAAAATGTTGTTCCTTCCGAAAGGAACAACATAATGCAGAAGCACTGTTCCTTCAAAAAGGAACAACAATAATGCAAAAATTGCAGAAATGCAGAAATCTGTACAGTAAGTAATTTACACAAACAAAACAAAAGAATTATGTACAAAATTTAAAAGCAATCAAATCACTTAGTGAACCAAAGGTGAGGAAGAGTTCTCTTCCTCAGCTAGAATCTGCATGTCAGAGTCTTCCCAGAGTTGCTGGTAGAAGGATTCCCAAGTAAGTGGTTTGCAGTACAATCGAACTCGGTGGCCATTTGCCTTAAAGGTATGTCCAGATCTGTCAATGGTGGTTAAAGTAATGGTGCCATTATCATGCACCTTCTGGATTTCATATGGTCCTAGCCAGCAAGTTTGAAGTTTCCCCGGAAAATCCTGAAACTTGGAATCATATAGGAGTGCCCAATCTCGTTTGCGAAAGAATTTCTTTTTGATGAGGGCATCATGCCATTTGGCTTTCTGTTGTTGGATTAATGCGGTATGTTGAAGAGCGAAGAGCCTGATTTCATCCAGCTCATTGATTTGCTGTAGTCTATTAATCTAGGCCTCGTTTAAATCTAGACCGACTTCTTGTGTTGTTCTCAAGGTTTGTATTTCGAATTCTATTAGAAAGATGGGTTCCTTTCAAAATACTAGCTGATATGGTGAATAACAAGTAGTGCTTCTCCATGTTGTTCTATATTCCCACAAGGCTTCTGGCAATCTTGTAGCCCATTCACGTCTATGTGACTCAATGGTTTTTGTCAGTATTGCTTCTATTACTTTATTCGTGCTCTCTACTTGGCCATTTGCTTGTGGGTGATATGGAGTAGTCATTTTATGCTGAATATGATAGCTTTTCAATGTTGCAGCAATTTTATTACCAACAAATTGTAGTCCTCTATCCGTGATTATGTCTCTTGGGAGGCCATATCGCACAAATATCTAGAACAGGAAATGAATGACGGAATCCTCTGTAGCTCTTGACAGTGCCTCTGCCTCAACCCATTTGGTCACATATTCTGTTGCTACCAAAATATATGTTTTCTGGTTTGATGATGGGTTGATCGGACCAGCAAAATTGAGCACCCAATGCTCAAATGGTTCAATGACTAGCTACGGGTTCAAGGGCATTTCGTTGGACTATCTAGGGCGTCCTACTCTTTGGCAACTATCACAAGCTTGAACAAATTTCTTTGCATCTTTGAAGATTGTGGGCTAGTAATATCCCATTTGTAGAACTTTGTGACCAGTTCTTTGATCTGTGAAATGTCTGCCACAAGGTCCGTCGTGACAGGCTTTCAGAATGTTAAAAATTTCATCTTCACGGACGCATCTTCTAATGTGCATATCTGCTCCTATATGAAATAGGTAGCCCCCAATCCAAGAAAATCAGGTACTACGCTGGACAATATGCTTTCATTCATTGGGATTCAGATGTTTTGGTAATTTGCCCACTACTAAATAATTCACAACGTCAGCATACCAGGGTGTTTTTACAGTAACAACGAACAAATGTTCATCTAGAAATTGATCTTTGATTGCTGTTGCATCCACTGGCTTTGGCATACGTGAGAGAAAGTCAGTTATAGGGTTTTCTTTTCTAGGTCGGGCTTTTATTGTGATGTCGAATTCTTGCAATAAAATCAGCCATCTTGTTACTCTATCATTTGTAATTAGTTTATTTGCTAAATATTTTATGGCAGAGTGATTTGTATATAAAACAACAGGATATCCAGTGATGTAAAGCCTAAATTTATTTACAGCATGTATTACAGTTAAAAATTCTTTTTCAGTAACAGTATAGTTCAACTTAGTAGGAGAAAAATTCTTGCTAATATAATAGATTGCATATGGTTTTTTGTCTTCTTCCTACCCAAGGACTGCTCCAATAGCTGTGTCTGAAGCATCTGATGAAATTTGGAATGGTAGGTCCCAATTTGGACCTCTGAGTACTGGGGCTATTGACACAAGCTTTTTCAAATCCTCAAAATCATGGTCACATTTATCTGTCCAAACAAAATCAACATTCCCTGTTAGTGCATATAGCAGTGTAGCTATTTGAGAAAAATGTTCTATAAATCTCCTATAATAACCAGAAAATCCAAGAAAATTGCATACCTCTATCTGTTGGTAGGAGTAGGTATTAACAAAATTATTTGAATTTTGGCCAGATCTACGTGTATTCTAGCTACTGAGATATAATGACCTAGGATGAGTCCTTCAATCATCATCATATAACATTTCTCATGGCTGAGGCAGAGCTTGGTGGCGTTACATCATTGCAGCACCTTTTCCAACGTGTCTAGAGCTGGGTCGAAATCATCTCCATATGGTGTGAAATCATCCATGTATACTTCGATCCCTTCATTTATTAAATCTGAAACGATGCTAAGGATATCCCTTTGAAATGTGGAAGGGGCATTGCATATGCCAAACGGTAAAACTCTGTAGGCAAACGTTCCCCAAGGACAGGTAAAAGTAGTTTTGTCTTGGTCTTCAGGGGATATCTGAATCTGATTATATCCACTGAAGCCATGCAAGAAAGAAAAGAATTTTTTTCCTACTAATGTATCTAATACTTGGTCAATGAATGGAAGGGAAAAGTGGTCTTTCTGGGTTTCTTTATTTAATTCTCTGTAATCTACACAAATCCTCCACTTTCAATTCTTCTTTGACACCACTACAAGTGGAGAGACCCATTTTCTATCGGAGATAGGATAGATAAAGTTTACATCTAAAAGTTTTTGTAGTTCAGCTTTCACAATGTCTTTTAGATGAGGGTTAAGTCTTCATTGGGGTTGGTGAACGCGTCTTGCATCCTTTTCTGTAAAAATGTGTTGTGTACATAACTGGGGATCGATTTCCTTCATGTCCGGATAATCCCATGAAAATGCTTCCTTGTATTTTCTTAGTAGTTGGATCAGCTTCTCTTCTTGTTCTAGAGTTAGGTTGATGTTTAAAGTTTTTCCTGGCTCAATCTCTATAGTTTTGCTATTTGAAATAGAGGTAGTACGTATTGTTTGATCATGAGTTTCTTTGAGAGGATCTTCTTCTAATTCATTATCAAATGCTACCTCTATCATGTGACATTGCATGCGAGATCTGGCTTCAGTTTGGTTAATAAAGTTGTTAATAACATCATCCTCTGTTTTCTCTTTAAAATCGAGGGCATCTTCTATAGTTAATGGGGATCTAATGTTTTCAGTAAGGTATGATACAAGATGTTTGTTAGTTTTTATTATTGTTACACTTGGATGGGCTGGAGGGTATAGGGCTAGATTCTTGATATTACTCCCTCTAGGTATGGTCATACTGCCTTGTTGGCAGCCAATGTAAGCATCAACAGTTGCAAGCCAAGGTCTTCCTAAAATTAACGGGTGTCCATCAAGTCAGTTTTTGGGGTTTATTATCAGAAAGTCGGAAAGATATTCTTAGGAATCAACGGATACCATGACCTTCCAGCCTAACCATTGATCGGTCAGCCAGTTCTAATAAAGTGGAAGTTGGTTCTACTAATGTAATGCCCAGTTTTTGGCAAGTGGTGGTTGTTAAGATATTAATTTCAGCCCCTAAATCAACTAAGGCATTTGAAAAGTTTTGTCCATTGATTTGCACTGTCACTATTGGATTTCCTGGGTCTTCATACTTAACAGGTGCTTCTCTTCCTGATAACAGGTTAGATAAGGTGCCAACTACTTGGATTGTTGGGTTATTTGTTATTCTCCTCCTTGGTTTTTTTATGCATAGCTCTTTGATGGTCTTTGCATATATTGGGATATCTTGGATAGCTTGGAGGAGTGGGATTTTTATGTACAAATTCTTAAGTTCTCCTAGAATATCAAAGTCAAGATGTTCTAAACGGTGCCAAAATGTCGAGTAGTAAAAAGGGTCTTTTTCACCTCTATTTACCCAACATTAATTATCAATCCAAGTACAATTTGTTATCTCAAAGAGTGTACTCGTTTGAGGCGGTCATTTGTCAAGAGTAATTCTAGTAGTATACTGCTTTTGCAAAAGTAACTAAATGCTAGAAACACATTCTAAATGTAATGGCAAGAACTGGAAATGCTTGTAACTAAATCATTCATTTAAGGAATTACAACGTTTCATAAGTCAAGGGTGCAGTAATAATAACTCTTCCCTTTGTAAACTGATGTAATTGAAAAGAATTCAAGGAAAAGATCATCAACCTGGGAACTGGACAACAATAGTCAATGTTCACTACAGTTTCAGATCATTTTGTTCACACCAAAGCAATGATGATTCAAATAACAGGAAAAGGACCAGCCACTAATCTATTTAACAAGATTGAACAACAAAGCTTTACCCTACAGAAATGAATGAAGCAGTAATTGTGATCTATAGGAATTAAGCAACAATATTCACCTCAGAAATGATTTGAACAACAAATGGAACAGCAAACTAAAGTGAGTTATGAAATATTGAACAACAACCTGAATCAAATGTAAGGGCACAACAGACGAAATCGAATATTACACATTACATGTCTAGATTGAAGGAAATAGTAATTTGAGTTTTGGCATAACAATTATTAATCACGATTATAAAGAAACAACAATTGCGGTCACTATGGAACAACAATCCCAATGAACAACAATCACACTTAGACGTAGACCATAGGTAAATAGACAATAGTACCGATTTACAAACACACAACATTGTTACTCTGTAAATGAACAGTAATGGTAATCTATAAGGAACAACAATGTTATATAATGATATCAGTCCGTTAAGGAACAACAATGCGATATAAGTTTAGAATGAAAAAAATAACATTCCAGTTGCAGAGGATAACCTTACTATTCAAATATGAATGAAATATAACAGAGCCAATACATGAAATAATAAGGAACAATAGATTATTGAACAAAGCAGATAAAAGAAATCAAACCATACACGACTTGGAATCGGAAAATAATGGTACAGGAAGCAAGTGATCCACCAGGGTCGGGCCCTTAGCCTCCAGGGATGCACTGCTGTGATTACTCCAGAATCAAAGACGGAACAACAACAGAGTTTATGTATTAATCATCAAAACATAGTTACAGTAATCGCTTCTTAAAGAGAGTCAATGATCAAAGTTTAAGTTACAACAGTGAATTTCATAAAACAACAATAGTTCGCCCCTTGGGGTAGCAATGCTATCCCTTTTTATAGCAGCCAAGTGGAAATATCAAAGATACAACTAATCTTTAAGGTAGCGATCCCTCAAGATCAAAGGATCCTGAGGGATTTTCCATATCATTATTTCTCAGTTATCTCTTCGTTCTCTTGCGCCGATTTGGTATCTCCTCTTCCTTTTCCTGGCTTATACGCTCCAATCTGGATTGCCTCGTTTGGATGTGGTTCCCTGTCAAAGGGACAACAGTTGATTTTGTCTTGTCTTTTCCTTTGGAGTGGCGATCTTCCATTTTCCTCTTTTTCTGCATAGGAAAAGGTAATTATTAGTCATTTTACGTTGCTCACAAATCTTCTAAACTTTATCATAATCTTTCATCATATGCCCATTTCATAATGCAAAGAAGTTATGAATTTAAGGAAAATATAACGAAATAAGTGGTAATTACATACCTTCTCTAATGCTCAGCACCTGTGATTTAGTACATCACATGAGCTTGTGAATATACAGTAAAATTCTACATGGTATCGGAGCTAGATTTGTAGAAATAATCTACATGGTATCAGAGCAAGATCTTTTTTTGGGCCACGAGTTTGCAGAGCAGATCTGAATTTTTTATGCAAAACTTTCAGAAACAAATAGTAGATCTGGATTCCTTTCTAAAAGATACCCAAATTCAAAAAAGCAAAATCGGCTGAACTAGATTTTAGATGAAGGAGATATCACTAATTTAAAATCAATGTTTTTTTAGAAAAAAATCATGATGGCGGGAGAAATGAAACAAATTAGTCCGCTAGCCAAGAACCTATATGCACTTGAGGTATAAGATGAATGTAAAGCCTTGAAGAGAAAAGAAGAGGTTAGAGACTTGGTGGTTGAAACAAAGAGTAAATTACCTCTCAACATGCATCCCCAGAAGAAGTAGTCTCAGACAATTGTGGAGCAATCACAATTGGAGAAGTCGAGAGGAGACCGAGTGGAGGCATCCACTCAAGTAAATACCTCCAATAGGGGGGAATTTTGAGCCGAGTGGGCAAAGGGATCACATGCATCCATACCTCTAGGTGTGAGGTGGGGTGATGTGAAGTGATAGTCCCAAGAGGGCTGAAATTGGGCAAGGTCCATTGAGAGGTTTTATCTCATGGATCGTGCCTTGCTACGGGAGTCCAAATTACATAGTAGCGGGAGGAATTAGATGGTGATTGATGCAGTCAGAGATCAGAGAAAAAGAGGTTAGATAAGTCAGATACTGAAGAGTGCAAAGAAGAGTGGACAACAGTGCATAAATGCAGAGTCAGCATAAGTGCATAATTTTCAGTCGACAGAGGTAATAGCAGTCAGAGAATTTGATGACGGATGCATTATATTGATTCAGGTTGGATGTTTTTTATGTTTCTAGAGTTTTTGTAGCAAAAACACTAGGGAGAAGTGTAGCATGCAGGACATTCCAAAGGTTCAAGATCAGGATCCAGTTGACTTCCTTTCTTGTTGGGAGGGAGTGTTGAAAATAGCAACAAGAAATGTTAAAAATAGAATTCAAAAATTCTAATTTAATGTGTCCTTGAATTAAATTGTGAATTAAAATTGTAATTATTTTGCATAGCAACTTGTAATAGTTAACTAAGTTAAGTTGGCTTATTTAACTTAGGAATTTCGAGTTGGAATTATTTTTGAAGTCATGTATGTGTTCTCCCTAAGTTTCAGGGGTCTGGTATGAGTTTAAATTAAGTTGGAAATTAGATCACTCAGTTTATTGAGTTAAGTTCAGTTAAATTAGTTCCAAATTATTTGAGGAACTAATATGGAGTTAACAGTCAGTTGATGCACTAGTGCATCCACAAGTGTCACTCTAGTTAGCTGACGATTCTATCATCAGAAACTCATGCATGTCGATTCTGAGAAAGACCTAGTTGAGACTAGAGTGTAGGGACAATGTACTATCAGTTGTATGATTTAGTGAGTTGTAAATATCATGCATGCAATTAGAGAAGGACCTAATTTTGGATTGCACAGTTATGGATGAGGAATTTCACTTTAAATATGGGCTAATTCTCTCAGGAATTGTGCAAAGAATTAGAAGCTTGGAGGCTTGGAAATTTGGCTAAGTATTGGCCAAAGGAAGTCATCAGGCAGAGGATAGAAAATACTTTTGCAGGTTAAGCTCAAGGTTGAGCAAAACATATTTTTTTTATCCAAATTATTTGACCAAGAGTGCAAGGAATCAAGGGCTTGGAGAGAAGCAGAAGAGGCTAGAGATTGACTTGGAGCTTGCTTGTGAACATGGAGATTGATCATACTGAGTGTTGTGATTATTCTTGTGAGAAAAAGCATTGTATTATCATCTTGGATTTATGATTTAATGCAATATATATAGTGGGGGTTTTCAACTGAAGCTATCCTCAATTTCTTATTGTGTTATGTGTCATTGGTTTATATTCTTCTTGTTCATATTGTTTTCATCGATTTATTGGCTTCCGCTGGTTGAAAGTAGAAGTAGATTCTTGTCATGTGCTTTAGTAAATTGCATGAGCTTGTGAATCTACAAAAAATTATACATGGTATCAGACCTAGATTTGTAGAAATTTTCTACATGGTATCAGAGACGGAATTTTGTTTTTGGCCGCGAGTTTGCAGAGCAGATCTGAATTTTTTCATGCAAAAATTCCAGAAAAAATAGCAGATCTGGATTACCTGTATGCGCTTGAGGTATAAGATGCATGCAAATCCTTGAGGATCAAGGCAAAGTTTAGGGTCTTGGTGGTTCAGAGGAGACTAAGTTACCTCTTAACATGCAACCCCAGAAGAAGCCTCAGAAGTAGCTTCAAGAAATTGTGGAGCAGCCACAATTAGAGAAGATGAGAGGAGACCAAGTGGAGAGATCCACTCAAGCAGAGAAGAAGCAGTCTTAGAATAAGTCTCAGACAATTGTGGAGCAACCACAATTGGAGAATATGAGAGGAGACCGAGTAAAGGCATCCGCTCATGGAGAGACCTCCAGTAGGGGGGAATTTCGAGCCAAGTGGGTAGAGGGATCACATGTAGCCATACCACCAAGTGCGAGGTGGAGTGATGTGAATTGATAGACCCAAGAGGGTTTAAATTGGGCAGGGTCCATTGAGAGGTTTTATCTCATGGATTGTACCATGCTACAGGAGCCCAAAGTACATAGTAGCCGGATGAATTAGTGGTGATTGATGCAGTCGGAGATTAGAGTGACAGAGGCTAGACAAGTCAGATACTGAAGATCGAAAAGAAGAATTGACTACAGTGTAGAAAGGCAGAGTCAACATAAGCACATAGTTTTCAGTCGACAGAGGCAATAATAGTTAGAGACTTTCATGACAAATGCATCATATTGATTCAAGTTGGATGTTTTTGTTGTAACAAAAACACTAGAGAGAAGTGTTGCATGCAAAACATTCTAAAGGTTCGGGATCGAGATCGAGTTGAATTCCTTTCTTTTTGAGAGGGAGTGTTGAAAATAGCAACAAGAAATGTTAAAAATAGAATCCATAAATTCCAATATAATTTGTCCTTGAATTAAACTGTGAATTAAAATTGTAATTATTTTCTCATAGCAACTTGTAATAGTTAACTAAGTTAAGTTGACTTATTTAACTTAGGAATTTTGAGTTGGAAGTCTTTGTGAAGTCATATATATGTTCTCCCTAGGTTTTAGGGTTCTAGTGTAATATCCCTTGTGAAAATTCCATATAAAAATATATAAATACCACGAATGATGGGACACGTATTCCAAGATTAATGGGGGCAAGACATCCTAGGGGGTGTTCATTTAGTTGTTTATGGCTAAGGAAATTGGCAAAGGAAATTGTTAAGGCATTAAAGAGGCAAAGAGGTATTTTGGCACATTCATTTATGAAAATAATGGAAATTAGGAGAAAAGGAAGGTAAAAGGTCACATGTTGCATGTGAGGAGGAAAATGAAGGAAAATAATGGAAATTAGGAGAAAAAGGAGGTGAAAGGTGATAGGTTGCATGTGGGGAGGAAAATGAAGGAAACTAATGGAAAATGAAGAAAATAGAGGCCTCATTAATAAAAACGCTTTTGAGGATCAGTGGGCAAGACTTGATCATTTTAGCATTGGAACTCTCTCATTATTCTTTCTCTCTCTCATACTCTTGGTCACTTAGAGTTTTCTTGGAGCACTTTGGCGTTGGAGCAAGAAAGGCAAAGAATGCAAGAGGAAGCAAAGATCAAGAAGGGAAAGGCAGGATCAAGCAACTACAACAGGCTTCATTACAAGTATCAAATTTCATGTGTATTTTCCTTGCTAGATTTGGCATGCATGGGATTTCATGTGTTTCTTTTCTACAATGGCATGGGTTTTTCCACATGTGATAGTATTTTTAGCCTAGCCTTTCCATTTCCTGGTAGCTTTGATGAGATGGGTTCTCTCATCTGTTTTGTGGGGGATGGCCAAATTGGATTCGAAGCTGAGTGGCGTAGATCTCTGAATTGACAAACACATGGTGGTAGTGGTCCCTAAACCAGATTGAGGATGCATGAAGTCACTATCTTAGTGACCCCTGAACCAGACTGTGGGTTTCGGTAAAGCTAGATTGTGTGCTTCGATGGGCCTAGGAATCCTTGCTGGTGAATGGTGGTATATACAGTAAAGTCAAGAGGTGGATTTTCTCTTTGTTGGGCCTAGTGATTTTGGGATGGAATGCATGGTAAATCTTGGAGAGCATGTCTTGGTGTAGGGCCTAGTGATCCCTGGATCAGACTGCGGATGCACGATAAAGCCTGAGAGACTAGGAGGCACTCAAATTCCTGACAGTGTAGGCAGAGAACTCCGGTGTCATCCACATTGATTGGTGTTTTTTGATGTGTTCTATGAGTCCCACATGTTAACACCCAGGTTGTTCCCTATGACTCCCAAGGGAATACGGCCAGGGTAACCACTAACCAATCTTTGGATCACAGTTTCTAGCCAAACTGTAATTAGAGAGGGCTCTCTCTTTATGATTTGTCTCTATTATGATGGTGTTTTAGGCTAGGTATTATGCTCAGGTTTTGGTTTATGTTTTGGTTGAAGGATTTCTTTCAGGGCTTAAGATGTAGTGTTTAGAGAGTAATATATCATTGGGCAATGGAGTCTGGAGTTGTGAAATGCTTTGAAATGCAGGATTGGTGGTGTTCAAACTGCAGGGCCGATTGTGTATTTCAGACAAACAAATTTAACTTGAATGGTGAGGCATGTCAGCCAACAGAAAGCAATTAAGAATTCTCTATTAAGCTGGTGATGTGAAAGTGAAACACGTTGCACAGGAGCAAACTTGAATTCCTGAGACAAAGGTCACTGTGAAAGATGTATTCTCAAAGTGCAGCAATTAAGAATTACACTTATCAAGATTACAGCTGAAGAAAACATTCATTAACAACACAGATTGAACTCAGGGTATTTCTTGAATAAATCCTGAAAGTTATTCTTTTTCCTTGTTGCTAAATATTCAAAAATTAGAAACATATATGGATTTTAACAAATCAAAAATACATAACAGAGAGGGTTACAGAGACTTATTGTATTGTGTAATACACAGGAATCCAGCAGTTTTCAACAGACACCAAAACGCATTCAACACTTCAGAAACCCGAGAAATTCCATCACTTTCTTTATTAAACTTCTGAAAGGATTACAGCATAAGAACTTCTTCAGGAGAAATCAACAACAAACCTTGCAAACTCATGCGAAGGGGACTTTATAGGAATGCTTATACAAAATATCTCAGGCATTGAGTCATCTGAGAGAGAAATATCTTCATTACTTCGTACAGAAAGTAGAAAAGAAGTTATTACAACTTTGAATGCAGCATAACTGCTCTTTAAGTCTGTCAGAGGATATTTTGACCCTTGGAGGTCAGTGAGTCGGTTGAACCGCTTTGCTTTAATGCTGGAAAATGTGCCTTTAAGTTTGCTGCGCTGTATCTTCTCGGCTCTGCCAACTGTGGTTTCCTACTTTTGCTTCGTTGGCCGAAATTTTTGCTGAGTTGGCTCGGCTTTAATCTTTAATGCATGCTGATTTTGTTAAACTGTGCTTTGCATAACAATTCATATTTTCAAAAACAAAATTTGGTGAATGGCTCACTGTCTATAAAATTTTCTGTATTGCATCTGTCCACCAGTCTTGTGTAGGGAGTTGATGCCTGAGAATTGCATCCATAGTCTCCTCTGCCTCTGTATACTTGTAAAAATTGGGAGCCACCTCAAACAGGTGATTGATCTCATTCATTATAAAAAATAGACTTTCTACCTTGTTGTAGATAGTCTGTCCTGTGGCTGGCCCTGTTTCTTCTGAGCTGCTGGGCTTCGCATTGATTTCACTTGTGGCAAATGCATTCACTCTTTTGGCATACTTCTCATGAATGAGCAGTCTCCCTGCGCTGTTCAGTAAGCTAGGGAGTCCTCCATTTTGCAGCACCAGGAATTTATCCATAAACCTTTTTACCTCGGTCTGCATGTCCTGGGTTCTTCTCTCCAATGTCTGCACCAAATTTCTCAATGTGAGAACCCTTTTGATCAACTGAATGGTCTCAGTTCTATTGGCAATTCCCATGTTTGCCAGCTGAGTACTTGTTCTATTATTCAGCTCATTGATCATCCTGGTGGCAACTTCAGGCATGTTGCCTAGAGCAGCGCTTGACTTGTGAATTTCAGCTTGTGCTTTTGGGATGAGCTCTAGCTGCTCATGGATTGTCTCTATATACTGCCATTGGTCAGTAATAGACTGGCCAATGTTGGCCCATAGCATTACCTTAAGCCCAGCTATAACTTTATCTAATTTGAGCTCATTTTCTAGCTCTTTTATCCTGTCTTTGAGGGCTTTCACCTCCCTCCCCTTCTCTACCACAACTTGTTTGGATTTATCATATCTGTCATTCAACTTGGCCAAATTATCCCTGGTCTCATTCATCTCTACCATTTGAGCTTCCAGGGCTTGAATCTCATTTTTTAGCTTTTGCATGTCCAAGCTAGGGGACTGATCTGTTGGTGGAGATGCTGAAGTAGATGGTGCAGCTTGATCAGTCTGTTGAGGGGGAGGAACAGTAGTTGGGGTAGCTTCATCAAGGTTTATGATTTGAGGAGGAGGCTGAGAGGTCTGCCCTTCTTCTCTCTGTTTCAGAGATGCTTGTAATGCTGCCTGTGCAACCTCTGATTTTCCCAGCTGTTCTTGTGTTTGGATGAGCTGCTTGTAGAGAGATATGAGCAGATCTGTGGCATCTTTATCATGCCTTTGTTGGGCCACTTCATCTGTCTGAGGGTGAATTGTGGCTGGGAGCTTGATTTTTATCCTTAGAGCTTCCATATCTGCATCCCTCAGCTTCAATATCTCCTGTATGCCCTTGATATCTTTGGGATCATGCCCAATCTCTATGATGATATCTTCTAGGGCCCTGATCCTGTTGTCCTTTGCTTGAGAGGAGGCCCTCTCCAACTCAAGCTGAGAAGCTGTATTATTTAGGCTATTCTCTAGCCTGTAGTTGTCCAAGGTCTTGTCTGCCAATGAAGCATAGACCATCTCACCTGTTTGTTTTTGTAGTTCAATATTATCCATTGGGTGGATGTCCTTGGCCATGATTTCAAGATTAGTCCTCAAGTAATCTGAAGAGGACTGTGGCTACAGAGTGGTTGGCGTGAAATGGCTCATGATCATCTTGCCTTCACTTAAATCAAAGGAAGACATTAGACACTGCTGGTTGGAGGGAGCCATTTTCAATAAATGGTTGTACAGTTGTATCTTAATGGGGTCACTTCTCCTCTTTATATCTATGAACTGCTGCTTAATGCTCAGTTCACCCTCTCTCTGCTGGCCGGAGGAGCTGACTTCCCCTCCCATTGTTCTCTCTTGTTCCTGCTGGAAGGAACTTGCAGATGCCTCCATACTGGGCATGCCCATACCCAAAGATTGCCCTATAGGCATCTCTTCCTCAGAGAATGGATTTATTCTCTGTCTCTTCTCCCCATGGCTTGCTGATGTGGTCAAGGGAGTCTCTCTATCCCTTTTTCTGCTCACATCCTCCCTTTGTGGAGTTTGGAGGACTGAGGTTTCATTGGCAGCTTCTTGCCTAGGAGGCACTCTGCTTTGAGCCTGCTGGTCACTGAGATTTTGGGCTTCAACTGACCCTTCTTGCTGTGTGGGCTGCTCCTTTTCCTGCTGCCCTTCTCTTTGCTGTGTACCCTGTTGCTGTTGTTGTTCTGCCTGCTGCTGTTGCTGTACCTCCTCCTGATGTGGCTGTTCTGATTGCATTTCTTTCTCCTTTCCTTTGGCAGAGGCTTGCTCAGTAGCTCTGGCCACTTGCTGATTTGCTATGGAGGAAGATGCAGCTGTTCCCCCTTGGATGTTTGGAAGAGTGAACACCTGTGCAGAAAGCTCCAAGTCAGCCATCTTTAGAAGATTTCTACGTGCTCTTTCATTCAGCTATTCTTGTGTAATAACTTCTTCTAGGGTTCCTCTCCTCCATTTAATTTGGTTTGCATGTTGTTCAATGTGAGGAATCTTGAGATGATCATAGCGAGATAGCTTATATTTAAGCCTCCTCAAAGAGATGAAGTGTTTGGGGTCATAAGGCTTCCAGAGGAAACTGGTCTTCAAACCAAGGTCTTGTAACATTGTATCTGCCTCTATCCAGCCTTCCTCCCTTATATTATAGACCAGGTGGCCAAGTTGGTTCCTGACTTTCAACTGTGCCTTTTTTCCCTTTCCTGAAAAGTGAAGCACATCAACATTGCCAAACTTCCTGAAGTATTCTAGGGCAAAGAGCCTCATGGGCACATATCTGGGCAGTCTGAATGGGGGTAACTCACAGCCATAAATTCTAATGACTGTGTGATGTTGGTAAAAATACCAATCCCCAATGCTGTATGCTTTTGACAAGTGAAGGAGTCTTTGCATCTCATCGGTCAATCTTGGAGGAGGTGAGCCCAGCAGCAGCGTCATGGCTGGATGAAGGAAGAGATCTATGAACTCACAGTAGGTGTATGGAGAATAGAAACTGCAGTGGAAAGCAGAGGTCCAATACACTATTGATCTGAGGTTGCCCTGTGCATCCTCTCTTTTCATAGGAAAAGAGAACTTCTCATGTTGATAGTATAAGATTAAGTGGTAAATGTAGGAGGTGTATTTGAACACCCTTTCCCTTGACAGGTTCATCAACTACTCATGCATTTTCTCTGAAATGTAAGTGGCATAGTCATAGCAGACTGGATTTTTGCCAGGAGAGAACATGAGCATCAACAGCAGCACAGTTTCATCTATATACTCAATTGAGTCATACCCCAGAATGGGACTGATCATATCTACAAGGTCCCTGCCCAATTGGTTGAGATAGACATGACTAATGGGAGGGTATATCACAGTATCAGAATTAACAAACAGCTGGTTGAGTTTGGTAATTTGAGCATCTGTCATTCTGGCTCCCTACCTTATCAAATCAACCAGGGATAGAGGAACCAATTTCTTGTTTGTTTTGAATTGCAACATCTCTTTGATGGCCTCAGGGGTAATGTAGAACAGAACTGTGCCTGAAGGGTCAAGCACAGCCCTCTGGGTGGCATCATACTTATCAGCACATAAGTGAATCAGGTCAGGAAATTGATTCACCTGAGGGAGCTTGAAAATTGGGAGGAAGGAATCCCAAATGCCCAAGATGTCTGTTCCAGTCTCATGTTTGATTTTTAATTCATTTAACAGATGAATATGGAACTTTCTCTGGCTTAGCATTTCTTCTGAGATTTTATAATCTAAGTCTGCTAATTCCTGCCACTCTAATTGCCTGTGGGGAGCATTCAAAGGGGCAACATTAAGGGCTATGGGAGCCACTGGTGGGTCCATGAGATCTTGTAGGATTTATGGATGGAGTTGCTATGCAGAGCAACCCAAAAAGTTTTCTTTGAGGAAGGGATGTGAATTGTATGGCACAGAGTGAGTGAGAGAGTTGCAGCAATTGAAATACTGCTTGAAGTGTAAATGAGACCAATGAGAGGTCTAAATCTGTCTTTTTCAGCAGGTGAATACAGTTTGAGTGAGTACTTTCACGTTTGCGTGAATAGAGTACCGTTTTCAGTGAAAATACGGGTAAACAAGGCTCGGCTATTGTTTTTCGAGCTCACAGTGGTAAATGGGGGCTAGGCACCAAAATTTCACCGGTGAATTTTGAGAGTTTTATGTCGCTTAAGCTCTTTCGATGGAATTCACAGGCAGAGTATGCACATGAAGGATTTTAATGGAGAATACCTGGTAAAGAGCGAGCAATGGTCACGGATGACTGTGGAAATGGCGCGCTGGATGTCTCCGAGTTGGTTTCAGCAAAGGTGCGCGGTTGGACGTGGAAATTGCATGCAGGAGCAACAGTCGTGTTTTGTAGAAAAGTGCAAAAAACGCGAAATTTTGGCTATAATATTGATTTTTGGAAATTTGGCGCGTTTTTATGATGACATCAGCATGATGTCATAGGTGGGGTCAGGGTCGGATGACGTCATCAGGTGACATGGCGAGCTAGGATTGGTCCACAGGGATGATGCGGTGGCAGACACGTTGGCGCAATGGTGGACAAAGATGCTAACGCGACGGGAGGGTGGCAATGACGTGGGTCTGACGTTTGTCGGGCGGATTGTCCAAAACCATACGCGGTTAGCGATTTCATATCGCACCGCTATAGGTACGGAGGCGGAATGTGTCAGGCGTACCTCCGATGCATTGTGGGGGAGGCGCGTGGCGGGCGCCTGACGTCACCTTCTGACAGATATCGGAAGGTATCTGTCGGACGTCGGGGCCTGTTCGATATAGATAAGGACCATTGGATTTGGATCGCTTGATCGGACGGCTATCGGGTTAATGAGATGATCGGCGGATATGACAAGGGGGCAGTATTATTTAATAATTATTTTCGGGATCAGCGCTAGGCGGAAGACATTAGGATAGGGTATTTCCAAATGTTTTTTCAATGTATTTCGGAAATGTACAACACGGGCGGAACCTTGGTTTAGGCGGCAAAAGGTGGGTTTTTGGGTTATTTCACCATTTCGAAAGGGTTTATGGGTAGGAGGGGGTTTTATAAGGTTTTTCAATGCACAATAATGCGGCCCCGATACTTAGGATAAGCGAATAAAGTGGGTGTTTGGTTTATTTTGCAAATGAAGCGGGTATAGGTAAAACAAGGTCATTTATGAGATTTTCTTAGGCAAATGAAGCTTTGTAGGGGCCAAATGAGCTCAGAAGAGGGGAGGGGGTTAAATTTAGGTTCATCAAAGTGACCAGATGCCATTTGATCCCTGATAGAGAACTTATTGGCTATAATGCCAAGGGGAGGGATATTTATATCAAATTTGGGGTTTATACACCATGGTGTTAATACTAGTAGGGGAAAGGTAACATAGGGGATTTACATAGTAGAGTTAGAGTTAGTATAGGGGAAAATGAGAATGAAGGGGAAAATCACTAAGTTTATTTGAAACTTACTTATTTTAGGGAGTAGATCAAAATGAAAAGAATTTTACACAGGAAATGTGGCTTTTAAATGAACAAGAACCATCATAAAACCTTAGAAATTTCTCATCAATCTCCATGGATGAAGGGATGTTAGTAATAAGAGTGGAAGGGGAATTTTGGGAATTAGACATGCTCCTTTGCCTTGATTTTCTTATTTAAGCCAGCAAGATTCAATCTGGAATGAATACCACTTCTGCAACCCCATCTACTTACCCAGCTACTTTGCCTAGCATTTTTTATTTCTTCTTGGAGGGTGCACTTGGACTTGCAGACCCTTACTTGCCTTTTCTTTTATTTGGCTTTTTCTTTTTTTTTTTCTATCTACTTCTACCCTTATTTCTTCCAAGGCCCCAGATTAAGCTGTTGGGAGCCTTTTTTCTCTACCTAAACTACTTGTCTGCCAAGATTAAACAGTTTGGACAGACTCCTTTCTCTATTCTACAACTGAAAATTTAAAACATGACATGATCCAGATTAGACTGTTGGACCATCCATCAAAATTTAAGTCCATACCAGGCTATAAGCACAGATTGGATTCTCTTGGAAATATGTGATCTTTGAATCATCAAAGCAGAGCATATTTGGACCTTTCATAGCCAATCATGAAATATTAAACCTATTGGTATAGGTAGCTAATAGTGGCTCCACATGGGGATGGTGTTTCATTTGAAAGACCAAGAACAACAGGTCAGATTGCCTTGCTCCTTGATTGCTCTTGCTAATCTTGAAGTTTGCTGCTTTGAAATGCCAAAATTGTGTGCTTCTCTTCTTGGTAGACCTCTGATTCTATTTACCTTTTGCTGGCAATTTTAAGAAAACTTTGAGAAATTTCATATTTACATGTTACCAGAAAGTAATATATACATTTGGGTATGTACAATGGAAGCTCATGCTCTACTTATGGGTGGTAGTCAAAATAGTGCTTCAGCATCTTACCATTCACAGGACCTTCATCCAAGTCAGTTTCAGTTAGACTTTTAAGGAAATAGGTATTGTTTCCTTGCACTGCTTGGACAGCAAATGGTCCTCTCCAAAGGGAATCAAATTTTCCATGTTTTCCCTTATCCTCTCTTCTTGAATCCCACTTGAGGACTTTGTCACCAATGTTTAAGTCTTCTGCCTTGGTCCTTCTGTCAAAGGTCTTCTTCAATTTCTCTTGTAAAACTTGGACTCTGCTGAAAACTTGGTCCCTGGTTTGCTGTAAACAAATAATTTGATTGATCCTTCTTTGCATATCATTTGGTTCTGCTTGGCTTTCTTGAAGAAGTTTCATTACAGGCACCCCTAGTGATGAAGGAAACTTGGCTTCTAATCCATAAACCAACTCATATGGGCTGGTCCCAATTGATCTTTTGGTTGTTAGTCTATCTGCCCACAGGGCATTGACAAGCTTCTTATGCCAATTCTTTTTGTTCTCTTCTAGTACTTTCTTTATGATATTTACCAGACTTTTATTTGATGACTCAGCAAGGCCATTTCCTTGGGGATAGTATGCAGTGGAATGGCCCAAGGTGATGTGAAATTTATGGCAGAAGTTCACCATTTTCTTGGATCTAAAAGCAGCAGCATTGTCTGTTATTATTTTGTCAGGACAGCCAAATCTAGCCAATATGTTGTTCTCCAAGAACTGAATGATAGTGGAATCATTTGCTTGTCTGCATGGAACAACTTCAATCCACTTGGTGAAGTAGTCTGTGGCTGTTAAGATCCATCTATGTTGGCCTGAAGATGAGGGATGAATTTTCCCAATGAAGTCCAAGCCCCATTGCTGAAAAGGTGCTTCTGTTGCAATAGGCCTTAAGGGAAGTGGCAAAAACTGTCTCTTTCCCTCAAACACTTGACATTTATGACATGAGGTGGTGAATTTATTGACATCAGAGAACATGGTGGGCCAGTAGTACCCATCCCTTAGTATTTTATCCACAGTGGACTTCCAGTACAAGTGTCCACCACAGTCACCTGCATGAAATTCCTTTATGATATTGTCAGTTTCATTCTCAATTAGGCAGTTTAGCAATATTCCTTCATGATTTTTCCACAGTAAATTCCCATCCACAACACAAAATTTAGAAGCTTTCATTTTTAGGAACCTACATTTAGTTCTGGACAATCCTGGGGGAGCACACAGGTTTTGCAATACATAACATACATCAGAGTACCAAGGGGATTGTTCAAAGGCTACATTGATCTTTGGAGTCGCCAGCTCCGGTTCACTGTCCAGCTGGTTAATGTCTAAGGCTTGGAAATTTGCTTCTGTCATTAATTTGGCCAAGCCCTGCCCTTTTATTAGTTTTGTAGGTTTTATCTCAATGTCAAATTCCAAGATGTTGGCAATCCACTTTCCTCTTCTGCCCTCTAAGTTTTCTTGAGTGAGTATGTCCTTCACAATAGGGCTTGGTACATAAGCTATTACATGTGAATAAAGGATGTAAATCCTAAAGTCTTTAATGGCTTTGACCAAAGCATAAGCTTGTTTTTCCATGATTTGATATTTTAAAGGTGCATCTCTAAGAGCTCTGCTAAAGAAAGCAATTGGCTTCTCATTTCCTTGGTCATCTTTCTGTAACAGGATAGCAGCAATAGTATGCTGGGAGGCAAAAGAGAAAATGATAAAGTCCCTGTCAAACTGAGGATTGGTCAACACCGGGGTTTGGGTAAGGGCCAGTTTTATACCTTCAAAGGCTTGATTGGCTTCAACAGTCCATTTGACTTTTGAATCTTTCTTTAGCATGTTATTTAGTAATCTGATTAGCTCTGCTAAGTTTGGGATAAACCTTCTCAAGAAATTGATTTTTCCCAAAAATCCTTGCAACTCTTTGACATTTCTTGGGTGGGGCATTTGTAGGATAGCCTGTATCCTCTCTGGGTCAATTCTAATGCCATCTTTAGAAATGATGTGGCCCAACAACTTACCTTCCTCTAAACCAAACAGGGATTTCTTGGGATTCAGGGAAATTCCATATTTTCTGCATTTTAGGAAAATCTGTCTCAAATGTTTTATATGTTCTTGGTTTGATTTTGAGAAAGGTGTAAGGTCATCTAGGTAAATGACTAAAAATTCATGAATCTCCTTTGAAAAAGCAATATCCATTGCTCTTTGAAAAGTTGCCCCTGCATTTTTCAATCCAAAAGGCATCTTTACATATTTGAAAGTTTCCCACGGGGTAGTGAATGCTGTTTTATCTTGATCATCAGGGTGCACCAGGATTTGATTGAAGCCTGGAAATCCATCCAGTAATGAGATCCTTGAGGCCCCTACCACTCTTTGGAGAATGTGATCCATCTTGGGTAAGGGATAGTTGTATTTGAGGGATACTTGGTTCAGATTCCTTAAGTCCACACACAGCCTAATTTCACCAGTCTTTTTTCTTGTAGGGACTAAGTTGGAGATCCATTCAGAGAATCTAATTGGTGCTATGATGCGTGCCTTGAACATTTTTTGTACCTCTTGTTCCATTGCTGGGAGAAGCATAGGATTTATTCTCCTCAATTTTTGTTTAAAGGGCTTTTGATCAGGTTTGAGAGGGATTGTATGCTGGATAACAGAGGTGTCATAGGACTTTAAGTCCTCATAACTCCATGCAAAGACATCCTGGAACTCTTTAAAGAGGTCAATGTACTTAGGCTTTTGGTCAGGAGGTAAGGAAGCAGACAATTTAATTATTTTGGGTTTGTCAATTGTACCTATGTTGCATTCTTCAATGGCTGCATTTAAGGGCTGCATTTTTGGTTTTCTGGGGATATCATTTGAATCAAAGATGTCCTCTAGTGGAGTTAGGCCTGTTGGTAGAAAATTGTCTTTCAGCTCTATGATTTCAGTTTCAGCATTGGCCACTTCCTCACAATTGATTGATTGAATTTGCTGAATGTTTTCCTTGTTGAAAATAGTTGGATTCAGCATTTGTTTTGCTGTTCTAGGTGATATTGGGTGAGTAATCTGTTGAAACTGTATTTGTGATGGACTTGCTCCATCAAGTATTTGTGATTGACTTGCTGTATCAATGTCAATATTTAATCCTGCAAATTCTTGTTGTAGAGTTAGAAAATGATTTATTTGCTTGTCATCCTCAAATACTTGCCAATCATTAACATTGTTTGGAATGGAGGGTCTGTGTTTTACTTCAGCTGTAAAACGGTGATGGGGCTCAAAAGGCAGCTTGCAGGTACTTGCAAAGGTGGCTAAACTATGAGCATGTAGATTGTGGGTTCTAGGAATTTTAGTGATTTGGAATTCAGAGAAAAAGTTTAGTACCTCAGCAACAACAGACCTGTAAGTCCTTAGTCTTTTGTCATTGGTGACAAAATTTCCCTTCACTTGTTGAATAACTAAATCTGAATCACCCATGATTGAAACCCTGGCAGCTTGTAAGAACTTTACTAACTTGAGGCCTATTAAAAGAGCTTCATATTCTGCCATGTTGTTAGTACATCAGAAATTCAATCTGTAGGCTATGCCTTCTGCATGACTATTTTCTTTATTGTGTACCCAAACTCCAGCTCCTGCCCCTAATTTGTTGACTGAGCCATCAAATTCAAGGAACCATAGAATATCCTGTTGAGAAGGGGATTTAATGATCTGTTCATGGGCTGGCAATGTGAGTAGCAGTTGTGGTTTTTCATCTAGCTTGTCTTCTAGGACAGTTTCATCATTTGATTGTGTATGCTTGATATTTAGAACAACAGCAGTATCTAGTATTTGTTTGACTGTTGTCTCATGGGTGATAATTCTTTCATTTGAGTCTTCCTCTTGTATGAGTATCTTGGTGTCAACCTTACCTTTTAAAGGAGTTGTGGTGCTATTGAAGAGAATGTATGAGTCTATGTCTGAATGGATAACATATATGGGAAAGTTTTGAGGCTTTTCTTCACTGCTGACCATGTACTTCATGAGTGTTTCTCTTTACAGTATTTTTGGTTGCCCAAAAACAGAGATGGTGGCATATGACATGTCTAATTGCAGGGAACCTTGGAGTTTAGCTCCCCAAGATCTTGATAACAGCATCCCATACTTAGGTGGGATATCAGCAACTACCACATCCATTAGGATTGTCTTGTTTGGGTATTGAACCAGGGACACACATAAGTCTTTTATGAGACCTAGACACTTGACTTGGCTGGAGTCAAAGGAAAACAGGTCCTTGTATGGTCTTGTTATGTCTAAATTCAATCTCTCCATGACTCCTTTTGGCATGAGATTGTGAGAGGCACTTGAGTCAAACATTGCATTATGTAATATTTTATCATGAATATGTAAACTGGCATAGAAAGGTAATACCCCTGTGACTATTGTTTTTCCATCCACTTCTGGGCCAAACAGGAGTTCTGGGGTGTCATCCAGCACATTGACATCATCTTTGTTGTTAGTGAGTTGCAAGGACTTCTTAATTTGTAGTTTGTAGATGTCATGCTTGGCTAGTTCTGAAAGCGGGATTGCTACTTTTAGTTTGCCAATTTCAGTTTCTAGATCAAAAGATTTTTCAGATTGGGTCTTGGGGTTATAGGTGACAGTCCTTTCCTTATTCATTAAATATTCTTCTTGATTTTTATCTTGACTTTGGGACTCATCCTTTTTACTCATCTCTTGAGGAGTAATAGTTGAATAAGGATGAGAAGGGGGAGTGACCATAGGCTGTTGTTTTAAGGACAGTGGTTCAGTGATCTCCTCAACAATCACTTCTTCTGTATGTGAATTTATTTTGTCATTAGGTTCTGTGACTATGACTCTTTCAGGCTGCTGATTATCCTTTTTCTTTTCAGGCTGGTTAACATTCACAGTTCTGCTCCTCAGCTTGTATTGTTTATGGACTTCATAAACAGCAGTGTCATAGCCTTGTTTGAAGTCAAAGGATTCACCTGATTTAGTTTGGAACAGTTTGATTTCATCATCCTCATGATCTTCTTGTGTTAAGAAAACTTGACTTTCACCATCTAGACCCATCAAGTTAATCTCAGGATCTTCATTGGGCTCTTGGTCAGCACTGGTCTTGCCGACATTTGGGTTTTGAGTTCTCCTAAAATTTGGATTCCTAGGAGGGTTATTTTGTGGTGCTTCCCATGATGACTTTGTTTCAACCGATTCCACTCTATCACCCAATCTTTTCATTCCACTGAGAATTGCATCTAGCTTTTGATCAAAGGCAGAGGGTTCCTCTTTGAAAGCAATCCTCTTTTCCAACCTTTCCCTGTTCCTTTTGGCAATTAGGTTGGCTTCCACTGTAACAGCAACCCTTTGGGCCTCTGCAAGGGATTGAGGATCTCTTTCCTTCAACTGATAGGCCATGTCAAGGTCAAAACCATCAGGGAATTTGTACAAGGCTAAATCAGGAGGAGGTCTTAAATTTTGTGGAATCGCGTTATATACATTGTTAAATCTTGCACAATACTCCAAAATAGTTTCTTGGGGACCTCTTTTGATAGTGTCATATTCCCCAAGTATGTGCAGAGGATCTTTCTTCTTTTCCCATCTACTAGTAAAGGCTTGATACAGTTCATCAGGAGTTGTGATGGAGTTTTCATTCAGGGATCTAAACCAAGTTCTAACATCCCCAGTTAGGATTTGAACAAACATCCTCATTCTGACACTGTCATCATCTATTTCATAGGTCTCAAAATGGTCTTGCATCCTCTTAGCATGTTGAACAGCTGTCAGAGGGCCATTGGAGTCAAAATATGAGATTTTGGTTTGGTAATCTTGGGGTAGAGCTGCAGCATTAGCTGGTATCTGCAAAGGTGCATATCTGTTAGCCATATTTACAGGATTTAGAGGATTAACAGGGGCAGCTGGGATAATAGGAACAGTGGGTACCATAGGGGTGACAAGTAGGGGTGAACCTAGAGTGTTGGTCAAGGGGATATGTGCAGTGGATGAAGATGTGAGAGGAGGACTTTGAGATGTGGATGGTGGACTAGGGGAATTAGGGGTAGACCGGAAAAGGACCTTGCATGAGGTAGAGATAAGGCTAGGATGATCTGAATCTGAGGTTAAATTAGCAGGCTGCTCCTGCTTTTGCTGCCTTCTAATGTTTCTTGGGATGGTATTTGGATTATCAACAATGATGGGTGGATTAGGGTCAGGATTTGCCCTAGTGTGCCGTGGATTTTTCTTAGGAGCCAGTTTCTAACTGTTTTTCAGGATTTTATAGGAAGTTTTTATATCTGCAAGGACTGGATGAAGATTTTGGAATGGCTATATATATTTCAAAACTAAGATGAAGATTCCCTAAAAAGCTCCTCCCTAAAGCTGTTAATGTGATACAGAAATAGATTAAAGGCCTCTTGACTGATTTCAGGCTTGATAGTAGCTATGGAAGATATATAGTAATTGAAAAATCTCAAGCACTCCCCAGTGGAGTCGCCAATTATGTTAACACCCAGGTTGTTCCCTATGACTCCCAAGGGAATACGGCCGGGGTAACCACTAACCAATCTTTGGATCACAGTTTCTAGCCAAACTGTAATCAGAGAGGGCTCTCTCTTTATGATTTGTCTCTGTTATGATGGTGTTTTAGGCTAGGTATTATGCTCAGGTTTTGGTTTATGTTTTGGTTGAAGGATTTCTTTCAGGGCTTAAGATGTAGTGTTTAGAGAGTAATATATCATTGGGCAATGGAGTCTGGAGTTGTGAAATGCTTTGAAATGCAGGATTGGTGGTGTTCAAACTGCAGGGCTGATTGTGTATTTCAGACAAACAAATTTAACTTGAATGGTGAGGCATGTCAGCCAACAAAAAGCAATTAAGAATTCTCTATTAAGCTGGTGATGTGAAAGTGAAACACGTTGCACAGGAGCAAACTTGAATTCCTGAGACAAAGGTCACTGTGAAAGATGTATTCTCAAAGTGCAGCAATTAAGAATTACACTTATCAAGATTACAGCTGAAGAAAACATTCATTAACAACACAGATTGAACTCAGGGTATTTCTTGAATAAATCCTGAAAGTTATTCTTTTTCATTGTTGCTAAATATTCAAAAATTAGAAACATATATGGATTTTAACAAATCAAAAATACATAACAGAGAGAGTTACAGAGACTTATTGTATTGTGTAATACACAGGAATCCAGCAGTTTTCAACAGACACCAGAACGCATTCAACACTTCAGAAACCCGAGAAATTCCATCACTTTCTTTATTAAACTTCTGAAAGGATTACAGCATAAGAACTTCTTCAGGAGAAATCAACAACAAACCTTGCAAACTCATGCGAAGGGGACTTTATAGGAATGCTTATACAAAATATCTCAGGCATTGAGTCATCTGAGAGAGAAATATCTTCATTACTTCGTACAGAAAGTAGAAAAGACGTTATTACAGCTTTGAATGCAGCATAACTGCTCTTTAAGTCTGTCAGAGGATATTTTGACCCTTGGAGGTCAGTGAGTCGGTTGAACCGCTTTGCTTTAATGCTGGAAAATGTGCCTTTAAGTTTGCTGCGCTGTATCTTCTCGGTTCTGCCAGCTGTGGTTTCCTACTTTTGCTTCGTTGGCCGAAATTTTTGCTGAGTTGGCTCGACTTTCATCTTTAATGCATGCTGATTTTGTTAAACTGTGCTTTGCATAACAATTCATATTTTCAAAAACAAAATTTGGTGAATGGCTCACTGTCTATAAAATTTTCTGTATTGCATCTGTCCACCAGTCTTGTGTAGGGAGTTGATGCCTGAGAATTGCATCCATAGTCTCCTCTGCCTCTGTATACTTGTAAAAATTGGGAGCCACCTCAAACAGGTGATTGATCTCATTCATTATAAAAAATAGACTTTCTACCTTGTTGTAGATAGTCTGTCTTGTGGCTGGCCCTGTTTCTTCTGAGCTGCTGGGCTTCGCATTGATTTCGCTTGTGGAAAATTCATTCACTCTTTTGGCATACTGCTCATGAATGAGCAGTCTCCCTGCGTTGTTCAGTAAGCTAGGAAGTCCTCTGTTTTGCAGCACCAGGAATTTATCCATAAACCTTTTTACCTCGGTCTGCATGTCCTGGGTTCTTCTCTCCAATGTCTGCACCAAATTTCTCAATCTGAGAACCCTTTTGATCAACTGAATGGTCTCAGTTCTATTGGCAATTCCCATGTTTGCCAGCTGAGTACTTGTTCTATTATTCAGCACATTGATCATCCTGGTGGCAACTTCAGGCATGTTGCCTAGAGCAGCCCTTGACTTGTGAATTTCAGCTTGTGCTTTTGGGATGAGCTCTAGTTGCTCATGGATTGTCTCTATATACTGCCATTGGTCAGTAATAGACTGGCCAATGTTGGCCCATAGCATTGCCTTAAGCCCAGCTATAACTTTATCTAATTTGAGCTCATTTTCTAGCTCTTTTATCCTGTCTTTGAGGGCTTTCACCTCCCTGCCCTTCTCTGCCACAGCTTGTTTGGATTTATCATATCTGTCATTCACCTTGGCCAATTTATCCCTGGTCTCATTCAGCTCTGCCATTTGAGCTTCCAGGGCTTGAATCTCATTTTTTAGCTTTTGCATGTCCAAGCTAGGGGCCTGCTCTGTTGGTGGAGGTGCTGAAGTAGATGGTGCAGCTTGATCAGTCTGTTGAGGGGGAGGAACAGTAGTTGGGGCAGCTTCATCAAGGTTTATGATTTGAGGAGGAGGCTGAGAGGTCTGCCCTTCTTCTCTCTGTTTCAGAGATGCTTGTAATGCTGCCTGTGCAGCCTCTGATTTTCCCAGTTGTTCTTGTGTTTGGATGAGCTGCTTGTAGAGAGATATGAGCAAATCTGTGGCATCTTTATCATGCCTTTGTTGGGCCACTTCATCTGTCTGAGGGTGAATTGTGGCTGGGAGCTTGATTTTTCTCCTTAGAGATGCCATATCTGCATCCCTCAGCTTCAATATCTCCTGTATGCCCTTGATATCTTTGGGATCATGCCCAATCTCTATGATGATATATTCTAGGGCCCTGATCATGTTGTCCTTTGCTTGAGAGGAGGCCCTCTCCAACTCAAGCTGAGAAGCTGTATTATTTAGGCTATTCTCTAGCCTGTAGTTGTCCAAGGTCTTGTCTGCCAATGAAGCATAGACCATCTCACCTGTTTGTTTGTGTAGTTCAATCTTATCCATTGGGTGGATGTCCTTGGCCATGATTTCAAGATTAGTCCTCAAGTAATCTGAAGAGGACTGTGGCTGCAGAGTGGTTGGCGTGAAATGGCTCATGATCATCTTGCCTTCACTTACATCAAAGGCAGACATTAGACGCTGCTGGTTGGAGGGAGCCATTTTCAATAAATGGTTGTACAGTTGTATCTTAATGGGGTCACTTCTCCTCTTTATATCTATGAACTGCTGCTTAATGCTCAGTTCACCCTCTCTCTGCTGGCCGGAGGAGCTGACTTCCCCTCCCATTGTTCTCTCTTGTTCCTGCTGGAAGGAACTTGCAGATGCCTCCATACTGGGCATGCCCATACCCAAAGATTGCCCTATAGGCATCTCTTCCTCAGAGAATGGATTTATTCTCTGTCTCTTCTCCCCATGGCTTGCTGATGTGGTCAAGGGAGTCTCTCTATCCCTTTTTCTGCTCACATCCTCCCTTTGTGGAGTTTGGAGGACTGAGGTTTCATTGGAAGCTTCTTGCCTAGGAGGCACTCTGCTTTGAGCCTGCTGGTCACTGAGATTTTGGGCTTCAACTGCCCCTTCTTGCTGTGTGGGCTGCTCCTTTTCCTGCTGCCCTTCTCTTTGCTGTGTACCCTGTTGCTGTTGTTGTTCTGCCTGCTGCTGTTGCTGTACCTCCTCCTGATGTGGCTATTCTGATTGCATTTCTTTCTCCTTTCCTTTGGCAGAGGCTTGCTCAGTAGCTCTGGCCACTTGCTGATTTGCTGTGGAGGAAGATGCAGCTGTTCCCCCTAGGATGTTTGGAAGAGTGAACACCTGTGCAGAAAGCTCCAAGTCAGCCATCTTTAGAAGATTTCTACGTGCTCTTTCATTCAACTGTTCTTGTGTAATAGATTCTTCTAGGGTTCCTCTCCTCCATTTAATTTGGTTTGCATGTTGTTCAATGTGAGCAATCTTGAGATGATCATAGCGAGATAGCTTATATTTAAGCCTCCTCAAAGAGATGAAGTTGTTGGGGTCATAAGGCTTCCAGAGAAAACTGGTCTTCAAACCAAGGTCTTGTAACATTCTATCTGCCTCTATCCAGCCTTCCTCCCTTATATTATAGACCAGGTGGCCAAGTTGGTTCCTGACTTTCAACTGTGCCTTTTTTCCCTTTCCTGAAAAGTGAAGCACATCAACATTGCCAAACTGCCTGAAGTATTCTAGGGCAAAGAGCCCCATGGGCACATATCTGGGCAGTCTGGATGGGGGTAACTCACAGCCATAAATTCTAATGATTGTGTGATGTTGGTAAAAATACCAATCCCCGATGCTGTATGCTTTTGACAAGTGAAGGAGTCTTTGCATCTCATCGGTCAATCTTGGAGGAGGTGAGCCCAGCAGCAGAGTCATGGCTGGATGAACGAAGAGATCTATGAACTCACAGTAGGTGTATGGAGAATAGAAACTGCAGTGGAAAGCAGAGGTCCAATACACTATTGATCTGAGGTTGCCCTGTGCATCCTCTCTTTTCATAGGAAAAGAGAACTTCTCATGTTGATAGTATAATATTAAGTGGTAAATGTAGGAGGTGTATTTGAACACCCTTTCCCTTGACAGGTTCATCAACTGCTCATGCATTTTCTCTGAAATGTAAGTGGCATAGTCATAGCAGACTCGATTTTTTCCAGGAGAGAACATGAGCATCAACAACAGCACAGTTTCATCTATATACTCAATTGAGTCATACCCCAGAATGGGACTGATCATATCTACAAGGTCCCTGCCCAATTGGTTGAGATAGACATGACTAATGGGAGGGTATATCACAGTATCAGAATTAACAAATAGCTGGTTGAGTTTGGTAATTTGGGCATCTGTCATTCTGGCTCCCTGCCTTATCAAATCAACCAGGGATAGAGGAACCAATTTCTTGTTTGTTTTGAATTGCAACATCTCTTTGATGGCCTCAGGGGTAATGTAGAACAGAACTGTGCCTAAAGGGTCAAGCACAGCCCTCTGGGTGGCATCATACTTATCAGCACATAAGTGAATCAGGTCAGGAAATTGATTCACCTAAGGGAGCTTGAAAATTGGGAGGAAGGAATCCCAAATGCCCAAGATGTCTGTTCCAGTCTCATGTTTTATTTTTAATTCATTTAACAGATGAATATGGAACTTGCTCTGGCTTAGCATTTCTTCTGAGATTTTATAATCTAAGTCTGCTAATGCCTGCCACTCTAATTGTTTGTGGGGAGCATTCAAAGGGGCAACATTAAGGGCTATGGGAGCCACTGGCGGGTCCATGAGATATTGTAGGATTTATGGATGGAGTTGCTATGCAGAGCAACCCAAAAAGTTTTCTTTGAGGAAGGGATGTGAATTGTATGGCACAGAGTGAGTGAGAGAGTTGCAGCAATTGAAATACTGCTTGAAGTGTAAATGAGACCAATGAGAGGTCTAAATCTGTCTTTTTCAGCAGGTGAATACAGTTTGAGTGAGTACTTTCACGTTTGCGTGAACAGAGTACCGTTTTCAGTGAAAATACGGGTAAACAAGGCTCGGCTATTGTTTTTCGAGCTCACAGTGGTAAATGGGGGCTAGGCACCAAAATTTCACCGGTGAATTTTGAGAGTTTTATGTCGCTTAAGCTCTTTCGATGGAATTCACAGGCAGAGTACGCACATGAAGGATTTTAATGGAGAATACCTGGTAAAGAGCGAGCAATGGTCACGGATGACTGTGGAAATGGCGCGCTGGACGTCTCCGAGTTGGTTTCAGCAAAGGTGCGCGGTTGGACGTGGAAATTGCATGCAGGAGCAACAGTCGTTTTTTGTAGAAAAGTGCAAAAAACGCGAAATTTTGGCTATAATATTGATTTTTGGAAATTTGGCGCGTTTTTATGATGACGTCAGCATGACGTCATAGGTGGGGTTAGGGCCGGATGACGTCAGCATGATGTCATCAGGTGACGTGTCGAGCTAGGATCGGTCCACAGGGATGATGCGGTGGCAGACACGTTGGCGCAATGGCGGACAAAGATGCTGACGCGACGGCAGGGTGGCAATGACGTGGGTTTGACGTTTGTCGGGCGGTTTGTCCAAAACCATACGCGGTTAGCAGTTTCATATCGCACCGCTATAGGTACGGAGGCGGAATGTGTCAGGCGTACCTCCGATGCATTGTGGGGGAGGCGCATGGCGGGCGCCTAACGTCACCTTCTGACAGATATCGGAAGGTATCTGTCGGACGTCGGGGGCCGTCCGATATAGATAAGGACCGTTGGATTTGGAGCGCTTGATCGGACGGCTATCAGGTTAATGAGATGATCGGCGGATATGACAAGGGGGTAGTATTATTTAATAATTATTTTCGGGATCAGCGCTAGGCGGAAGACATTAGGATAGGGTATTTCGAAATGTTTTTTCAATGTATTTCAGAAATGTACAACACGGGCGGAACCTTGGTTTAGGCGGCAAAAGGTGGGTTTTTGGGTTATTTCACCATTTCGAAAGGGTTTATGGGTAGGAGGGGGTTTTATAAGGTTTTTCAATGCACAATAATGCGGCCCCGATACTTAGGATAAGCGAATAAAGTGGGTGTTTGGGTTATTTTGCAAATGAAGCGGGTATAGGTAAAACAAGGTCATTTATGAGATTTTCTTAGGCAAATGAAGCTTTGTAGGGGCCAAATGAACTCAGAAGAGGGGAGGGGGTTAAATTTAGGTTCATCAAAGTGACCAGATGCCATTTTATCCCTGATAGAGAACTTATTGGCTATAATGCCAAGGGGAGGGATATTTATATCAAATTTGGGGTTTATACACCATGGTGTTAATACTAGTAGGGGAAAGGTAACATATGGGATTTACATAGTAGAGTTAGAGTTAGTATAGGGGAAAATGAGAATGAAGGGGAAAATCACTAAGTTTATTTGAAACTTACTTAGTTTAGGGAGTAGATCAAAATGAAAAGAATTTTACACAGGAAATGTGGCTTTTAAATGAACAAGAACCATCATAAAATCTTAGAAATTTCTCATCAATCTCCATGGATGAAGGGATGTTAGTAATAAGAGTGGAAGGGGAATTTGGGGAATTAGACACGCTCCTTTGCCTTGCTTTTCTTATTTAAACCAGCAAGATTCAATCTGGAATGAATACCACTTCTGCAACCCCATCTACTTACCCAGCTACTTTGCCTAGCATTTTTTATTTCTTCTTGGAGGGTGCGCTTGGACTTGCAGACCCTTACTTGCCTTTTCTTTTATTTGGCTTTTGCTTTTGTTTTTTCTATCTACTTCTACCCTTATTTCTTCCAAGGCCCTAGATTAAGTTGTTGGGAGCCTTTTTTCTCTACCTAAACTACTTGTCTTCCAAGATTAAACAGTTTGGACAGACTCCTTTCTCTATTCTACAACTGAAAATTTAAAACATGACATGATCCAGATTAGACTGTTGGACCATCCATCAAAATTTAAGTCCATACCAAGCTATAAGCACAGATTGGATTCTCTTGGAAATATGTGATCTTTGAATCATCAAAGCAGAGCATATTTGGACCTTTCATAGCCAATCATGAAATATGAAACCTATTGGTATAGGTAGCTAACACCACATTCATGCTTGGAATATGGCACGGGGGTGATTAGCTGAAGAGAGACTTGGCTCAACCAATCTATGGTCAGGTGGAACGTGGTAGTCCCATCACCAGTTGGTTCATTGCATTTATTAATGAAAAATTCATTCCCTTGATTTTCATGTGAAAATGCACTGATATATATATATGGATTTAGATGGCTGAAATGTTTATTGTATTTCTGTTCCTATTTTGTTGTTTATATGCACATTTACCTCGAAGGGTGCTACAAGTGGTATCAGAGCATGGTTCAAACACTTGGATTGGATGGGCTCTATCATAGGTAAAATGAAGAACAAAGGTTAATTTTTAAACCTTTTTATCATATCTGTTATAACTTTTCTTCTGTGGAATATTAGAAGTCAAAAATTTGTCCGTACTGAAGGTAAATCCCACTAATAATGTGGTAAAAATTTGAGATATTGGTTCACAATATTTTAGGAATTATGATATAAGGAAGATGACCTTCCTGAATGCACCTTTAAACAGGCTACGTTGGCATGTATGGAATAAATTTTCTTTTGTAGGTTTTCAGAAGCTGAAACATCATCCACATTTAGGGGAACTAACAATGATTATGTGGTAGAAATTTTAGATATTGGGTCGCAATATTTTAGGAGATATGAGTAGAGGGAGTTGAGTCTTCTAAATGATCCTAAAATTAGGTCTCAAACAGGTCATGCTGACATTTTTGTTATAAATTTTATTCTAGGCACTCTTAGGAGTTGAATTTTTTTCCACAATGAGAGGAAATCCCATTATATTGTGATAAAAGTTTAAGACATTTATTCACTATATTTTAGGAGATATGACTAGTGTAAATCTAGCTTTCTGGATACTCCTAGAATTGTGCACCAAATAGGATTGTGTTGGTATTTTGTTATAACTTTTCATCTATGAAATCCTAGAAGTTGAAACTTGAACCATAGTGAGGGAAAATACAACTGATCATATGGTTCAGTTTCCATAACTTGTATTACTACAATTTAGGATATATGCATTTAATCATTCGATATATTGGTTTGCATGCAAAGTGTTAGATGAAATGCTTAAATGGTTCAATGATTAATTGCATACAAATTGTTTGATAAAATGCACCAATGATTATTTTGTTTGTGGTTGGGGATAGTATTGTGGTATGATAATATGGATGTAGCTGATCTATGCCTATTTGCATGTAAATAATTTGAAGAGTTGCATGTAGGGAATTTGAAAGGTTGCATGCAAGGAAGTTGAAAGGTTGCATGTAAGGAAATGGAAAAGTGACATGTTTTTAGTTATTATGTTACAAGTGGAATAAGAGAAATTTTTTTGACTTAGTCTCATACAAATTTATGAGAAATAAAAATCAATTTATTTTCAAGTATGGTTAAATTTAATAGAGATTTGGAGATCCCATTTCCATAATTGGACATTGGAGATCAGACCATTATAGTAACTTCCTCCTTCTGCCTTACTGTGGACCATGGATAGTAAGGGGGTATGATTATAGGCTGTTAGTATTGGTGAATGCTGATTTCAAATTAATAGACACAATGTCTTTATTTTTATGTGATTGACTATGTATGGATTCTATGTCGCTTACATCTTGATTTCATGATACCTATGTACATCCTTGTATGTTAAGTTACATTTTTGAATATTTTGATTACATGTATTAGTCTTGTAGGTTGATTACAAGAATTGATCACTTATGTCCAACTACATGCATTTATGCATAGGTGTAGTTGATATGGCATTGTTTATGCATATTGTTGGTTGCATGTGGCAATGTGTACAATGGAGTAATGGTTGTTGTCATGCATGAGGTCATGGTTTGTGTAGTTTATATGGTCATGCATTGATGACTGGACTCTAGCTAGAATGATGTGTGTATGGTTTGGTACTCATTTGTTATATGTCTATATACAGTTGTTATGCATGTACGGTCTTGGTTATAGTATGCATGAATAGTAGGTCAAACATGCCTTGTTAAGTCATGGTATTCAAGTTAGGTCTTCATAGTGCTTTTGGATGTTATGATGCTAATGTGTTGGCTAAGATAGAGCAGGAAGTGAAGATCATCATAATGAGTTTGCAGCATTGGACTTTGGGGTAAGAGCAGATCGTCATACAGGTAGTGTATGTTTGGCATGCATGTATGTAAGTTAAGGATTATTATATGCATTAGGGTTATATACATTAGGTTTATAAACATGTATGTGATGTTATGGTTACATTCATGATAGATGTTAGATGATTAGTGTGGTTATATGCACATGTGTCAAATAGTCAAGAATGATAGTAACCTGTAGTTGTATGCATTGCTATTGTTGTTTTATATTAGATAACCTGATGATTATGCTATATGTTGCTGATGAGTATGTTATAGGTTAACTTGTTGACTATTATATGAAAGTTAGCTTGATGATTCGGTTTTATGTTGTTGATGAGCATGATATATAGCTTATTGTTGTTATATGCTATTAACTTGATGATTAGGGTTATTTCATTGAGATATTGATGTTATAATTTGGATTGGTCATATGAGTGATGGTTATGTTCATTGCCTTAAATATATTGATGATATATGTATTGTGTTAACCTGGTTTGACCTATGCATATGGTTATGGTTGTGATACTCACGTATGAGCTAACATACTTGTGAGATGGTGTCATACTATTCTAGATTGACTTTGCATATGTGTATGAGTTTACGATGTGAACATGTTAGTTAGTTACTATTATGGATATCATGATTTATGTTGACCTTTTGTAAAGTTATATCTCTCTAACTAGATTGATTATGTAGACAAGATAGCCTCCCCTGAGGTACACTAAGGTGTGAGTTTTCTTACATATCATACTTGGTGTTTCATAGTTGATTATCTCGTCTATTTGATGTTTGAGTGTTTGGTGCCTAGTTGATTTATTTAACATGGTATGTTTGCAAGTGGTTGAATGATTGATGAATTGATTAATATGAGTATGTGTTCAAATGATTTTGTTTTAAGATGATTGTTCTAACATGTATGTGTTGAGACAATTGATATGTACTTGAGTATAGTAGGTGATAGTTGTAGTATTATGACTAATGATTATGAGTTGACTATGGATTATGACATGATTGTTTGTAAATTTTGATTTCAGATTGATAAATATGATTGTATTGATATTTGGAACATGTGGTTGACATGTATGAGCATGATGCAGGGAGTTGCATGGCAAGACATGTTGCCATGAAATATTGAAGATGGATTAGATTGAGCTTTCCTTGGGTACCATGGGGATTGAGTCATGGTGTCAGTCTTGTGATTTTGGTCTTTTGAGCTTGATTTGCGGTTTTTTTTATGTCTGGTGTAAGGCCTTTCCACTTTGTTGTAGTGTCATATCATTATGGGCTTTCGTGGTCTTCTTCTTGGTTTTTTCCCGTCTTACCTTTTTTATGTTTTGAGTCTTGGGAATTGGTTGGGAAAGAGGAAAGTTGATGGAAATCGAGAGAGATTTGTGGTACCCAACCGATGATATAAGACCCAGATGAAGCTTTGTGCATGAGTAAGCACAACAGAAGGTAAGACTATGACAATCGGTTGGACTAGCTAGGTCCATTGTTGTAAATGTATGGTAGTAGTATAGTCATGAGAAGGTGACATGAAAAGGTAAAGTAAATGGATTTGAGGCGTCATATGCCTTGGCTATGTTGGGAACTATTGTTCTCAATGTTGCGCATGTGTTGCATAAATAAGGAAGTTCTCTTAACCTAGACCTTATGTTATCTAGTAATTATGTTATAATCATGATTTTGTTATGTTTATATACGTATACAGAATATATATGTATGTATGTCATTGTCTGACAGGATCATGATTGTTTTATGCTAACATTTATATATGCATGTATGTATCCATGTATCTATGTTACTATCTAACATGGTTGTCAGGGATCATTCTTGTGGAGGAATGATTGCTTATGCAAGAGAAAAACATGAAGAGGTTCCTGGTCTTACGAGGAATCAATTGGGAAGAATAGTCATGACAAATATATGAGGTCAGTATCATGTGGATATGATTTGATATTGTATACTTGTATTATGCCTATGTCTATGTTATAACAGGTAACGCTGAAGGATACATCAACAAAGTGAAAGTAGTGTGGTCTGCAGCATGCTAGGATAAGCATGGATGAGATACCGGAAGCAAGGTTTCTTGGTAAGAAAAATGTGGTTTTGGATGTGCAATACTATTGTTGTGCTTATGTTGTATATGTTGCACCTATGATGTGTGCACTTGTGGAATTGCGTATATATAGCATGTGTACTTGTTATTCATGCAATGTTATGTATAGGATGGTACAAATAGGGTTGTGTGAATATTTCATGGGGTGTTGCATGCATATTGTACTATCTTCATGATGTATATGCGACGTGTGTGCATATGGTGCTCTGTGCATGTTGGATATGCAGTGCTGTGTACGGATGATGTTATGTACATGTTGGATATGCAGTGCTATGTACACGTGGTGTTGCATGCATGTTGTACATATGGTGCTATGTACATATGGTGTTGCGTATATGATTGTAGAAGTGGTGTTGTGAGCATGTGGTTCTATGTACATGTTGTACATAAGGTGCTATGAGCATGTGGTGTTGTGTACATGTCATGCATGTGATACTATGTACATATGGTGTCTTGTACAAATCGTGTGTGTAGTACTATGTACATGTGGTATTGTGTACACGTTGTACAGTGGTGTAGTGTACATGTGGCGTTGTGTACACATTGTATAGGTGGCGTCGTGTACATGTGATATTGTGCACATGTTGTGAAGGTGGTGTAGTGTACAGACAATATTGTGTACATGTTGTACATATGGTACTGGTGTACATGTGGTATTGTGTGCATGTCATCTATGCTGTGTTATGGGAATTTGGTATTATGTATGTGCATCATGTAGTCATGGCATTGCATTGTGTGTATTCGTTGTGTTGTAATTTCTGTAGGTAGATGTATTGGGTGGTATTTCACATCGGGTGTAGATGGATGCATTGTGTTGTACATTGGTTGTAGGTGTATGCGTTGTACATCAGGTGTAGGTGCATGTATTACTTGGTGTTGTGTGTCAGGTGTGGTTGTATGTGTGTGATGCACACTATGCGTATGTGCACCTGGTAGAGGAGAAGGCACTGGGTGTTTGCTGGGTGTGGCAACCAATCCAGTCTCTATACAAAAGAACAAAGGTAGAACTAAGGATTGAGGAAAGGATAAGTATCATCATTTTATTTCAGTTTTATTATGCATGTGATTTATGACTATGGTATATGATGATTATATGGGATTTATGATTTTGGTTTATGATGGTTACATGTAATTTATGATCTATGATGGTTGTGTTTGAGCTAACTTGATGTGATATGTTTATATATGTTGATTAGCTCAAATATGTTACTTTGACTTGTTGTGACAGGAAGCAAACATGATTGCAAATGTACCTTATTGGTGAGCTACCAATGAGGTATGATGTGAATTTATTTCATTTTATTTTGAATCTAATGGAAGTTATGTTCTTGGTACAGGAAGCATGAACATGCCCAGTTGGGTGGTTGAAATCGATTGCAAGAATTAGTATCAGTAGCAAAAGAATTGAAACATGCAGTAGTATGGGAGGAGAGCCATTGTGGGATACTGGTACCCAATAGTGTCCATTGATTTCCATGAGCATGATATGACCGGTATGATGTGTTGAGGCAGGTATATGCCTTGGTTTTTGTATCCTCGGATGCAAGGAAGCCTTGCCAAGGGATGGACTGCCTGGGATGGGGGCACTAGCAGAACTTGGAAGGTGAGTGACTGCACGGAAGGGGTGACCAGATTCTCGAGGGACTGTGTAGTAGAGAAGGGAAGGTCACAGATGGATTTGTTTGGGTCATTAGCATTTCCAAATGGAATCAGATGCACATTGGGAGTGCACCTTGGAAAATGAGCTGGTAACTGTTCGCTGAGAGGAGAAGTGGCACGAGATTATAGCGCTAGACATTGGATGCAGATTTGAATTTGTAGTGGATTCTGGACTTCCTGGGATGGAGGTGGATCCTAGTATTATTTTGAGGGTGGAGGTGTGAGCCTCTAGATTCCATTGTTTTGGATTCATATTATTTTATTTTCTGGTTGAGAAAATGTGCATATGTGAATATGTTTATATGTGGTTATTGTAAACACCATAATGAGCTATGTTATAAATCTCCATTATGCAGTATGTTGTCATGTTGTCATGATGTTTTGATTTTGAGCAGATCTTTCATTGTAAATATTGTAATGAGCTGTGTTATAAAGCTCCATGGGTAGTATGTTTTGTTTTCAATGGTACTTTGGTTATAGGTGTCATTGAACACCGAGGACGATGTTCCCCCAAGGGGGAGGGTTTTGAAACAACCCTTGTGAAAATTCCGTGTAAAAGTATAGAAAATCCATAGATGATGGGAAATGAATTCCAAGCTAAATGGTGGGCAAGACATCCTAGGGGGTGTTCATTTGGTTATTTATGGCTAAGGAAAATGACAAAGGAAATGGCTAAGGCATTAAAGAGGTAAAGAGGTATTTTGGTACATTTGTTTATGAAAATAATGGAAATTAGGAGAAAAGGAAGGTAAAAGGTCACAGGTTGCATGTGAGGAGGAAAATGAAGGAAAATAATGGAAATTAGGAGAAAAAGGAGGTGAAAGGTCATAGGTTACATGTGGGGAGGAAAATGAAGGAAACTAATGGAAAATGAAGAAAATAGAGGCCTCGTTAATAAAAAGGTTTCTGAGGATCAGTGACCAAGACTTGGTCAGTTTAGCTTTGGAGCTCTCTCATTATTCTCTCTCTTTCATACTCTTGGTCACTTAGAGTTTTATTGGAGAACTTTGGCATTGGAGCAAGAAATGAAAAGAAGGAAAGAGGAAGAAAAGATCAAGTAGGGAAAGGCAGGATCAAGCAACTACAACAAGCTTCATTTCAGGTATCAACTTGCATGTGTATTTTCCTTGCTAGATTTGGCATGCATGGGTTTGCATGTGTTTTTTTTAGACCATGGAATAGGTTTTTCCAGGTGTGATAGTATTTTTAGCCTAGCCTTACCATTT
Organism: Pinus tabuliformis; assembly: GCA_031772625.1. Lineage (NCBI taxonomy): Eukaryota > Viridiplantae > Streptophyta > Pinopsida > Pinales > Pinaceae > Pinus > Pinus tabuliformis. The sequence continues at coordinate 1,729,756,607 of CM062818.1, read as the reverse complement.
CCTGATTGCTTTGATGAGATGGGTTCTCTCATGCATTTTGTGGGGGATGGCCGGATTGGATTCGAAGCTGAGTGGGGTGGATCTCTGAATTGACAAACACATGGTGGTAGTGGTCCCTGAACCAGACTGAGGATGCATGAAGCCACTAGCCTAGTGACCCTTGAACCAGATTGTGGGTTGCGATAAAGCCAGATTGTGTGCCTCAGTGGACCTAGGAATCCTTACCGGTGAATGGCGGGATATACGATAAAGCCAAGAGGTGGATTTTCTCTTTGTTGGGCCTAGTGATTCCAGGATGGAATGCACGATAAAGGCTAGAGTGTATGTCTTGGTTTATGGCCTAGTGATCCCTGTATCAGACTACAGATGCATGGTAAAGCTTGAGAGACTAAGATGCACTCAAATTCCTCACACTGTAGGTGGAGAACTCCAATGGCATCCACATTGATTGGTGTTTTTTGATGTGTTCTATGAGTCCCACATTCATTCTTGGAATATTGCACGAGGGTGATTGGATAAAGAGAGACTTGGCTTAGCTAATATATGGTCGGGTGGAATGTGGTAGTCCCATCACTAGTTGGTTCATTTCATTTATTAATGAAAAGTTCATTCCCTTGATTTTCATGTGAAAATGTACTGATATATATATGGATTTTGATGGCTGATATGTTTATTGTATTTGTGTTCCTATTATGTTGTTTATATGCACATTTACCTCGAAGGGTGTTACATCCAGTATGAGTTTAAATTGAGTTGGAAATTAGATCTCTCAGTTTACTGAGTTAAGCTCAATTAAATTAGTTCCAAACTATTTGAGGAACTAATATAGAGTTAACATTTAGTTGGTGCACTAGTGTATCCACAAGTGTCACTCTAGTTAACTGAAGATTCCCTCATCAGAAACTCTGTTATGAAACCATCTCACAAAAGATAGAAAAGATAGATCAACACCTTAGAATTCAGCCTCTTCGAGGGAGCAACCTCCTTTACATTACATGAATGAACAATTCTTGGATGTTTCAAATGACAAAACCTCCTTTCTATATATAGGAGTCTAAGGAGTCATAACATAACCAAGCCAACCTAACAATAATAATGTAAAGGCACAAAAATAACAATAGAGGGATTCTATGGAGCACAATAATAACAATATGGGGACAATAGGGGCACAACAATATTAATAAGGGATACAACTACAATAGTAATGGGGTAATCACTAGTATTATAGGGACCTAACATGCCTCTCTCCTTCAAAAAAAGTGTTGTCCTCAACGCTTGAGTAGTTATGGATTCTTCTGTATAAAATTCTCATCCTCCCATGTGGAATCTTCAGCGGATAAGTTCTTCCACTTGATGAGATACTCCAAAATTGATCGATTTCGTAGATGTCAAGTTCTTGTTTCTGTGACTGCTTCTGGTTCCAATATAATTTTTCCTTCCTTGTCAAGTTTTGGAAATATTGTTTGAATTGGGAGCTTGTCGCCTATCACCTTCTTTAAACATGAAACATGGAAAACTGGGTGCACTCGAGAAGCTGCAGGAAGCTCCAATTTGTATGCCATAGTACCAATCTTTTGCAACACCTTGTATGGACCATAATACTTTGGTGATAATTTATTATCCTTCTTAGCTTGCTTGAGGGACATTTGTTTATATGGTTGTATATGTAGGAATACCCAATCACCTACATCAAAACTTCTTTCGCTGTGATGTTGATCTGCCTGTTGTTTCATTCTATTATGCGCCAACACGAGGTTATCCTTTAAGAGTTGGAGGACTTGTTGTTGATGCTCGATGTGATGTTCAACTGCTTGAACCTTAGAATTTTCTCTTAAATATGATGTGATGGATGGTGGTTGATATCCATATAGTGCCATAAATGGGGTCATTTCTGTTTCTGTATGGAAGGAAGTGTTATACCACCATTCAGTGGGAGGCAACCATTTGACCCATTGTGTCTGTTTATCAGATACAAAGAAACGAAGATATCCTTCCAAACATTGTTTACTATCTCAGTTTTCCCATCAAATTGAGGATGATAAGATGAGTTATGAGCTAACTAAGTACCAAGACAAGAAAATAATTCTGTCCAAATATTTCCAGTGAAAATGGGATCTCTATCACTTACAATAATCTTTGGGTTTCCATGTAGCTTTTGAATTGTTTCCATAAATGTAGTAGAAACTGTACTAGCTTTAAATGGATGTGATAATGCACAAAAGTGTGCATACTTGGTAATTCTATCAACTACCACCATGATGACACTCTTCCCCTCAGTCTTGGGTAAAGTTGTGATAAAATCCATTGAAACCTCCCCCCAAAGTTGGCTTAGAATGGATAAAGGTTGTAATAGACCCGGTGTCTTAATTGTTTCAACTTTATTTTGTTGGCAAACCAAACATTCTGCCACAAAATTTTGAATATCTGATTTAAGGCCATCCCAAAAAAATTCCTTCTTAACCGTGTGGTAAGTTTTTAAAAATCCTGAGTGCCCTCCTAAGGGAAGTGTGCAATTCCATAAGAATCTTTTGTTTGAGTTAGAAATTCTTACAGAGGTATAGGCAATCTTTGTACGATAACGAATCATTTTTCCAGCTAAATGTATCATATGTACTGGAATCTTGTTGTAACTTTCGAATAAGTGCCCACACTTCTTCATCATTCTTCCATTCCTCCCTTGCTTCTTTTATCCAATCTGGTTGGATAATAGAAATGGTGCACAACAATGCTTCCATATCCTCATCCTTTCTTGAGAGTGCATTTGCCACCACATTTTGCTTCCCTTTTTTGTAGATGATTTCAAAGTCATAACCTAACATCTTTGTGACCCACTTTTGTTGCTCTTTAGAGGATAATTTTTTTTCTAAAAAGCATTTAAGGCTATCATGATCCGTTTTTACCTTGAAGTGTCTTCCCCTTAGGTAGGGTCGCCATTTCTTAAGTGCATGTAGTATTTCCAACATTTCCTTCTCATAAATAGCTTTGTGTAAAAGCTTTCCCTCGACTGGATGACTTTCAAAAGCAATGGGTCTTTCAACTTGCATTAAAATAAAAAAAATTCCATTTCCTGAAGCATCACATTCCACAATAAAGGTTTTTGTGAAGTCCAGTGTAGCTAAGACTGGTGCTTGGCACATTGCCTCTTTAAGATGTTCGAAGGTCTTTGTTGCTTCTGGAGTCCATGAAAATGCATCTTTTTTCAATAATGTTGTTAGAGGTGCTGCTATTCTCCCATAATTCTTAACAAACTTGCAATAATACCTTGTCAACCTGAGAAATCCTCGTAGATGATTTATGGATGTGGGGATTTTCCATTCCTTAATGGATTTAATTTTGCTAGGGTCTACCTTAACTCCTTCATGAGATACAATATGACCTAGATATTCCACCTCTTGTACTCCAAAGAAACATTTGGATCTTTTTGCATATAATTGTTTCTCCTTCAATAGTTGTAGCACCCTGTCAACATGTTCAACATGATCCTTCCAAGACTTGTTGTAGATTAGTATATCATCAAAAAATACTAACACAAATTTTCTAAGGAAGGGTTTGAAAATGGAATTCATCAAACCTTGAAATGTAGAAGGTGCATTGGTAAGGCCAAAAGGCATGACCAAAAATTCATAATGACCCTCATGAGTTCTAAATGCTATTTTTGGAATGTCTTCAGTCTTGATTCTAATTTGATGATATCCTGAACAAAGATCCAACTTGGTGAAGTAAATTTTCGATGCAATTCATCTAGTAATTCATCAATGACAGGAATGGGAAACTTATCTTTAATAGTGAGCTTGTTGAGCTCCCTATAATCGAGACACATGCGCCATGATCCATCCTTCTCTTGTACCAATACTACTAGAGCAGAGAAAGAACTTTGACTAGGTTGAATTATACCAGCCTCTAGCATTTCTGCAACCATACATTCAATTTCACTCTTTTGGGCATAGGGATATTTGTACGACCTGATGTTTGGAGGAACACTTCCTGGAATCAGATGAATAGCATGATCATGATCATGAATAGGTGGGAGACCTTTGGGAGTCTCAAATGCCTTAGAATGATTGTCCAGGACTTTTTTGAGATCTGGAGAAATAGATGATTTCAGTGTGGAAACATCTATCGAACATAATTGTGCAATTACACCTCTTTGTTCCTTTTTTAGAAGCTTTGTCATACTGTTAGAGCTGATTATCTTTCCCGGTTTCCCTACAATACCCCTTAATTCAACTTCCTTTCCTTCCGCAGAAAATTTCATGAGAAGTTCTTGAAAATTAAAAGCTATTGTACCCAAGGATTTTAGCCATTGGACTCCTAGTACAACATCAGCACCTCCCATTGGAATGGAAAGCATTGGGCTACTTAATACATATTCTCCCATGGATAGCTTGATATTATGGTACTTTCCAGAGCAATTTATCGTTCTTCCACTTGCAACCATTACTTGACACTCTGGTGTTGGATATAGGAAGCAATTCAATTCTTTTGCTATCTTACAATGAATAAAATTGTGGGTACTTCCCGAATCAATCAACACTATTACCTTTTTCTTATTGATATGTCCTTCTATCTTAATAGTTTGAGGAGTGGTAATTCCAGCTAATGCATTACAAGATATGGTTGGATTCATTACTTCTTTATCTAGGGTTTGTTCCTGGAGTATATCCTCTTCTTTTGACATTTCTTGTTCCTTTTCTTCCTCCTCTTCACAATCTATGTAGAATAATTTCTTCTCAGCACACTTATGACCTTTAGTGTATTTGTTATCACAACTGTAACAAAGCCCTTTTGCTCTTTTTTCTTCCAATTGTTGTGAGGTCAACCTTATAGGTTGTGGAAGGCTAGGGGAAAAAATGCTTCCATCTTTATAGTTGTGAGTGGTAGGCTTCTTGGTTGCCATAATTTTCCTTTCCATTTTTCTTGCTAACCTGAATGCCTTCTCCAATGAATCAGGTTCCCAAAGGCGAATCTCATGTTGGATATTATCCTTTAAAGTCCCTATGAACAAATCAATCCTATGTTCTTCTGGAATATCTTTTACCCTTATGTTCAATTTTTGAAAGTCCTCAATGTGATCCATCATTGAACCCTTTTGTTTGAGGCTTATCAGTTGGCTAAAAAAACTGTTGCATTTTGTATCCTCATAATGTGTTGTCAATTCTTCCATAAAAATTGCCCAAGTGACAATTTGTTTATGAGAGAAAAGCCATTGATACTGTTATCACAAAATCACACACTGAAGGCTGCCTATCAGTAAGATAATGTGTAACTATTTCAAACCTAGCTTTGGACTAAGGCTTAGCGTCCTTAGTCTGAGAGGGCTCTCTCACAGATTATGAATGTTGATCACTAACAAGGAAAGATGGCTAACTCTTTAACAAACACATGAAAATAAGCTGGCTGGACAAATATCAGATTTATTCCCATTGGGCTTATGGAGTCTCACACATCTCAGCAAACCAAAATACTATTTTTCATGGAAGTCAGGGCTCTTTACATCTATGCTCAAACATAACTAACATAAAACACAGTCTGCTATAACATACAGGAAGTCAGAGCATATGGGCATGAGTTCTGAGTGATTATGAAATAACAAAACTGTAAAAGAACACTAAAATAACAAGCCACCATACATTTGAACAATGAGATCTATTGAGAATCCTGAGGCAAAAACAACAGTCATTTGTATTCCTGAAACATGCTTTACATAAACCAAAATAGACTTGTTCTCTATCAAAGTATCCAACCCCTATTACATCCAAGTTTGATCCATATATAGGAATACACTATTAACCACCTAGAGCGAGCTCGAAGGCTGCTATTAACTACTCCTATCTGCTGTTTAACTATTTCATTAATTACAAAAGTGCTGAACTGTAATTACAAAAAATCCTAATTAATTCAAAACCCAAAATCTGTCCTCCTCGTAGCATGATGCTTTTCTGAGTCTTGACACATGTCCTCTATCTGCTTTGGTTGAAGTATCTTGGAGGAGAATACACTGAACGAGCTGGCTTTGGATTCTTGTTGCGCAGATGGCTCATTAATTAACCAAAAGATGTGCTCTGTTTTCACGGTCCCTGTCTCCCAACATTCTTCATTTCTTAAAGAACATGTCCCCTGCTCTCTAATTCTTCATAAAAAACACATTTCACCATACTTTCCAATGAGCTGGAAGCTTTGTGAGCTGAACAAGTGTACAAACAAAAATCTCCGAAAACTTTAACAGAAACCCTAACAATTCGGTCATAAAGTGCCTTTGACGAGACTTGAGCTAGAAACAAAATATTTCACCTTCCGGGGATACAGAGAGCCCAAGAAGGAGAAACTAACAGACAACGTCGATTGGCTTTAAAGCCACAGATTGATAGAAACAGAGGCAAGCGATGCCGAGCCAGAGAGCAAACGGAGACAGAGAGTCAGTGAGGAGAGTCTGTGTACTCAAAAATACTTGGGGGATCCAAGTAAAGCCTTGTTGTTTGTATCTATGTGTGAGACTCAAATTGAGCTCACTTTTGTAAAACTATGTTTTGGAAGACATAATAGAGAGGTCACCACTGAACGCTGGACCAGGAGATGTAGCCCAGGAGTGTTGGGTGAACTCCTTATTAAGCTTGTTGTTTTTATGTGTGTTTGTCTATTATGTTCTTTAACTGCTTCATTGTCTATGTATTTCGCAATCTTATTGATCCATTGCACAAAGTAACATAGGCATATCCATGAACATGAGTCAGTAATACCCTAATAATTGTCTAAGAACTTATCATCAGATCAGGTGGTATCAGAGCTTTAGGTTTGCTAAGGTTAGACAAGCTTGTGTTGGATTGCTGAATGCGAACTAGGTCAAAGCTCAAACTAGGAGAAGGAGAACTTGTTGAGACTAATCCAGAAATTGGAAGAGTCTATCATAGGAGGAGGATGGCAGAACAAACCTCATCAGAATTAGACTCTCAGTTCATTGACAGTCTCATGACCATGAGAGCCAGGGTGGAAGATATGTATAGATAATTTAAGAAGGGCCAAAGTGAAAGCACTTCAACACCTCAAACAGAAAAAGGAGCAGAGGAACCTCTTCTAGATGGCCATCCAGAAGGCAAAGGGAAAGAAGAGAGGCCCTCTCCACAATCTACTCCATCATCACCATCCTCATCATCTTCTTCACGTAAAGCTAGCCCTGAAAAGAAAAAGAAGAAAACTGATGTGAAATTTGATTTACCAATTTATGATGGGGAATTAAATGCAGAAAAGCTAGATAACTAGATTAGATAGATTGATGTATATTGTAGGGTGCAAAACATCAATTCAAAAAGGAGAAAGATTCAGCTGGCTAGCCTTTGTGTTAGAGGAACTGCCCTAGTGTGGTGGGAAGGCAAGACACAAGCTGATTTGAAGAAGCATGGTAAAATTCTTTCTACCTGGAATGGATTTGTTTCCACCATTAAAAAACAATTCTATCCACTAGCTTATATGTAGCAAGCAATGATGAGTTGGCAAACTCTTTTCCAATTAAAGGGACGAAGTGTACAAAGCTATACCCAGGAATTTAGAAAAATAGCTTTAATTCTAGGCATTTCTCTAGACTCACCTGAAACTTTGTTGAAGTATATAGGTGGTCTACACAGCTATTTGAGGCACACCATTCTCATGTTTAACCCCACTAGCATAGATGAGGTATCTGTTCAGGCTACACATCTAAAGGCTATAGGCAAGAATGTGAACTTAGAGATTGGGGGATCATCAAAACCCACTGCAAGTAAGAACAAGGAAAAGGAGAAGCAAAAATGGAAGGATAGGAAGACAAACACTGTACAGAAAGACAAACCTTTATGCACTCACTGCAAGAAGGATGGGCATGATGATGAACATTGCTGGTCTTTACACCCAGAGCTGAAACCCAAGAAGTTCGGTGGTAAGAAAAAGAAGACTGCCGCTTCTATTCAGAAAGATTTGGGGTCAGACTTAGGTGATGAAACAACAGTCATAACCACAATATAAAAGGTAAAATTTTTGAAGCATCTACTAGTAATTCTGCACAATCTATTGATAATGAAGACAATGAGAGGAAAAGACATGAGACTTTTCATATTAGATTTATTTCCAAGCATCAAAAGATTGATACTTTATTTGATAGTGGTTCACAAGTAAACTTGATTTCTGAAACAATTGTAAAGAAGTTGGGATAACTAACAACACCTCACAAGAAGCCATATCCATTAGGTTGGGTATGTGATAAAGAAAATCTACAAGTGACTAGACAATGTAAACTTAGGTATGCTATTGGGTCAACTTTTGTAGATGAGGTTGAGTTAGACATAGTTCCCTTGGATGTTAGAGAAAGATTATATATGACAGAGAAATGCAAGACATATAATATGTGGAAAAAACAATAGACACATAAAACCAGAGAGACACAGATATACGTGGTTCACCCAGTTTGGGATACGTCCACTCCAAATAGCCAGTCCTTCCTTTCTATTATCCAGCAAAATGAAGAGACACCACCTATAGTAGATCCGTCGTAATATCCTCTGTTTTCTCTCATAGTCTCACCTCTCTGTTTCTCGCTCAGAGAATACACATCTATTACACAGCCTCAATAAAATACCCTCATACAAAGAGAGGGGTTGCCTTCTAGGGAAAAAAACCATAAACTAAACATAATTTCTACCATCAGATCATCCGCCTAATGAACGGCCTAGATTGATTAGAAATTACTATACTTTTACAAGGCAATTTTACATATGTTTTTAGCTTGGGGGCGCTGCCCCCAAAACCCCTGTCGAGGGACCGCTGGCCCCCGGACCCCCCAACTAGGGGGGATCAGCCCCCCTGAACCCCTGCAGGGGAGATAAGTCCCCCCCACACCCCCATGCGTGGAGGGGTGTACAAACTTCCTGGGGTATACATCCAGCTGAAACAAAGACCTCTAAATAATCATGCTCCACACCCAACAATCTCCCACTTGGAGAATGATTGTAGCAACTCCACCGTTGCTTCATTTGCTGGACAATGACTCCTCTTGGACCTCGTTGTTTCTCATCTTCATCGTCATCCTTGAAGATCAATTGAAACTAAGCATATTCTCAGTTTCTCCCTGGTTACAACTTTCGTTAGCATATCTGCAGGATTATGGCTAGTGTGTATATTTTCCAGCTTCAACTCTCCATCTTCCAACACTGATCATAATCAATGGTACTTGAGTTGTATGTGTTTAGTCTTTGAATGAAATGATGAGTTCTTTGCAAGATGAATGGCACTTTGGCTATCACTTTGTAACGTGCCCATATCATGCTTCTTACCCAATTCAACCATAAACCTTTGTAACCAAATCATTTATTTACTAGCCTCTATAGCAGCAACATACTCTGCTTCTGTTGTTGAAAGTGCAACAACACTTTGGATTTTTGAAAACCAACTGACAGCTATTCCACCTACAGTAAATACATATCCTGTAGTGCTCCTCCTATTATCTCTATCACCTACCATATCTGCATCAACATATCCTTGTAGATAAATGTTTGAACCACCAAAGCATAATGCTTTATTTGTGGTACCTTTCAAATATCTGAGAATCCAATCCACTGCCATCCAATGTTCCTTTCCTGGATTGTTCATGTACCTGCTTACAACTCCCATTGCATGTGCAATATTAGGCCTTGTGCAGACCATTGCATACATTAAGCTTCCAACTACTGATGCATATGGAACTTTAGACATATAATCCATGTCTTCTTGGGTCTTTGGGCACATTTCCTTACTAAGTTTGAAATGGATAGCAAAAGGTACTAACTGGTTTTGCATTGTGCATATTAAATCTCTTCAACACCTTTTGTATGTACTCATTCTGAGACAATGTTAATTTGTGATTTTTCCTGTCTCTAGTTATTCTCATACCAAGGATTTGTTTTGCAGCTCCCAAATCCTTCACTGCAAATGAATTTACCAATTTTCTTTTGAGCACATTTATTTCCTGCATGTTAAACCCTGCAATCATGTCATCCACATACAATAACAATATAATATAGTTGCCATCATTTTTCTTTTTTAGATAAACACAATGATCAGAGTGACATCTAGTATAACCTTGTTTAGACATAAACCTGTCAAATTTTAGATACCACTGCCTTAGAGCCTGTTTTAAGCCATACAAGCTCTTCTTCAACCTGCACACTAGTTTCTCCTTCCCTTTCACCTCATATCCTTGTGGCTGCTGCATATATATCTCTTCTTTCGAATCCCCATGGAGAAAGACTGTCTTTACATCTAACTGCTCAAGATGCAAACCTTCAACTACTACTAGACTTAAAATAGTTTTGATTGAAGTCATTTTAACAACAGGAGAAAATATTTCATCAAAATCAATACCTTTCTTCTGTGCAAACCCCTTCACTACAAGTCGAGCTTTGTACCTTTGTTTTCCTCCATCTTCTTCCTTCAGCATGTAAACCCATTTATTCTTCAAAGTAGTTTTTCCTGCAGGCAACCTGTCTAAATCCCAAGTCTGGTTATGCATTAAGGAGTCCATCTCTTCTTCCATGGCTAGCTCCCACTTCTTCCCTCTTTCAACCTGCATTGCTTCTTCATAACATTTGGGTTCACCAAAACCAGTCAACAATAAATAATATAATGAAGGAGAGTATTGTTTAGGGGGTATACTTGTCCTGGTAGATCTTCTAACACCACTTTCAGGTGTTTGGGGTGCCTGTTGCTGTTGTGGTGGTTGTTGTTGTTGTGATTGTTGATTATTATTATTTCCAGGGACCTTTACCTTTTTAGTGATCTCATCAAGAGCTGTGTATTCCTTGTTTTATTTTTCTTATTTCTTTTCCTGCAACTGATTCTTATACAAGACCTTTTCATTGAATATTACATCTCTGCTCCTAATGATTTTGTGATTTTGATAATCATATAAGTGATAACCAAAATAATTAACACCATATCCAATAAAGGTACATTTCTTTGATTTTGCCTCAAGCTTTGTTCTATTTTCTTTATTAATATGGACAAAGGCCTCACAACCAAAAGGCTTTAAAAAGGAGTAGTTTAATTTTTTACCTGTCCATGCTTCCTCTAGAACACCACCATCAAAGGAACTTGAAGGCCATCTGTTTATTAGATAAATAGCAGTATCTACAGCATCTGCCCAAAATTGTAAAGACAATCCTGCATGCAATCTCATGCACCTTGCACACTCCATGATTGTTCTGTTCATCCTTTCTGACACACCATTTTCTTGTGGTGTTCTTGGAACTGTCATCTCTCTACGAATTCCATGCTCTGAATAGTACCTATCAAACTATTTGCTGCAATATTCACCTCCATTGTCTGATCTGAGACACTTCAATTTATTTCCTGTCTCAATCTCAACCAAAGCTTTCCATTTCTTGAAGGTATCAAATACATCAAATTTATTCTTAATACAATAAGTCCATGTTTTTCTAGTCGCATCATCAATAAAAGTAACATAATAACAAGAACCATCGAGAGATGATACTTGAGCAGGTCCCCATACATCTGTATGCACAAGCTCTAATTTTTCGCTCTTCTTTTCTTTCCCAACTCTAAGAAATCTGACTCTCTTCTATTTTCCATAAATGCAATTCTCATAGAAGTCCAAATCAACATTCTTCAAACCCATCAAAAAATTCCTTGAGTGAAGATTCTTCATCCCCTTGTCACTCATGTGTCTGAGCCTATGATGCCATAATGTTCATCTTCTCCTTTGGAAGTTAAAGAATTAACAGAGTTAGAAATACCACGGCATAAATACAATGTACCAACCTTTTCACCTTTTGCTATTACTAGGGATCCTTTGGTGACCTTCCAAGCTTTATCTATGAAAGTTGTCACACAACCTTCACCGCCTAACTGCCCTGTTGAAATCAGATTTTTCTTTAGATCTCGAACATGCCTTACCTCCTTTAGTAGCCATTTGTTTCCATTCTGCTGTTTTACAAGAACCTTACCCATTCCAACAATTTTACAGGGTTTATCATCACCCAAACGGACTTGCACAAAATCTCCTTGAACATAGTCATGAAAATATTTCTTATCAGGTGTGTCATGGAATGAGGCCCATGAATCTACCACCCAGGAATTAGTAATATTTTCGAAAGAAAGAATCAAAGCATCTTGTAACACCTCACCTATCACATTTGCTTCATGATTGTTTTCTTGTTGTGCATCTCCTTCTTTTACCTTTCGAGATCTACAGTCTTTCTTTAGGTGTCCTTTCTTTCTGCATTTCCAACACACTATCCCCGATCTGGACTTGGATCTGCCTTTCCTTGATTTACTGTGATATCCTGAGCTCTTTCCTCTTTCCATTTTTCTGCCCCTAGACTCTGCACTTAAAGCATTACCCGATGTCTCACTGGAGCTTTTCTGTTGCATTTCTTTGCTAATGATAACACCGACAACATTATCAAACTTTAAAGTACTAGATCCAGAAACAGAGTTACTAATGGCCATTACTAAACCATTCCAACTTTCTGGAAATGAGCACAACAATAACAAAGCTCTAACATCATCATCAAAGTTTACCCCTACAGAACTTAACTGACTTGTAACAGTATTAAAATCATTTAAATGGTCTGCAACAGATCCACCTTCTGACATCTTCATATTAAATAACTGTTTCATAAGAAATACCTTGTTTGAGGCCGAGGTTTTTTCATATAGTTTCGCCAATGCCTTAATCAAACGATCTGTTGTTGTTTCCTTCGAAATTTTGAAGGCGACTGATGCTGTAAGGTACAACTATATTGTTCTGATTGCCTTTCTATCGAGAAGGTTCCATTCTTCATCTGTCATACTCGTCGACATCTTTGTTTTTCCGCCCAATGGTAGGTATAGATCTTTCTGATACAGATAATCTTCCATCTGCATCTTCCATAGTGAGAATTTTTGGCCATTAAATTTCGCGACCCTAAACTTACCATCTTCCACAATTTCTCCTACTCAAATGAGGAACCCTTCTTTCCTACAAGTTTATCAGCAAAATAGACCTTCGGCTCTGATACCAGTTGTTAGGGAAAGATTATATATGACAGAGAAATGCAAGACATATAATATGCGGAAAAAACAAAAAACACATAGAACCAGAGAGACACAAATATGCGTGGTTCACCCAGTTTGGGGTACATCCAACCCGAACAGCCAGTCCTTCCTTTCTATTATCTAGCAAAATGAAGAGACACAATCTACAGTAGATCCGCTATAATATCCTCTGTTTCTCGCCCGGAGAATACACATCTATTACAAAGTCTCAATAAAATTCCCTCAGGGGTTGCCTTCTAGGGAAAAAACCCCTAAACTAAACATAAGTTCTACTGTCAGATAATCTACCTAATGAACGACCTAGATTGACTAGAAATTACTATACTTTTACAAGGCAATTTTACATCTGTTTTTAGCTTCGGGGGCACTACCCCTGAAACCCCCGCCGGGGGACCGCTGGCCCCCGAACCCCCTAGCCGGGGGGGATCGGCCCCCCCGAACCCTCGAGGGGGGCACAAGTCCTCCCCACACCCCACACGTGGAGGGGTGTACAAACTTCCTGGGGTATACATCCGGCTGAAACAAAGACCTCTAAATAATCATGCTCCACACCCAACATTGGATATATGTGGTATTGTTTTAGGAAGTCCTTACTTGTATGATAGAAAGGCCATTTTCTATAGAACTGAAAATAAGTATCAACTCACAAAAGATGGAATAGAATATATTGTAAGAGCTCATCAGCTCAGAAATAACTACACTCTCATAAACTCATGGCAGATGAAAACAATTATAAATTCATGCAAGCAATTTTTACTTATGTTTGTAAAGGAAAGGACCCCTGATGAAACAAATGCATTTGAAGGTTGTGATGCTAAACAGAAAGCTGATTTAGAAAAATTTGTTTCAGAATATGATATCCTATTTCAAGAATCTAAAGGTCTACCACCCAAAATGGAAATAGTACATGATATTCATTTGTAGCAAGATGCTCCATTTCATAACATTAGAATGTACAGGTTATCCGCTTTAGAGAATGCAGAGATCAAGAAGCAGGTACAAGAGCTGCTCGATAAATGGTTCATAAGGCCAAGCACATCACCATGTGGATCTCCAATTTTGTTGGTGAGAAAGAAAGATGGTTCGTGGAGGATGTGCATTGATTACAGAGCACTGAATAAAATAACGATCAAGAATCATTATCCTCTTCCTCGCATAGATGATCTATTAGATCAGTTGAAAGAAGTTGTTTACTTTTCCAAGTTGGACTTCGTAGTGGCTATCATTGGGTCAGAGTAGTAGAACAAGATGCATGGAAGACTACTTTCAAAACAAAGCAAGGGTTGTATGAATGACTAGTTATGCCTTTTGGCCTAACTAATATTCCCGCCACTTTCATGAGAGTTATGAATGATGTGCTCAGGCCTTTTATTGATGATTTTGTAATTGTATATTTAGATGACATTCTTGTTTTTAGTAAAACATGGGAAGAACATTTAAAGCATGTAAAGCAGACTCTAGATGTTTTGAAAAGAGAAAATCTCTATGTTAAGTTATCAAAATGTGAATTTGGCAAAATATATTTGAATTATTTGTGTCATACTGTAGGGGGTGGTGAATTGAAGATAGATCCCTCTATGGTTGAAGCCATTGTGAACTGGCCTAAACGCAAATCTGCTACAGAAGTTAGGAGCTTCCTAGGAGCAGCACACTATTGGAGAAAGTTTATTGCTAACTTTTACTTGATTGCAGCTGCCTTACATTCTTTAACAGGATTTAACAAGGTGTTTCAGTGGGGAGGCAAATAGCAGAAAGCCTTCGACACCTTGAAAGAAAAGATTAGTATAGCACCAGTACTAGCATTGCCAGATCTTCAAAGATCATTTGAGATTGAAATAGATGCCAGTGACTATGCCATGGGAGCAATGTTGATGCAACATGGTGAACCCATATGTTATCATTCTGAGACATTTAATTCTGTAGTAGTTAATTATCCCACATATGATAAAGAATTGTATGCATTAGTATAGAGTGTCAAAAAGTGAAAACATTACCTAATGGGCAAAGAAATAGTTATACATACTGATCATCAACCACTTCAATATTTGCACTCACAAACTAAATTGCAGTAATCAAGACACTATAGGTGGATGGGTTTTCTACAACAGCTTCATCTTGTCATCAGATATAAGAAAGGCATACACAATAAGGTTGCAGATATGTTATCTAGACCAATCATAAATGCATCTACTATACTTAAGCATAACTCAGTATTGCATGAAAACTACATTGAACAATATGCTCAAGATGTAGATTTTAAAGATGTATATGCAACTTTAAGTCATGGAAAACAAGTAGAAGAATTGGATTATCATGTTAAGGACCAACTCTTATATCATTTGGGAAAGTTATGCATTCCTCAAATTGAAAGAGTTAACATAATCCAAGAAGCACATACTTCTCTAATATCAAGTCATTTTGGTGTAAGTAAAATAGTTGCACAGCTGCAAAGGTTCTGTTATTGGCCAAGAATGCATGAAATAGTTTCTAGATATATTAAAGGGTGTAGCATTTGTGTTAAAAGCAAGCCCAGCAATAGAAAACTAGGCTTGTACACTCCACTTCCAGTTCCTTCTCATCCTTGGGAAAGTGTTTCCATGGACTTTGTTGGGGGATTGCCAAAGTCTAGAAAAGGTCATGATTATTTATATGTTATTGTGGACAGGTTCAGCAAAATGTGTATTTTAATACCTTGTAACAAGCAAATTACGGCTGAACAAACAACAAAGTTGTTCTTTCAGCATGTATGGGTTCATTTTGGGTTACCCACTTCCATTTTATCTGATTGAGATTCTTGATATGTTGGGAAGTTTTGTTCTAGCCTATGGGAGTTTATGGACACCAGATTAAAAAAGAGCATAACATTTCATCCACAAACAAATGGCAAAATAGATATGGTCAACAGGAGAGTGATCTAGTTGCTCAGAGGCTATTGCAGCAAGCATCCCAAACTTTGGGATGAACATTTGTGTTATGTGCAATATGCTTACAACCGAGTTAAGCACTCTTCTACACAAAGATCTCCTTTTGAGACTTGTTTTAGATTTTAAACCAAGGTATCCCTTGGATTTTGTCTTTAGTAAGGACACAACAGTTGATGGACACAGTGATGTGGACAAAGAAACCAAGTTCATTGAACAGATCCAAGAAATTCACCAGACAGTGCATTAACAACTAGAAAAGAGCCAAGCCAAGTACAAGGCAAGGCATGATAAGCATCTACTTAAGCATAGCTTCCAATTTGGTGATCAAGTATGGTTGTACATCAGCAAAGACAGAATGCAAGGTGAAGGTAAGAAGCTGAAGCCAATAAGGTATGGGCCTTTCAAGATACTTGAGAAAATTGGTGAGAACGCTTTTCGCCTTGATTTGGCAACTTACATGCACATCTATTCAGTAGTTAATGCAGAGAACTTGAGACTATTTGAACCTTCATTGATTGAAGATCCCGAAGAGCAGAGTCAGTTGCTTTCTATTTGATCTATTACCTGATTATTTCAATGAGTTGCAGGAAGATACAGTTCTGGACAGGAAGGTGAGAACTACACGCAGAGGGGATGTTGATTACCTCAGAATCGGACTCAAAGGTTCAAAACCAAGCAGTGTGAGATGGATAGAGATTGGACAAGTGAGGACGCTGTATCCTCACTTGATTGATGCTTAAAAACTAACTTTTGGTGGTCGAAAAGCCTTTCCAGTGGGAAGGCATGATCCAAATGGATCCTAGAAAACCCTCTAAGTCTTGAAACATTCAGAACTATCGCAAAAGAAGGACCTGTTAAAAAGTTGGATTACACTATCGGGAGGCAAAAACATAGAGAAAACATTGAAAAATAGGCTTATTGGTGATCAAAGGAACAATGTATAGGAGCCGTCGGATTTGGGCGATCAACGGTCCAGATCCGATTGGCATATCATAATTAGCGATGGCAAGTGGAGGCAATTAGGGGCTATCACATGACAGTTGCGATCGCGATCAGTGCGAGTCAACGAGGACCATCGATCAAGCACACAGATCAACGGCCCAGGTTAACGCACGATATCATAATCGACAAATATGTAGGAGCGCTTACCAAATGGCCCAGGGGTCTATACGATATGCGATTATCGACAAGTCATAATCGCAGTATCGCGTCGAAGCATTACAAGGAGCGAGGCCATACATATATGTGCGATGCGATGGTTGGACCCGACAGGATTATAGACCAAGTTTAAAATATTTTTAGTTCCATAAAAAGGTGTTTTGCTATGTATTTCGCGTATTTCATTTAATAAACAAAATACGAAGGGAAGCGTCGATGCGATGAAATTGGACCTGAAAGGGTTTGTAAATTCCACTTCATAAATATTTCAAGTCCGCTATAAATCCATTTTGTGATATTTCAATGTTTTAATGTATTTTTAAATACAAAGGGAAATCACGATACAAGCGGGATTTCAGGCGGGCCAAAGGCAGTAAGAGGCTTTGGCTGGGCTCCGCCTGAGTCCATACACTGGCTGCCACGTGTCCAAGCCCTGGAGAGAGAAAAACACCCTTTTCGGGTGGTTAACCCCCATACGAATGATCCACCCGAAATGAATCATAGCCGTTGGATCTAGATCTCCCAAATCAATGGTGGAGATGCGATGTTGATATACAGGTGGACTCGATAGGAGTTATAAGGCGGAATCTATAGTATTCCAAATCCGATAAACGGTAGTTTGGTGAATTTCCTATGTTTTTAGTGTATTTCTCTGTGAACACAAAGAACGCTGTTTCTGGAGATTTCAAAGGCCCGATGACCCATTCTGTTATAGAACAAGTGGCCACCATCCCTGAAATCATTTAGCAATGATTGCTAATGCTCAGAGGGGGATCTGAGTGGACAGAGGTCGGGGAGCCAAAGAGCTCGAGAAGGAGAAATGAACAGAGAGCACCAATTGGCTTTAAAGCCACAGACTAACAGAAACAGAGGCAAGCGGTGCCGAGACCGAGAGAAAACATAGATAGAGAGTCAGTGAGGAGAGTCTGTGTACTCAGAAAGACTTGGGAGATCCAAGTAAAGCCTTGTTGTTTGTATCTGTGTGTGAGACTCAAATTGAGCTCACTTTTGTAAAACTTTGTTTTTGAAGACATAATAGAGAGGTCACCACTAAAGGCTGGACCAGGAGATGTAGCCCAGGAGTGTTGGGTGAACTCCTTATTAAACTTGTTGTGTTTATGTGTGTTTGTCTATTATGTTCTTTAACTGCTTCATTGTCTATGTATTTCGCAATCTTATTGATCCATTGCACAAAGTAACATAGGCATATCCATGCACATGAGTCTGTAATACCCTAATAATTGTCTAATAACTTATCATCAGATCAACCAGGTGTCATAATGGACATTGAAGGAGTTCGTACCACAACTGACATTGAGGTAATAGAAATTATGGATGATAGTAACCCCTATCCTGCATTACTTGGAATTGATTGGGCATTTGATGACATGGCTATAATTAATCTGAAAAGAGACAGCTGATATTTGAAGGGAATAATATGAGAGTAATTGTTCCCTTGGATCCATCAAAAGGAGCAAGGTATACATAGCCAGTCAGAGAAGAGTATTGTACAGTTGATATAGATAATATCTATCAATTGACATCAAAGGAATAGGATTGGGTTAGCCTTATTGCAGAAGGAAATATGAGTTGGGAACATGATAGCTCTTGTGCCTTAGACTCAGAAGAAGAATTGGAGAATTGACAAAATAGACTACATGAAGTATCTACAAGGCGTTGTGCAAGAATTACTAAATCAATTCATTGCATGACATATGAGGTATCTAACCCGCCTTCTTATGATGGCTTAGGTGTTGTAAATTTTTTTCTTGATGATTATGAGGAAAAGGTTCTAGAAATTCAGAGTTTTTTAGCTTTAGAGATAGCCATGAAAGCTACGCCTGCTAGATGGTGGGGTACACATAAGAAGAATATAGGAGGTTGGCAGGAATGTCGAATATTGATGTGGATAAGGTTTGGTCAGGTAGAATAGAGTTTAAGTTAAATATGATGGTCAAACTAAACCTAGAGAGCATATTCGTCTTTGTATTATAACATGGAAGGAGATTCAACAAGAAGAGGGGGTACATGGATTCATCCATACATTGGTGACAATTCCCCAAAACTAGTACCTAGAAATAGAGCTTCGACATGGTACTGCAAGCTGGGAAGATATGGTTAATGGGTTTATATTGACATTTATCTTTGAAGATGATTTTCCATATATAGATTCAGCCCTTCAGATAATTAATAAGAAGATCTTTGGTAATACAACTCCAAGGATATGGCAACAACTGGATTGGGTTGCACAGATACATAATGCACTAGAATGCTATAACATTACTACAGATGAAGAAGAAGACCCTCGGAACATCGACATAGCATAATCAGAAGGATGCCTAAGTGAATGAACTTGAGATAGAGCTACCATATATAACAAATCCATTGAAGACAAACAAGGTAAATATAGGGTCAGAAGAGGAGCAAAAGTTTGCAACTATACGAGATTATTGGGATGAAGAAACAGTGAACAAGGTTATATAATTGCTTCATGAATATCAGGAGTTGTTCCCCAATAAGTTTTCAGAAATGAAGGGTATAGTAGAAGATTTGAGAGTTATGAATATCCCCCTTAAGCCTGATATGAAGCCAATCAAACAAAGACCTTACATATTGAATCCAAAGATATGGAGAAAGTAAGAATTGAATTGGATGAAATGATAGAAGATGGAATCATTGAACTTGTGGAGGAATCAGAATGGGCAAGTCCTATGGTGGTACAAGAAAAGAAAACTCGAGGAGAAATGAGGATTTGTGTTGATTTGAGGAAATTGAATTATGCATGCTTACATGATCCATTACCTACTCCCTCCATAGATGAAGTATTAGACAATGTAGGAGGTTAGGAAGTTTATTCATTTACAAATGGATTTTCAGGGTAACATCAGATTAGAATTACACCTGAAGATCAACATAAGACCAAATTTTCTACAGAATGGGGTTCATATCAATACACAGTGATGCCTTTTTGACTGAAGAATGCCTTTGCCATATTTTCAAGAGTGGTGGTCGCAACTTTCAAAGAATATATCCACCAGTTTCTAGAAGTATACTTTAATGATTAGAGAATATTTGGGTTGTTAAATAGACATATTGGAAGTTTGAGACTTCTGATTGATACATGTAGGAAATATCAGATCTCCTTGAACTTGAAGAAGTGCATATTTTGTGTGCCTTTTGGTATATTATTGCGACATATTGTTTGCAAGCAAGGATTAATGGTGGACCCTATGAAAATTGATATCATTGTGAACTTACCAGCACCAAAGATAATAAGACAACTTCACACTACATTGGCGGATACAAGATATTACAGGAAGTATATCAAAGGATATGATCATATCACTGCGCATAGGGAAAAATTGTTGAAGAAAGATGTCACTTTTCAATGGAATGAAGAATGTCAAAAGAGCCTTAACATATTAAAGGAAAAGATGGTAGCTGCTCCTATACTAGTATTCCCTAATTGGAATAAGGAATTTCATGTCCATGTGGATGCTTCTTGTATATCTTTGGGAGTGGTAGTAGAACCGCCTAGTGCAGGAGAAATTGATCATCCTATAGCTTTTGTAAGTAGGAAACTATCTAAAGTAGAGAAGAATTACACAACTATAAAAAGGGAAGGATTTACAATGGTATATGTTTTGCATAAGTTTAGAAAATGGTATATGTTTTGCTGGGATCACATTTCAAGATGTTTACTGATGATTTTGCACTAAAGTATTTGGTTAATAAGCATTTCTTAGGAGCAAATATTTGCAGATGGTTATTGTTGTTCCAAGAGTATGACTTTGAAATTATTGTTAAGCCAAGAAAACTGAATGCATGACCTGACCATTTGTCGAGACCGGAAACAGGTGAAGAACTAATTAGTATAGAAGAGAATCTCATTGATGCATAGTTATTTGCAATCAGAGTTGCACATGACCATTTTGCAGAAATTATTCAATTTTTGAACACATGAATGGCTCCCTCGGAATATACTATGAAGCAGAAGAAATAATTAGTGGTGAAGCCAATTGATTTTTCATTATTAGTAGGACACTTATATAAGATGGGACCATATGAGATAGTGCGTAGGTATGTTCCTGAACATTAAAGGCAAATCAATCTAATAGAGGCTCACGAAGGTGAAATTGGTGGAAATTATGCAGGAAAATCTAATATGTAGAAGGTTTTGAGAGTAGGATTATGGTGGCCTACACTACATAGAGATACAAAGGAGTATTGAAGAGCTTGTGATGTGTGCCAAA
Source organism: Pinus tabuliformis (assembly GCA_031772625.1). Lineage (NCBI taxonomy): Eukaryota > Viridiplantae > Streptophyta > Pinopsida > Pinales > Pinaceae > Pinus > Pinus tabuliformis. The sequence continues at coordinate 1,729,735,216 of CM062818.1, read as the reverse complement.
GAACATGAAAACATTCCAAATGAGATGAGATGCCACTAGTACCATAGGTTACATTGCAGGCTTTCGATAAATGGGCTATTGATTTTGTTGGACATATCAATCCACCTGGAAAAATGCCTAGTGCGAGGTATATAATTACTGCAACTGATTATTTGACAAGATGGGTCAAGGCACAACCAGTAAGGGATTGCAATGCAGAAAACGTTGTGAAGTTTATCTTTGAATACATACTGTCTAGATTTGGGTTTCCATAAATCTTGATGAGTGGCCAAGCGTCACGTTTCTTGAACAAGACTATTGAAGCATTGACTAAGGAATTTCAATTTTATCACCAAAAGCGCACTTTGTGGAAGAATTCAATAATATTTTGGAGAATGTGTTGACCAAGGTATGCAAAGTAAATAGAGATGTCTGGGATCTTAGAATTCCAACAATATTATGGCCTTATAGGACTACATGCAAGAAGTTGACAAAACGGACACCCTTCAGGTTGGTTTATGGGAAAGAGGCTATGATGCCCATGGAAGACATTGTCCCTAGCCTAAGGATTGCAACTTTTACAAATATGGTAGACCATGACATAATGGAAGAAAGGATGTCACAGGATTGCTCTAGAAGAAGATAGATTTATAGCAGGTGTTACCGGGAAATCTAGTGTCTATTCAGAGCTGCTAGTCCCACTAAGACGGGTAGCTATCTTAGAAACAAACAGATTAAAGTTACTTGTTTTTCCTTTACGAGAGAGAGATGAGAAAGAAGCAGAGAGTACCAACCTCAGTCTTCCGCTTGGCTCCTTGCTTGTTTCTTTTCCCCTTTGACAGAATCTCGCCACTGCTTCCTTACTTTTCCTGCTTCAAAGAGCACCTGTAGATTCACATTAGCATAATTCCATCAAAGAATAGAGATATTTCACTATAAATAATATAGGATCAGATATATATTGACCATACAAATGCATATATCAACACAATGTTCAGAGATACACAAGAATATGGAGGAAAAATCAAATAACTTTATTAGTAAAAGTAGTAGAAGAGAGGATTACAACCACTTGGTCTGACCCAGCACCATCCTCCCAGCTTGAAAGCCCTCTTCACCTCACACAAAGCAAGATCACCCAACAATGTCTTCAAAGAGAAACCAGCAACACCTCTTTGCAAATTACCAAATTCCAACCTCTGGATCTCTGGGATGAGGGATCCATTTATAGATATTTGTAGCTGGGTGAGTCAGCTTCTGGGATTTTGATTAGTGTCATCTCTCTGATAGTTCTTGGTTCCACTTGGAGATTTTAGATCTCTTACTCATCCCTGGGTGAACTCAGGGAGGCAAGTGTCAAATGAGCAGCTTCTAGAAGATTCTCAGGTTCTCCACTTAGCAAACTGCTTGTGCCATTTGTCTGCTCTCACTCATCACACCCTACAGAAGGGCTTTCCAGTATGCATCACACTTTTTGCATGTGGCAGGTGAGATGCATCGCACCCTTTGCACTGGGCAATTTGTATGGTCCTGCTTTGACCAGTTCTGAGTGGTTTTTTATGGAAAACTTCTGGGAGATGATGTAATCAGCTGACCTTGCTCCTTTAGGGTATGAAACAACACTTTTAGGGACTTAAAAGCCCTTGGTTTATGGACATATGTGATTTGGGGTTGCAGTGCCCAAATATTTCTATAACAACAGGTTTCCATCAACAAGTATAAAAAGCAAGAGAAAAGGTCTAGCATGACATGCCTATTAAGAAAAAGAAGTTCCAGATAGGAGACATTATTCTCCTATATGACAGTAAGTATGTGAAATTCCCAGGGAAATCCAAAATTCATTGGTTAGGCCCATATGTTATCAATTATATTACTGATGGAGGTGCAGTTCAGTTAGCGAAGTTAAATCGATAATTAATTCAGGGAAAAGTAAATGGTAGTAGGTTGAAGTTGTATAGGAACAACCCTGTCACTACAGCTTCGCTCTGAAGAAGAAAGGTGGAGACTCGTATTGTCACAAGTAGTTGAAAGTGGGCACTTGACTATAAAATATGTTGCAGAGAGAGTTTCAACGAAGGAAATACTTCACTATAGTCTGGAGTATGTCGAATCTCACAGGAGTTGCGATGTGAAATGGGGTGTGTGCCATAGGGTGGAATGCTTCGAAGTTTTTCGAAAAAGATAAATATGGCCGTTAAAAGGGGAAAAAATGCGGAAAGTTTCATTTATGAGGACATATTGGAAAAATATAAGGATAGATATGAAATTAATGAGAAAATTTTAAGAAAAAAATCTAGACAAAATCAAATCTAATGATGGGGTTCGAATGTTGAAATTGTTATAAATAGGCACCTCCCTCCCAGATTAAGAACTTTGTTGAATCGAGAGCTTGAGTGTTGATAGTGTGGAGAAGTTGCATAGAATTTCACTGTGTATATTGTCTGAGTGTTCTTCGGAGGAAATTATGTGAAATTTCTATGAGAAAGGATTAGCAGGAGTCATGGAAGCGGATGCAACGTCCCTTGATATGCATGTAGCACCATCACCATAGAAACAATGAATATCCCCAAGGAAGAAACTGACCAAGGAAGAAAGAACAAAGAAGAAGCAGGATAAGAAACCTACTAAAACTTAGCAACAACTTGAGTAGGTCAAAGAGAGTGAAGAAGAAGTGGAGGAGATATAGGCAGAGGAAGGTGACATAATATTCATATCACCTCTACCACCATATCTTGCAGAGGAAACCATATTCAAAACCCATGAAGGAATCAAAGGATGTGAAGTATGGCACATTTACACCTTTGTTTCCAAAGAAAGTACCATTCGTTGGAGAAATTCTTGGAAAAATACCATAGTTGAAGTTCACAGACTACGACTTAAACGACAGAAAGAAGTATCCTCCGTTCACACCAGACCAATATTTGAAGTAGGTGCACTACCCAGACAATAGAGTGACATGATTGAAACACGATAGTGGGAAGACGGGTTGGCATAGCTAGGACAACTAAAAATGTTGAGCGTGTTTCATTTCGGCAAAAGTGCAGTGAGCACAACGTGTGTGTGACAGTTGCTCGTGCTGGTGCATGATGGAAATTTATGGATGGGGAATAAGATCCCTATATACCTAATGTTGATCTAGAGGATCAAGAGACTACCCTATCAAGGGCAGAACCCTGTAGAGGAGTTCGTTGGAAAGGATCAAGACCGCACCATAGCAGATAGTATGAAGAAGAAGTTTGGGTTGATCAAAGGAAAATAAGGTTATGAAATAAATTTGATCAGTGACCAAGAAGTTCACTTTTCGGCACACATATTGTCTGGGAAAATTATGAGGAAATTTCACACAATTAAAGTTCTTGTGTCAATGGTATCATTAGCCGTAGCGTGTGCCAATGGGGTCAAATATAATGGAGTTGCATACCTTTGGAAGCAGTTCCTGGACGAATTTTGTGAGGTCTAGGAGAAAGGTTCAACTTTCCACTACGCTTGGTTGATTTTTTATTATTTCTATGTTGGCGTGGAAAGAGCTGGAGGAGTCACAGTTTCCTATGGTGCTTTCAGATGTCTCTAAAGCTATGTGGTATGCCTCGTTGTGGCATACCACTAAACCATCACGTTCACAAGAAAATGGAATAGTTTTTGTACTGTACCACATGGATTTACACATGTTAGTAAACCAACACCCGCGCCTCTCACCGGGCTTGTATGCACAGTACAACCCTGTGGTGAATTTCAAAATAGATTTTCACAAAGTGTACATATAAGCATGTAGGGATACAAAGAAGAAATCGCATACCCTTCCATATATGGTAACAGAAGATGATCTGTTAGCACTAGTTCAGAAATGGCCCATAGAATGGATGACTTTGTTGGAGGAAACACAGGAAGAGGAAGATAAGACAGAAGAAGAAGAGGTGGACACTTTATAACATGGAGAAGCCATTGGAAAAGATAAGGATCAAGTTGAGCATGAGGAAGAGGAAGAAGGGTAGCATGATGAAGGTCAACAAGATCCTCTTGAAGGAGGTGAGTAGACCAAGGATACAGAAAAGGAAAAAACATAACAAACTATCATGGAAAAGAGGAAAGCACATAGCAAAGTTGCCATCAAGAGAAGAAAGAATAAAAAATAAAATAATTCAAAGGACATCACACCATTTGTATTTACTGAAGGTGATCTAGATCAGATTGAGGAAAAGATTCAAGAGGTGACAATAGAGTCATGGAATAAGATGGAATATCATTACGACAAACTTATAACAGGTGTGTAGGAGTGCATTGTAGAATTAAATTTTTTGTCACGGACAGTCAAAAAACCAGTGCAGATAGAGGAAAGGGTTGGAGTAGAAAGGTAGATAGAGCCTATGCTTGTAGCAAGGTTGGCACAGATATATTCAAGGGTCCTACAATTTGACTCAACCGAAATCCAATAGCAGGCTAAGGAATGGAAGCACATTAATATGAACATCGTAGCAGTATCATTGCCAAGACTACACAAGCTGCACTAGGAGAATATAGAGGAACTAAAGTTGAGGGAAGAACATACATCGCAGATAAATATACGGGTAGAAAAAGAGCGCATTGCGTTGTGGAAGAAGATTGAATAGGTGATCCAAGAAAAGGATCAAATAGGACGGGAACACTAGAAGCTCAAGGAGGCAGTGGAAGCAATGTGCAAACAAATTCTATACCTTGATGTCCGAGAAGAAGAGCCAGCAGAAGACAAGGTCGTGAAACTCAGCCTTGCAATGAAGGAAAATAAGGATAAAATTGCCAAAGTAAAATTCAAATATGAGATGCATATTAGTGAGTTCCAAATGAATTTGAAGTCGACTATGCCATAAGAAGTAAGGGATTAGAGGGAGGGTGACTTAAAAGCTACAATGGCCATCATCTTCGCAATAGTAGAAGGCCGTGGCAAGCTTCTAGATGAAAGTTTGCAAATTTGGACTTCACTGCAAGAAGATCCAAATATATAGAAACTGCAGGAGGAAATTCAACAAAAGTAGTACCAACTAGAGGAGAGTCAGGAAACTGCAAATACGTTTCCAATCTCACAGAGGCTCATGAAGATCAATGAGGTGAAAGATCTCCAGAAAAAATATTGAAGAACTAAATAAGGAAGACAAATTTTGACAGAGAGAACTCAACCATGGTAGGATGAGGCTCTTTAGCTGTCTCAGGAAGTAGATGTGAAGCTTTAGGAGCTTCAGAAAAAATAGGAGGCAACATTGCATAAAATTTCAGGACCAGTGACAAAGGCACTCTTGGAGGAAGTACACAACGTGGAAAGGAAAGTCATAGAAGTCTTGCAGCAGTTCAACGAAGCCTATGATAGAATTGCAGCAAAAATCAGAGGCAAATAAGTTTAGTGACTCAGGACAAGTCACATGTGAGTGTTGGGGGGTTGTTGGCGCAACCCAAATTGGCCAGATTTTGGGCAAAGAACCCACATTTTATGGAGCGGAGCACGAAGTGAAGAGCACCACGAAATGCGAAGTGGACCGCGTAGTGGTGTAGCAAAGCACAAAGTCGATCGTGCAATGAATATATCACAGTATAGGGGCCTTGTAGAAAATTCCCTCCTTTTTGTAAAAGTATGTAATATTGTAAATAATGAATAGTTTTCGGACCATAGTCCCTTGTAATTTGGAGTCCATGGTATTTGGATCATGGTATTATGGCGATGTAACCCTCTATGTAATAATATATATAGGGCTCATTAATAAAGAAGAGAGACATCTTGATGATCCATATATATGTTTATGGGGAAATTATTGTGATTTGTACTTCAGAGGAAAGGCGAGGCTCTACAACTGAGTGTGCAAAGGCCTGGGTCTATTGCTTAGTGTGCAAATCATCTACAGCTTGGTGTATAGGTTAAGAATTATTTTTTGTACCAATATTATTATTATTATTATAAGAAGTAGTTCTTGTGGACATAGTCCCACATTGGGATGAACCATGATAAGATATGTGTCTTCATATGTTTATTTTCTTATTATCTATTGTAGTATAGCAGTTTATTACAGTTGCACTTTATTTCAGTACAATAAGGTTTTACGGATATATATGATATGTTTTAAGTGATGAATGTAATGTGGCAAAGTAATGGATGACTGTGAAGTAATAGACAAGTGTTAAGTATAAGAAAACATAAAAACACCACATCTCTACATCCCTTAAGGCTGTAGAAACTTAGTTCTACATCTTCCTATAATCACTTTAGGTGAGACGACAACCTACTTGCAGGTTGTTGCCAAAAGGGCCAGTGATCAAGGGTTTTGTTGGTGAGCAGTAAAATATTGAACCTGGGTCAACCCAAAACAAACCAACAATAGGTTCTTCAACATGATCTTCTATGAAAACTATTGTTGCATATACTTTTAAGATTTTTATATGATTGAGAGAAAATATTTTTCTATTTCTTGTTTCCTATCCCTATGAACATATGAAACAAACATAAGTGATCAATAAATTATTCAAGAAAAGAGAAACTCTTTGAAAAGGCCAATTAAGGAATAAAGAAAGCAAGTTCACATATCTCATACAACCAATTTCAACAATGAATAGTTTATTAATTTTGATTATCTAGCATTAATTAGTACATTTTGTTGATTTAGTATACTCATATGTTATCACTCCAAATTTTGTAGGTGACACATATTCAATGGTTTCCATAAAATTTAATGATTGGAGCACTAACAATTGTTTAGCATGTTTTTAAACGAAAAAGTAGACCCTTATTTTATTAGTAATAGACTCCGAAGATAATTCTTGGTTGACTTGATAGTAACTAAAGAAGGATATCTAACTTAGGATGAAAGAACATGGAATAAGGATTGGTATATTTGATTATTATATACCATTGAATTTATATACTACTTTATGAATGTAGTTGTTGGTGCAAAGTTCCAACTACATAAAATTCGAAGGAAAAAATCATTGATAGTGTGATGCTTCTTGCCTTGTTCTAGTCATTAATAGTTAAAGGACACCATTAGCTTTAGAAGTGATTTGGATAATAATTTACTTGAATGAATAAATATAATTAAACATCTAAGGTAAATTGACATGCTTAATATTTTGTTTAATTTTAACTTATGTGTGTTTTTATATTATTTTTGATAATTTTTTAAGCCATTTATAAATGACTTCTAACTTTTCCTAGAGAATGAGGCTGGCACAATGGTACTTTGTTATTCCTAAGTTATCTAAAGAATCATAGGAACATGAAGAGTCATCTATAAGAAGCATGGTGTTTTTCACACCACCCAAAATAAATTTCGAAAAGGACGAGCACGAAATTCTATTTAGAAGCCAAGAAGGATGTTTAATAAAACAATCACTTGTTTTCAATCCTGTCTTTATATTTCCATGATATTAATCTATGAGAGAAGAGATGTTGCAACCCATATATATAAACAATAGCATTCTTTGTTTTTGAATCATATTGTTCACTCTTTCATTAGTCAAACACTTTGGTTGAGATAACTAAAAGAGTGTGAACATATGACTTCATATGATGTATTTATTCAGATTCAAGGAAACTAATAGATAAGACTGCGTGTAAAGCAAATTGAGCATTAAACCATATGTGCAGTACACCAATTCATTCCCTTTATGGATACTAGTTGATATGCCATCTTAATATTAAATATTATTTATTAATACACAACAACATATTGAATTGGTGCATGCAATATTATTGTTGTGATTTATGAATTTGCAAGTTGTGCATGCACAATTTATACATAATATGATGTTATAATATTTTAAAATAGACAAGATTAGAAATTTTCTTATAACTTCACTTATGCTTTAATAATGTTAACTAATTAATAAAGTGATGACTAAAAGTAAGGGTAGAAAAGGTTTTAATTAGATGAAAGAGAATATTTAAACTAACACTTTCACTACTTCCATATTCACAGAAAAACACAATTTGATCATATTGAAGGTAAGAAAGAAGAGAAACTAAGGCTCACCTTCATGGCTACCTAATCCAATAGGTCCTAGGTTTCCTTTGTTTATTCACTCTCCAACAAACAAGTTTCCATCTCAACAAGAAATAGTCGTATCAAAAATTTGGTTTTTGGTTCTTGGATTTTGATTTCATAACTAAAAATGTAATATTATTGTTGAATTTGATTAATCATGTTTATAATCTCATTTTTTCCCATGCTTAACAAATAAAAATTTGTTTTCTTTCTATAAGAAAAATGCATCTCAATTGCAACTTAATTAATCTATATTATTTTCTCACCTTGAAAATATTGCATCTCAATTTACCATATTATAATAATTGTTTGTTTACTTTCCTTAAAAAAATTCAATGCTATAGATATGGAATCCCAAAATATATCTCACAAACATCCAAAGGGACACGATCTCATTCAAGTTCATAGAAACACTTTCCAAATATCACAAACTTGATCCCAAATTTCTTTGTGACTTACAATTTAGTGTCCCTATACAACCACCCTAAACTATTCATATTTGGATATTCAAGATTTCACAGTGCCAACCTATGTACCCAAGATTTAGAGCCAAGGTTGGATTGGATATGAAAATGAAACAAGAATGTTGACAAAGGTGTTCCTTACTTGTCCACTAATTTGGAACAAATTATCCATTGTAGTGTGCATCTCGTAATTGTATAATGTCTCACTGACAATCCTATAAGTGATAAAATGTACTTCTAGATTGGGAAATTGTGGATAATCGTCTGAATTAACCCTTGGCTAAAGACACTTGTAAAATCATATGGTACTCAATTGTTTTTCTTGGTTTAATTTTAATCCCCTTGAAAAAACTCTCCATGAATCCCTGAAGAACTTCAAGAAGCGAGTTGCAACTTGCTCTAAAACTGTAATTAAGAATCAAATTAACAAACCATTAATTGAATAAGACTGGTGACAATGTATTATTGAAATTTTCACCCCTCTTCAGTGTTTCCATTTCCAAGAAAATGTTGTATTTAGCGATCCTAGGAATAAAGGTTTTACTCAGTAAGAGAGAATGCAAGTTTTGCATTAGAGGGTTGATTATTGAAAATTTTAGATAGGGTAAATATAGATAGTGTGATCACATTGGCTTGAACTAGACAAATCTTTGGGATCTTACAAAGTCAAATTTTTAATTCAATTTTCCTTTATTCCCCTTGACCAAATTATGGATGTGTCGAATTGATTTAGATAGCGAGTTAAAGCTCACCATAAAATAATAATTGTGACCTAGATCGACAAATTGTCAATTGTGGTGGACTCATGAAATAAATTTACAACTAGAAAAAATTGTAGTGTATGACTAAATTATCTAAAAAAGTGTTATATTGGATGATCTCTATAAATATGTTTTTTCTTAGTGAGAGATAATGAAATTTTTTCACTAAGTTCTTGAAATTTTAGAATATAGATTATCAATTTATGGATAGTGTACTCACATAATCCTTGTCAAAAACACTTGCAGGATCTCAGTGAGCTCAATTCTTATGTTTGGTTCATTTTCTATCTCCCTAAATGAAATTCTCCATGTTTCCCTAAATAGATTTTGGAAGTTAGTCCAAACTTGACATAAAACTATAATCAAGTCTCATACTATTGAACCATGAATTACATTGGAATCAAGACATCATATCACAACAAGAATAACCCTATTCCCCTGATTTCGTTGCCTAAAATATGTTTTATTTGATGATTTTCATATCTATGCTTTTGTTGAATAAGAGATAACATATTATTTGCACTAAGGGATCAACTACATGAATTGCGCATATAAGGAAGATATGCACATATACGAAAGTTGCACATATGAGAAATATATGTGCATATATGGAAATTGCGCATATATAGTAGATGCACATATATGTAAGTTGTGCATATATAGAAGTTGCACATATATGGAAGATATACGCATATATAGAAGTTGTGCATATACGAAAGGCATGCACATATACGGAATATTTGCATATACAGACATCACATAAATTCTATATATGCACATCTTTTGTATCACATATCATCCATATATGCACATATATTTCGTATATGCATAACTTTCATATATGTGAATGTAAAAATGTTGCACATATACAAAATATATGTGCATATATGGTGGTATGTAGATACGGAGGTTGAAGTTGTGCACAACTTCTATATATGCATAGATTCCATATATGCACATATCATGGAAGTTGCGTATATATGAAAGATGCACATATTGAGAAGGTGTACATATATGGAAGATGTGAATATACATAAGTGGGATAATTCACAAGCAGCAAAGCATACAGTTCCTTGTCATAAGTGGGATAACATCTTGGGAGAAAGTCTCTGAATGGTAACATACAAGTTTCCTTTGCTACATCAACACTACTCCCATGACATAATCACTGGCATCTATTTCAATTTCAAAAGGATGTTGGAGGTCAGGCAAGGCCAAAACTAGTATGGTACTAATCTTCTCTTTCATAGTATCGAAAGCCTTATGTTTCTTTCCTCCCCATTGAAATTTTTGCTTCACACTTATCGAAGCATGCAAGGGAGATTCTATGATGGAGAGATTGGCAATGAACCTTATCCAATACTGTATTGCACCAAAAAAGTTGTGAATCTCTGTAACATTGATAGGCTTAGGCTACTTAAAAATCACATCAAATTTTGAAGGATCTATTTTTAACTGTCCACCTCCAACAATATGGCCTAACTAAACCAAAGACGTCTTACGAAATTCACACTTGGGAATTTTTATATACAATTTTTCTTTTTGCAAAACATTAGGCACCTTCTTAACATGACTCACATGATCTTCCCAATTTCTATTGAAAACAAGTATATCATTAAGATACAGAAGCACAAAATGATCAAGAAAGGTCTGAAAATATCATTCATCACCCTCATAAATGTGGTTGAAGCATTGCACAGTCCAAATGGCATCACTAACCATTTGAGCAACCCCTATTTTTTTCTTAAATGTAGTCTTCCACAAATATTGCTCTACAATTCTAACTTGATGATAGCCACCACGCAAATCCAATTGGGTGAAATAAATAACATCTTTCAACTAATATAATAAATCATCAATGTGAGGGACAGGGTAGTGGTATTTCCCTGTAATATTGTTGAGTTCCTGATAGTCCACACACATCCTCCATGTGCCATCCTTCTTTGGCACCAACACTATATGTGAACCACATGGAGAAGAGCTAGGTCTTATAACCCCGTAGTTCAAAAATTCTTGCACCTGTTTCTTGATCTCCTCCATTTCAATTGTCGACAACCTATACATACCCACATTAGGTTTCAACTACCTTTCCAAATATAATTATTATTAGTATATACCTTTTATGTTGATACTCTGCAATACTACATTTTTATTTTACAGGAAAATAACCATTTATTTATTTTAAATAATTAACTTTGACCTTTCACCAAAATTGCATAACCTTTAATTCTCTCTTGTTAATCTAGTTCTCTACCATATTGAAATATAAATACATCCTAGTTATATATTATACATAGCGTTTAAATATAAACACAATTTAAATCTAATTTTTATTATATACTATTAAGATGTAATTTTAAAACAAGTTAAATGTGTAATTTAATAGTTTTCATAAGTTAATTTTTCAGATTGTTCTATTCTATATCAATTACTTTAGCCTAATTTACTTCTTCATATAACAATGCATCCAATTATTAGCAATATAACTAATCATAAATTGTAACTGAAGATAGAACAATATATGCAATGACAAAAAAGACAACAACACAACCATAAGATACAACAAATTGGTCCAAGACCAGGGAAAAACCCCACAAGGGGGAAACCCTTTCAAATATTCTTCTTTATTAAATCTTCATAAAAAGATTTCAACAGAGAGTACAATGAGCCTAATACATAAACTTGCAGCATAGATTTACATAATAGAAATAGACTGCAAAACTACAGAACAATAGAGAGAAATCTTTATCCATCAGATCACTGAAGACAACTGAATGCAACTGTTAAACCCTAGATCAAAACCCTGGACACTCTCAGAAAGGCAGACTCTGTGCGTCTAAATCTGCCTAGACACTCCCTTCAGCACTGTGTGAGGGTGTCTATGAATGACCTGGATGCTCCTAGGAAAATTGCATGCGTGCGTCTGGGGTCAAACACTCATGAAACCGCTCCAAATCCCCAAACACTCCCTTTCAGTTATTGTGTGAGTGTCTATTGATCGAAACAAATCAGGTGCTTGGATTTATAGGAGGGTTCAACGATGGTAGACTTTGAGAGATGGATATGGCTGGTATCAACTATATGTTCCTTGAGGCAGGCTTTGAAAGGACGACCAGTTTGGCCAATATAAGTCTCTCAAAGTCTGTCATTGCTAAACACTTTTATAAATCCAAACACCTAATTTGTTTCGATCAATCCAAAATCATATCCTCTACTCCTTTCTATAACTCTCATATTATCTATGAAACACTCGAAATTGAGAAGAACCATCATAATTTTAATAGGAATGATGGTTACAAGTTTAGCCAATCCTAGAAACCTGTCATCTACCACTCACCCATTGAATCTCGACCCTCTCTTAATTACCCTCTCCCCCTCCCTTAACGCCCATCCCCTCTATAACTTCCTATTCTTTCTAAATCCATTATAATTAATGTTAAAAACAAATTATTCCTCATTTGAAATTTTGATGCTCTTAACTTTTTCTTAATTTATTATCTTATGAAAAATTTCTACTTCATTTGAAACTTCTTAATTTTATCTTTACTTTGAAATTGTGTTTAATTGTTTAATTAATTATGATCTTCTTTTAACATTTTTATGTTCAATAAGTACTTATATCTATCATATCTTTCTTTTATCTTTAATTCTCATCCTTATAATTTTCTCTATCATATATATATATATATATATTAATTTTAATTAAAAAATTTGTACAACACTTTTATTATATTTAATTATTAATTCTATTTTAAGAATTTATTTGAAATTTGGTCAACTCTTATTTTGGTATTTTTGATTATTTAATTATTAAATTTAAATCTCAACCATCAATTCCTCTCTTATTTTTTGGTATTTTTAGTTATTTAGTTATTAATTTTAAATCCCAAACCATCAACTCCTCTCTCTCTCTTTTTAAATTCATATGTGAAAAAGATTATTTTCATCTTTTATTTAAATTAATTTATATTTTATCTACTAATCATTTTTTAGATTTTATTATCAATTAATAAATATTATTAATAATTTAAATTTAAATTTCTTTCCATCATAAACTTTTAACTAACCTTTATTATTTAATTCTCAAATTAGGTCAAATAATGTCTCAATATTATTTCTATGTTATTTTACTAGTTATATTTTTTTACCATTAACCTAACCCATACATTTTTCAATTTTCCTATAGCTAAGCTTTCTGGTCCTAGATGATGGATGGAGTTGCCATCTGAAATGTTGGACTCATCAAAAAATGTACACAGTTTTATTCTAGAAATCTTCAACAACAATATTGATTATTTTTTATTTTGGTCAAGTAAGAATGGAGCCTTCTATTAACCGAACTAGTACATTACATATGTTACACGTCTATGCAAGTGCAGAGACCAAAACAAGAAACAGCCTGTTGTGGGAATGCCAACAACAAGAAACAAACCAAATCCCCCGGACTTTCAAAACCTATTAAACAGGAAGGAGTGTTAAACTCCCAAGGGCTCTCTGTCATCCACAGACAACTGAAGGGCATCCGCTAAGCTCCAGACCATTGCTCCGAACCTGACGGTAACACAAACCTTAGTTAAAAAGTTTGAAGTCCACCCTTCTAAAAAAACGTCAGCTCTTCTACGTCGTTGATCTTTTCAAGATCCAATGGTCCCATCACTTCCTGACTTCGAAACTTGCCCTCTTCTATCAACCGTCGATTTCGGTCCACTAGATCTAACGACTCACACATTTTTCGCACAGTTAACTTGCCTAACCCAAATCTGTCCGAAAAGCAGTTTCCCTCTCTCAACTCGCTGCTACGTATCACTATGAGAGTGGAATCAAAGCCAAAGGGTAATTCCCACTTCTTGTCTTTCCTCCGCCTGAAATCCGCTTGTGGGTTTCTCTAAGCTGCTACTGCCCACCCAGACCCGATGAAAACACAAACCATAGTTCTCAACAAAGTTTGAAATCCACCCCACCGAAGAAACATCATCACTTCTCCATTGTTGATTTATTCAAGATCCAGCGGTCACAACACTTCTCGACATCGAGACTTGTTCCTCGTTTGTCAATCGTTGATCTCGCTCCCCTAGATCTAACGGATCACATGTATTTCGCATGGTTAACTTGCGCACTCCAAGTCCACCCTAAAAAAGCGGTTTCCCTCTCTCAACTCGCTGCTATTTATCACTATGTGAGTGGAATTGGAGCCAACAGGGAAATACTGTTTACGGCCTTTCCTTTGCTTGAAATCCACTTGTGGTTTTCTCCGACCCGCTTTTGCTCATTAACTGTCGGGTAACTTCCTTGCCTGAACACCATAGATCCATCTCAACTTAGATTTTTCAGTCTAGAATCAATCCTCACGCGATTGTGTCCTAGGTCTTCCTTCGATGATCTCAACCATTGGCTCATATCCAATGGAATACTAATGCCAATACAATATGTGGACTGCTGCCAAACAACAAGCAAACAGTTTAGGCTTCGCTATCCTCCCATCTGTCTCATGAGCCTCTTCGTTCCATCCTTTCAATCCATCGATCCCTATCTTTAGCAGCCTGACAGACACAATCGTCTAATAGTTTTCCTAGGGTTAACAACTCCCAAATGTGCCGATTGTCCATTTCCTTATTAATCACTCCTTCATTCACCAAACGATTAGCTAACATGTTAGCTGTTCTTTTCACATGGACAAAGCTTACAGTTTTTAAGGTTTGTAGGTGGGTGTAGATATGGTGAAAGACCTGTGATAGCCTCTAGTGTTTCAACACTTTATCTGGTGATGTACCATTGCATATTTTCTTGGCCGCTCTAATAATCAATTCCGAATCTGCTTCAATGATGACATTGTGTGAATTTGAATCCACCAAGATTTCCAAGCATTTCTCTAAGGCCATGAGTTCCACCATGTTATTAGTGGCCTTCCCCAAGTGGCCATGAAATATCTCCTTTATTTGACCCTGTTCATCTCTTATAACACCCCCAAAACCAGCTAACCCTGGGTTGCCCTTAGATGCTCCGTCTATATTGACCTTTAAGAAACCATGTGGAGGAGGCTTCCAAATATTTATATCTGCATTTGTTTGGCTCACACCCTTGATTATGCCTTGTGGGCCTATAGACTAGAGACCCAAATGTAGTAGAATACATGCATCTTGGGGCAGATGAGGGTCCTTAGGAAGTTTCCTCAATAAGCTTCTGACTATGTCTTTGAGCTGTCTTAAAATTTAGTTAATTATGTGTTGGGGCTTGCTTGCTTTATTCTTGAAAATCTAACTATTGCTTTCTTTCCAAACATCCCAGATGACAAAGCCTGGAGCCAGAGTCCATGCTTTATTAATGATTTCATTCCTTGAGAAGTTTTTCCTCCAATTCCTCAAATTGTTGGAGATGCTGAGTCTATCCCTATCAGTGTGCCTAAAGATTGAGGCCACCCATTCCCACACGGTAGAGGTGAAAGGGCAGAGATTGAGAAGGTGATCCATCATCTCGTCTTGTGAGCCATAAAGGTAACATTTGGATTGTCTAGTAAAGCCTTTTTCAGGAGATTCTCCCAAGTTAAAATTTTTCTTTGATGAACTAGCCAAATAAATAACTTTATTTTCATCTAATGTGGGCTCTGCCAAAGATTCTTCCAAACTTGATCAGGGTTTAGGTAGTTAAATCCTGTTACTACCTGTTTAGCTTCTTTGAGGTTAAAGTTTCCTTTGGTGTTCTTTCCCCATCTTAGTTGGTCAGGCAAGGAGGATACCAGAATCCTCCTATGCTCTAGATCCTGAGTAAGAGAGTCTGCCTAGGCCTTTAGAGGGCTCTCTTCACTGTGGCCTAGATCCTTCCAAATTCTCCATTTTCCATTGTTCCTTACCTGGTCCCAGAAGTCATTTACCATAAGTAGACCTTTGTTGTCTATGTCATTCTTGAGAGCTGCTAATTCATCCTTATACAAGTTGGGTTCCTGTTGCCAGTTATCCTCCCAAAATCGTGCTAGGTTCCCAGCTTGAATCTCCCAGAAACTATGTTGTTGAACAATACCTTTATTTTCCCAGGCAAGGTTCCAAATGTGGGAGCCTTTAATATTACCTAACATTCTAATGTGATCCTTCTCTTGCCAATTCTTGGCATATTTTTGTTTCCAAAGCTTAGCCTAGGGAGTTGTTGATTCTTTGATCCACCTCCACCAGAGTTTAGCTCCAAAAACTCTGTTAATGGTTTCAGGATCATGAAGCCCCAAGCCACCATGGATTTTGGGTTTGCAAATCTTGTCCTAGGCTACTAAATCCCATTTATTTTTCTCTTCTCCTCTGCTCCATAGAAAATACCTTTGTATGCTCCTAATTTGTTGCTTAATTCCTATAGAAGTAGGAAGAGCTGAGAACATGAACATGGGAATTTCCTGTAGGAAAACCTACGTGAGCATAAGGCACCCCGCCAAATTTAAAGACCTACATGTCCATTTTCTGATCTTGTCCTGAAGTTTATTTATTATTGGCTCCCACACGTCCTTGCTTAGAGGTTTATCTGTGAGAGGTATTCCTAGATACTTGGAAGGTAGCTGGTCCCTTTGAAACCCAAGAATTTTGTTGATGTTTATTTAAATAGCAATGTCAGTGTTAAAGAAAAAAACTTTTGATTTGTTGAGGCTTACCTCTGTGCCAGCTGCCATAGCAAAGTATTTTAAGATATGTTTGATCATTCCGGCTTCCTTGATTGTGGGTATGCCCTGCAGCATTGTGTCATCCACAAATTGTTGATGAGTGTTTGCCTCTCCATCCAAGGTGAGTTTGATACCTTGGATTCTTACTTCAACATTTTCCATTTTAATTGCTTTGCCTAGCCCTTCCATCATGAGGACAAAGAGGAGGGGTGAGAGTGGATCCCCTTGTCTAAGACCTCTGGGGGTGTGAAGAGTCTTGAAGGAGCTCCATTAAGAAGGATGGAAAAATTGGTCATGGTAATTAGTGCCATAACCTATCTTATCCAGTTTTGGTCGAAGCCATAGGCTCTTAGAATTGCCCTTATATAAGACCAACTTAGTTTGTCATAAGTTTTCGTTAGGTCTAACTAAATGATCATACCAGCTTGTTTGTTTCTTTTGAGAGAGTGTACCAGCTCATGGGCTTGGATGATGTTATTGAGGATTTGTCTTCCTTTCAAATAGCCTGTTTTCTCCTCTGAGATGAGAGCTGGTAAAAGGGCCTTGAGTCTATTGGCAATCACCTTGGAAATAATTTTATACAGCACATTACATAAAGCTATGGGTCTGAAGCCATCCAAAGTCATGGTTTTTTCCTGTTTTGGGATCAAAGCTATGAAGGAAGCGTTAAAAGCCTTCTGAACCTTTTTGGATCTTCTTGAGTCTTCCACCACCTCAAGGATATCATGTTTGACTGTTTTCCAACAGGCTTTGAAGAAGTCTACATGGAACCCATCTGGGCTTGGAGCTTTTCCATTTTGCATCTCATTGATCACTTTACTGACCTCCTCTTCCGACACTGGCCTGTTAAGATTGTGGTTGTCCTCTCTGGTAACCAGTTGAGGGATATACTAAGTGAAATGGTTGATGAACCTGGATCTGACCCTCCAAAGGCTCCTTTGCTATACTGAGGAAATGTTGTACAAGGACAGATTCCATGTCTTTGTGAGAGATGATTACTCTCCCTTGAGAATATTTGAGCTTTGTGATTTTGTTGTGTGCCATGTGATCCGTGGTGGATTTATGAAATAACTTCTTGTTTCTTTCTCCCTCTCTAATCCACTATATCCTTGATTTTTGTCTCCAGTAAATCTCCTCTTGCAAGCATCGATCTTCCCATTCTTCCTACAAAGAATCAACTAGCTTTTTATGCTCCTCGGTAAAGCCCTCTATGATGTTGATCTGATTGATCTCTTGGAGTTTCAACTCAACTTCTTTTCTTCCTTTGAGGATATTTCCAAATTCCTTTCTATTCCAATCTTTAAGCCTAGATTTGATATGTTTAAGTTTCTGTTGGAGGAGGAAAATTCTAGTGCCTTGAATGTTTAGATCCTCTCTCCACCATTTGTCAATATTACTGGTGAATTCAGGGTGAGAGAGCCAAGAATTTTCAAACCTAAAAGGTCTGTTTATTGGTGTACCCATAAAAGTGGCTTCCAATTGTACAGGCCAATGGTCCGAAACCTCCAAAGGGAAGAACAGAAGTTGTCATGGCAGGGCCTGAGAGAAAGAGGTCTTCTGAAATAATAAATCGATCTAGTTTAGAGGCAACTTGTGAAGCCCCTCCCCTCTTGTTGTTCCAGGTGAAGGTCCCATTTATTGTTTCAGTGTCCACTAACCCCATGTTCATTATGAAGTTATGGAAGGCCATGGAGTCTCTGCCTGGCTGTCTGATACAACCTTTTTTCTCTATAAGTGATCTTATCATCTTGAAATCTCTTGCAATGATACAAGGCATATTAGTGTGTCTTGCTCTTAGTTCCTCAAGGGAGGTGAGAAGCTTGAGTTTGTCTTCTTTATTTTGAGGTCCATAGACATTTGTGATCATGTATATCTCCTTATCACCTAAAGGTTGAGATACAAAAGAAATATAGTTCCTAGATACCTCAGCATCCAGGATTCCAAATTTCTGGGGATCCCACAGCATGATAATCCCCCCCGTTGAGTTTTTTTCTTTAACCTCTATATACTCATACTTTATTAGCCATTTATTTTGAATTTCTCTAATCTTATCCATCGAACATTTTCTCTCCTGAATAAAAACCATATCTGGTTTTTCTTCTCTTATTCTATTACTGAGATTTCTTTGTTTCCTTCTATTTTGTATGCCTCTAATATTCCAGGTTGTGAGGTT
Source organism: Pinus tabuliformis (assembly GCA_031772625.1). Lineage (NCBI taxonomy): Eukaryota > Viridiplantae > Streptophyta > Pinopsida > Pinales > Pinaceae > Pinus > Pinus tabuliformis. The sequence continues at coordinate 1,729,716,203 of CM062818.1, read as the reverse complement.
CATTAAGGGAAGGTTTGTAAAGGAATAACTAGTGAGATCTTTCATATTACTTGAGTTAATCATTAGTTTCCCACATTCGTTCAACAACTCATTCTTTCTTTTTCTTCCTCTTTTCCTGCCTAGGTTCTTTGGAGATTGTTCCTATGTCTCCTCCATCATTTTGACCCCTCTATGCTCCTGATTTTCATGATTTCTTTTGACTCTAGATCCATTAGATTGTGATGTTCATAGGAAGAGCTATTGAACCCTATCATATTCCTCTTTTGGCAAGGAATCCACTCCTTTGGTCATCCCTTGTTCTAGAAACTTCTCTAGATCTAGATTTTCCCTATCTAGAATCTCCTATAGTTCATGGTCCTCCGTTCCTGCCTCACTTGGAGTCATATCATGGTCCCTATTTATCTCCATAATTCTTGGCAGATCATCCTTTTGATGGTTGTTTTCTATGATATCTTCCATGTTGTCATCCCTTTCCTTCTCAGTGATAATATTCTCCATTTCCTGGTTTGTTTCTTTGTTTCCTTCTTCTTCTTCTAGGATCTTAAAGCTATTGTTGCTCGGTTATCTTTCCTCATTGATCTTCTTTTGTGGTGGCTTGCCGCCTTTCCCTTTGCCCCCAACCTTGGTAAAACCCTCGGGATTTTTATCCATGACGGATTTCACATTTCTCTCAATGTTGTTTGTTGGGAAGTCTCTATATAGATGCCCATGCTCATGGCATTTGCAGCAACTAAATGGGATGTGCTCATAGTCCACCGCCTGCACCCATTCTTCATCATATACTTCTAAAATTATTGCATCCGGAAGTGCTCCAGATAAGTCCATTTCCACACATATCCAGGCAAAGGAGGTGTATTTTCCTTTCAGAGTCGCATTTGAGATATTTAGAAAATGTCCCAGTTTGTTGCTTATTGTTTTTAGAGATTTCGGTAGCCAATAATCTAGAGGAAGGGAGTATAGTCTAATCCATACCAGTACCGATGTGAATGTCTCACGTTCCGGGACAAAGTTCATCATCCATGGCCGCATGTAGAGGCCTGCAACAGCATGGAAATAAGGTCCTCCTTCGAACACTTTGTCTTTATCCTCTAGGCTTGTGTACTACTATGAAGAAGCCCTTAGATCACAAATGAAGGTGTACTTCCCCCTTTGGCTTCCAATTGTTGGGTGTGGAGCCTGATTATCTTCTGTAGTCAAAGGTATCGCCACATTTGGACACCAGTTCGAAATGGGGTGGCAATGCCGCCCATAAAATATTCGATGCAGGGGGGTCCAGGGGGAGGCTGCTGCGACCTTTTGGGAGGCCCCCCCCCACCCCCCTTTGGCAGGGGGTTTCGGGGGCAGTTCCCCCGAAACTAAAAATAGATGTAAAATTTCCTTGTAAAAGTATAGTAATTTCTAGTCAATCTTGGCCATTCATTAGGCAGATGATCTGACGGTAGAACTTATGTTTAGTTTAAGGTTTTTTTTGCCGTAGAAGGCAACCCCTCTCTTTGTATGAGGGCATTGTATTGAGTTTGTGTAATATATGTGTATTCTCCGAGCGAGAAGTAGAGAGGTGAGACTGTGAGAGAAAACAAAGGATATTACAGCGGATCTGCTGTAGGTTGTGTCTCTTCATTTTGCTGGATAATAGAAAGGAAGGAATGGCTGTTCAAGGTGGACGTAGCCCAAACTGGGTGAACCATGTATATATGTGTCTCTCTTGTTTTATGCGTTTTCCATGTTTATATTTCTGCAATATTTTATGTGTTCCATTGCTCTGTAATATATAATTTCCTAACAACTGGTATCAGAGTCGAAGGTCTATTTGGCTGATAAACTCGTAGGAAAGAAGGGTTCCTCGTTCGAGTGAGAGAAATGGTGGAAGATGGTAAGTTTAGGGTCGATAAATTTAACGGCCAAAACTTCTCACTGTGGAAGATGTAGATGGAAGACTATTTGTATCAGAAAGATCTGTACCTACCATTGGGCGGAAAAACAAAGATGCCGACGGGAATGACAGATGAAGAATGGAACCTTCTCGATAGAAAGGCACTCGGAATAGTAAGTTTGTGCCTCGTAGCATCGGTTGCCTTCAACATTTCGAAGGAAACAATGACAAAGGGTTTGATTAAGGCGTTGGAGAAACTATATGAAAAACCCTCAGCCTCAAACAAGGTATTTCTTATGAAACGGTTATTTAATATGAAGATGTTGGAAGGTGGATCTGTTGCAGACCATTTAAATGATTTTAATACTGTTACAAGTCAGTTATGCTCTGTATGGGTAAACTTTGATGATGAAGTTAGAGCTTTGTTATTCTTGTGCTCATTACCAGAAAGTTGGAATGGTTTAGTAATGGCCATTAGTAACTCTGTTTCTGGATCTAGTACTTTAAAGTTTGATGATGTTTGTGGTGCTATCCTTAGTGAGGAAATGCAATGAAAAAGCTCCGGTGAGACATCGAGTAATGCTTTGAGTGCAGAGTCTAGGGGAAGAAAAATGGGAAAAGGAAAGAGCTAAGGATATCGCAATAAATCAAGGAAAGGGAGATCCAAGTCTAGATCGGGGATAGTGTGCTGGAAATGCGGAAAGAAAGGACACCTAAAGAAAGACTGTAGATCTCGGAATGGAAAAGAAGGAGATGCACAGCAAGAAAACAATCATGAAGCAAATGTGACAGGTGAGGTGTTACAATATGCTTTGATTCTTTCTTTCGAAAATATTACTGATTCCTAGGTGGTAGATTCAGGGGCCTCATTCCATGCCACACCTGATAAGAAATACTTTCATGACTATGTTCAAAGAGATTTTGGACAAGTTCGTTTGTGTGATGATAAACCCCGTAAAATTGTTGGAATGGGTAAGGTTCTTATAAAACAGCAGAATGAAAACCAATGGCTACTAAAGGAGGTAAGGCATGTTCCATATCTAAAGAAAAATTTGATTTCAACAGGGTAGTTAGGCGGTGAAGGTTGTGTGACAACTTTCATAGATAAAGCTTGGAAGGTTACCAAAGGAGCCCTGGTAATAGCAAAAGGCGAAAAGGTTGGTACATTGTATTTATGCAATGGTATTTCTAACTCTGTTAATGCTTTAACTTCCAAAGGAGTAGAAGTAGCATTATGGCATCATAGGCTCGGACACATGAGTGAAAAGGGGATAAAGATTCTTTACTCAATGAATTTGTTGCCGGGTTTGAAGAATGTTGATTTGGACTTCTGTGAGAATTGCATTTATGGAAAATAGAAGAAAGTTAGATTTCTTGGAGTTGGGAAAGAAAAGAAGAGTGAAAAATTAGAGCTTGTGCATACAGATGTATGGGGACTTGCTCAAGTATAATCTCTCGGTGGCTCTCGTTATTATGTTACTTTTATTGATGATGTAACTAGAAAAACTTGGATTTATTGTATTAAGAATAAATTTGATGTATTTGATACTTTCAAGAAATGGAAAGATTTGGTTGAGATTGAGACAGGAAAGAAATTAAAGTCTCTCAGATCAGACAATGGAGGTGAATATTGCAGCAAAGAGTTTGATAGGTACTATTTAAAGCATGGAATTCGTAGAGAGAAGACACTTACAAGAACACCAAAAGAAAATGGTGTGTCAGAAAAGATGAACAAAGCAATCATGGAGCGTGCAAGGTGCATGAGATTGCATGCAGGATTGCCTTTACAATTTTGGGCAGATGCTGTAGATATTGTTGTTTATCAGAGGGCCTTCAAGTTCCTTGGATGGTGGTATTCCAAAGGAAGCATGGACAGGTAAAAAGGTAAGCTACTCCTTTTTAAAGCCTTTTGGTTGTGAGACCTTTGTCCATATTGATAAAGAAAATAGAACAAAGCTTGAAGCAAAGTCAAAGAAATGTACCTTTATTGGATATGGTGTTAATGATTTTGGTTATCGCTTATATGATTACGAAAATCACAAAATCATTAGGAGCAGAGATGTAATATTCAATGAAAAGGTCTTGTATAAGAATCAGTTGCAGGAAAAGAAACAGGAAAAAGAAAACAAGGAATACGCAGTTCTTGATGAGATCACTGAAAAGTAAAGGTGTCTGAAAATAATAATAATCAACAACCACAACAACAGCAACCACCACAATAGCAAGTGGTTTACACCTTGAAAGTGGTTTTAGAAGGTCTACCAGGATAAGTAGACCCCCTAAATGATACTCTCCTTCATTGTATCATTTATTGTTGACTGATTCTAGTGAACCCAAATGTTATGAAGAAGCAATGCAGGTTGAAAGCAAGAAGAAGTGGGAGGTAGCCATGGAAGAAGAGATGGACTCCTTAATGCATAACCAGACTTGGGACTTAGTCAGGTTGCCTGTAGGAAAAACTACATTGAAGAATAAATGGGTTTACAGGCTGAAGGAAGAAGATGGAGGAAAACAGAGGTGCAAAGCTAGACTTGTGGTGAAGGGGTTTGCACAGAAGAAAGGTATTGATTTTGATGAAATATTTTTTCCTGTTGTTAAAATGACTTCAATCAGAACTATTTTAAGTCTAGTAGCAGTTGAAGATTTGAATCTTGAACAGTTAGATGTAAAGACATACTTTCTCCATGGTGATTTGGAGGAAGAGATATATATGCAGCAGCCACAAGGATATGAAGTGAAAGGGAAGGAGAAACTAGTGTGCAGGTTGAAGAAGAGCTTGTATGGCTTAAAACAGGCTCCAAGGCAGTGGTATCTAAAATTTGACAAGTTTATGTCTGAACAAGATTATACTAGATGTCACTCTGATCATTGTGTTTATCTGAAAAAGCAAAATGATGGCAGCTATATTATATTGTTATTGCATGTAGATGACATGCTTGTTGTAGGGTCTAACATGCAGGAAATAAATGTGCTCAAAAGAAAATTGGCAAATTCATTTGCAATGAAGGACTTGGGAGCTGCAAAACAAATCCTTGGTATGAGAATAATTAGAGACAGGAAAAATCATAAATTAACATTGTCTCAGAATGAGTACATACAAAAGGTGTTGAAAGATTTAATATGCACAATGCAAAACCAGTTAGTACACATTTTGCTAGCCATTTCAAACTTAGTAAGGAAATGTGCCCAAAGACCCAAGAAGACATGGATTATATGTCTAAAGTTCCATATGCATCAGCAGTTGGAAGCTTAATGAATGCAATGGTATACACAAGGCCTGATATTGAACATGAGTGGGAGTTGTAAGCAGGTACATGAACAATCCAGGAAAGGAACATTGGATGGCAGTGAAATGGATTCTCAGATATTTGAAAGGTACCACAAATCAAGCATTATGCTTTGGTGGTTCAAACATTTCTCTACAGGGATACGTTGATGCAGATATGGTAGGTGACAGAGATAATAGGAGGAGCACTACAGGATATGTATTTACTATTGGTGGGACAGTTGTTAGTTGGGTTTCAAAAATCCAAAGTGTTGTTGCACTTTCAACAATAGAAGCAGAGTATGTTGCTACTACAGAGGCTAGTAAAGAAATGATTTGGTTACAAAGGTTTATGGGTGAATTGGGTAAGGAGCATGATATGGGCACGTTATACTGTGATAACCAAAGTGCCATTCATCTTGCAAAGAAATCAGTATTTCATTCCAAGACTAAACAAATACAACTCAAGTACCATTTCATACGATCAGTGTTGGAAGATGGAGAGTTGAAGCTAGAAAAGATACACACTAGCCAGAATCCTGCAGATATGCTAAAAAAAGTTGTAACTAGGGAAAAACTGAGAATATGCTCAGTTTCAATTTGTCTCCAAGGATGACGATGAAGATGAGAAACAACCAGGTCCAAAGAGGAGTCATTGTCCAGCAAATGAAGCAGCGGTGGAGTTGCTATAATCAGTCTCCAAGTGGGAGATTGTTAGGTGTGGAGCCTGATTATCTTCTGTATTAAAAGGTATTGCCACATTTGGACCCCAGTTCGAAATGGGGTGGCAATGCCGCCCGTAAAATATTGGCTGCAGGGAGGTCTAGGGGGAGGCGGCTGCGATCTTTGGGGAGTCCCCCCCTTGGCGGGGGGTTTTGGGGGCAGTGCCCCCAAGGCTAAAAACAGATGTAAAATTGCGTTGTAAAAGTATAGTAATTTCTAGTCAATCTGGGCCGTTCATTGGGTGGATGATCTGATAGTAGAACTTATGTTTAGTTTAGGGTTTTTTTTGCCCTAGAAGGCAACCCCTCTCTTTGTATGAGGGCATTGTATTGAGTCTGTGTAATATATGTGTATTCTCTGAGCGAGAAGCAGAGAGGTGATACTGTGAGAGAAAACAGAGGATATTATAGCGGATCTGTTGTAGGTTGTGTCTCTTCATTTTGCTAGATAATAGAAAGGAAGGGCTGGCTGTTCAAGGTGGACGTAGCCCAAACTAGGTGAACCACGTATATCTGTGTCTCTCTTGTTTTATGCGTTTTTTGTGTTTATATTTCTGCAATATTTTATGTGTTCCATTGCTCCATAATATATAATTTCCTAACACCAGTGGCTCCTTATGCATACATGCAGAACCCTCTCCATCGGCCATATCCCCATGAATTTGCATATGACTGCATATTCCGTCATATGATCCCTATGTGCTTGTAGCGTTGGGTCACTTAATATGATGCTAGGAATGATGTTCGACTTGGGTTTGTAGACCCCAGTTGTCCTTATGGAAGTAGGTTTTTGAATGCTACCCCCTTTCTCATTTTCCTTACTAGCTTCCTACTGATCCACTTCCTGTTCATGAGGTCTGTTTCTTTCCAATATGTATGTGTTATTTGCCTTTGTTTCCTTCTCCAGAGGTTTCTTGAAATGCTACTTTCCTGCGTCCTTGTTGTGTGTGGAGCATGATTGTTCAGAGGTCTTTGTTTCAACCGGATGTATACCCTAGGAAGTTTTGTACACCCCTCCACGCGGGGGGTGCGGGGGGGACTTGTCCCCCGGCTGGGGCTCGGGGGCAACGCCCCCAAAGCCAAAAATAAATGTAAAATTGCCTTGTAAAAGTATAGTAATTTCTAGTCAATCTGGGCCGTTCATTAGGCGGATGATCTGACGGTAGAACTTATGTTTGTTTAGGGTTTTTTGCCCTAGAAGGCAACCACTCTCTTTGTATGAGGGTATTTTATTTGAGGCTGTGTGATAGATGTGTATTCGGTGTGAGCGAGAAACAGAGAGGTGAGACTGTGAGAGAAAACAGAGGATATTACAGCGGATTTGCTGTAGGTTGTGTCTCTTCATTTTTTTGGATAATAGAAAGGAAGGACTGGCTGTTTGGGGTGGACGTAGCCCAAACTGGGTGAACCACGTATATCTGTGTCTCTCTTGTTTTGTGCATTTTTTGTGTTTATATTTCTGCAATATTTTATGTCTTCCATTGCTCCGTAATATATAATTTCCTAACAACTGGTATCAGAGCCGAAGGTCTATTTGGCTGATAAACTCAAAGGAAAGAAGGGTTCCTGGTTCGAGTGGGAGCAATGGCAGAAGATGGTAAGTTTAGGGTCGAGAAATTTAACGGCCAAAACTTCTCGCTGTGGAAGATGAAGATGGAAGATTATCTGTATCAGAAAGATCTATACCTACCATTGGGTGGAAAAACAAAGATGCTGATGGGTATGAAAGACGAAGAATGGAACCTTCTCGATAGAAAGGAACTCGGAACAATACAGTTGTGCCTTGCTGCATCAGTCACCTTTAACATTTCGAAGGAAACCACGACAGAGGGTTTGATGCAGGCGTTGTCGAAACTATATGAAAAACCCTCGGCCTCAAACAAGGTATTTCTTATGAAACGGTTATTTAATATGAATATGTCGGAAGGTGGATCTGTTGCAAACCATTTAAATGATTTTAATACAGTTACAAGTCAGTTAAGTTCTGTAGGGTTAAACTTTGATGATGAAGTTAGAGCTCTGTTATTCTTGTGCTCATTACCAGAAAGTTGGAATGGTTTGGTAATGGCCATTAGTAACTCCGTTTCTGGATCTAGTACTTTAAAGTTTGATGATGTTGTCGGTGCTATCCTTAGCGAGGAAATGCAACGGAAAAGCTCCGGTGAGACATCGGGAAATGCTTTGAGTGCAGAGTCTAGAGGAAGAAAAATGGAAAGAGGAAAGACCTCAAGATATCGCAGTAAATCAAGGAAAGGCAGATCCAAGTCCAGATCGGGAATAGTGTGCTGGAAATGTGGAAAGAAAGGACACCTAAAGAAAGACTGTAGATCTAGGAAGGGAAAAGAAGGAGATGCACAACAAGAAAACATTCATGAAGAAAATGTGACAGGTGAGGTGTTACAAGATGCTTTGATTCTTTCTTTCGAAAATATTACTGATTCCTGGGTGGTAGATTCAGGGGCTTCATTCCATGCCACACCTGATAAGAAATACTTTCATGACTATGTTCAAGGAGATTTTGGATAAGTTCGTCTGGTTGATGATAAACCCTGTAAAATCGTTGGAATGGGTAAGGTTCTTGTAAAACAGCAGAATGGAAACCAATGGATATTAAAGGAGGTAAGGCATGTTCTAGATTTAAAGAAAAATCTGATTTCAGCAGGGCAGTTAGGCGGTGAAGGTTGTGTGACAACTTTCACAGATAAAGCTTGGAAGGTCACCAAAGGAGCCCTGGTAATAGCAAAAGGCGAAAAGGTTGGTACATTGTATTTCTGCAATGGTATTTATAACTTTGTTAATGCTTTAACTTCCAAAGGAGCAAATGCAACATTATGGCATCATAGGCTCGGACACATGAGTGAAAAGGGGATGAAGATTCTTCACTTAAGGAATTTGTTGCCGGGTTTGAAGAATGTTGATTTGGACTTCTGTGACAACTGCATTTATGGAAAACAGAAGAGATTCAGATTTCTCAGAGTTGGGAAAGAAAAGAAGAACGAAAAATTAGAGCTTGTGCATACAGACGTATGGGGACCTGCTCAGGTATCATCTCTTGGTGGCTCTCGTTATTATGTTACCTTTATTGATGATGCAACTAGAAAAACTTGGATTTATTGTATTAAGAATAAATCTGATGTATTTGATACTTTCAAGAAATGGAAAGCTTTGGCTGAGATTGAGACAGGAAAGAAATTGAAGTGTCTTAGATCAGACAATGGAGGTGAATATTGCAGCAAAGAGTTTGATAGGTACTGTTCAGAGCATGGAATTCGCAGAGAGAAGACAGTTCCAAGAACACCACAAGAAAATGGTGTGTCAGAAAGGATGAACAGAACAATCATGGAGCGTGCAAGGTGCATGAGATTGCATGCAGGATTGCCTTTACAGTTTTGGGCAGATGCTGTAGATACTGCTGTTTATCTAATAAACAGAGGGCCTTCAAGTTCCTTGGATGGTGGTGTTCCAGAGGAAGCATGGACAGGTAAAAAGGTAAACTACTCGTTTTTAAAGCCTTTTGGTTGTGAGGCCTTTGTCCATATTGATAAAGAAAATAGAACAAAGCTTGAGGCAAAGTCAAAGAAATGTACCTTTATTGGATATGGTGTTAATGATTTTGGTTATCGCTTATATGATTATGAAAATCACAAAATCATTAGGAGCAGAGATTTAATATTCAATGAAAAGGTCTTGTATAAGAATCAGTTGCAGGAAAAGAAGAAAGAAAACGAAAACAAGGAATACACAGTTCTTGATGACATCACTGAAAAGGTAAAGGTGCCTGAAAATAATAATAATCAACAACAGCAACCACCACAACAACAACAGGCACCCCAAACACCTGAAAGTGGTGTTAGAAGATCTACTAGGATAAGTAGACCCCCTGAACGATACTCTCCTTCATTATATTATTTATTGTTGACTGATTCTGGTGAACCCAAATGTTATGAAGAAGCAGTGCAGGTAGAAACCAGGAAGAAGTGGGAGCAAGCCATGAAAGAAGAGATGGACTCCTTAGCACATAACCAGACTTGGGACTTAGTCAGGTTGCCTGCAGGTAAAACAACATTGTAGAATAAATGGGTTTACAGGCTGAAGGAAGAAGATGGAGGAAAACAGAGGTATAAAGTTAGACTTGTGGTGAAGGGGTTTGCACAGAAGAAAGGTAATGATTTTGATGAAATATTTTCTCCTGTTGTTAAAATGACTTCAATCAGAACTATTTTAAGTCTTGTAGCAGCTGAAGATTTGCATCTTGAGCAGTTAGATGTAAAGACAGCCTTTCTCCATGGGGATTTGGAGGAAGAGATATATATGCAGCAGCCACAAGGATATGAGGTGAAAGGGAAGGAGAAACTAGTGTGCAGGTTGAAGAAGAGCTTGTATGGCTTAAAAAAGGCTCCAAGGCAGTGGTATCTAAAATTTGACAAGTTTATGTTTGAACAAGGTTATACTAGATGTCACTCTGATCATTGTGTTTATTTGAAAAAGAAAAATGATGGCAGCTATATTATATTGTTATTGTATGTAGATGACCTGCTTGTTGCAGGATCTGACATGCAGGAAATAAATATGCTCAAAAGAAAATTGGCAAATTCATTTGCAATGAAGGATTTGGGAGCTGCAAAACAAATCCTTGGTATGAGAATAACTAGAGACAAGAAAAATCGAAAATTAACATTATCTCAGAATGAGTACATACAAAAGGTGTTGAAAAGATTTAACATGCACAATGCAAAGCCAGTTAGTACACCTTTTGCTAGCCATTTCAAACTTAGCAAGGAAATGTGCCCAAAGACCCAAGAAGACATGGATTATATGTCTAAAGTTCCATATGCATCAGCAGTTGGAAGCTTAATGTATGCAATGGTCTGCACAAGGCCTGATATTGCACATGCAGTGGGAGTTGTAAGCAGGTACATGAACAATCCAGGAAAGGAACATTGGATGGCAGTGAAATGGATTCTCAGATATTTGAAAGTTACCACAAATCAAGCATTATGCTTTGGTGGTTCAAACATCTCCCTGCAAGATTATGTTGATGCAGATATGGCAAGTGACAGAGATAACAGGAGGAGCACTACAGGATATGTATTTACTGTTGGAGGAACCGCTGCCAGTTGAGTTTCAAAAATCCAAAGTGTTGTTGCACTTTCAACAACAGAAGCAAAGTATGTTGTTGCTACAGAGGCTAGTAAAGAAATGATTTGGTTACAAAGGTTTATGGGTGAGTTGGGTAAGAAGCATGATATGGGCACGTTATACAGTGATAGCGAAAGTGCCATTCATCTTGCAAAGAACTCATCATTTCATTCCAGGACTAAACACATACAGCTCAAGTATCATTTCATACAATCAATGTTGGAAGATGGAGAGTTGAAGCTGGAAACGATACACACTAGCCAGAATCCTGCAGATATGCTAACAAAAGTTGTAACCAGGGAGAAACTGAGAACATGCTCAGTTTCAATTGGTCTTCAAGGATGACGATGAAGATGAGAAACAGCCAGGTCCAAAGAGGTGCCATTGTCCAGCAAATTAAGCAGCGGTGGAGTTGCTACAATCATTCTCCAAGTGGGAGATTGTTGTGTGTGGAGCATGATTGTTCAGAGGTCTTTGTTTCAGCCGGATGTATACCCCGGGAAGTTTTGTACACCCCTCCAGTGGTCCCCTGGCGGGGGCTTGGGGGCAGCGCCCACGAAACCAAAAATAAATGTAAAATTTGCCTTGTAAAAGTATAGTAATTTCTAGTCAATCTGGGCCGTTCATTAGGCGGATGATCTGACGGTAGAACTTATGTTTGTTTAGGGTTTTTTGCCCTAGAAGGCAACCCCTCTCTTTGTATGAGGGTATTGTATTTGAGGTTGTGTGATAGATGTGTATTCGGTGTTAGCGAGAAACAGAGAGGTGAGACTGTGAGAGAAAACAAAGGATATTACAACGGATTTGCTGTAGGTTGTGTCTCTTCATTTTGCTGGATAATAGAAAGGAAGGACTGGTTGTTCGGGGTGGACGTAGGCCAAACTGGGTGAACCACGTATATCTGTGTCTCTCTTGTTTTGTGCGTTTTTTGTGTTTATATTTCTGCAATATTTTATTTGTTCCATTGCTCCGTAATATATAATTCCCTAACAACTGGTATCAGAGCCGAAGGTCTATTTGGCTGATAAACTCGCAGGAAAGAAGGGTTCCTGGTTCGAGTGGGAGCAATGGCGGAAGATGGTAAGTTTAGGGTCGAGAAATTTAACGGCCAAAACTTCTCGTTGTGGAAGATGCAGATGGAAGATTATCTGTATCAGAAAGATCTATACCTACCATTGGGCGGAAAAACAAAGATGTCGATGGGTATGAAAGACGAAGAATGGAACCTTCTCGATAGAAAGGCACTCGGAACAATACAGTTGTGCCTTGCTGCATCAGTCACCTTCAACATTTCGAAGGAAACCATGATAGAGGGTTTGATGCAGGCGTTGTCGAAACTATATGAAAAACCCTCAGCCTCAAACAAGGTATTTCTTATGAAACGGTTATTTAATATGAATATGTCGGAAGGTGGATCTGTTGCAAACCATTTAAATGATTTTAATACAATTACAAGTCAGTTAAGTTCTGTAGGGGTAAACTTTGATGATGAAGTTAGAGCTCTGTTATTCTTGTGCTCATTACCAGAAAGTTGGAATGGTTTGGTAATGGCCATTAGTAACTCCGTTTCTGGATCTAGTACTTTAAAGTTTGATGATGTTGTCGGTGCTATCCTTAGCGAGGAAATGCAACGGAAAAGCTCCGGTGAGACATCGGGAAATGCTTTGAGTGTAGAGTCTAGAGGAAGAAAAATGGAAAGAGGAAAGAGCTCAAGATATCGCAGTAAATCAAGGAAAGGCAGATCCAAGTCCAGATCGGGAATAGTGTGCTGGAAATGTGGAAGGAAAGGACACCTAAAGAAAGACTGTAGATCTCGGAAGGGAAAAGAAGGAGATGCAAAACAAGAAAACAATCATGAAGCAAATGTGACAGGTGAGGTGTTACAAGATGCTTTGATTCTTTCTTTCAAAAATATTACTGATTCCTGGGTGGTAGATTCAGGGGCTTCATCCCATGCCACACCTGATAAGAAATACTTTCATGACTATGTTCAAGGATATTTTGGATAAGTTTGTCTGGGTGATGATAAACCCTGTAAAATCGTTGGAATGGGTAAGGTTCTTGTAAAATAGCAGAATGGAAACCAATGGCTATTAAAGGAGGTAAGGCATGTTCCAGATTTAAAGAAAAATCTGATTTCAACAGGGCAATTAGGCGGTGAAGGTTGTGTGACAACTTTCATAGATAAAGCTTGGAAGGTCACCAAAGGAGCCCTGGTATTAGCAAAAGGCGAAAAGGTTGGTACATTGTATTTCTAACTCTGTTAACGCTTTAACTTCCAAAGGAGCAAATGTAGCATTATGGCATCATAGGCTCGGACACATGAGTGAAAAGGGGATGAAGATTCTTCACTCAAGGAATTTGTTGTCGGGTTTGAAGAATGTTGATTTAGACTTCTGTGAGAACTGCATTTATGGAAAACAAAAGAGAGTCAAATTTCTCAGAGTTGGGAAAGAAAAGAAGAACGAAAAATTAGAGCTTGTGCATATAAACGTATGGGGACCTGCTCAGGTATCATCTCTTGGTGGCTCTCCTTATTATGTTACCTTTATTGATGATGCAACTAGAAAAACTTGGATTTATTGTATTAAGAATAAATCTGATGTATTTGATACTTTCAAGAAATGGAAAGCTTTGGTTGAGATTGAGACAGGAAAGAAATTGAAGTGTCTTAGATCAGACAATGGAGGTGAATATTGCAGCAAAGAGTTTGATAGGTACTGTTCAGAGCATGGAATTCGCAGAGAGAAGACAGTTCCAAGAACACCACAAGAAAATGGTGTGTTAGAAAGGATGAACAGAACAATCATGGAGCGTGCAAGGTGCATGAGATTGCATGCAGGATTGCCTTTACAGTTTTGGGCAGATGTTGTAGATACTGCTGTTTATCTAATAAACAGAGGGCCTTCAAGTTCCTTGGATGGTGGTGTTCCGGAGGAAGCATGGACAGGTAAAAAGGTAAACTACTCTTTTTTAAAGCCTTTTGGTTGTGAGGCCTTTGTCCATATTGATAAAGAAAATAGAACAAAGCTTGAGGCAAAGTCAAAGAAATGTACCTTTATTGGATATGGTGTTAATGATTTTGGTTATCGCTTATATGATTATGAAAATCACAAAATCATTAGGAGCAGAGATGTAATATTCAATGAAAAGGTCTTGTATAAGAATCAGTTGCAGGAAAAGAAGAAAGAAAACGAAAACAAGGAATACGCAGTTCTTGATGACATCACTGAAAAGGTAAAAGTGCCTAAAAATAATAATAATCAACAACAGCAACCACCACAACAGAAACAGGCACCCCAAACACCTGAAAGTGGTGTTAGAAGATCTACCAGGATAAGTAGAACCCCCGAACGATACTCTCCTTCATTATATTATTTATTGTTGACTGATTTTGGTGAACCTGAATGTTATGAAGAAGCAGTGCAGGTAGAAACCAGGAAGAAGTGGGAGAAAGCCATGAAAGAAGAGATGGACTCCTTAGCACATAACCAGACTTGGGACTTAGTCAGGTTGCCTGCAGGTAAAACAACATTGTAGAATAAATGGGTTTATAGGCTGAAGGAAGAAGATGGAGGAAAACAGAGGTATAAAGCTAGACTTGTGGTGAAGGGGTTTGCACAGAAGAAAGCTATTGATTTTGATGAAATATTTTCTCCTTTTGTTAAAATGACTTCAATCAGAACTATTTTAAGTCTTGTAGCAGCTGAAGATTTGCATCTTGAGCAATTAGATGTAAAGACAACCTTTCTCCATGGGGATTTGGAGGAAGAGATATATATGCAGCAGCCACAAGGATATGAGGTGAAAGGGAAGGAGAAACTAGTGTGCAGGTTGAAGAAGAGCTTGTATGGCTTAAAACAGGCTGCAAGGCAGTGGTATCTAAAATTTGACAAGTTTATGTCTAAACAAGGTTATACTAGATGTCACTCTCATCATTGTGTTTATTTGAAAAAGAAAAATGATGGCAGCTATATTATATTGTTATTGTATGTAGATGACATGCTTGTTGCAGGATCTAACATGCAGGAAATAAATATGCTCAAAAGAAAATTGGCAAATTCATTTGCAATGAAGGATTTGGGAGCTGCAAAACAAACCCTTGGTATGAGAATAACTAGAGACAGGAAAAATCGAAAATTAACATTGTCTCAGAATGAGTACATACAAAAGGTGTTGAAAGATTTAACATGCACAATGCAAAACCAGTTAGTACACCTTTTGCTAGCCATTTCAAACTTAGCAAGGAAATGTGCCCAAAGACCCAAGAAGACATGGATTATATGTCTAAAGTTCCATATGCATCAACAGTTGGAAGCTTAACGTATGCAATGGTCTGCACAAGGCCTGATATTGCACATGCAGTGGGAGTTGTAAGCAGGTACATGAACAATCCAGGAAAGGAACATTGGATGGCAGTGAAATGGATTCTCAGATATTTGAAAGGTACCACAAATCAAGCATTATGCTTTGGTGGTTCAAACATCTCCCTGCAAGGATATGTTGATGCAGATATGACAGGTGACAAAGATAACAGGAGGAGCACTACAGGATATGTATTTACTATTGTAGGAACAACTGTCAGTTGAGTTTCAAAAATCCAAAGTGTTGTTGCACTTCCAACAACAGAAGCAGAGTATGTTGCTGCTACAGAGGCTAGTAAAGAAATGATTTGGTTACAAAGGTTTATGGGTGAGTTGGGTAAGAAGCATGATATGGGCACGTTATACAGTGATAGCCAAAGTTCCATTCATCTTGCAAAGAACTCAGCATTTCATTCCAGGACTAAACACATACAGCTCAAGTATCATTTCATACGATTAGTGTTGGAAGATGTAGAGTTGAAGCTGGAAAAGATACACACTAGCCAGAATCCTGCAGATATGCTAACAAAAGTTGTAACCAGGGAGAAACTGAGAACATGCTCAGTTTCAATTGGTCTTCAAGGATGACGATGAAGATGAGAAACAACCAGGTCCAAAGAGGAGCCATTGTCCAGCAAATGAAGCAGCGGTGGAGTTGCTACAATCATTCTCCAAGTGGGAGATTGCTGTGTGTGGAGCATGATTGTTCAGAGGTCTTTGTTTCAGCCGGATGTATACCCCAGGAAGTTTTGTACACCCCTCCAACGGTCCCCCGGCGGGGGCTTGGGGGCAGCGCCCCCGAAGCCAAAAATAAATGTAAAATTGTCTTGTAAAAGTATAGTAATTTCTAGTCAATCTGGGCCGTTCATTAGGCAGATGATCTGACGGTAGAACTTATGTTTGTTTAGGGTTTTTTGCCCTAGAAGGCAACCCCTCTCTTTGTATGAGGGTATTGTATTTGAGGCTGTGTGATAGATGTGTATTCGGTGTGAGCGTGAAACGGAGAGGTGAGACTGTGAGAGAAAACAGAGGATATTACAGCGGATTTGCTGTAGGTTGTGTCTCTTCATTTTTTTGGATAATTGAAAGGAAGGACTAGTTGTTCGGGGTGGACGTAGCCCAAACTCGGTGAACCACGTATATCTGTGTCTCTCTTGTTTTGTGCGTTTTTTGTGTTTATATTTCTGCAATATTTTATGTGTTCCATTGCTCTGTAATATATAATTTCCTAACAACTGGTATCAGAGCCGAAGGTCTATTTGGCTGATAAACTCGCAGGAAAGAAGGGTTCCTGGTTCGAGTGGGAGCAATGGCGGAAGATGGTAAGTTTAGGGTCGAGAAATTTAATGGCCAAAACTTCTCGCTATGGAAGATGCAGATGGAAGATTATCTGTATCAGAAAGATCTATAACTACCATTGGGCGGAAAAACAAAGATGCCGATGGGTATGAAAGACGAAGAATGGAGCCTTCTCGATAGAAAGGCACTCAGAGCAATACAGTTGTGCCTTGCTGCATCAGTCGCCTTCAACATTTTGAAGGAAACCACGACAGAGGGTTTGATGCAGGCGTTGTTGAAACTATATGAAAAACCCTCGGCCTCAAAGAAGGTATTTCTTATGAAACAGTTATTTAATATGAATATGTCGGAAGGTGGATCTGTTGCAAACCATTTAAATGATTTTAATACAGTTACAAGTCAGTTAAGTTCTGTAGGGGTAAACTTTGATGATGAAGTTAGAGCTCTGTTATTCTTGTGCTCATTACCAGAAAGTTGGAATGGTTTGGTAATGGCCATTAGTAACTCCGTTTCTGGATCTAGTACTTTAAAGTTTGATGATGTTGTCGATGCTATCCTTAGCGAGGAAATGCGACAGAAAAGCTCCGGTGAGACATCGGGAAATGCTTTTAGTGCAAAGTCTAGAGGAAGAAAAATGGAAAGAGGAAAGAGCTCAGGATATCGCAATAAATCAAGGAAAGGCAGATCCAAGTCCAGATCGGGAATAGTGTGTTGGAAATGTGGAAAGAAAGGACACCTAAAGAAAGACTGTAGATCTCGGAAGGGAAAAGAAGGAGATGCACAGCAAGAAAACAATCATGAAGCAAATGTGACAGGTGAGGTGTTACAAGATGCTTTGATTCTTTCTTTCGAAAATATTATGGATTCCTGGGTGGTAGATTTAGGGGCTTCATTCCATGCCACACCTGATAAGAAATACTTTCATGACTATGTTCAAGGAGATTTTGGATAAGTTCGTCTGGGTGATGATAAACCCTGTAAAATCGTTGGAATGGGTAAGGTTCTTGTAAAACAGCAAAATGGAAACCAATGGCTATTAAAGGAGGTAAGGCATGTTCCAGATTTGAAGAAAAATCTGATTTCAACAGGGCAGTTAGGCGGTGAAGGTTGTGTGAAAAATTTCACAGATAAAGCTTCGAAGGTCACCGAAGGATCCCTGGTTAATAGCAAAAGGCGAAAAGGTTGGGACATTGTATTTATGCAATGGTATTTCTAACTCTGTTAATGCTTTAACTTCCAAAGGAGCAAATGCAACATTATGGCATCATAGGCTCGGACACATGAGTGAAAAGGGGATGAAGATTCTTCACTCAAGGAATTTGTTGCTGGGTTTGAAGAATGTTGATTTGGACTTCTGTGAGAACTGCATTTATGGAAAACAGAAGAGAGTCAAATTTCTAAGAGTTGGGAAAGAAAAGAAGAACGAAAAATTAGAGCTTGTGCATACAGACGTATGGGGACCTGCTCAGGTATCATCTCTTGGTGGCTCTCGTTATTATGTTACCTTTATTGATGATGCAACTAGAAAAACTTGGATTTATTGTATTAAGAATAAATCTGATGTATTTGATACTTTCAAGAAATGGAAAGCTTTGGTTGAGATTGAGATAGGAAAGAAATTGAAGTGTCTTAGATCAGACAATGGAGGTGAATATTGCAGCAAAGAGTTTGATAGGTACTGTTCAGAGCATGGAATTCGCAGAGAGAAGACAGTTCCAAGAACACCACAAGAAAATGGTGTGTCAGAAAGGATGAACAGAACAATCATGGAGCGTGCAAGGTGCATGAGATTGCATGCAGGATTGCCTTTACAGTTTTGGGCAGATGTTGTAGATACTGTTGTTTATCTAATAAACAGAGGGTCTTCAAGTTCCTTGGATGGTGGTGTTTCGGAGGAAGCATGGACAGGTAAAAAGGTAAACAACTCTTTTTTAAAGCCTTTTGGTTGTGAGGCCTTTGTCCATATTGATAAAGAAAATAGAACAAAGCTTGAGGCAAAGTCAAAGAAATGTACCTTTATTGGATATGGTGTTAATGATTTTGGTTATCGCTTATATGATTATGAAAATCAAAAAATCATTAGGAGCAGAGATGTAATATTCAATGAAAAGGTCTTGTATAAGAATCAGTTGCAGGAAAAGAAGAGAGAAAACGAAAACAAGGAATACGTAGTTCTTGATGACATCACTGAAAAGGTAAAGGTGCCTGAAAATAATAATAATCAACAACAGCAAGCACCACAACAGCAACAGGCACCCCAAACACCTGAAAGTGGTGTTAGAAGATCTACCAGGATAAGTAGACCCCCTGAACGATACTCTCCTTCATTATATTATTTATTGTTGACTGATTCTGGTGAACCCGAATGTTATGAAGAAGCAGTGCAGGTAGAAACCAGGAAGAATTGGGAGCAAGCCATGAAAGAAGAGATGGACTCCTTAGCACATAACCAGACTTGGGACTTAGTCTGGTTGCCTGAAGGTAAAATAGCATTGCAGAATAAATGGGTTTACAGGCTGAAGGAAGAAGATGGAGGAAAACAGAGGTATAAAGATAGACTTGTGGTGAAGGGATTTGCACAGAAGAAAGGTATTCATTTTGATGAAATATTTTCTCCTATTGTTAAAATGACTTCAATCAGAACTATTTTAAGTCTTGTAGCAGCTGAAGATTTGCATCTTGATCAGTTAGATGTAAAGACAACCTTTCTCCATGGGGATTTGGAGGAAGAGATATATATATGCAGCAGCCACAAGGATATGAGGTGAAAGGGAAGGAGAAACTAGTGTGCAGGTTGAAGAAGAGCTTGTATGGCTTAAAAAAGGCTCCAAGGTAGTGGTATCTAAAATTTGACAAGTTTATGTCTGAACAAGGTTATACTAGATGTCACTCTGATCATTGTGTTTATTTGAAAAAGAAAAATGATGGGAACTATATTATATTGTTATTGTATGTAGATGACATTCTTGTTGCAGGATCTAACATGTAGGAAATAAATATGCTCAAAAGAAAATTGGCAAATTCATTTGCAATGAAGGATTTGGGAGCTGCAAAACAAATCCTTAGTATGAGAATAACTAGAGACAGGAAAAATCGAAAATTAACATTGTCTCAGAATGAGTACATACAAAAGGTGTTGAAAATATTTAACATGCACAATGCAAAACCAGTTAGTACACCTTTTGCTATCCATTTCAAACTTAGCAAGGAAATGTGCCCAAAGACCCAAGAAGACATGGATTATATGTCTAAAGTTCCATATGCATCAGCAATTGGAAGCTTAATGTATGCAATGGTATGCACAAGGCCTGATATTGCACATGCAGTGGGAGTTGTAAGCAGGTACATGAACAATCCAGGAAAGGAACATTGGATGGCAGTGAAATGGATTCTCAGATATTTGAAAGGTACCACAAATCAAGCATTATGCTTTGGTGGTTCAAACATCTCCCTGCAAGGATATGTTGATGCAGATATGGCAGGTGACAGAGATAACAGGAGGAGCACTACAGGATATGTATTTACTGTTGGAGGAACAACTGCCAGTTGAGTTTCAAAAATCCAAAGTGTTGTTGCACTTTCAACAACAAAAGCAGAGTATGTTGCTGCTACAGAGGCTAGTAAAGAAACGATTTGGTTACAAAGGTTTATGGGTGAGTTGGGTAAGAAGCATGATATGGGCACGTTATACAGTGATAGCCAAAGTGCCATTCATCTTGCAAATAACTCAGCATTTCATTCCAGGACTAAACACATACAACTCAAGTATCATTTCATACGATCAGTGTTGGAAGATGGAGAGTTGAAGCTGGAAAAGATACACACTAGCCAGAATCCTGCAGATATGCTAACAAAAGTTGTAACCAGGGAGAAACTGAGAACATGCTCAGTTTCAATTGGTCTTCAAGGATGACGATGAAGATGAGAAACAGCCAGGTCCAAAGAGGAGTCGTTGTCCAACAAATGAAGCAGCAGTGGAGTTGCTACAATCATTCTCCAAGTGGGAGATTGTTGTGTGTGGAGCATGATTGTTCAGAGGTCTTTGTTTCAGCCAGATGTATACCCCAGGAAGTTTTGTGCACCCCTCCAGCGGTCCCCCGGCGGGGGCTTGGGGGCAGTGCCCCCGAAGCCAAAAATAAATGTAAAATTGCCTTGTAAAAGTATAGTAATTTCTAGTCAATCTGGGCCGTTCATCAGGCAGATGATCTGACGGTAGAACTTATGTTTGTTTAGGGTTTTTTGCCCTAGAAGGCAACCCCTCTCTTTGTATGAGGGTATTGTATTTGAGGTTGTGTGATAGATGTGTATTCGGTGTGAGCGAGAAACAGAGAGGTGAGACTGTGAGAGAAAACAGAGGATATTACAGCGGATTTGCTGTAGGTTGTGTCTCTTCATTTTGGTTGATAATAGAAAGGAAGGACTGGCTGTTCGGGGTGGACGTAGCCCAAACTGGGTGAACCACGTATATCTGTGTCTCTCTTGTTTTGTGCGTTTTTTGTGTTTATATTTCTGCAATATTTTGTGTTCCATTGCTCCGTAATATATAATTTTCTAACAGCCCTTGCTTCTATCTGTAAGTACTTGACTGTAGGAGGGAGCAGCACTCCCCCCTGCATGTCTCGTCATGGTGCCCAATGTCAAAACCCTAACGCCAACCCTAGATCAAGTTGCAGAGCCTCTCAAGTTTTTAGTGCTTGTTAGAATATCGAGACTCACTTGATTATTTTTTTATTAATCATGATTGATTTTAAAAATATTTTGATATATATAATTACATTTTATATTAATTATTTTAATGGACCATACACATAATTTGTATAATAAATTTATTGTTATGTTAAATTTTCATGGTCAAATTTAACTACACTATATCAATATTAGTTATTTTTTTTAACCATAATTGATTTTAAAATTATTATTAAATTATGATTTTTAATTTCTATTAAATTAAATATTATATATAAATATCACTTGAGTTTGTAACTTAGCCACCCTAGATCCATATTAACTTTGGATCTACCAAGAGCCAAGAGGGATCAAATCTCCTTTCACTTTAAAAAATGTTTATATCACAAGAGATTTGATCCCTCTCTTTTTTGTTGTAATTTGGCAATGCAATTTCTAGCATGATTGTGACTTCTTATTGTTTATAATATAATTTTAAATGCATAAATGAATTTTTAACCCTAGAAAACCCTTGAGGACTTGATTTATTTATTTATAATTTTTTAATTTCACTTATAAATAGAGATGAATATTTTCATATATATTCTTTACTATAATTATTTTTTAGGTGTATAATAAGTCTTTCATCTACTGAGATTTACATTTATTAAATCATTAATATATATAGTTATATTTTATATTAATTATTTTAATAAACCATACTCATAATTTGTATAATAATTTTATTGCTATGTTAAATTTTGATGGTCAAATCTAAGTACCTACATTAATATTAGTTATTTTTTATTAATCATAATTGATTTTATATATATATATATATATATATATATATATATATATATATATATATATATATATATATATATATATCTATATATAATTTTAATGGACCATATACATAATTTGTATAATAAATTTATTATTGTGTTAAATTTTGATGGTCAAATTTAACTATCTTACATTAATATTAGTTATTTTTATTAATCTTAATTGATTTTAAAAATATTATTAAATTATGAATTTTAATTTCTATTAAATTAAATATTATATATAAATATCACTTGAGTCTATAACTTACTAAACCATTCATTTTAGTGGTTGAATTTGATTGTGTTAAAGTAGCTTTTAAGAAAAGTGTTATGGCCCAGTTTGGTTATAGTGGATGGTTTTGTACTTTATATTTATTTAATCTATTAGTTTTTGCTCATGGTTTTGTAATTTATATTTATACAATTTATTAATTTTTGTTTGTTGAATTTTCTTTCTATAAATTAAGATGACTGATTACTTTGTTTACATTTTATATATTATATTTAAATATTTATATTTGGTTGTTAATTAAATATGAATCCTATTTGCATCTACTTTAACACAACACATCTACTTTCTTACATTACATCTAGACATCTCACTAATAATGGGTTGTAGAGCTGCACAATAAACTATTCATTTTTAGTGGTTGTATTTGATTGTGTTAAAGTAGATTTTGAGAAAAGTGTTATCACCACCCTTTAGTTATAGTGGATGGTTTTGTAATTTATATTTATTTAATCTATTAGTTTTTTCCCATGGTTTTGTAATTTATATTTATCCAATTTATTAATTTTTGTTTATTGAATTTTCCTTTTATAATTAAGATGACCAAGATACATCATTCTCAGGTGAAATTATTTGAATTTCATTTACATTTTCCATATTATATTTATATATGTTTTAATTCGTCTATTAACTAAAAACATATGAATCCTATTTTTTTTCTATAAAAAAATTTCCCAAGGTTTAAAGATGTTGACAAACTTTCTTACATTACATCTACACATCTCACCTATACTGGGCTATAGAGTGCCTCTTGATGCAATGAGAGATGAACCGAATGGAAAGGAAAGCAAAGGCATAAGAACAAGATGGAAAGAAAGGAAGATGATCTGAACCGCATGGAAAAGATGCCATAATAGTTGGAATGAGTTGTACGACAATGTGAGAGAAAGGAATTAGCAAAGGGAGTTTTTATATCTGGAGATAATGATGTAGGAGAATCTTCTGATTATTAAAAGGTATATTTTGATTTTCATAAGTTTAAGAAATTTTATATTATGAAATTTGTGCCTTAAATGATAAGAAACCAATAATTATAGCCATCTTCGAGGGGGGAACCTCCTTTTACAATGAATATAATGTACAAGACAATATTTGATGTTCCTAATAATAGGTCTCCTTAGTGTATATATAGAAGAAAAAGGGTAGAATTACAATAAAATGGGACCATCAAGGGTTATAGCCTACAAAACAATATAACATAGAAATGCAATCGCTCAATATCCAAGGGTTATAAGGGGTTGTAGGGTTATAATGGGGTGTATATAGGGCTTAACATGTATGTTCACTTCAAACAAGTGTTGTCCTCAACACTTTGCTAACTGTCATTGATTATGCAAGAATAAGTCATATTCCCATGTCATCTCTACCACTAGTAGGTTCTTTTGTTTGATGATGTACTACACAATTGTTGGGTTACTTGATTGATTAATCCTTATTTCAAGGATTATTTTTACTTCTAGTATGGTTTTCCCTTCTTCGTGTATCTTTGCTACACTTCCCGACTACAAATGAATAACACGATCATGATCTCGATTAGTTGGAATACCCTTAGGCATTAATCCAAATACCTTGGGATGATTGTTGATGGATTTATGGAGATTCCTTGACACAAATGATATTAGCGTTTGAACATTTAGTGAATATAATTGTGCCATTACACCCTAGTGCCCATTGTTGAGTAATTGTTTTCATTACATTATATCTTATCACTTTAGAGGGTTTCCCTTAGATACATCTAAGCTTGATTTCATTTCCTTCTGAGAAGAGTCATATTAAAATATCTTGGAAATTCAAGGTCACTATTCCCAATGATTGTAACCATTGGACCCTCAATACAACATCATCACCAAAAATTTAGATTAAAAACATGGGACTAAACAACAAGAACTCCCATGTAATTAACTTAATATTATGGCACTTCCCTGAAAGATTAATGGTACCTCCATCTGCAATCATCACTTGAAATTCTGGTGTTGGATATGCAAAGTAATTAAGAAATTTTTCCAAATTGTAATTAATAAAGTTATGGGTACTACCTGAATCAATCAATATTTTTCCATTTTTCCTTTTTTTTAATATCCTTCGACCTTGAGGGTTTGTGGAGTATTGATGTCAATCAATGCATGAAAAGAGATTGTCAGAGTAGTCTCTTCTAGCTCTATATCTTATGAAGTTTCCACTTCTTGACCTTCTTCATATTCATAATCTATGTAAAATAAATTCTTCTCAGTGCATTTATGCCCTCAATATTCTTGTTGTCACAATTTAAACATAGTCTTTTTTATCTTCTTTCATCCCTTTTTTGAGAAGCTAACCTTGTTGGTTTGGATGAGGGAGCATGATCTTCACTATAGTTATCAGTGCCTAATTTTCTAGTGGCCATATTTTTAATTTAAACTTTCCTTTCTAGATCAAAAGCATGTTTTAGAGATTTAGGTTCAAGGAGATGCACCTCATGTTGGATGTTTTCCTTTAAATTTCTCATAAATAGGTCTAACAGTTTATCCTCTAAAATATTATTTACTTTGAGACTCAACTTATGGAACTGTTGAATGTGCTCTATAAATGGACCTTTTTGTCGATATTTGCCAATTGACTAAAGAATTTATTGTAGTTAATATCCCCATAACATATTATAATTTCCTCTATAAAATTATACCAAGATATAATAGAATCATTTTTCCTTTCACAAATCCATCGATACCATACATGTTGCTCTTGTTCTAAAAACATGTATGCAATATTTACCTTTTATAAAGATGTCACTTGGTGAAAATAAAAGTATTGTTCCATCTTAAATATCCATGTTACAGGATCATCACCATCAAACTTCCTCATATCGATCTTCGGAATGTAGTAGCTCCTTGATGCTGACTTGAAGCCCTAGTGATGTGGATCATGGATTGAAAATTCATGGTTATGCTTCTGCGATTAAATATTTGTGCTCTCAAATTATGATAGAATACTCCCCATATGAAATTGATTCTAAATACCATGATTGTCCTTATGTTCCTAATTTCCTTGGATATCCACATCCCTTTGAGAAAGATCTTTTAACAAATTGTTTTATTATTATTTTATTTCTTCCCTGATAGATTTTTGCATACCTTCATTGACATTTTGATTCTTCCTTATTTCATTCATCTTATTTTCACTTTATTCCTTATTTTCATTTGTATTATTTTCCATTTATCTTTAATCTTTTCTTAATAACTTGATAAATCCACCTTTTTCAACACACTACCATCTATTTCATTAAATTTCTTCTCTAATTGAGATAACCTAAATTCTAAATATTAAATTTATTCATGAGTCGAAGATGAGCCTTCAGTAGATTTAATTGGTGTAGTAGATTTCTTTAGAGGCGTGTTCAAAAATAATAATATTACTCCTCTTTATCACAACTATTAGTCACCAAAAAAAGGATATTCTAATGAATAGTTAGGTCAGTAGTAAGTTGCGTACCTTAATTTCGAGAATACCAAAATGGTTGAATTTTTATTAATATATATTTAAGATTTTAGGCCTTGTGGGTCTAAAAAATTATTTTTTAACACTTCGATCTTTTATTTATGAAAGTCTACAGGTGTGAACTGAATTTGATGTGCCAACTAAGAGCTATTGTAACTTTCCCAAAACTTGTTAATTTCACGACCTCTTTCCACAAACAAACTTGTGTAGTGTGCCAAATATCAATTTCTTCAAATATAATTATGAACTTGTACTTAATGTACAATTGTGTGTCTCCTATAATCCCTAAATATTTTATAGTCCGAAAATTCCTAAATATGAAGATATAAAAATTATATGAAGCTTACATGTTTAAAATTTATTTCAGGATTGTTCACAACCCTAATTTCCACAGGGTATTACTCCAAAAGTATAATGAACCAAATTATGAAAATTTAACTAGTTATTTCCAGATATTTATCCTTAATACTGTCCAAGTTTCACTTTCTGAAGCCTTACAGGAAAATTTTATTGTGAAAACGCCAAAATGACCTATTTGAAACTGATTTCAGGAGCATTCATCAACCTAGAATTCCTTAGAGAATATATATAAAATTATAGTGAACCAAGGTCTAAAATTTGAACTAGATGTTCACCATAATCTCACTCAATGTGGACCAAGTTTCATGGTCTAAAACCTCATAAAAAATAAGTTATAGTGAAAATTTTGAACTAACTTGTTTGAGACTGATTTTAGGAGCATACATAAATTCTAACTTCCTTCGAGAATATCTTTGAAAAATATAGTGAATCAATATCTAGAATTTGAATCGGATATTATCTTAGATATTTTCTAACTATTCTCTAAGTTTTAATGTATGGAACCTCCCTAAAAAAAGGTTATATTAAACTTTTCATGATGATTTGTTTGGAGCACAAAAACCCTAGGATCATGAACTCTGATACAAAATGTTATGAACCTTGTGTCTTATAAATGATAATAAAACAATAATTATAGTTATCTTCGAGGGTAGAACCTCCTTTTATGATGAATACAATGTACATGACAATATTTGATGATCCCAAGACTAGGTCTCCTTAGGGCATATATAGGAGACAAGCGGTACAATTATAATAAAATGGGACCATAAGGGGTTCTAGCCTACATAACAATAAAAATAGAAATGCAATCAATCAATATCTGAGGATTAATAAGGAGTTTTAGGGTTGAAATGGGGCTTATATAGGGATTAACAAGATGGAATGAAGGGAAGATGAACTAAACTGCAAGGAAAAGTTCGCATAATAGTTGGAACAATTCATACTGGAGTGTGAGACAAAGGAATAAATGAAGGGGGTTTCCATCTCTTGAGATCATGATGCAAGGGAATCTTACCATTATTAAAAATATATATCTATGTAATTTTCATAAGTCTAGGAAGTTCTATAGATCCTAGACTATATAAAACTCTATAAACATATGTAATCAAAATTGTTTGTATTATTTATAATATAGTGCATATGGGCTCCTAAGTTTGAGGATATTCCTCTAAACTTACTCCAAGTTTGTAGGAGAGGAATTATCTCTTTAAATATAAATATCTTTCCTTCCTCCTGAATGAAGAGGGATGTAATGAATAGGTTGGGGGCAAGCAAGGAATGTCCCAAGCTTCATAATTAAATAAAAGATTGTTTGTGGGTTATTTTTGTTTTTGGTATGGGTTGAGTTTAATTTTGTTTGATTTCCATCAATTTGGTATCAGAGCCAAGATAAATGTGAATGAGTGGAACTTTATAGATTTGTTATGGATTCCATATGGATTATGTAGGCAGATCTTTTGTGGACATTGAGTGAAGCATTGAATGTAGGTGTTATACAAAGTGTGCACACTATAAAACATTGCAAATTTTAAATTAAAGAAATGAAGTGTAGGTTTTAACCCTGTACAAAAATTACCTGCATACAAATTCTAAAGAGAGAAAATAAACAATGGAAAGAGCATAAAACATAAAACAGATATACACAGAGATTTTCCCCTGGATCCCAAAACCGGGACTACCAGATTGAATTTTCATTATGATCCTTTCAATGTTACAATGCATATATATACATGCCTAAGCATCCATTAACCCTAGATTAGAACGTAACTGTAGTTCCCTTGACCAGATCTACAATATACCATGGAAAAAACCATCATGCCTAAAACCATGTGCGAAATCCATGCACAAAACCATAGGTAGGTCTGCCCACCTAATATAGGATCCAAAAAAAATTCTCGGGGCACTGCCCTGGCACATTGTACAGAATGAGTTGCTGCCCACGCCCCGCCTCCCCCCCCCCGACATTTGGGTAGTCATGGAAAGAATATAACACAACCCAACATGAGGCATGAACATCGAATGCAAATAGTGTGATGCTAGAAGTGATAATTGAAAACTAGATGTTGGTAGTGGTAGTCGAACATGGATGTGGTAGTGATATTGGAATGTACTTGTTATCAGGAAATCTAGTGTCTATTCAGAGCTTCTAGTCCCACTAAGATGGGTAGCTATCTTAGAAACAAACAGATTAAAGTTACTTGTTTTTCCTTTATGAGAGAGAGATGGGAAAGAAGCAGAGAGTACCAGCTTCAGTCTTCTGCTTGGCTCCTTGCTTGTTTCCTTTCGCCTTTGAAAGAGTCTCGCCACTGCTCCCTCACTTGTCTAGCTTCAAAGAGCACCTGTAGATTCATAGCAGCATAATACCATCAAATCATAGAGATCTTTCACTGTAAACAATATAGGATCAGATATATGTTGACCATATAAATGCATATAACAACACAATATTTAGAGATACACAAGAATATCGAGGAAAACTCAAATAGATTTATTAGTAAAAGTTGTAGAAGAGAGGATTACAACCACTTGGTCTGACCCAGTGCCATCCTCCCAACTTGAAAGCCCTCTTCACCTCACACAAAGCAAGATCACCCAACAATGTCTTCAAAGAGAAACCAACAACACCTCTTTGCAAATTACCAAATTCCAACCTTTGGATCTTTGGGATGAGGGATCCATTTATAGATATTTGCAGCTGGGTGAGTCAGCTTCTGGGATTTTGATTAGTGTCATCTCTCTGATAGTTCTTGGTTTCACTTGGATATTTTAGATCTCTTCCTCATCCCTGGGCGAACTCAAGGAGCCAAGTGTCAAATGAGCAACTTCTAGAAGATTCTCAGGTTCTCCACTTAGCAAACTACTTGTGCCATTTGTCTGCTCTCGCTTGTTGCACCCTACAGAAGGGATTTTCAGTATGCATCGCACTTTTTGCATGTGTCAGGTGAGATGCATCGCACCCTTTACACTGGGCAATCTATATGGTCTTGCTTTGACTAGTTCTGATGATGATGATGATGTAATCAACTGACCTTGCTTCTTTAGGGTATGAAACAACACTTTTAGGGACTTAGAAGCCCTTGGTTTATGGACATATGTGATTGGGGTTGCAGTGCCCAAATATGTCTATAACAATTCCCCCCTAAAGCATGAGGTCGTAAATCTTTTTATGTCGGGTGAAATGCTTTATAGTGAGGATCCGAGGTTTTTCTCACTGGAAGGTGACCTGTAATAAGATACAATACAACGCATTATCTTCATAATATTTTCATGATCTAGCTGAGGCAGGCATTCCCATGCTCAGCTTTGATAAATTCATTTTCATGTACATAGGACAGATAATCGTCTGTGTGCAGACTGATGATTCTGGTAGAGCCATCATCCCTTAGTTTGGATGATTATCTGTGCAAAAATGATGTACATTTGATGTCTTTATTTTCCTGAATATATCGCAGCCCGAATGGATGAAACTAGGTCCGGGGTCTTCAAAACTCGTTCAATCTTCGCCCGAAGTACAAGTCGATCCATGTGAATAGATGTTATGATGTCGAACATGGAAAGACATCACCTGATTACCAGCCAATGATGTAAATTGTTAACAAACATGAGAGGAATCACTGATAATGATGATCACCCTCAAGGTACTACAGTACAATTCACATGGTGTGAATACATGAGTTGATGTCGAACACCATGCAAAGTCTTTCGGTCGAAGGCCATTAGTGTAAACCTATCACCGGAAGTGAGAAACTTGCCATTGAGGCATGCGATCTTCAAAGTACGGGAAGGGTTGTCCCTAGGTTGGCTTCTTGGATAAGGAGCTGATATCGACAAGAAGTGACCCGTCGTAGGAGGGCATTAATGGATCCCACATCTACAACATGGAACGGAGCAAAAGATTTTGTAGAGGTTAAAATGATCTGATGATACAAGGTTCAGGGTGGCGGTCATGAAAGAATGAAGTGTGAAGGTATTGTAGCGGATGAGACACAAGTTGGGTAGGTGAATCCTCTGAGTGAATTTTCTTGAACATATCGGTGACACTGAAATGGATTGGTAGCGTTAACCCCAAAAGTGGATGGTATGGTGGACCAATGGTGATGCGGCCAGTGAACAGAATAACCCAACCTGACTTAATCATGGTGATGGAATGAAAGTGTCATGTTCAAGAGCGACATGCTACCAATAAAGTTTCTTCAAGTTTTCTTCCCAATTTTCCCCAGTCATTTCTGACCAGTACCTCTTTATCTTTGTCAAGCTTGAGGAGGATAACATATGATTGTTCTATAATTTTCCCTTCGGGCAAACCCGTCGCTATGTATTAACGAGCCTAGCGATAGTGAAACTCGTTCTTGTCTGAATGGACAAGTTTTTCGCTATTGTTTTAACAAGTTTAACGACAAGGATAACTCGGTTCTTTTCAATTTTAGAGAGTATAAAAAGGAACAGAAAGAAGACTCCAACATTCCTTTTTCGTAATGTAATCCCTTAAGTCCGAAAAAGTATAAAATAATGCGAAAGGGATGACTTTTCGATAGTTTTAATGAGCCGAACAAGACAAATGCTCGATCTTTTTGTGTAATAATCCCTCAGGTCCAAAAAGATTAAAATTTAGAGGAGGGATAGCACTTCCAATCAGTTTAACGAGCTGGAGAGGCCAATTTCTCGGCAATATTTTCATATTTTACGAGTCAGATGAAAAGAGCTTAAAGGAGACTCATTTTTTGAGGAACGAGTGATGTTTTCAGATAGCAGCTGGTTCCAGGTCAGGTTTGCAACTTCCAATCATGGTAGTGCAAAAGGGTGGCTAATAGGATCACTCATTGTAGCTGTTCCTCAAAAGGGGTAAGCAATCAAATGGAGATGAACGATCGACAACAACAGAGTGGAGGTGATGGTAAGAACACGACCAAGGCTCAAAAGCTGATGATAATGCATTCATAGTGGTTATTTACCGGAGGTGGGTTCATTTTTTAATGAGCTTAAACTCTGGTGGAACATATGCTCATTACTAGGTTTAATTTTTAACGAGCTTGAACTTCGCGTAAAACTACTCGTGATAATGGTCATTGATATTAGATTCACTGTTAACACTATGTTCTTTTGACGGTCGTACTACCTATTCAATTGCTCCATCAAATTGATTAGAAATGAGGACATATGCTTGAAAAATGAGTTAAAAAATCAATTCCCTACTTAAATTACATGAAAGGTAACTTAAAAATAGTTTTTTACCCCTCATTTTACCATTTCATTTGGAGTTGTGACTGTTGGAGCTCTGGAGGTGTTTTCCCCTTTGATTTTCACCAATTGATTTCAGGAGATTCTGCGGACGATTTTCGGTGCTGTCTGGTCCAGGTAGGAGTTAAACCTGAGATCTTCAATTCTGAGCATGTTTTCTTGCTTTTTTGGGCCCCTGGGGTTTGAACATTTCATTCTGCTCCCATCGCACTTAGTTTATATCGAAAGGTTCGATGCATCTTAAGCTATACATTAGCCAGAATGTATGCATCGCACTGTGTACCTAGCCAGGGTGTGATGGGTGCAAGGAAGAAAACTTTTGCACTGATTTTTCATGGAAATTTTGCCTGTTTTTTGCCAAATCAGGATCCTGACTCTTCTCTTGTTTGTTTTTCAAAGATTCATCGGAGAAAAATGGTCATTACATGGCATGAACACGAGCATGAAGAAGAGGACATGGTTGCCCTACACGATCCGGGTACGGTAGCTGCATTGCGGAACTGTGGCTTGCTCAAGTTCTTCTGCATTTCTAGCATGAGGCAACAAATCAATTTGTTGCAATATTTCCTCGATGCATGGTGTTATCACTTAGAACTAAAAAATATTTTTTTTGCATATAATCCTTTGTCCTAGTTCAATGTCAAAAGTCTGTGTCAAATTGTTTTCGTTTTATGTTTCTTACTTAGGGTTGGAGCTTTAAAGGTGTCTGATTTAAATTATACTCGAATCCTATTGGTCCTCCTCCACCATCATGGTTTCATAAGTCATGTCTTGTCTTATCCTAGTCACCGATTCTTTTCGTGATTTCGCAGCGTAATCTCCTATTGGCCAGTTTCGCAGCGTAATCATTGTTCAGCCATTCCGCAGCGTGTTATCATTAAGTCGTTTCGCAGCGCATTATTAGAATTCAAAACTAACCGCGCTGCGAAATCGTGGATTCGTGCATTTCGCAGCGAATCTTTCCCAAAGTGTCAAGTCTGTTGATGAGTCACCAATTTTGTCCTCTCATGTCAGTTTGTGTACCTCCCGTAGCATGTCTAAATGCTCATTAGTCACTACTCCACCAATAGATTTGTTGAAATGCACAGAAATATCATTCCAATGGATTTTACCGTGCATGGATCTTTATGATGATCGTAAGCGATGCATAAGTAACAAGCTTGTATGATGATGTATTTGAGTTTTCAAGCGAGGCTGTTTTCAAGCGAGCCTGATTACAAACGAGGCCGAGTTAAAGAGAACTGAACCGCCATTTCAACTGAAGTTGTTGGTCATTGTGTGTGTGAAGATTTCAAAAGCAAAATGGAGAGGAAAGAACACAGATCTGGAAAATGCCAGAGGACCGAACCTGAAGGTTTAGACATAACATTGAGAGATGAAGGCGTGAAGAAATCATTCAAAGATGTCGGGTGCTGGAACTTTTGTAAAAAGCTGCAAGGAGGACATGCGCAGGTAACCAAAGAGTTTGCTTTAAACTTCACCGGTTTAAATTCAAAAATAGCTATGTTGGAAGTTCAAGTGTCTCCGGAAGCAATAGCTGCTGTAACAGAGATCCCAAGAGGGCGGCAAGAATGGTTTAAGAATTTTAAGTTTGATATGAATCCATGCAAAGAGTTTTTAAAAGAGGCATATGTGAATGAAGACCTAACAAAAGCAGTGCCCAGAAACTATGTCAAGGAGCATTATGCCCTTCTTCTCACCTGTATTCAGAAATACTTGACGTGTGAAGTAAGATACAATAAGGTATACTCTTATCACTTTAAGCTGCTTTTACATTTCACTGGGAAAGCTTCCATAGACATTCCTTTTTACTTATTTCGCAGTTTGAGTAAAATGTGTGATAAGGTGCAGCTGAGGAAAGAGGATTGTGAAACCTCTTTGGTTCACCATGGTTTGGTTAAATTGTTAGTTTTAGATGGCCTCCAGAAGATAGGCAGAGACTGGAATTCGTTCATTTTCATGGCTGGTTTCCAAAGAAAAACTGGCCTTACTCCACAACCAGTTAAAGAAAAACCAGTAAAAGAACTCACGATAGCTGAGCTTCAAAAATAGGCAAGAGATAAAAAGCAAGCCAAGTCACAGCTAAGAAAACCAGTGAAGCCACTGATCATTAGAGAACAACCTCAGCAATCAACAAAAGAAGAAGCTCAGCATAAGAGGACTGTACCTGAAACAAGTAGATCTGAAACAGTGTCAAGGGTAAGGACAAGAAGCCAAATAAGTAAAGAAAAAGGTAAAGCCATAGCTGTTGAAGAAAGCCCAGTATCTAAGGCAAGCCTGAATGATTTATTGGAGGCCATTGAGTTTGAGCAAATTGAACCAGTGCATATTGATTTGACACAGTCATCACCAGAAAGTACCAAGAAGTCTAAGGCCTCAAAAAGGCTGAAGTTTGATGAGCCAGGTGAAGAATTCATTTTCAAACCCAGAAGACCTATTACAAGGAAGCAAGTAAAGGAAGCCGAGAAATTGCCCAGAAGAGAGGAAGCCGAGAAATTGCCCAGAACAGAGGAGGCAGAGAAAATTAAGCAAAAAGACACAAATAGAACAGTCATCATATCTCAAGGAGGTAATATTATAGCTATAAGGAACCAGTTAGAAGCAACTAAACATGATATTGCTAAGGTGAAGAATGCCACTAGGGAGTCTGCAGTCAGGTATGAAAATTATCGTAAAGTTGTATGGAAAGGAAGTGAAAACCTAGTAAACCAGTTGGATTCAGTAGCCGATGTTTACACATGGACAGTTCCAGCAATCAAAGAGGCCAAATTCATCAGAAAGATAAATATGCATCTAAGAGCTGAAAATAAAGCTATGAGGAAGAAAGTTGAAGACTTGAAGGCACAGCTAGGCCAGTTAGCTGCTAAATGAAGTTGTTGTTCAAAGAAAGGTTTTGTTCCAAATTTTGTCAAATTTTGCCTAGTTTTATTATTTTGAGGACATGTAGATCCCTGCTATATGTATCAAAGATCAAAAGGAGTTTTAACAATCAAATGTCTAGGCGGTAAATATCTCAGGGCAAAGACAAGCTGTTTAAACATTTCAGCAGTTTTGTAGCGCGCTACGAAACTGCTGTAGGTGGTGTTTTCAACGCAGACAAACAGTTTGGTAATATGTGCGGGAATTTTCAAAAGGAAACACCTAAAGGATATGTAAGAGACCAAATGAAGCCATCACAACCATTCAGATCAAGACAGGTGTACCTTTAAAAAGGTGGAATGCTTTAACTCAAGTTTAAAGTTTCTGTTATAAAGCCACTTTATTACCGGTCATAGGGTATTGAATGAGTTGCATACAAGGAATTTTGGCTTGCACACTTGGCCATCGATGAAGCCTCCAACACATCAGGAACATGGTGGTGTTCTATATTTTTGGGTTATTAAAAGGGCTAAAAGACATGCTGCTGTATATTCGAAGTTATGGAGGACTGGAACCGAAAAGCAAGGGATATCACCTAACATCACTGAGCAGTTAAAGCATTCAGCATCCAAGGCCAACATGGAGCATTAAATACTCATCTCAGCCATCTCAGCCAAACTGAAAGGAGACCAGGTGTCAAAGAACAAGGAGGAATCATTCTACGAAGAAGATAGAGTTAGAGTCATAGTCAAATTAGAACTCTTTAGAACTCCAGTTAGCACTTATTGTATTTAATAGTTTGTTGCAAAGCAGATAGGTGTCATAAAAAGTAGTTATTGAATTCCCCTCATGCTGGAGGAGGAATCTCAAATTAGGTAGAATAAGAATTCTATATATAGCTAAGACAGTGATGTAATGAGGGTTGGATATTTTATAAAACAGAGGACTGTTTTGGCTTATGTAAAAACAGAGTTCAGTAATATAAATGACTGTTTTACTTCTCAGGATTCATAAGGGATTTTCTTGTTCAGAATGTGTGATGGTATATTTTCTTTAGTGTTCTTTTACAGTTGTAAAAATGCATAATCACTCAGAATTCATTGATCATGCTCTGACTTCCTGTATGTCTTTGTAAACTGTGGTTTTATATAAGTGGTATTCTGAACATCCAAATGCTAAATGACCTGACTTCTATATAAGGCATCATCATTGTTTGTTGTAGTATGTTTGACTCCATAGGCCCAATGGAAACTTATGTAATGTTTGTCCAGCCTTCATTATTTGTCAATGTTATTCACAAGAGTTAGCCATCTTATTAATAGTCAAAATCAATAATCCTTTGAGAGAGCCCTCTCGGGCTAAGGAGGCTAAGCCTTAGTCAAAAGATTGGTGTGCAATAGTTACTTGAAGTCTTCCTGGGTTGTAGCCTTCCAGGGCTTGATTTTGAGATAACACATGGGATCCTACCAACTAAGTGTTCCAGATAAGAGGCAAATCCATCCCCATGACTGTTGAGGACATCTACTTTTTGACCAGTTTATCGAGGCGTGGTGCCCCTCTCTCACTTTAAGGTTCTGCTCGTGGGGGTGAATCCATGAGGGATTATATATGCTGATACTGTAGGGAAGGATCTCAACCAAGCAGGGACGGTAAGATCAGTATTCGAGATGTCACCAACCGACCTTTGAGGACTATTTTATTCACCTTTGCTAGATTGGTTGGTAGCGCGACCCTTCACTTGGCCAGCAAGTCCTATATGCAATATGCCTTGGAATGTCTCCAACCCAAGGTATTCAACTGGTGTGATGCAGTACTTCTGGTTATCAAAGAACAGCTTACCAAGGTGAAAACAGAAGATCCAAGAACTTTGGCGATGGTTCTATTCTGACCACTTTTTCCTTGGAGAAGATACCACTGATGCAACCACAGTACATTTCACTTGGCCTACCACTGCTGACTGAGCCACGGATGCAGAGATGGGTCTACCTTATGGCCAGACATGATGGTAAAATGCAAGTTTCATTCTCTGATGCCTTCTTTGAGTGGTTCAACCGTCAGCAGATGGTTTATGCCGAGTATCCATATGCTGGGATGGATTTCCGGGGTGACCCAGATTTGGTGCTGTCGGCTGGCGAGCAGTGGGGTGTCATAGGTAAAAATCTCTGACCATATCTCTGTTTATCATTTTCATAATGTTCTTTGTGTTTTTTAAACATTTATCAAGACTAATAAAAACTCATGTAATTATGCAGATATTGGGCTAGTACGACCAGTAGTGTGCCCGAGAGTAGTAGCTGTCGTTCCAGCAAGAGAGGCTGTAGAGAGGGCCATTCTTCGCGAGCTGGATGTATCCAAGACCCTTGCAGTGTTGCAGGAGCAGATCGAGGGTGTCACCCTTGGTATTCTGGATGTGAGGACCAATGAGCTTCCTCTGAGATTATAGTGCCATACCACTAGTGTGCCAAGCCGATGGACCAGGCTCTTACGCATGATTGCACAGGTGGTGACTAGTTATCACGAGCAACATTAGATTAGGGTTCTCCCTTGCATTTTGAGTTTTTGGGTCATATGAATGATTTTTTCCTGGACACAGAACACTATGTACAAACTATAAAGTTATATATATATTTTTGATTTTCTAAGCTTTATTTTGGTTAAGTTATATTATCCTGATGCAGTTTATTGAGAAAATGATTTTCTTTTACAAATGTTGCAAATGTCTATATAACACATAATTTGCTAATGAATCGGTTAATGTGTTTAAGTTTCTGGAAATATGTTGACATTGAATAGAATCAAACTATCTTTCCAAAATCTTGACCCCTAGGAACATGCGATATATAGCTGGATTCCGAATGGAATAGATGCCTGTAAGTTGTAGAATGACGAGCTGTGAGTCTAGCCTGACGGCAATTCGGCGTATGCTATGTGCGATGGCATTAGAGAGGAGTTCTATCAATGCGCTATATTCAGCGATGTTGTTCATTAATTGACCAATACACACCCCTCTGAAACTTACTAACTTGCCACTTGGGTCAAAGATGGCCCAAGCTGCAGAAGATAGGTTCCGTGTACTACGACTCGCCCTGTCGGCATATCCAACAAACGATTCCAATGGGTTCGACATCTGCAACGAAATGAAAAAGTGGATTACCTAACCAAAGCGATCACTCTTAATGAAAACAAAAATGTAACAAAAGCATATGAAGAGGTTACCATGCCGAGTCAAGCATAGTAATGCTTAAGGTACAACCCATTTCGGGGTCGCGATAGTGGAATTCCGTCATAATCTACTAGCTCGTAGGCTCCTTTTGCTAATACATGATTAACAATATAGGGACCCATCCACAAAGACTGGAACTTACCTGCTCCCAATTTGTCGGATTCCTGATCATAGAGCAAGACCAGGTCACCTTCTGAGAAAACACTAGGTTTGACATTCTTGTCAAATTGCACTTTGACTCGTTTCTTATGTGCTTCGTTAGCCAAGGTGGCGTCACAACGAGTTTCATCCAGTTGGATTAATTCTAAGAAACGATCTTCTTCCTCTGAAGTTCCAAGGAGGAGGTCAACTGCGAGCTTGAGAGACAAAATCTCACACTGAACCGGTAAGATCACTTCCAGGCCATACACCAGCTAAAAAGGTGTAAACCCAGTCGCATTTCTCACCGATGTCTGGTATGCCCACAAGGCTGAGTACAGGATTAGGTGCCAACTCCGTTTATGGACTCCAATCATCCTTTGCAACATGCGTTTCAGGACTTTGTTGATCGCTTCAACTTGCCCATTCGCTTGTGGATAATACGGAGTAGAGCTGTCGTGGGACAGTCCTAATTTGGCGATCAATTTGACCATCATGTGATTGCGAAAATGCGATCCATGATCTGTGACTATAGCTTGTGGAATGCTGAACCTGGCGACTACATGATTGAAGAAGAAAAGAGCAACCGTTTAGCCGCTATTAATTAATGTAGGCAGCGCCTCGGCCCATTTCGTAAAATAGTCAACTGCGACTATGATATACCCATGCCCCCCAGCCGAGTTGGGGTTACATTGCATGAAAATTATGCCCCATTTTACAAATGGCCCAACATCAACTACTGGCTTCAGAGGTGTGGGTGGTATTCTGGTTTTGCGGTCGAAGATTTGACAAGCATGGAAACTTCTAACTGCGGTTATGCAATCTTTGAACATTGTTGGCCAGAAGTATCCTGCTCGTAAAATATTTTGTGTTGTAGCATAACCGGATTGGTGCCCCCCACATGTGCCTGAATGACAATCATTCAAGACATTTTCGGCCTCCTCATGGGTGAGGCACCTCTGCAGAATAGTATCGACACCACGACGATAAAGTGTATCACTGACGATCATGTAGTCTTTTGTTTGGTATCGAGTACGTCGCTATTCTGAGCGAGAGGTATTAGACCTATATGTTTGGGTCTGGAAATAAATGATTATATCTCCATACCACAGATCGCTTGAAGATATCAAAAACAAAGATTCATCCACGATTGTTGCTTTAGATGTTGAATCGTTGGACAATGATGGGAAGTCACATAGTAACTCTGCAAAAACTAGAGCTTTATTTGATTTGGATTTTATGAATTCCAGATCAAACTATTGCAAAATTGCTATCCATTTTGAATATTTTCCCCCAAGTAACTGTCGTGACAAAATATAAGTCATGTGGTTGCAATCTGACAAAATGGTAGTTTTTCGAAAGAGAACATAGTGTCGAAATCTCTGTATTGCTTGAACAGCAACGAGAGCTAGCTTTTCAACATATGAGTACTTTCTTTCTATATCATTTAAGTTTCGACTTAAATAATAAATAGGATGTTTGATTCCATTGCCTTCTTGAACTAGAACCATTGCGATGGTCATATCTGCTGCAGCCAAATACAGGTTAAAGTCTCTTTGATAATTGGGAGCGTACATTAATGATTCTTTTATTAGGGATTCCTTTAGAGCATTAAAGGAAGCTTGCACGACTTGATCCTAGTTGAAGGGTACTTCTTTTTTCAAAAGACACGTATAACCTTTAGGAAGTTCGACATAATTTGGAATGAACCTCCTCAGAAAGTTTGCTTCCTATTGGAGTTTCCGAATCTTAAGCAAAATTGAATTTGGAGGCAAATCGATGATTTCCTGAACCTTGCATGGGTCGAGACGGATTCCATCCTTAGAAACTACAAAGCCAAGTAAACGACCAGAACTGACGCAAAACACACACTTGTGCTGATTGAGTCTTATTTTGTAGTGTCGGCAACGTAGAAATATTTCTCTCAAATGCTGCGGATGATTGGTCCGCTTTCACGAGTGAGTCGGAAGATCATCGAGGTATGGTTGAACGATGTTGTTGATGTCATGGAAGGCATAATTCATTTCCCTCTGAAAAGTTTCCCCTGCATTCTTTAAATCGAAAGGTAGCTTACGATACGCAAATGTGCCCCATGGAAATATAAACGTAGTCTTTGACTGGTCCTGTGGGCGGATATTTATTTGATTATACCTGTAAAATCCATCCGTCCATCAATTATCTGGTCGATGAAGGGTGTAGGATAGTTGTCCTTTGGACAATCTTGGTTTACATCCCTGTAATCGATGCACACTCTAATTGTTCCTTGCTTTTTCATCACGGGAACAATGTTCGATACCCAATCAGTTAGAGGAACCAGGTAAATGAAACCAGCATGAAGAGGTTTTTCAACTTCTGCCTTGATGGCAGCGGCTTTCTTTGGGTGCACCTGCTGAAGCCGTTGTCTTACTGGTTTGAAATCTGGATACATCTTAATTTCGTGTTCAACTATGCTCGAGTCGATGCCTAGCATTTCTTCATATGACCATGCAAAGACATCTCTAAACTCGCGAAAGAGAGCGTAATATATTTCCAGTTCTGAAGAAGAACAATATTTGCCAACATGAATATTTTCTACAACATCTGGTTTTGTCGAGATATTTATGGCGATAGTTTCTTCAATATTGGACATATTTCGCTCGGAATCCACCGTGTTTACAGTATTTGATAGAAAATAAAAAACTGATGGATGATTAAGTTCGCTGGAGTAATCTTCGTTGTAATCCAGAAGATGGGAACGATGGTGGTAATCTTCCCATGGTGCCCCCTGTAGGTTCATCGACTGAACGATTCCTTCATCTGTAGAATGTACTTGTGACCAAGGATCTGAAGAGGTACGATACTCCTTAGACCTATCTACTCAAACACTTGATGAGCATTCATTGGGGTTTGCCTCCCATGCCGAGAACATTGATTGCTACAATATTTCTATTGGGCTTGGAGGCAACACCTGGTGACGATCCATGCTAACATCGTGTTCGGACATCTTCTGAATGGAAGATACCATATTGCAGGTTCCCACTGTTGCCACCTCCACCAAGATGTTTGGAGGCGGTAGGGAAAAAGTACCCATCAATGTAGGGTATTTTAGTAGGCCTACTCCGATATTTTGAAGCGACTAAGAGCTTCCGTGGATCATCGGAATGCTTCCCGTAACTTGCGAACTATTGGGGAGGAATGTTTATTGGTCGATGATTGTAATTCCCCCTTGAAAGGGAAATGAAATCTTTCTGAAGTATGTCGACACAATGGCAGCCATAGCATAAATCCAGGGCCGTCCCATTAGGATGTTGTGATCGAGGTTTCCATCGATAACTTCCACATCAATTTCTATTGTTTTGCCCCCCAGTTCGACTCGCAAGTTACTTAAAATCCTGTATGGAGTGTATGTTCGTCCATCAAATGCTTTTAACGTCGTCGACGATCACAACAAGGGTGGTGAGCCTAAAGTTTTCCAACAACTCATGGACATAATACATGTAGATGCCCCCTCATCAATAATTGTTTGATGAACGGTTTTGTTGACGACTTTCACTTGAATGAGGAAAGTGAGTTGAGCTGGTAACTGCAGGTCATATCCTTTATGATTAAAGGCCACAAGATTGGAATCCGTTGGGTCAATCCCACCTATTGCTGATAATAAAGCTTGCTTTTGGGAGGGGCAATTTTGCAGTACCTCAAGTGTCGACATAGCAGACGGTGATTGGGCCAGGTCCTCTACTATATTATAATTCTGTGCCGCTCTGGCACAAGGATTAAATGTCGATTTGTGTACAACTCCCTTTG
Source organism: Pinus tabuliformis (assembly GCA_031772625.1). NCBI lineage: Eukaryota > Viridiplantae > Streptophyta > Pinopsida > Pinales > Pinaceae > Pinus > Pinus tabuliformis. The sequence goes on along the minus strand of CM062818.1, from coordinate 1,729,674,685 downwards.
GCGGATTTATCGTTAGCTCAAGAATGATGGGTGGCACAACTTCGGTCGAAGTTGTTGTCGAACTACTAGGTTGATCAGTAGCCTTGTTGTTCAACAGCTGTGGATTCCCGTAATCTTTATTCCTTGTCGATATCAAAGCATCATTTTGCTGTTTTGAAATAGACAACATAAGGACTTGGGATGGGGAAGCATTGTCACTAGCAACCAGATTGGTTCCTAGGTTTGGAAATGGATCAGTCAATACTGCTAAGGTTTTTGAATTCTTAAAGAACTTCTTAACTTCAGCTTTATATGGACAATCTCTCGTCCAATGATCCTCATCGCATATGAGGCATGGCTGAGTAGGTTTCTTTTGCCCAGAAGGGTTTGCAAAAGATTTTTTAGGAGACGAATCATCATGTTTCTTCTTTTTGCTCTTCCCTTTCTTCTTGCCTCCTAGTTGCTTCGGTTCTTTGCCTTTGTGAGTTGACACGACATTAACCTCTAAGGCTAGAATTTCTTCATTTGCATTTTGATCAGAAATATTATGGGATTTCTTAGATGTAGCCTTTTTCGATTTCGTGCTTGTCGTACCTATAATGCCATCGTTGGCATGAGAGTCATTGTTGGATTTAGGAGGAGGAGGAACGAAAAACTCTGGTCTGGGAGCATCGGGGATTTTTTCTCAGAGCATTCCAGACTAAGTATAGATCAAGTCTAGATATTGCGCACGAGAAATGACTTGCTCTTCAGTGATGACCCCTCCCTTTACCACATCTTCTGTAATGGAAGGTAACAATGACTTAATAAACCATTCAGCTAGCAGCTGATTAGGAACATATGTTTTCACCTTTCTACGATGACGTCGCCATTCATGCATATGATTAGATATGTGAGTGGCTGTTGTTTGTTTGAAATTGGTAAGAAGCTATGTTCCTATTTCATACCTTATTGGTAATTGAAAATGGGTTAAAAAGGTTGTGGCAAGGGTGCTGAAGTTATCGAATGAAGCTCTAGGTAATTCGATGTACCATTTTGCTGCCAGACCAGTTAACGTTCACTGAAAAAGGTGAAGCCAAATCGAATCATCATTGAGAGTGTTAGACGAACACCACAGATGAAAGGTCATCACATGATTCAATGGGTCTTCCCCTCGATTTCCATTAAATTTAGGAATACTTGACGGAAGTTTGTGAGGAATCACTGGCCACCAAGGGGCATAAGTGATTGGATTGTTCATTAGCCGATTTAGATCTGGTAACTCTAGAGTCACCACGAAGGGAAACTGTTGATTCAGGTTCGGCGAAGCGTACCCAGGATAAGATGGGATCACCTTAGTAGTGGGTCTTTGCATACCAGCATAATGTATTTGATGCTGGTAACTTTGATAGGGTGGTTGGGCATAACCAATTTGAGACGATTAGTGATAACCATTTTGAATATATGACTGCCCATTGCCTGCAAAGTTTCGCTGCTCAGGTCCTTGGTAAGCTTGTTGGAACTGCAGTTGTTGATGTTGCATCAACCATGGTTGTGAAACCATTTGTTGTTGCCCAATACTAGACATTTGGCCAAGATGAGGGGTAATAGTACCCGTTTGAGCCTGAGTGGCTCCAGTTAAGGAGCCACTATTTGGTGATTGCGGTTGTGTCATGGAGACAAGAGGTTGTTGTATGATGACCTGAGAAACTTGTGATTGGCATACAACAGGCAATGCTTATACTTGTGACACTATCACAATAGCTGGTGTAGTGGGGATATTCGACACAGGTAGACTCGGTTGCATTGAATATACAACTCCTAGTTGTTGAGGTAGTATTGGCACGCAACCGCTGGATGTGATTCCAATTTGACCTAAATTTGGTTGTGAACCTTCATATGGTTGTTCTCCCGGAGGGAACAATGAAAGGGTGTAGTGCCCTCCATATGGCGGAAATCCAGTGCTCAAAGGAACGATTGGCCTTTCGAGACCGGATTGCCCAAATTGAATTTTTTGTGAAGGATCAATTTATTGAGATTCAACATAAGAGATTCCAGATACTATTCCGGACGAACAAACGGGAACAGACCATACTATCGAAACAGTCCCTGGGTGGACTCCTTCTAGCGGTCAAGGGTTAGTTGGGACAGATGGTATACCAGGGAACATCGTCGAAGTGGCGGTAGGAGGTTCTTCTACCGCTGTATCGGACATCACAGTCCTAGATGTCGATGGTTGTCCAGACATATCGAGTCTATCCAAAAGACTTCCCAGTGATTCTACAGGAACTTGCGGTGAAGGGGTATTAACTTCTGAAGTAGAAGGATATAGGTGGATCCCAGTCCCAAAATGCGATGGAATACTGGATGGGAGATCCTCCGTAATCTCTTCTATAGCAATCAATCTGGGTGGAACAGGTAGACCGTCAGGTCCATAAAATATTTCTAGTGCCGAAGAAGGTATAGATTCCGTAGCAACATATGTTGGAGGGGTAACGCCTTCTGAATCAACTCTAGATGGAGCTGGTTCAGGAGTCGAAGTGTTTACTGTTACACTAGGATCAGTTCCAATGTCCTCTTGTAACTGTGGAACTTCTTCTGTAGAATTAGGGATACCATAAATGGTTGGAGTAACCGGAGTCTCATAGGCTGTTGAAACACAAGTTTCAAACAAACAAGGAGACTTTAACCCAGTTAAACGAGTTCGCTTGGCCCGGAATGGTTTCGTTTCTTGAGTCAAAGACAGTTGACTCGTCAGTCTTCGTGAACAACGGGGTTTTGATTGACTTTCTTCCACGATTAAGGATTATTCGATCAACTCAAAATAAGAGGGGAAAAAAGTTATTCCGAATTAAATGAATTTTAGACGCTTTGACACAACTTGCTTTTTCAATTTTTAAGAGTCGAGAAAAAGCTAAATATGACATTAGTCGCCTTCGATTTTTAATGAGCCTGAAGTGACAAGTGCTCAAATGGACCTTTTCCTTTAAGGAGTCTGAAAAGGAATGAAACAGACTGCTTTGGAAATCTAGACAGAGTGATTACCAAACCAATCACAAAATTGCAAAATACTTTTTTACGGTACAACAGTCAATCTTCCTGAATGTTGTGTTCAGTGCATTACGATCGATAGGGTGGCAGACACGACTTCCTAAGGATAAAGGATATAGCCTATTGTGGTCTCCCAATATATACTCGATAGTACGTGGGAGCACAAATCCGTACTGGCACTTGTCGTCTCAAAGAGGAGGAATCACCCAACCTACGATGAAAACAACAGTTACTAGGCTTTATGACGCTGGAATACGTCTCTAGCCTAGACTTCTAGATGTTGTGTGTTAGGTTCCAAAGCATTTTTATGTTCATTAAATTTATTTTATAGTTGATCCTTCTTAAGGAATTTTCCTTTTAGGTTCACCACGTGATGTAGATATACAATTCCTAAAATGAAATCAAGATGATAAACAGTCATTTAATCTTCTTTTTGCAATGAAAATCCTAGCTACTAAGGAAAGAGAAATGAAATCCTTTCAACATAGAGCAGAGAGCACACACTAGATGCACTCTCCTAAATCAAAATCAACAAGCAATATAAATGTAAATGCACGTGCAATGTATTTGTTTTCCGCTTTCTTAATGTGTGAATGACAAAAAGAATGCTAAATACAAATCTGAATTATCTTTTCTTTCAAAGCGATAGTACTAACGATTTTCTTTTCAAAAACGACAGGAAGGCAAGACGACACTTTGCGATTTTGAATTGAAAACTGCTTTCGACACTTGAAATACTTATAAATTCAGATCAAATACAAGAGTAATAGTGTAATCGACTATCAAAAAGAGGAGTACTCTTTTCTTTGATTGAAAATGACACTTGCGACACTTTCAAATCAAAAGAAGACAGTTCGATTAAGCTACTTCTTTGTAAAAGAGAACTGTAAATGGCGCACAATACATTAAAAAATTCACAATTATTTGTACAATGGAGGTTGGATGATGCAAAGAAATGGGGTTTCAATAGTGGTCTACTGATCACAGACAGAAAAATTCCTGAATAAAACTGAAGACGGTGAAGAAGAAACCAAAATCTGGAGGCAGATTTAGTCTTGTCTGATCATCGCACCTGTAACACAAGGAAACGGGGATGCATCCCACCTACTGCACATGGTAGGTGTGATGCATCCAGATTGCCAAGAAGACAGGGTGCGATGGTCCAGTGATGAGACTTCCACTTGGAGATTTTAGATCTCTTACTCATCCCTGGGAGAACTCAGGGTGGCAAGTGTCAAATGAGCAGCTTCTAGAAGATTCTCAAGTTCTCCACTTAGCAAACTGCTTGTGCCATTTGTCTGCTCTCGCTCATTGCACCCTACAGAAGGGCTTTCTAGTATGCATTGCACTTTTTTCATGTGGTAGGAGAGATGCATCGCACCCTTTGCACTGGGCAGTTTGTATGGCCTTGCTTTGACCAGTTCTGAGTAGATTTTCATGGAAAACTTCTGGGAGATGAAGTAATCAACTGAACTTGCTTCTTTAGGGTATGAAACAACAATTTTAGGGACTTTGAAACCCTTGGTTTATGGACATATGTGATTGGGCTTGCAGTGCCCAAATATGTGTATAATAGTACTAAGTGAATGTTGAGGATTTTCTATGAACCAATGAATGAGCCAATCATTAATGCATTGATAAACCATTCAACGAGTGGCAGAATGATACCAAGCTTAAGATTGGAAATGAGTTTAAAAAAGTCAAGGTTTGATGCATACAAAGATGCACTAGTTTTCTTGTGTGGAAGCGACAAGTGGTCTACTTGTATCATCATTAGAGTGTGGCCCTCAATAAGCATCCATTCAAGTGGTTATTTGCAATGGAATTTAGGTTTCTCACAATGGTGGTCTGAATTGTTGCGTATTTTAATTCAAAGAAATGTGTGTAGGGGTTTTTCATGAGAAAATTCAATAAGCCATTACTATCTCTTCCCTTTTGGCTCATTACATGCAAGGGGAGAACGACAATATTACAATAATTGTGGGTAGTAGTTGATCATCTTGCACTTAGTGCACCAATGGATAGAACCCAATATTTTTGCATGGCCCCAAAATTCATCATGAGGCTATCAATAAATTTGGAAAGGCACCAACTATTCCACACAACCACATAAAACCATATAAGGGAAAGAAATGCGAGATTGTTCCTTATGATATGGTTCCTAGTATCAACACCATGGAAAATACTTTTTACTATAAGAATGTAGGTGATGAGGAAAACTTGAAACATGCAATAACAAGGATGAAGGGGCATGCCTCATTATGGTGGGGCAACACACAAGTAGAGTAGAAGAATAAAGAAAAGATGAATATTACCAGATGGGACCTGATGATAGAAAAATTTAAAGGTCAATTTATGCCTCAATATTATAAATTAAATATTTTTAAATAAAAATGCAAAATCTCAAACAAGGATTGACGTCTTTGAAAGAGTACACAGAAGAATTTTATACGAATAAAGTGGTTCATCATGTAGAAGAAGACCCTGAAAAGGTAGCAAGACATATTAATGACTTAAGATATGAAATTCAAGATGAACTAACTATTTTGTCTCTAATAAATGTTGAAGAATCATACCAGGTAGCTCTGAAGTTGGAAGAGAAACTAGAAAGAGAACAAAGTCAGAGAGGAAGGGATCGAAGTACAACAAGTGGTAGAGGTTTATTAAGTAGAGGATAGTCTAGTGGTTGAATAATATTTCAAGCTTAAAAGGAAGAAGGTAGCATTTCCCATTAGCTAGAGTAGTAATCAATATGAGGGCATTTTGGAGGAAGGAGACCATATCAAAGATGTAGAGGAATATATTCCATTGTTTGATGTTACGCGTGCAATAAAATCAACTATAAATCAAATGTATTTCTAGAGTATTCTACTGTAAATAAAGGAATAATACACATTACTCAAGTTGATATAGAAGTGTGAAATCATTTGTACTTGAGAATGCACCAGAAACTAGAGAAACTTTAATGATGAAAAGAGTCATGTTGAAACCAACCAAGGAAGTGAAAGAAACTCAACAAAGAAAAACATTTTTTAGAACTATTTGAACATCAAGAGGTGAACATTGTAAATTTGTGATTGATAGTGGGAGCATTGAAAGTTTTGTGTCTAAAAAAATGTGGAGAAATTAGTTCTGGAGAAAACAATGGATCCAACTCCCTAGAGAGTATCATGGCCACAAAAGGGACACTAGATATTGGTCAATGAACAATGTGAGGTGGATTTTTCAATTGGATGCTACAAAGATAAGATACTTTGTGATGTTATGCCCATGGATGTATGTCATGTTTTTTTAGGAAGATGCTGGAAATATGACAGAAAGGCCATAGAAAATGAAAGGAGAAATAACTACACTTTTGAAAATGATGGTTAAAAGCATACATATTTCCATTTGAATATGAAATTATATCAAAAGAAAGAAATCACAAAGTGCTAATACTTAGTGAAAAGGAGAATTTGCAAGAACTAAAACATTAGGAGGTAAATTTGACTTTAATTAGTTACTATTTAATAGTCCTCAAAAGTACAAATTTGAATTATTTGACTGAAGAAGTTAAAAGTATGTTGGATGAATCTTGATATTATAGTTGATGAATTGTCGTACAAATTTCCTCCCATAAGGAGTATCATCCATCACATAGACCTGATTCCCAGGTGATATCATTCCAAACAAAGAAACTTATAAGATGACTCTAAGGGAGAATGAGGAGATTAAAATCAGCAACAATAATTGCTACATAAAGGTCTCATTCAAGAAAGTTTAAATCCATGTGTTGTTCGCATAGTATTAACTCAAAATAAATATAAAGGATAAAGGATGTGCATTACCTCTAGAGCCATAAAAAGTGTTACAATCAGGTACATATTCCCATTGCCTTACATTAATGAGATACTGGATTGTTTAAGTGGTGTTGAATACTTCTCTAAAATATATTTGAAAAGTGGGTATCATAAAATCCAAGTTAGGGAAGGATATGCATGGAAGAAAGCCTTCAAAACTAATAATGGACTATATGAATGGTTAGTGGTGCCTTTTTTATTGATAAATTCTCCTAGTACTTTCATGAGGTTGATGAATGAAGTCTTGAAATATTTCATAGGTAAATTTGTTATTATTTACCTAGATGATATCTTAATTTACAGTCAGTCAAAAGAAGAACATTTGAGGCATATTAGGATGGTTTTGAGAAAATTACAACAAGAGAAATTATTAATTAATTTAAATAAATGTACTTTCATGAAGACAAAATTATTGTACTTGTGTGGTGTCAAAGGATGGTTTAAAGATGGATCACGGGAAGATCAAGGCCATAATCAATTGGCCTATCCCAAGGAGTGCATCTGAGGTAAGAAACTTCCATGGTTTGGCAAGTTTCTATAAAAAAAATATTAGGAATTTCAGTGGTATCTATTTAAACAACCATTTCAATGGAAAAAATTAACTAATAAGAGTTTTGAGTTTTTAAAGAAAAAAATCACATAATAGCCTATTTCAGCATTCCTAGATTTTAACAAGATCTTTTAGGTTGAGATGGATGCCATTCAAACTATATTAAGAGTTGTTTTGAGACATGAAGGGAAGCTAATTGCTTATTTTAGTGAATAACTCAATGAAGCCAAATAGAAATATTCTTCATATGTGTTGTAGTAGCTGCAACACCCTCCAAAATTTTGGCTTGCATCCAAATTTTGGAGCCTTCCTTGGTTTTTCCACTGATGGTTGAAAACACTCAAGCTCATTCCATGAGCTCTTGTAGAGTCTTTACACCTTTTTTCTTGTCCAACCAGTAGTCATATTTTGGCATGTTTATTTCTTTGTCATGCTTGCGATCTTGTTCTAGTGATTTTGAAGGTTGGTCTTTGTGTGCATGAGTTGTCTTCGATGTGTGAACATCGGTCATACTCACACACAAAGTTGTAAGCATTGTTGTGAAAATGTCATCACAGTTGTTCGAAGGTCTATCTCAAGTGTTGCACTTTTCTCTCTTAACCTTAAGATAGTCTCACTGAGCACATGTTTGTCTTGTTGGTTTGTGGTGTCCTGTCGTTGAGTCATGCTAAGTGTCTGATCACAATGTCACATCTATACAAGTTCACTTGCTCTCGCACTTAGCCATTTTTCCTGAAAATATGTCAACTGGACAAACCCCTTCAATTGAACTCTGACTGAGTTGCACTGTGCAGTCTCAGCACTCAGTGACCTTGCTCTGCTGCAAAAAAATTCTCAGTGCTTGAGTTTGTCCTCTGGGGAAACTACACTATGCAACCCTAAAAGTGAGCGGGAATTCTATCTCCCACAACTGCGCAGAAGTTGTCTCCAAGCCCGATCCAATCTGTGCTTCCCACAAGATCAGTTATCAAGCCTCCCTCTGGTCTACCAGAAATCTACACTGCATTGTCACTCGAGGTTTCACTTCTCTCCAAAATTGCACAAACATGCCCAATTGCGTGCCCTTCACTTCCTACAAAAAGTGCGTAGTAATGTTGAGTCAAGCCTCTGTTTCCTTGCTCTGCATTGTTCCTGAAAATTGTGCAGTCCTGACTGGTACACCTTATGTTTCCCCACTGTACGTTGTTTCTAGAAACTAGGAAGTCATGATGGGAAGGCCCCTACTACCTGTCCTGCACTATCCCTCAAAACTACACAGTTGTGACTAGCAGATCCCTACAGCCCGATCATGCCTTGTTCTGGAAAACTGCATAGAATTGCTAGTCAGTGTCCTCTACTGCCCCTCTCTATCTTACTGAGAGAAACTGTGTAGATTCCTAGCTGGACCTTGAGTGTCCTGCTCAGTCCTCATCCTAAAAATTGCGCAAAACATTCTAGCAGTTCCCACCAACACTCTTCCTTGTCTTCCTCCCAATAATTGCATAGTTTTGCCTAGCTAGGTTACACCTTGCAGCTATCATTGTTGTCCCTGATTATGCAATTTTTTCCTCCAATTGACCTTTGCATAATTTTTCATAATAATGCTGTGGATCCCCTCATCCTAGCCTGAGTTGTGCTCTATACAGTTTCAGTGTCTTGTCCTCTGTCCCAGTCCCGTAGACCTGAAACTGAAAACAATGCATCATTCGAGACTAGGACATTTTTGTATTTGATGTCATCCCATCATGAGTGAATTATAGGAACAGGTACATTAATGGAACACGGCGTGACGACAAATAGGATGAAGAAGGAGTGTAATGCTAGGAGACTTTATCATAGTTGAACGAACATATAAAGCACATCGAGAAGCAAGCGAAAGGGATACATGCACTGAACCATCAAGAAAAGACCAAGACCAGTCAAAAACCTGCAACACTTTTCCATGTAGAGATGAAGAAACAACACATCGAGACCACATCCATCACTCAATAGTATAGCATCTTGATATGGACACCACAGTCAGCCGGTACTTGTCATAAGTGTCATGAGTTGTCTCAGCCACATCCCTACTATGGGCCATACTTATTGTAATCAAATGTAATGTAAATTGAAAGTCCAACAGACACACATATGAAGTTGAAGAGTCACGTCAGTTGAAAATTCATAGGAAGTTGAATGGTCATGAGGGAAGTCCAAGAGTCACAAGGGTCAAGCATCACCCTTGCCTATATATATCCCTTCATTGTATGAGCAAAAGACTTTTCACCTTGGCTCCCCCTACATAGCCTTGAGACTCTGTAGTTTGTTCTTTGAGGAATGAGGAGTGGCTCCAATGTCTCACTACTGGGACTAGTGACATATGGTTTACATATGTGTCTTGGAAATTTTGCTTAATTCAAAAGCCTATTTTAGGCCAACACATTTTCACGCGTGTTTTGTATCCATTTGTAAGACTATTATTTAAACGTTTGTAATGCATGTTTTCTTAACTTGTAGTAAGATAGTTGAACTACTTCAGTTATTTTAGTACTTACATTGTTGAAGATGTGTTTTATTGTTTATCATTGTTGTCTCATCCATGTGGACTACTCCACGGGATACTAGACAAACCATATTTGTGTATTGGCTATCACCATTGTCACATCCTTGTGGACTATTCCACGGGATACTTGACAGACCATTTTTGTTTTTCTAGTTATAACGACTGTCACATTCATGTGGACTACTCCACCTGGTGGTGTATGTGTTGTCCCATTTACCTCGGTTTTAATGTCTATCTGTTAGGCCCCTATACTACTAGTGTAACCCCTTATTGTTATTAGTATAACCCACTTATTATATTGATGTACCCATCTAGTGCCCATATTGTTACTATTATGCCACACAGAAGCCCACCATTGTTACTGTTGTGCCCTACAATATTATTGTTATGTAGGCTTTGATTGTATTGGGACCACTTAGACTCCTATATATAGAAAGGAGGTATTTCATTTGTATCATCCAAGAATTGTTCATTTATGTAATGTAAAGGAGGTTTCCCCCTCGAAGAGGCTGAATTCTAAGGCGTTGATATTTCTTTTCTATCTTTTCTTGAGCTGGTTTCATAACATTTGGTATCAGAGCTTTGGATTCTAGGGTTTCGCTGCTCCAAACAGGCCATCGTGGCATTTTCGCTATAACTGTTTTTCTGTGACGTTGCAGAAGTCGCAAACAAAACCCATTTGAGAAGAATTGGCGCTAAAACTTGGGTCCAAACTTCAGATCTTTTCGCGCGATATTTGCGGAGATATAATCTGCGGAAGTTGGTCTTTTTGCAGACTCCTGAATTACACTCAAAACAGGTGACCTGGGGAAAATCGTCATAACTTTCTTTCTAAGCATCGGATTAAAATTTCGTAAGAAGGTACAGAAAGAGAACGGACTTTAGTTTCTGTTTATATATTTTGCAGAGTCAAAGGTTGAAACAGCGACATGTGGCACTTCATACAAGTTCGCTCTACTGAACCAGTCTATAATCAGGTCATTGCGAGAGATTGTGCATAACTTTTTCTTGGAGAATCCAATTTGGATCAGACTTGTGGCATTGGAAAGAGGACAGAGAGGGATACTACAGGTCACAAGTTCAGAACTTAAAGATCTGAAAGTACAGAGTTACAGTCATTTCAAGGTAGATCTCCTAAAATCAAGAAAAAGCAAGATGAGGAAGTTTGATGGCAAGGATCCGGTAAATTGGATACTTCAGATGGAGCAATATTTTGATATACATGGTGTACAACTGTTACAAAAGGTATGTATTGCATCTTCATATTTAGAACCAGATCAATTTTTATGGTACAAAGGGCTTTGTTCTCGTAAAAAACTTGTTACGTGGTCAATTTTCACGGAGGAAATGATAGCACATTATGATGATATAAAGAGCAACACCTTCTTTAGAGCAACAACACAACAATTGGAAAGAGTAAAAGGGCTTTGTGACATAATGGAAAGCAAAATTATGGAAACCAGGAAGCATACCCCTCACATCTATAAAGATGGAAGTGTTGTTTCTCCCAGCCTTCCACAACCTACAAGGGTTACACCACAACAATTGGAAGAAAAAAGAGAAAAAGGGCTTTGTTACAATTGTGATAGCAAATGCACTAAAGGTCATAGGTGTGCTGAGAAGAAATTATTTTACATAGAATATGAAGAGGAGGAAGAAAAGGATCAAGAAACATCAAAAGAAGAGGATATACGTCAGGACACCACCCCAGAGAAAGAAGAAATGAATCAGACCATATCTTGTAAAGCCTTGGCAAGAATTACCACTCCTCAAACTCTCAAGATAGAAGGACATATCAAGAAGAAAAAGGTGCAAGAAGTGAAATATCACATCGAGAAAGAAGAAATGAATCCAACCATATCTTGTAATTCAATGGATGAAATTACCACTCCTCATACTATCAAGATAGAAGGACACATCAAGAAGAAAAATGTTCAAGAAGTGAAAGATCACATCAAGCATCAAGAAATGAATCCGACCATATCTTGTAAAGGACTGGAAGAAATTACCACTCCTCAAAAGATAGAAGGACAAATCAAGAAGAAAAAGGTTCAAGTAGAGAAAGATCATATCGAGCATCAACAGCAAGTTCTCCAACTTTTAAAGGATAACGCCACTTCGGTTCAAAATCAAATGAAACAACAGGTAGATCAACATCGTAGTGAAAATTTTTTTGATGTGAGTGATTGGGTATTTTTACTGCTACATCTCAAGCAAGCTATTTATGAGAAGGAAATGTTGGCAATACTACATGCACTTAAAAAATGGCGACCTTACCGAATGGGAAGACGCTTCAAGGATGAGGATGTGGAAGCATTGTTTTGTGCTATTTATATTATCCAACCAAATTGGATAAACGAAGCAACGGATGAATGGAAGAAGAACGAAGAAGTATGGCGACTTATTCAAAAGTTGCAAAAGATCCCAATTCAAGCAATATTGCCAGAAATTGAAGAGGAAGGAAAAATCATATTGGAACCTGGAGCAATCATAGAAACAAGAACCCGACAGCTACGAAATCGATCAATTTCAGAGTATCTCATCAAGTGGAAGAACTTACCCGCTGAATATTCCACATGGGAGGACAAGAATTTTATATAGAAGCATCAAGAACTACTCAAGCGTTGAGGACAACGCTTTTTGAAGGAGAGGGGCATGTTAGGCCCCTATACTACTAGTGTAACCCCTTATTGTTATTAGTATAACCCACTTATTATATTGATGTACCCATGTAGTGCCCATATTGTTACTATTATGCCACACAGAAGCCCACCATTGTTACTGTTGTGCCCTACAATATTATTGTTATGTAGGCTTTGATTGTATTGGGACCACTTAGACTCCTATATATAGAAAGGAGGTATTTTCATTTGTATCATCCAAGAATTGTTCATTTATGTAATGTAAAGGAGGTTGCCCCCTCGAAGAGGCTGAATTCTAAGGCATTGATATTTCTTTTCTATCTTTTCTTGAGCTGGTTTCATAACACTATCACATCCGCTGTGGACTCCGCTGGATGCTGGACAGACCTTTGTTTGTTCGCGTGTGTCTCTCCCTGGGTGGTACTACTACCTCTAGTCTAGAGGATCACTTTTACTCTCTTGCCTTACAACAAGAGAACCTAGACACAAAGTTACATTACACACTCACCAGGCATACTCACCTCGCTTTTTGAACATATAAGCATAACACTCTCATGTGCTGAAAAGCAAGAACTAAGGAAAATCTCTAAGATAATAGCAACCGAGCCATCATACTAGACGAGACTCTTACACCAAATGATGTGAGGTCTAAATGGGAATTCATACCAGGGAGATCCCCTCAATGTTGGTGGGTCCAACTCTATCAACATTTCTGGCTCTAAAAGGAGGGTTTCCAACAATTTGTGGTTGAATGTCCTACCAACACCACTTATCTATCATCTGGTAAAGGAAGTAACATGAACTCTCTCTCTCCCATGGACAACTTTGAATTAAGTTACTCCTCACCTCCCAAACCTGAACAAGAAATTTCATATCATCACATGTGTGTTGTTTGTCCCATCACCCATCAATTTACTAAAGTTCTTGGACTAATTCCAGGAGTACACACTCTTCCCTCTTCATAGAGGAAGCAAAAGACTACACCCATAGGAGTGGTAGTCTCATCTATTGAAGAAGTAATCCTCGCCACTCTTGAAGATCTCGCAAAAGTTGTTGATATCGAAGAGGAACCTCTAGTTTTCCTAGACGGAGAAGAAAATAACATCTTACTCTTGGGCTCAAGTTCTGGCAGAGGCAGCGGAGGGGAAGGCAACAAAAGAGGCGGAGGTGAAGTCGAACCAATAGATTTAGAGGTTGAACTATCGGATTCAAAAGAAGAGGAGGAGGATGATGGAGAGGACAATATGGCTGATCAAAATCTAGAATGGATGCCCATTAGCACTCCTGGGTGTCTTGCACAATATGCCAAGACAGGCATATAAATTGTTAACAAAGTATGACCCTGACAGAGAAGTGGTGGAATACCATCTAGACACGTTCTACCTACATCTGCATACACTCAAGGTACGTCATGACGATGTTGCATGTAGATTGTTGCCATGTACCTTGGATGGTAGAGTAGTTGTATGGTACCATAGCCTTCCTGTCAACTCCATTCAAAACTAGGGGGTGTTCAAGAGAATTTTCCTTGAGAAGTTTGCTAAGGACAAAAGCCCCGCCATGTTGTTAAAAGAGTTGGATAGTCTCAAGATGGATAAAAAAAAAAGTGAAAGACTTTAACCATAGGTTTAATTGTATCTTGAACAAGTTAACTGCATACACCAAACCTCACGACTCCATCATAATTGACCACTACATGTCTGCACTATCGAATAGCATTGCACATTTCGTCAAGAAAGTTGTGAAACCAACACTTTTGAAAAATTTCCAATAGGCAATTGATGTGGAGAAAGACCTGTGTGCTATTGGAGTCATTGTAGATGACGAACCAGCTAAGGACTCCAAAGACATAGGCAGGAGGTCTCAGGCTATTGTGAGTAAGGTAAAGGAAAAGGAAGCAAGTGAAATTGAGAACCTTACTTGTCTCATCAAGTCCTTGACAACTGAAGTGTCCAAACTCAAGCAATGGATGGCAAAGAGAGCTGTGAGCAGAAAGCCTCCCGATTCATGTAGAAGAAGAATGTGACATTAGGAAGCAGCAGTAGTCGCCAGGAATTTTTTTTGAAGAGCTCTAACATTTTGTTCCACCTTAACAAAATTGTGACGGATCACTTCTTCATGGTCCATGAAGACCACGTTCAGAAAAGACTTGTCTAGAATGGAACCAAGTGATGAGCACCATGGCTACAAGGTTGACTAATCATTTTAAAGCCAGTGAGCAGGTTCAGCCTGAGGATGAAGATGAAGAGGAAGTTGTTGCATCTGATGAAGCTCCAAGTGTTGGGCATGTAATCAACATGTATCAATGTGCTAACTCTGCCTAGACAAAAACCACTGAGATGGAGCCTCTGATCAACCGCTCAGCCCCAAAGAAAAACAGTCGATACAGTTTGAGGCTTCAAGGGGCCCCCACTATTTTTGAGATACTGAGAGAAAAAGTAAGACAACATCTACTCAAAACAGTGGACCCACTGGTCATCTCAACACAGAATACACAAGGCAAGTTCGGGAAGACAGTTATAGCTAAAAGTATGTTCGTGAGTAGCAAAGATAAAAGCATCCCATTGGACAACACCAACACAATTCTACCCCCCAAAAACTTGGTGCGTCTTCTCGCTCTAGATTACAACATTGTTGAAGATATGAAAAATACCCATGCGAACATCTCTCTTTATGAGTTAACCAAACTCACGAGTCAACGAGACATTATTTTGCACGCACTGGGGAAAACCTCCACAAACAATGTTGCCTCTTCCAGCAAGGGACCAAACAAGTTTCCCGAATCACTCACGTCCATGCTCAACGCGCTCTGCATGGAAATGCAAACTCACTCTGCCCACCATTTTTTTTATCATTTAAACTATTCGACATCAATGTCCACAATTGTTTGGTTGATTCTAGCGCGTCAGTTAATTTCATGCCTCTCTCTATTGCTAAGCAGGTCAATGCTTAATGGAGTAGTACAATTGCGCAGATCATCCAACTTGACAGAATGTGTGTCCCATCCATTGGTTAACTCCGAGCTGTGATCATCTGGTTGTCGTTTGACGGACAAGTTCACCAATGCATTAACATTATGATTGTGGACATCCCAGAAGCATACGGTTTATTACTCAGCGAAGACTGGTCCAACAAGTAGAAAGGATACTTTTCTACAGACTGGTCTCACTTATGGATTTCACACAAGAGAAGAAACAACCAAATATGGGTGTTGTTGGAGAGATATATGAAACATAACATTACTCCCTTGAATGGTAAAAATGAATTGTTGGATTTTGCAGAACTTATGTTTGCAAATTTCTTTCTGGAAACATAGATGGGGTGTTACCTTACACAGCCAAGCCCCACCCCACCAAACACATAGTTGGGTCTCCTTCCTTATCCAATTGATGGAAATGAAACCTTTACAATTAATTGTAACAGTAGTAGCAATAGTGTTAGTAGTACTAGCGCGATAAGTGGTCCTTGTATAGATGCCATGTGGACCTTATAATTCGATGAATCTAAGACATAGGATGCCTCTAGAGCCGAGTGTATTTTGATAGACCCAAGTAAAAGGAAACACTTAGTCTCAAGAAGCTTGGAGTTCGAGTGCACAAACAATACCGCTAAGTATGAAGCACTTGTTTTGGGCTTGCAGAAATCCATCACACTCAAGGTTGTTGTGTTGAAAGTGGTAGGTGATTCAAAGATCATGATACATCAAGTATGTAACATCATACAGTATGTTTCACCTCATCTTAAGAGTTACCAACAAGAGTTATGGAGACTTATATATAACTACCAATATTTCAATATCATTTATGTACCAATAATGCATAATGCAGCTTTCGATGCTCTGGAAAATGCAGCTGCCAGGATGACACCACTTAGGGATAGATTTTCTGTTGAAATTTTGTATAAGCCATCTATCCCTGAAAACATCACTAATTTACGTGTTTTTGATGATGATGAATAGATACTACATTTCATGGCCAATGTTGACGTCTTCAAGGATGCAGTGATAGATGAAGATGAGCATGAGCAGTCTCTGCAAGAAAAAATTGATGCAAGTAAAGGCAGCCTCATCCCCAAGGGTGTGGTTTCACTCAAGAAGCTACATGATTTGCAGAACCACTTCTAGGGACCTAGGAACACTAAAACCCATAGTTCCACACTGATGCATGACCAGATTAATTTGGGAATAGACAAATATCCAAAGTTCGTGAATCTCGGTATGTGTTACTGTTAGGCCAGGAGGTAACTCCTCAAATCAAGTCATATTATTCATTCAGGTTGTTCATTATTATATACAAGAGGGAGTGATTGTTCAGTTCATCTCTCGATGACTCTCCATATTATCTATTATTTATTTACACTAATTATAGTTGTTCACCCAATCCCTATGATTGGGTGTCAAAATCCCCCCCCCCCCCCTTAATCTGAAGGGATGTTGGTGAGTCCAAACATCATTTTGAATCTTTCAAGATTTTCTCTTCCAAGCGCTTTGGTGAAGATGTCTGCAATTTTCTCATTAGTGGAACAATGGCGGAGATGGATTGTTTTGGCCTCAACATGATGTCGAATCAAATGATATTTAGTATTGATGTGCTTCGTTCGATCATGGAACTTTGGATTCTTGGCCAACTTTATTGCTGAGGTATTGTCAATCATGAGTGGAATCTATTGTACTTGTTTTACCTACAAATCTTCAAGAATTTTCCTGAGCCACACAATTTCTTTTGTTGCCTTAGCTTCTGCCACATATTCTACCTCTGTTGTGGAATCTGTTGGAACTGAATGTTTGTGTGATCTCCAGGAGACATCTCATGATCCAAGACTCATAGCATAACCTGAAGTAGATACCCCAGTTTCTTTATCTCCATCGAAGTCTGAATCAGAGTATCCAATCAAGCTGAAGTCGCCCACCTATGTATACTTGATTCCAAAGTCTTGAGTTCCCTTCAAGTACTTTAGAACTATTTTTGCAGCAAACCAATGTCCCTCACAAGGCTTTTGCATAAACCTAGAGAGGATTCCAACAACAAATGAAATGTCTGGTCTGGTAGGAGTTAGGTATTTGAGACTTCCTACAAACTATCTATACTTTGTTGCATCCTCAAATTCTTTTCCTTCAATGTATGTGAGCTTTAAGTTTTGTTCCATTGGAGTAGTCAGAGGATTGCATTCATTCATGCCAAACCTGTTCAAGAGATTTCCAATGTGCTTCTTTTGAGAAAGGAATATGGACTTCAGATGTTGAGTTACTTCAATACCAAGATAGTAATGAACATAGACCAAATTAGTCATTAAAAAAGATTTCCTCAATTCCTTCTTTATGGATGCAATGTAGCTCTCATTGTTCCCTGTCATCAAAAGATCATCTATATATACAACAAGATATACAAATGTTTTTTCAACCTTCTTGACAAACAAAGTTGCATCATCAAGATCATGATTTTTGAAATTGATTTTTAGAAGATGCTCAATTAGTTTTTCATACCAGACTTGCGGTGCTTGTTTGAGGCCATACAAGGATTTCACAAGTTTGCATACTTTATGTTCATGTCCTTTCACAACAAATCCTTCAGGCTGGGACATAAAAACATTATCTTTTAGATCTCAATTCAAGAAAGTAGTTTTTACATCCATCTGATGGACTTTCCAACCATTCTGAGCTGCTAGGGAAAAGAGTGTTTGGATGGTAACCCATGTTGTTGTGGGGGAAAAAGTCTCCTAATAATCGACCCATTCCTTCTGTGCAAAACCGTTTTCCAAGGGCTTGGATTTGTGCTTTTCAAGTGAGCCATCAGCTTTATACTTGTTCTTGTAGACCCACTTGCAACCAATTGGTTTGGTTCCCAATGGAGGATCAACCAGCGTCCAAGTGCCATTCTTTATTAAGGAATCATACTCCTTTTTCATTGCTTCTTTCCATTCATCATGAGAAGCAACTTCTTTGAAGGAATTTAGTTCAAAATCTGTAGACAAATTCAATTCACAATCATAAGAAACATCCATATCAATAGGTGAATCAGAGTCATCTATATCACCTCCATTTTGTCGGTTTGAATTTCTAGTTCTTGTCTTTCCAACCTCATCAGGATGAACACTTTCAAGTGTCTTTGTCAGCCACTTTGGGGGACCTTTCTTAGATGGTCCAGGTTGCTCTGTTGATTAAGTTGGGACTAAATCAAGATTGAATCTCCCAATTCTGTCAATCACATCACTCAAAGTATCATTCATTGTTGGAGTTTCATGCGGGGGAGAGAGTGCTTCAGAAGAAGATTTCATAGGTTGATCTAGCATAGGAATCCCCCCTTCAAGATGTGGAATGTGATTATCAAATTCTTGAAATGATTTTGCATTTGCAAATCTATCCAAGTGATCAAGTTGCCGCTCAACAACATTATCAGTTTTGGATGTTTCAAGAAAGATTACATCTTTAGATAAAACAAACTTTTTATTGATTCATCATAGAGACAGTATGCTTTGGAGGTGTTTGAAGGCCCCAAGAAGATACACTTACCACTTCTTGCACCACGTTTGTTTCTATGTACCTGTGGTATCAAGGCATAACATGTGGAACCAAAGACCCTGAGATGCTTTCCCGAAGGAATGTGCCCATACCAAATTTCATAAGGAGTCTTGTTTCTAATGGCATTAGATGGACATCTATTCTTTACCTATACAACACATAGAACTACATCAGCCCAAAACATCAATTTTACATTTTTGAAAAACATCATGGAGTGCACCATATTTAAGATTGTCCTATTCATTCTTTCAGCTACTCTGTTTTGTTGGGGATTATAAGGCACAATTGTTTTATGTTTGGTCCCATGTTGGCGAAGATAGTTTTCAAATTCATTTGAAGTGTATTCTTTTCCATTATCAATGCGAATAGAGCCAATAAGAGATTGTGCATCATTTTCAATCCATGTATGAAACTTCTTGAATGTTTGAAAAGCATCAAATATGTTCTTCAATAAATAAACCCAACACATTCTGGTGTAGTCATCAATAAATGTCATCATATATTTATTTCCATTTGCAAAAGGAACAGACATTGGACCACATAAATCTGAATCAACGAGTTCAATTTTTCTATGTTCTCTTGAGTGTGAATCATGAAAAGGTTGTTTGCTATGCTTTCCTAGAATGCAAGCATCACATTGCCTAAGTTTCCTAGGAATTGTAGGCAAACCAGTAACACCATTTTTCTTGAACAAGTGGAGGATGTCATAGTTCAATTTTCCAAATCTAGCATGCCATAATAAACTTGATGGAAATGTACCTTCTTCATAACGAGAATTGTATGAGAGATTTTGTGCATGAGTAGAGGTACCCTGTAGCTTGAGAAGCCTTTCTTCTTCTATCCTTGTCATGACAAATGAGTGGTCTGATGCTTTTCTCACCTCAAGATTGTCATCAAACATATGAATGGAGTGTCCTTGCTGGTAGATGTGGACCAAGGACAACAAGTTTCTCCTTAGCTATGGGAGATAGAGAACATGATGCAGAAGAAAGTCTGGAAGACTAGGCAATTTAAGCCTGATTGTGCCAAGCCCTGATGGCTTGAGTTTTGATTTGTCTGCAAAGTATACTGCTCCATCAACATTGTCAGTAAATTCTTCAAAAAAATCTCTTCTAAAAGTCATGTGGCAAGTTGCTCCTGAATCAAGCAACCAATCATTTTTCCAATAAGCAAGTGAAGCATTAAATAAGTCTTCATTTACTCTGATATTATAGTGTGCCACAACATAGTGAGTGGATTCAGGTGCTTTACCTTTCTCTTTGTCATTAATTTTACCTTTGGGTTGGTTTCTTTCCTGCTCAATTTTTTCCCAAGGTAACTTGCATGTGGATGCATCATGTGATCCATCTCTTATGCAGTGCATGCAATGCAAATCTGACTTTTCTCCTTCAGAGTGTCTGCCCCCCCTGCCTCTGAGATTTCTTCCTCTTCCTATTCAACCACCTCTTCCTCTGGAAGAATCTTGAGCAAGATTCTTTTCTCTATGAGCAAGTCACATAGCCTCTTCAGAAGACTTAGGAGTTGTCTTCTTCCCAAACGCTTTCTCTCTTTCAGCAAATTTTTTCACAAGGGAGTCAAAGGTAATATCTTTGAGGTTTCCATTTGCTTGCAATGACTCGAGATAATTTGAGTAAGTGGGATAAAGTGCCTTGAGAAAAGATATTAGAGGAATATCCAGTTCAACATTAGTGACTTTGATATCATGCATTATATATTTTACTTCTGATGCAAGAGCAAGAGGATCATTATTTTGTAATTCAAGGGTGAAGAGTTTAATCATGAGTTGAACAACTTCAAGTGCAGAGTGTTAGTCATAGAGTTCCTTCAGTTTTTGTAAGGCTTTGAAAGCATTTGAAAATGGCGAAATATGGTGACTCCCCTCTTCATTTACTAATGCTGCAATCAATGCATAAGCCTTGCTGTTATTATTTTCCCAAATGATGAATTCCTTGTCTGACGTAGGCTATTCTGGCGCTGTCTCCATCTCCAACACACATTCCTTTCCACAACTCATTAAAAATGAGAGTGTGTTTGATTTTCCACGACCATTCTGGATATTTCTCCTTGCTCGTGAGAACCACTCCCATAATAGATATTAAAGAATTCATTTTAAAAATCTATGTACTGTAAAGAAATACTTCTGCTGCCAATGTATAAAATTGTACTTCTGGTGGAGAAAAATACAGTTCTAGTGCAATTATTTTTTTTTAAATAACACTCTAATATATAGGACAAAGGTTCAGAGAACCACCTCGAGTTAGAAAACTCCTACAAGTGCCAAATCAACCAAAATCATCCATTATGAATGCAAAGAGAGGGGTATTACCATAGTCATAAGATAGATAGGTGTGATGGAGGGCAACAATGTGTAGGAGAACTGCTGCACTGTGTGAACATTATTGGGGAGAGCCTACACTACATTATTGGGAGAGCCAATGGTGTAAGCAGAGGTGAGAGCTGCTGGCTGCGTATATGTGTGGGGATAGCAGCGTATTAATGGTGGGAAGGCAACAAAGTTTTATAACAGCGTGGAGGAGCAGCGCAGCTGGTATCGAGTGAGGCGGAATAGACTGATAAAGGATCTGAGGTGGATCCGCAGAAATGTTGGTCGCCCCAAATTGCAAAGCAATGGTGGAGATTTATGCTCGATAATCATTCTAGACAGGCCATGTGCGAACTGGAGCAGAACACAACACATACAAAACCAGAATGGTGATCCTCCTGTAGGTGTTAGCGCAGCTCCGCGGGAGGACAATCTTATGCTCTCATACCACTTTACATCGCACTGTTTTCTGAGCAGTCCCTCTTCATCTCCTTTTGACTGGCTCTCGCAATGTTAGCTTGAATGAGCAACCAGAACCCTCACAGTGTTTAAAGATACATATCAATCATTTAAGGGACACAACGGAATGTTGGGTTCTGAGATGCAAGACAACAGAAATAGCGTTGAAAGGCCTAGAAAATGCCTTGAGTGTGCACTAATGATTCTCATGGATTCCTCCAATATAAGAAGCGCTACACTAGGCATTACGCAGAGGGCAGATAACTCAAGAATATGGTAGACTACAAGAAATGCAAGACACATTTCTAAAAAAAATGGCAGAAGGGAGTTACAATGGCAGATTGCAATGCTAAAAATGGAGTTGGCTCTGATACCATGTCAGGCCAAGAGGTAACTCCTCAAATCAAATCTTAATATTCATTCAGGTTATTCATTATTGTATACAAGAGGGAGTGACTATTTAGCTCATCTCCCAATGACTCTCCATCTTCTCTATTATTTATTTACACTAATTACAGTTGTTCACCCAATCCCTATGATTAGGTGTCAACAGTTACACACCAGAAGAGCATCAAGCATTTGTTCACTTGTTCAGACAGTACTATGATGTATTCGCGTGGATGTACGATGACTTGAAAACATATGACACGCTAATAATCCAACACATCATCCCAATCAAGGAAGGGGCCAAACCGTTTTAGCAGAGCTCAAGAAAGTACATTCATCGATGGAGAGCCTCATTAAAAAAGAATTGAATAAGTTTTTGGATGCTCAGATCATTTACAAAGTTTGTCATTCTACATGGGCTCCAAACTTAGTTCTTATCATAAAGAAGTTTGAGGAGATTTGCCTATGCGTTGATTTCTAAAATCGGAATCATGCTTTAGACAAAGACAATCACCCTGCATCGTCCATGGAACACATCTTGTAGACAGTATCTAGATCAGAAATGTTTTCTCTGCTAGACGATTTTTCAAGATACAATAGGGTTCTGGTAGCATAGCCTAATAGACTAAAAAAAGCTTTCCGTACCAAGTTGGGTACGTTCACTTATTGAAGAATGCCATTTGGGCTGGTAAACGCTGGTGCAACTTTTCAGGGTGCAATGGACATCACCTTTTACGAGCTCATCAGACAGAGTGTGGTGGTTCATAACATGTATTTTCAAGAAAATGGTCAGACCACCTATGCCATCTCAAGAATATCTTTGAGCGATGTCGCAAGTATGGGATATCCTTGAATCCAAAGAAGAGTGTCTTTGCAGTATCTGAGGGGAACCTACTTGGGCACATCATTGCCAAGAGTAGGATCAAGGTAGATTCGGACTGAGTGTGGGCCATCACATGGATTCCTCATCCTGTGAACAAGAAATTTATGCAGTCCTTCCTAGGAAAGATCAACTTCCTCAGAAAGTTCATCTCTGATTATGCACAGATTTTCAAACCCATATGAGAGCTGATCAAGAAGGATGTAGTTTACAGAAGGGGGAAGAAGGAAACACATGTATTCACCTGTATTAATAAGGAAATAGTAGAAGCACATATTTTGTACAACCCATATTTTAATAAATATTTCTTTCTCTACACATTCACTTCCGACACTTCACTCATTGTAGTGCTCACTCAAAAGGACGAGCTCAACAATGAATGTCCCATCTCCTTCATGAGTGCGAGCTTGTAGGGACCAGAGCTCAACTATCCCACCGTGGAAAAACAAGCATACGTTGTATACAAGGTGGTGAAACACTTCAAACCCTACCTATTGAAGAATCATTGCATAGTCTTTGTGTCGCACCCAGCAGTTAGGTCATTGCTTGTTCAACAAGAGCTAGGTGAAAGGTGAGTGAACTGGATGACAGGACTGCAAGAGCATGATCTTGACATCAAGTGAGTTCACACCATCAAGGGTCATGGTCTTTGCAGACTAGTAGTAGAAGTAGTGCACGTGCAAGAGGAAGAAGAAGAGCTCGCCAGTTAGGAGCAAGAAATTGACATGTACAATGTAGTGCAGGCACCCCCCACTTTGCATAGTAACTATTGGTACGAAGAAGTGTGTCAGTACCTTGTGCATGGCACCATGCCCTCTCACTTCTCTATGTGGCAAAAGAGGGCATTCCGACTGAAAGCCTTATCTTACTAGTTGGTGCATGAAGAGCTTTACATAAAGAACCATAATGGAATTTTTCTCAAGTTCCCGGAAGCACAGGATCCAGAGAGATTCTTACGTGATCTGCATGACGGACCAGTTGGGGGTCACTTCGCGGGTAACACAAAAATGCACAAAGTCATAAGAGCCATTTTCTACTAGCCCACATTGTTCAAAGATGCACACGCTTATGCACAGAAGTTCCTGGTTTGTCAATGATGCGCCGACAGATATCGAAGGTCAGCAGCGCCGCTGCAGCCTATTGCAGTGGAAGAACCATTCCAATAGTGGGGCTTGGAAATCATTGAGGATATTTTTTGACATTCATCAAAGAATCTCTGCTACATCCTAATTGTCATTGATTACTTCACACAGCGGATAGAAGTAGTTCCACTCAAACAAGTGAATGACCAGGAATTCATCAGCTTTCTATAGTAGAACATCATCTCAAGGTTTGGCATTCCTGTATCACTTTTTTTTGACAATGTAACATACTCATCTTTGTTAAAGCTTTATTACTTTGCATTTTATTGTGTTAGCTCATTCATCTAACCACTACTCATAGGGAAATGGTATTGTTGAATCTACAAACAAAAATCTCATATGTATCATAAAAATTACCATTTACTCTGAACAACGAAACTGGCACTCCACTTTGGTTAATGCTCTATGGGCTGACCCAGTCACATCCAAACCCTCTTTGAACACATCTCCATACTTCTTGGCATACGTAAAAGAAGCCATCTTCCCACCAAACATCTACTTTCCTGCTCTCCAATTGTCACAAGAATCCTAAGGCAAGTTGTGTCTATTGGTTCAACGGACACATTGCACAAGTTACAGGAAGAAAGGATGAAAGAAAGAGAAAAAATTTAACTCCACCAAACAGTATCAAGAGATGGTTCGACAGAAATTCTGCAGGGAACACCAACTTCTGTGTGGGTGACTTGGTCTTGAGGCAAGATAAACCCCATGAAGACAAAGGAAAACATACAAAGTTTTAGTCCATGTGCATTGGCCCTTCATAGTTCATGAGAATATTGGTGAGCACACATATCGCTTACAACCACTTGATGAGAAGATTAAGACTCTCCATGTTAATGGCCAAGATTTCAAATATTATTTTCAATGATCTGTGGCCAAGCCCCATACTATGTACATAGCATGTTTATTGCTTGTTCTATTGTTTTTCTTTATTGTTTTTGCTTCTTCTTTTCTTTTCTTTGTTTTGATGTCTTGTCATTTTGTTTTGTAAATAAGTGTTGTCCTACAGTGTGTTTTGGTTTTTCAATAAGTATGTGGCTAAAGTTCAGGAGTCTTCTGACATTGCAGCGCTTGACCAGTCCTGTGTCAGTCTTCTCTATGTTTGGTTGTAACTTTTGGCCGATGAAGTCATGATGGAAAATATGATCCTTCTGAAAGGGAATCTTTATTCAAATCATGAACATGTGTCCAATATAGGAAACCCCATGCCTGTACTCAGTCTTCTGCTTTGTGTGTTCAAGCTTATCCAACTAGTATAAATAGAGAAGGGGAAAAATTTAAACGAGAAAACCTAAACTAGAGGTATTACATGCTTCTCTGAAGGAACAAACTCTTCCACTCTCAATAATTCAGGATCCCTATTCTACCCCAAAAATAAATAAGTGCCTATGCACAGTCCTCTTTCAAAAAAAATACAAAGGGGAAAGAAAAGAAATTCTTCCTACGTAGAGAGGTGAAGCAGGAAACTCTACTGGGGTACTGACTAGGCTCTCTAGCAGTGGATCAATGCTTGTGTTCCTACGTGAATTCGGCAGGATACTATCCAAGCCTGTTGGCAGTGGAGCAACACAAGAGACAAACTTATACTCTGAATATCTTAATCTCATGTGCCAAACTACTCTTCTCACTTTTGAAACACTGTGATTTTGATGAATATTTTATTGTGTTCCACTGAGTTAGTACAAGGTGAACCATGTCTATTCATGGAGTAAGTGGAGTAGCCGAAGTGACATTCACAATGAATAAATACTCCTTGAAAGGTCAAGGCCCTGCGCTAAAAATGTACCAAAACAAAGAAGATGGTATTCAACCAGTGTGTCACCAAGTGTTGTAGCAGTTGCAAGACCCTTCAAAATTTTAGACTGCATCCAAATTTCGGATCCTTCCTTGGTTTTTCCACTAATGGTTGCAAACTATCGAGCTCATTCCATGAGCTCTTGTAGAGTCTTTACACTTTTTTTCTTGTTTGACCAATGGTCATCTTTTGGCATGTTGATTTCTTTTTCATACTCACAATCTTGTTTTGGAAATTTTGAAGGTTGGTATTTGTGTGTATGAGTTGTCTTCACTCTGTGAACATTGGTCGTACTCACACATAAAGTTGTAAGCTCTATCGCTCGTCGTCACGGTCATTCGAAGGTCTATCTCAAGTGTCACACTTGTTGCTCTTAACCTTAAGATAGTCTCACTGAGAGCATGTTTGTCTTATTGGTTTATGGTGTCCCATCTTTGAGTCATGCTATGTGTCTGATCACAATGTCACATCTACACAAGTTGACTTGATCTCACACTTAGCCATTTTTCTTGAAAATCTGTTGACCAGATAAACCCCTTCAACTGGACCCTGACTGAGTTTCAATACATAGTCTCAAGTATCAGTGACCCTTCTTTGCTACCCAGAAATGCATAATGCTTGAGGTTGTCCTCTAGGGTAGCTGCACTATGCAACCTTGGAAATGAGTAGGATTTCCATCTCCCACAATTGTGCAGAAGTTGTCTCCAAACCCAATCCAATCTACTCTTCCTGCAAGATTAGTTATCAAGCCTCCCTCTGGTCTACTAGAAATTTGCACTACACTATGACCCGAGGCTGCATTGATCTCCAAAATTGTGTAGACATGCCCAACTTCCTACCCTATATTTCCCAAAGAAATTGCGCAGTCATGTTGAGTCAGGCCTCTGATACCTTCCTCTGCATTGTTCCTGAAAATTGCGCAATCCTAACTGGTACACCTTCTGCTGCCCCGCTCTGCATTATTTCCAGAAATTTTGTAGTCATGATGGGAAGGCCCTTGTTTCCTATCCCGCACTATCCCCCAAAACTGCGCATTTGTGACTAGCATCTCCCTGCAGGATGATCATGCCTTTCTATGGAAAACTACACATAATTATCTGCCAGTGCCCTTTGTTTCCCAGCTCTGTCTTCCTCCGAGGCACTACACAGATTCCTAGCTGGACCCCGAGTGGCCCACTTAGTCCTTATCTTGAAAATTGCGAAGAACTGTCCAGCAATTCCCCCCAACACTTAGCCTTGTCTTCCTCCCACGAATTGTATAGTTCTACCCAACTGGGTTCCACCTTGCAGTTGTCACTATTGTCCCCGATTGCACAATTTTGCCTCCTAGTGACCTCTGCGCAGTTTTTCCCGATAGTAATCTAGAGCCCCTCGTCCCGGCCTGAGTTGTGCTTTCCACAGTTTCAGTGTCTTGTCCTCCCTCTTGGTCACCTGGACCCGAAACCAAAAACAATGCATCATGCTATGCTAGGAGATTTTTGGATTTGATGTCATCCTGTCCTGAGTGAATTGCAGGTACATGTACATTTATGGAACATGATGCAACGAAAAACAGGATGAAGAAGGAGTGCATGCTAGGAGACATGCTTGTAGCTGAACGGACATACAAATCACATCAAGCAGCAAGCGAAAGGGATACTTGCACTGAACCATCAAGCAAAGACCGAGACCATCGAAGACCCCGCAACACTTTGTCATGCAGAGGTGAAGACGCAACACACAGAGAGCACATCCATCACTCAACAAAATAGCATCTTGGCATGGACATCACAGCCAGCTAGTAAATGTCAGCAATGTCATATCAAGTTGTGTCATGAGTTATCTTGGCTACATCACTACTATGGTCCATACTTGTTTTAATCAAATTTAATGCAAATTGAAAGTCCAATGAACGCACATATGAATTTGAAGAGTCGAGTCAGTTGAAAATTCATAGGAAGTTGAATGATCATGAGAGAAGTCCAAGAGTCACAAGGGTCAAGCATCACCCTTGGCTATATATACCCCCTCATTGTATGAGCAAAGGACTTTTCACCTTGGCTCCTCCCACATAGTTGTTGGTGTCCAAGTATGAATCATGCAATTCACCCAATCCACATTTAATTGTCAACCTGGGGTTCTACCAATTGTTTCAAGGCTATCCTTCACTATATATGTAGGCCACAGTTTCCCTACCTAGCATTGAACATTAACTATAAATTCATCAACATGTAACACAAGCAATATTGTAGTAGAAAATAAGAGTAACAACAAGTAATAACTGTAACATCAATAAGAGTAATAGCAACAATGACTCACAACAACACAATTATAAACATTCACAACAATAATAAACTCGCAAATATAAACCTAACACACATCTAATCCAGTAGCGCCTGGTTAGGAGAGTGGGCCCAACTCCCTGATCAAGGTTGTGGCAAGATCAATGAATCGCGATATGCTTAGAAGATGAACTTGTCATTAATAAAAGAAATATTACAAGTATGTTGTTACAGACTCAAAGTTTTAGTATTTCTCATGTAACCTTAACAACTCTTAATAGTGATGGATTTCACAGCCCACAACTCTACTTTATTCAATTTTTCAATAATACAACTCCTAGAATTACGACACTGTCTGCCTTTAATGACATGGTGGTTTTCAAAACGAAACAAAATGTTAAAATATAACAATATTTCAATCGAAATATTGATTCACTGTTGTAGCCAGTATTCAAGGATAGTGCTGCCAGCTTAGATAACATTGTTCAATGAATCATGGTCCTGGTCATTCTCCCTTTAGAACTATAGAAATAACTTAATTAGCAATCCACTTAGGTAATAATCCCCTACTACTATGCTTCATTGACCAATGATCCATAAAGACATGATGAGAGGTATACCTGTGTATTTTAAGATATCGATTAACCACTATTTGCGTAAAATGGATAAAAGGAATAGGGTAAAAGGGTGAGTAAAAGTATGCAAATCTAGGCACTAAAAATAGCCTTGAGAGTCTGCAGTTTTTTCTTTGAGGAACGAGGAGTGGCTCCAATGTCCCACTAATGGAACTAAGATGTATGCTGTATAGATGCGCCTTGGAAGTTTTTCTTAATTCAGAAGCCTATTTCAGGCCAGCACATTTTCATTCATGTTTTGTATATGTTTGTAAGGCTATTATTTAAACGTTTGTAATGCATGTTTGCTTAACTTGTACTAAGATAGTTGAACTACTTTAGTTATTTTAGTACTTACATTATTGAAGTTGTGTTGTATTGTTTATCAGCACTGTTTGATACCTATGGATGACTCTACGATATACTAGACAAACCATCTTTGTGTATTGGCTATCACTATTGCCACATCCTTGTGGACTATTCCAC
Organism: Pinus tabuliformis; assembly: GCA_031772625.1. Lineage (NCBI taxonomy): Eukaryota > Viridiplantae > Streptophyta > Pinopsida > Pinales > Pinaceae > Pinus > Pinus tabuliformis. The sequence goes on along the minus strand of CM062818.1, from coordinate 1,729,645,260 downwards.
AATATGCTCTACATACGATATTTGTTTTTCTGGTTACAAAGACCGTCACATTCACGTGGACTACTCTGTTGGGTGGTATACATGTTGTCCCCTTTACCTCGGTTTTAACGACTGCCGCATCCGTTTTGGACTACTCTGTTGGATGATGGACAGACATTTTTTATCATGCGTGTCTCTCCCTAGGAGGTACTACTACCTCTCTTCTATAGGCTCAATTTTAATCTCACCCCTTATAGTAAGAGAACCTGGACACAAAGTTACATTACGCACTCAATAGGCATACTCACCTCACTTTTTGGATATACAAGCATGACACTCTCATGTGTTGAACAAAAAGAGCTAAGGAAGATCTCTAAGATAATGGCAACCAGGCCATCGTACCAGATGGGACTCCTACACCAAACGGTGTGAGGTCTACTTGGGACTTCATACTGGGGATATCCCTTGAATGTTGGTGGGTTCAGCACTGTCAACAATATGTTAAGGAATTTTATGCTATTGTTCAAACACTGAAGAAATGGAGACACTACCTTGTGCCTAAAGAATTTATTCTTTATAGTGATAAAAATGCTTTACTGTTTATCAAAACTTATAAAAAATGAATAAAATGCATGTTAAATGGATGGAGATTTTGTAAAAATTTACATTTTTCTCAAACATAGAAGTGGGTAATCAAATAAGGTAGTAGATGCATTAAGTAGAGTTAATCTAATTTTGCGGAAATTCCAAGTAAATATTTTTAGGTTCAATGATTTGAAAGACATATACATGATGATCTAGACTTCAAAGATGTTTGTTAAACTTGTGAAAATCCAATGAACAAAGACAAAACCCCATAGCTAGATTATATAATACAAGAAGAATTTTTGTTCAAAGGTAGTAGGTTATGCATTCCAAAATGTTCAATGAGGTAAAATTTGTTGAAAGAAAAGCATAATGAAGGATTAGTAGGGCGAGAAAGGACAAAACTTGTGGATAGTTACATGCATTTTATTTTTGGTCAGACATGTAGATGGACGTCAAAGTATTTTTTTAGAGATGCAAAATATTTCAATATGAAAAAGGAAGATGTTAGAATACTATATTATATCAGTAATTACCGATTCCAAATATACCATGGGTGTAAAAACCCTTTTTCTACCCTCTTGTAAAAGTCCTTATGAACTGTAATCCATGTAATAATATGGAAAATTGAATATATGGTTGAGTTGGAAGAATTGAAATGGATTCTGAGATTGAGGAGGAGGAGTTTCTTGTGTTTATTTTAATCCCATAACCAACCCATTGCATTTATTTTACCACCTATCTCCCTAATGAATGGATGTCCCTATTGGTGCATGCATTGTATGGTCCATGGATTTCTCGAGAAAATGGCAAGCTAGATGGGGGCATATTGAGGAGGTCAACATGTGAGAGAGGGGCTGAAAGGAAAATTGAGGGTATAGTAGTGAATAAGGGGAGTGGTTAGCGTAACAAAAATATTTTGTAGCACAACAATGCTGGTAAGGAACTATTGGGTAGCAAGAGTGCCCATGATTGACTTCGTGTTCCCACGATGTGAGTGGAGAATAAACTAGGCTATCACATGAGAAAGTAGTGTGGTGAAATGAAGAGAAAAGGGGAAAGAGAGAAGAGCACAAGACGAAAACAATGAGGGAGATGCAGAAAACCTTGCGGTGAGATTGGGGGCATCATTCTTGGCATTGTGGTGATCCCCTATCTATGTATTGGTGTAATTCAACCAAGAGGGATCAAGGGGAAATATTGATTCACTAGATGTTCACATTGGGTCTGAGGAAACAACCTTTTAGAATGATATCAGGGTCCTAGATTGAGGGGACATTCCTTGAATCTTGGCCAATTTCCTATTATTTTTTTCTAAGAGTTAAAGGGATCCACTATGGTATTTACTATTTGGAAGCAATTGATAAATCATTTGAAGGTGGATTACTCCTCTTGGCTACTAGTTTAACTTATCATCGTTGTGAATCCTTGAGCACTTAACTCCTCGGACTCTGAATCTAGGTCGGGGGTAATTAGCTCCAAGAAATATTTTAATGCAATTAGCTTATAGTCAAGAAGAGAGTTGAAGTTCCACCTCTAGTTGTCAGCCACACAATTTGAATTAGGAAGTGTTTATCTATATGTGCGTATGATATTGTGAATGCCTAATGAATAATTTTTTGATGTTTATGTAAGAATGCTTAAAATAATATAGAAATGGTTGTTCATCTAACCTGTATCTAGAGAGTTGAAGTTCCACCTCTAGTTGTCAGCCACACAATTTGAATTAGGAAGTGTTTATCTATGTGTGTGTGTGTGATATTTTGAATGCCTAATGAAGAATTTTGTGATGTTTATGTAAGAATGCTTAAAATAATATAGAAATGGTTGATCATATAACTTGTATCTCCATGGAGATTATGAGATTGCTTGAGTTATGAGGTTAAAAAAAATTTAGTTAGTTTCATGATAGACCATGATTGCTAGACATGCACCTATATTTTTAATGAAGAAATGAGTATTCCTATATGTGTTTTCAATGAGATGTGTTGCATGAGTGTGCTCATGATATTAAGGACATGTAGATCCTTATAGTGGATGGCATATTCTTGGACATTTACATGATTTAGATAACTATTTTAGAACTCAGTTGGATTGCTATGGTCTGTGTGAAATATCATGGTTGAGTGTTCCACTTGTCAGGAATATTTGTATTTTCAATTTTTTTTATTTTTTGAGAGAGTGTTATAACTGGATTATTATGGCTTAACATGGATCTATGTTATGTTTGATTGTTGTTAATAATAGGAAATGAGATATATGTATGCATAAATGTATATGGATATAGACATTAGAATAATCTTATGTGGCTATGGTTAAATTCACAGTGTTGTAGTCGTAGATTGGTTGGTCCTTAGATCTTATAATAGTTGGACTTGTGCCTCTATGGATGTTTTTACAAATGATTAGCACTAGAGATCTTGTGCTCATCTTGAGGTCATATTTTTTTTATTGTGTGTGTGTGCACTTTGGGAAAAACTAAGTTCTCAAGGGAACCTTGGTCCAACACCTAAACCAATAAAAAACCCAGAAAGTCATTATGGTCGGTTAAGGCAAAAAATGTTTCTATTTGGAGTATGGACATAAGCTAGTCCAAACAAGTCTAGGAGCCCAGGGATTCAGGAGGAATGGCGAGAGTTATATCATCATGGGACCATATACGGATGGTTCATACTTAGTTTAAAATGGGTGGAGAATAGATCCAGATATGACATATCTAGCATGGGCCCTTTGGCGTTAATTCTATGTGGATTTCGAGCCAGACTCCATGATGATTTGAATCAAATATAGGTCCAAGGTGGAGCCCACATAGTCGAAGGTGTTGTATATCAGATACAATTTGGATTAGTTCAGAGGTCTGGGATATCTGAGCAAGGTGCAAGAACATAAGACTGGGAGGCCTATACTTTCCCACCAATAGAAGTTACTCCAGGGGTACCGGATTTCTATCAAGCATAAGTCTATAGATGTGGGCCAGGATAGAGGTGTGTGTCAATAAGAGCTAGTGGACAGGTTTGAGGGTCCATAAATTTTTTCAAGTTCAAGTTCATGGAAAGGTCGGATATTTGAGGAGCCAAACTTAATTAAAGAGTAACACAATTTTTGTGGTGGGCACAAACTTGTGGGCCTGTGTGTGAGGTGGCATGGCCAATGCTCCTAGGGATGAGTCATATCTACGTTGGCACTAAAGTGACATGGAACCACCTGAGTGAGGTGGGTTTTTGACATAGGTGTCATGTGGGAGCCACATGGAAGGTCCTTGCCTATGTGGTGGGGTTTCAATGATGAAATTTAAATGGGAATATATTTTGATCCGAATAACGGATCAAGGTAAATTTTATATCGCTAGAAAGCTCTCAACAAGATAAACATGATGGTGTTATTGACTTTGGAGAATAAGGAAATGTTGTAACCCCATTTCCATTATAATACAATAGAGGTTGAGTTAAATTTTGATGTAACACCTTTCATAGCTCGATAAATATCCCAGGGGATGGGAGGGTCTGCTAAAAATTCATCTCACAACATGGTTCAACACTTGGACTACATGGGCCATGAAAGATAGAGTTAGATTTAGAGCTTAAGGTTTAGCATTGAACTTAAGGAGTCTTGCACACAAATGATTCAAACTTATTTAGATTAGTTTTTCATTTTTATATTGTTTATTCTAAAGGGTGGCACATGCTTTTAAACTTGCATATGTCATGGGTGCTATTTTTTGTAATATGTTGGCTGCTATGGGTATAAACATGTTGATATGATCCTTTAATTTTTGCAATGTGTGTTGAATGCATGTGTTGATATCAGAACTATGAAATAATAGAATGGAATATTATAATATGTTAGTCCATTTTCTAACTGACTTTTAAGCATGTGGTAGTTTTGGATACTATCCTTGGCAAAAGGGATGATTTCAAATTTAGTAATGATGTGAATATAAACATACTAATATGCAGTTTTATTCTTAGAATATGTTGCTTACATTATTTCTAGATATGTGAATAGCAATAGATTATCATGCTTTAGATCAAGATGCTTGGTATTGGCATGGTAGGGTAACAAGTCAATTTTTGTATGCAAATATAACTAATAGCTATGTGTGTGACAACACATAAGAAGATCCATTTACAGAAAGAAATAATAGGATGTAAAAAAATGACACACATCATAGCATGGACAAAGCTCATCATGAAAAAGAAAGGAAAAGTTCCCTAGATAGAGAATCAATCTTCAGGAGCTTGAAAGTTGAGCTAAAAAGTTGCAACTAAGAAAATAAAAGGCTCATCAAAAACCAAAAGGAGCAAACAAGGTTGATTAGAATGTTGCTACAAAACTTGTCATGCATGCAAGGGTTGTTGCCACATGTGTATACCTCTTGAGATTGGATGAAATTAATGTTGGAAAGACCAAAAAGGGACCTCATAAGACTAAAGAGGAAATAAAGTTAATTTTATGTTGATATTGTGGAGAGGAACTCCTAAAAAGAGATTTTCCTAATAGACAATAAAATAAGAATAAGGGTGGCTCATGTGAATTCTAGTCACATAAACCTATAGTATGTAATACATAAGGATATAAGGGAGAATTCGCTCAAGTTCTATGAGATACTAAAAGGTCCTTCCATGAAATATTTTGAGGGATGTTGAAATTTTTAGGTTGCTATAAACCTTGGAAAAGACTCGGGATCGTAACTGAATGGGTTGAGTTGTTGGGAAATAATGAATGATGGAAATGTTTTACGTATTTTTGTTGTTAATGTTTGCTTCATGTTTTGTTGTTTTGATTGTTAACTTTGAGCATGGTCATGTTATTTTGTGTTGTTATTATTTATTGTTATTATGATCTTTTAATTGTTGTTCATATCTTCTTTCTTCTTGTCTTGTGTGGTTTATCCTTGGTTGGTTTGTAGGGTGTAAGAAGAGAAGAAAAGGAGCTAGGGGGAGAGCTAAAATAAAACCCAACTAGAAGTGAAAGACCTTGGAGAAAACTTTGTGTACAAGATAAATGGTAGTAAGGGGATAGGGGAAGATGACAAAACAACTAGGTGGACTTGGATGAGTCCACTTGAAAAAATAGGAATTGATGCAACAAACATGAAAATGACATAATAAGGGTGTTTTCCTAAACCTAAATAATGCATGATTGATATATATATATATATATATATATATATATATATATATATAGATATATATATATATATATATCTGTGTGTGTGTGTGTGTGTGTAACAACCCTAGTGAAAAATATCATGTGATAAAAGTTAATAAAGGAAAAATAAGACAACGATTAAGAGATACATATTACAAGCTGAATGTTGGGAAAAGATATCCTAGTGGGCATCACTGGCTGTGTGTTTTGGCTAAGGAAAATTGGAAAAGGTTAAGGCAGAATCATTAAAAGGAAAAGTGTCATTTTTGGCATATTTATTTATGAAAATAAAGGAAATTGGTAGGAAAAGGAGGTGAAAGGTCACAGGTTGCATGTGAGGAGGAAATTGAAGGAAAATAATGGAAAATGAAGAAATTAGAGGCCTCATTAATAAAAAGGCTTCTGAGGATCAATGGGCAAGCTATTGTCAGTTCAAGTTTGGAGCTCTCTCATTATTCTCTCTCTCTCTCACTCTTAGTCACTTAGATTTTTCTTGGAGCACTATAGTTTTGGAGCAAAGGAAGGAAAAGCAAGCAAAGGAAAGGAAAATCAAGCAAAGTAAAGGAAAAGCAAGAAATGATCAAGGAATGAATGTAGGATCAAGCAACTTTAGCAGGAATACTTGCAGGTAACCTTTTGCATGTGTTATTTTCTAGCTAGTTTGGACATGCATGGCTTTGCATGTTGGTGTATGGTTCTATTATTGTCGGTTGCTTGGTTTTTTCAAGTTATGACAGTGGTTTTCAACCTAGCCTTGCCTTTTTCTGGATGCCATGGTGTTTAGATGTTTATTTCAATTTTTAAGCTTTGGTTTTTCGGATGGATTTCAGAATCCGGGGCGGAGGTGGTCTCAAGTTCCATTCCCAAAGGCCTAAGAATCCCTTGATTGGTTTTGGTGGGATGCACAGTAAAGCCTGAGGGAGACGTCTCGGTTTAGGCCATAGTGATCCAATTTTTCATTGTGGTAAAGCCTGAGAGACAAGGAGATGGAAAAAACCTCAAGGATAGTGATGAATTCTGGATGGAATTCCAAGTTTGCTTCGGTTGTGATCAGAGCACCAGTTTTGGTGCGATCACAATTTGGTGAGGGTGGAGGTGGTTTAACCTCTCTATTCCCTTGGTTGTTCTTGGATTGGTTTTTCTATGAGATCCCACATTCATGCTTAGAATATGGCACGAGTGTGACTGGCTGAAAGAGAGATTTGGTTTAGCCATATATATGGTTGGTGTTGGGTTGTGTTATATTATTTCCATGACTAGCCCACATAATTAACTGGGGGTTAAAGGGGGGGCGGATCCCCCCCTTTGTTGTGCCGATTACACAGCAGGAGGTTCATGGGGGGGTGGCAGTGCCCCCTATCTATGGGCTTTGAGGTGGGCGAGTAGCCCCCGTCTACGGGGTCCGGGGCAGTGGCCCGAGGAAATTTTTTTTGGACCCTATATTAGGTTACGCGGACCTACCTATGGTTTTGGACGCGATGTTTTTCGGTCCATGGTTTTGGACACGATGGTTTTTGGTCCATAGTTTTGGATGCGATGGTTTTTGGTCCATGGTATTGGATGCTTCGTCATGTATAAATATGTATTATAACATTGAAAGGAACATAATGAAAAATCAATCTAGTAGTCCCGGTTTTGGGATCCAGGGAAAAATATCTGTGTATATGTGTTTTATGTGTTATGGTTTCTCATTGTTTATTCTCTATGTTTTAGAATTCGTATGTAGGTAATTTATGTACGGGGTTAAAAGCTACAGTCAGGTGGCATGTGGAAGTCCTAAACCTGGTCAGATTTTCCTATGATTAAAAAAAGTTAAGTTCTCTTACTTTTGCACTTGTTTATATATGGATTTAATGGTTTTCTTATCTTTGATATTTATATGGTTTTATGTTGGTTATAAGCATGGTTATATGACTGGTTTATGTCATGGTTATTCATGCATTTACTTGTAACTATTAAATGGATGGATGCAAGACCTAATTGATGATGTAGTATTTCAATGGAGAAGGAGATGATCCTTCTGGTTATGTTTCATAAGTTGTTTCAGTCATTTATGCTCTGCCTTATTTCCTAGACCTATAGTTTGCATTGATGCCAAGTGTTTGACAGAATGTCAATCTCGGTTGGGGATGCTCAGGCCTAGTCCTAAGGTTTATTTTGATTTATCATCATTGTTATCATGTCCTTAATGAATTCTAAAGGTTGTAGCAAGTTTTGGGTAGAGGTTAGGATTCTGGGATAGAAAAGTGGTTTAAATCCAAAGGTCACTGGCACATAATTGGAAATTTTAGTCCATAGTTGCTGGCAAACAGGCCTGTGAGAGCAACTTTAGGTTGATGGTTGCTCTCTTTCCCATTCCATGTGAGCGACTATGGCCTAAGAGTTCCATAATAGCAGTGAGACCCAAGGATAGGCTATCTGAGTGGCTCATTTGTATCCCGAGGGTTCTATTGATGATGTGGGATGATTGTGTGTGATGTTATATTGATTCCAATTCCTTAAGGTCACATAGGAGGTCGAATTTGATCATAGTATCCTCTCGCCTCATGTTTACCCCAGTTTTCATGGTTATTTTAGGTAGACCTAGGAGGGGGTATTACAAATTGGTATCAGAGCATGGTTCACCCCTCGGACTAGATGGGCAGTGTGTGTTGGTCATGCATGCATGTTTGTTGCATGTGTGTCTCTTACACTTGTGTTCCATGTGCTTATTACATTGCATCATATTGATCATGGTAGTAGTAATATTATCATGAGGAGCTCGATGTAATTTTGTGGAATGTAACATCAGAAGTATATGGTTGGTTACTTGATTATATGCAACTTATATGCATCTTGACTACATCCTTGTATGTTAGGTTGCATTCTTGGTTGTTTGATTATATGTATCAATCTTGTCGGTTGGTTACAAGAATTGATTACTTATGCTCGACTAAATGTGATTATTGTGTATGCATGTTGATAGTTGCATGTGGAAATGTGTACAATGGAGTAATGCTTTTTGTTATGCATGAGTTCATAGAATGAATTGTTGATATGGCCTTTCATTCATAACTGGACCCTACTTAGAATGATTTTTTGTGTTGATGCACTTATTCGATATATGTCTATATGCTATTATGTTCATGTTATACATGTGTCATGCTGATTTGATGATATTGCAGATAAGGTATCCTCCCCAAATTATGCTAAGGTACGTTGGTTTATTGTGATTTGGTTTATCTAACATAGTATTCCTTGCAAAAAAGAGATCAAATGACTAGCAAGGTGGTAGACTACATAGAATATCCCTACACATCAGATGAGCAACATGGTGTGGGGCACTCTTTAGACTTGGAAGACACCTTGAGAAGCCTAAAGGAATAAATAAGGAGTTGCAAAGCAGACAATGACAAAATCAAGCACAAGAGAAACAAGTCGAGGTGAATGCGATGCTACTTAAGAGTTTGCCAGATTTGCAGCGATAACGACCACTTCGGATCAGCCATGGACATGAAGAAATAACTAATGGGGCATATGGTAGTAGGTCTCCTAGTAGACACATGTCTTATGGTGGTCACAGGTCAGATATATCTAACATGATCAGAGATGGTATATTATTGGACACTCTGGATAGGAGAGGTGATAGACACGGGTGCTATTCTAGTTCTCATTTTGACATGCATCATGAACGTCATCGTTATTGCCCTTACAGGAGAAGTGATAGGGAATACTTTTTATATGCATTTAAGAAAGAAAAGCCACCTACTTTTGATGGAGAGATGAAGAAATCACAAGATTCAAAGGCATGGTTGCTTGGTATGAGGAAATTCTTTAGATTGCATGATTATTCAGAAAACATGAAAGCAAGGATAGCCACTTTCAATCTCAAAGGTAAAGAAGATATTTGGTGGGAAGATGTGAAGAATGTTAAAGGTATTGATGAAGATAATTTGACTTGGCATGAATTTGAAAGGCTCTTCAAGAATAAGTACTTGTCAGAGAGGTATTATGATGATAGGTCTAAGGAGTTTTATGAGTTGCGATGGGTTCTATGACAGATGAGGGGTATACTAGCAGATTTTTGGAGATGTTGAGATATGTGCCTTACCTCAGGGAGGAGAAGGCCAAGGTTCAGAGATTCATCAGTAGACTTTCAATAGCATACAAAGACTGGATTGAGTTCAATGAACCTATATCATTGGAGGAGGCCATCCGAAAGTTGAAGCATTATTCTGAGCAGTCGAAGCGCAAATTTGAGCCTAAGCATGACTTGAAAAGAAATGACCAAGATAAATGAAAATGGCCACCAAAGAGAGGAAGAACTCAAGATGCAAGTGAAAAATGAAATGTAATTCCTTACTAGAGATCCAATACAACTAAGAAGGGACATGGAGAGAAGCAAACTAGAGGCGGTGGTAGGGAACCATTATAGTGGTGGATATGTGGAAAGGATCATCGTAAGAAGGATTGTCTGCAGTATCAGAGTGGTGGTAGACCCCATATCTATAGTGCTCAGGAGGCGCATACTGTTGGTAATGTTGGTCATAGCATTCCCTGGATCTATGCATTTGTGGAAAATAGGCAGGCAGATCATCAGGCATCGATCATTGAGATGGATGGTAAGATTTGTAATTAAGTTGTTTCTATTTTTATTGATCCTAGATCTTACTATAGTTATATTAATCCTGACCGGGTGGATAAGTGTGGTTAGAGAAAAGAAGTGCATGTAGAATCTTGGTTGGTACAGTTGGCCACGGGTATAAAGAAGTGAGTTCGCCATTGGGTAAGAGCTTGTACATTTGAGTTAAATGGTATGCCTACAGAAACACACTTGAATGTATTTCCATTAGGTTCATATAGTATGATTTTGGGTATGGATTGGCTATACCTTCACAGGACCAAAGTGGATTGCTTCAACAAGGCCATTGAGTGTGTGGATGATAGTGGGGAAAAGAGGACTTTGTAGGGGAAGAAGAAGCCTACATCAGTGAGGATGGTTACCACTATGCAAGCTAAGCGTAGTTGCAAAAAATTTGGTGTGATGTTTGTAGTACCAATTTCTAGTGACAAGGATAAGGATGTTGAGGATGCATATGCGTTGATCAGGTACCCAATTTTGCAGCAGTTTCAGGATGTATTCCCTGAGGAAATTACAGAGTTGCCACCTCATAAGGAGGTAGACATTTCTATTGAGTTAGTTTTAGAGGTGGATCTAGCATCGAAAGAACCTTACATGATGAGCACACCTGATTTGGTAGAGTTGAAGTTGTAGTTAAATGAAATTCTGGAAAAAGGATACATCAGACTCATTGTATCACCTTGGGGTGCACCAGTGTTGTTCATAAAGAAGAAAGATGTTACTCTTACATTGTGCATTGATTACTAGCAGCTGAAAAAAGTAACGATTAAGAATAGATACACTCTGTCGGGGATTGATGATTTGTTTGATCAGTTGAAGGGAGCAGCAGTGTTCTCTAAGATCAACTTGAGATTGGGATACCATCAGGTACGAATCAAAGAAGAGGATATCTTCAAGATCATGTTCAGGACTAGGTATGGGAATTAAGAGTTTGTTGTTGTTCCATTCAGTTTGACTAATGCTCTAGCTACATTCATGTGTTTGATGAATAGTGTGTTGCGTCCTTATTTGGACATTTTTGTTATTGTATTCATTGATGACATAATGGTATATTATAAGAATGAGGAAGAACATGCTGAGCATTTAGCAGTAGTGTTGAGATTTCTAAGAGAGCATCAGTTATATGATAAACTTAGCAAGTGCATCTTCTTTCAGACTGAGGTACATTACTTGGGGCATGTTGTCTCCAAGGAAGGCATTGTAATAATCTAGAGAAGATAAGGGAAATCATGGAATGGGCAGCTCCTAAGAATGTGGATGAGGTGAGATCATTTATGGGATTGGTAGGTTACCACATGAGGTTCATTGGGAAATTCTCACGCATTGCATATCCTATAAAATCATTCTGGAGGAGATGTAAGAAGTTTGAATGGATAGAGTGTGAGGATAGTTTTGAGCAGCTTAAGCAGTTGTTGACACATGCACCAGTGCTAAATATTGTGGATCCAGAAAAGGAGTTTGTAGCGTGTACAAATGCTTGCAAGAGAGGACTAGATGGATTTCTCATGCAATAAGGACATGTAGTGTGCTATGAGTCACGAAAATTGAATGAGAATTAGTAGAACTACCCGACACATGACCTCGAGTTGGCAGCAATTATACATGGATGTAGACATTACCTTCTTGGCATGATATTTGTACTGATGAGCGATCACAGTGGGTTGAGTTATTTGTTTGATCAACCCAATCTAAATTCTAGGAAATCTAGATGGTTGGATACCCTTAGTGAGTTTGAGTTCAAGATCAGATATATCAAAGGGAAGGAGAATCTGGTTGCAGATCCTCTTAGCAGGAAGGTATAGGTAATTCATCTAGAAGCTATGTGTTCTTATGGGACAAAGTTATAGGATATGATTTTGCAGGCAAGAAAGTGGGATTACAAATACATGGGGATTATGAAAGGTTACATCAGGGTACAGGTACAGGTGACCAAGATGCATACTATCATCTCACGATATATGGTTTGGTGAGATTTAGAGATAGAATCTACGTTCTCGATTGTCGTGAACTCAAGAAGGTTATTGTTGTTGGGAAAAGTATCCAATACAGAATGACCCTATCCCACTCTAAGGGTGATAATACCTCAGCAACAACTGAATGCAAAGCTATTCAAGATTACTTCTTTATGAGATGAGAGAGAGAAGAGAAGGATGATCCACTAACCATTATCTTGCGCTAATGGTCGATCCAATCCTCACTCCTTGTTGCTTGCTCCTAGCTCCTCGCTCTTTCACTGGCCCAGCTACACAAAGATCCTGTAAAAGCACAAGAAAAGGAAACTACAAGAAGCATACATCCATAATCGATTCAGGGATTAGCATAAATCAAATATACAAGCATCAATCCACCATAGAGACACATGCATATAGAAGAACCTCAAATACTTTATTAATGGAAGAAGTAAAGTTCTGAGAGAGTTACAACCATAATAGGCCCAATCCAACAACACCTCCCAGCAGAAAGAAATCTCCTCTTCACCTCCTTCAAGCAAATCACCCAATAGTTCTATACTCAAACCAACAACACTTCCTTACTTGCACAAAATTCCACCCTCCCTAGACCTCATGAGAGAGATCTATATATAGGGTTTTGGAGAAAGGATGAGTCATCTTGAGACTGGCATGAAGCTGACTAGTGTCCTCTCCCACTTTATTTAATCTTCAGTTCTTGAGTCCACTTGGAGATTCTTGCTTCCACTTGGAGATCAAGACCCTCTTACTCATCACAAGGCGAATTCCTTGACCCAAGTGTCAATTTGGAAGCTTCCTGGTTAGTTGACACCTTGCAGAATGACTGTGCCACTTGGCCAATCTCGCCCAGCGTAGGTAGCCTTCATTAGTTTTGACATTCAGCACAGGTACAGAGTGGAGCAGTTGACATTCAGCGCAGATGCTCAGTGGAGCAGCTGACATGATCCAGAAATAGCCTGTTTTTGAGTGTTTTCAGGTGGAGAACTGATTTTCAGTGCTGTGGTTTGCTGACCTTGTTCCTCTAAGGGTAAGAACAACATGTTTAGGGACTTTAGATCCCTCAGATTATTGACATTTCATGCTCCATGCTGTTAGGCACAAAAATGTCTATAACAGTTGCCCCCTAAAGTATGAGGTCGTTTATTGGGTGAAATGCTTTATCAGGAGGATCCGAAGTTCATTTAATCGCTGAGAGGTGCCCTGCAATAAAATACAATACAATACATTATTTTTCATTCTGCTTTCATGATCTAGCTGAGGCGGGCATTCCCATGCTCAACTTTATAAATTCATTTTGGTACATATAACAGACGACCGTCTGATGATAGACTGATAATTCTCTGCTGAAATTATCATCCTTTGAGTAGGATGATCATCTGCTGCAATAATGTACATATCAAATGTCTTTATATTTCTTGAATATATATCGCAGCCCAGATGGATTAAACTAGATCCGGGGTCTTCAATCTCGTTCGATCTTCACTCTAAGTACAAGTCGATCCATGTGAGAATTACGCTGAAGTCGAACATGGAAAGACATCGCTTGATTACCGGCCAATAATGTAAACCGTTAACAAGCGCGAGAGGAATCACCAATAATGACAATGACCCTCAAGGTACTGCAGTACAATTCACGTGGTGTGAATAAAGTACTTGGTGTCGAACACCACGCAAAATCTTCTGGTCGAAGGTCATTGATGTATACCTGTCGCCGGAAGTGAGAAACTTGCCATTGAGGCATGCAAGCTTCAAAGTACTGGGGGGGGTGTTCCTAGATCAACTTCTTGGATAATGAGCTGAAGTCGACAAGAAGAGATCTGTCAAAGGAGGGCCTTAATGAATCCCACATCAGTGACACGGAACGGAGCTAATGATTTTAATGGAGGCGAAAACAATCTGTGAAATATGATTCAGGGTGGCGATCATGGGTGGATGAAGGATAATGTATGGCAGTGGATGGGACACGGTTGACTCTTTCTGAACACATCTCTTGAACATACAATGACACTGATGTGATGGATCGGTAGCATTACCCCAAATACGGATGGTTTGGCGAGGACCATGGTGATGAGACCGGTGAATGAAACAACCCAACCCGATGTGATACGGAGGACAAAGTGTCATGTTCAAGAGTGACTTGCTACCATTAAAGCTTTGAGGTTCTCCCAATTTTTCCCCAGTCATTTCTGACCAGTACCTCTTTATTTTTGACAAGCTTGAGGAGGATAACATATGCTTGTTCTATAACCTGCCCTTCGGGCAAGCCCATCGCTATGTTTTAACAAGCCTAGCGATAGGGAAACTCGTTCTCGTCTAAAGACAAGTTTGTCGCTATTTAATCATTTTAACGAGTCTAGCGACAAAGACAACTCGGTCCTTTTCATTTTTAGAGAGTCTGAAAAGGTACAGAAAGTTAACTCCAAAATTCCTTTTTCGTCATCTAATCCCTTAAGTCCGAAAAAGTATAAAACAATACAAAAGGGATGAATTTTCGATAACTTTAACGAGCCGAATAAAACAAGCGCTCGACCTTTTTGTGCAATAATCCCTCAGGTCCAAAAAGATTAAAATCTAGAGGAGGGATAGCTCTTCCGGTTCTTTTAACGAGCTGGAAGGCCAAAACTCGGCAAACTTTTCATTTTTTTACGAGTCAATTGAAAAGAGCTCAAAGAAGACTCGTCTTTTGAGGAACGAGTGATAAACAGGGATAGCAGCAGATTCCAGGTACAGGTTGGAATTTTCTAATCACGACAGTGTCACAAGGATGGCTAAGTGAAATCACTCTTCGCAGCTGTTCCTCAAAATGGGTAAACAATCATATGGGGGTGAACGATCGACCAAATGGAATGGAGGTGGCAAGTGCAAACATGACCAAGGCTTTTATGGCTAATAAATTTACGATCACAATGGTTATTTACTGGAATAGAGTCATTTTTTAATGAGCTTGAACTCTGGTGGAACCCTTGCTCACGCTTTTCTATTTTTTAACGAGCATAAATTCCGCGGTAAAACTGCTCGAACTTGCGTTTATTTTTTTAACGAGCATGAACTTTATGCTAAAACTGCTCGATATACCAGTCATAATATAAGAATGTCTCCTGAAAGATCCCATTTTTTATAGAGCTTTCACCTTACCAAAGCTGTGCTCCCTCTCATCCTTTCTTCATGCAAGTTCGGAAACGGCTAATCCCAAAAACAGATAAATAACCGCCCCTAGCTTGCACTCCAAAAGGTTTGCATGCCCCCAGGTATAAAGTATAATTTCAAGGCTGCCCCTACTTATCCGATAAAACATTTGTTTTAAAGGGTGAGGCTTGCCTCTTTCTGGTTACCCAAAGATGGTTCTATTTGCTGCCGCAAATGAATCTCTTTCTTCGGCACTGTCTCCCATGGTAGACAATGGTGAATGACCTTTATCAAACAAGTAACCTTAACAAAAGAATCCTATCCCAGAACAACCCCTCTTCCACATACAGACGGGGTACGGACTAGTCATATTCTTTCACAGAAATTCTACCTTATACCCAAGGTTTCCTCTGCCTGAAGCAGACTAGGATGCATGCCCCCTGGGTTCCAGTCCCATCTTTCCGAATCACTCGCATTCATCGGGAAGGAGGACTGGGGGTGGAGACATTTCTTGAGTGAAAAGGCCATTGAGGGTTGGTATTTGACTATTTGCGATGTGTGATCCCGGAAATGAAAGTTGGTCTATGAGCTTGACCACCCTTCCTTCATGTGGAAAACACATTACTCTAAAGAGTGAGGAGACTATAGCTTCCATGCAATATATATAGTCACGTCCAAGGAGTAGGTTATAATCCAAGGGTCCTTGAACGACCATCACGTTCATTTGAACGGTCTTCCCTTTCAATGTAACAGGCACATTGGGGAGGATCCCTAACGGTCGACTGGTTCCTTTAACAAAGCCCGAGAGATTTCTTATCTCGGGCAAAAGCGCCGGGGAACCCAGTGCTTTCCAAGCAACAGAGGAAAGGATACTCACAGACGCCCCTTCATCAATGATAGTCCCAGCCATCACCATTCTATAAATTTGGACTATGATTCTGAATGGTATACTGGCTGGTAACCGGGGTCTGCCCAGTTGGTTCCAATCAAAGGACACAACCAGGTTGCTTGGTGGTGGGACCGAATACACGGCCGGATATGATCTTGACGATGTTCCTTCCTGCGATAAAGGAATGGGCGCGTTGCCCTGATGCTCATCAGAATCTGTGTTGATGAAAAGAATCTGGATGGTGTCATCCTTATTCTCTTCTGTGAGGTTGTCATTTGAAGATGAATCTTCAGTGACGGTGTCATTTGAGGATGAAACCTCTGAAGGAAGAACCGGGTCAACTGCCGTATCGACCTTTAGATTTTCGTCTAGTCTGGATTCAGTAGGTTCATTTTCAATGACTGACGCCTCAGCTGACCACTTGAGCGTGCCAGCTGTGTTTTCAACCAACGAAGGACTTGGCACGAGTTTTTTGTATCCAGGAGGAAGTATCAACGGTGAAACCGGACGATCTTCCAAAACTCTCTTCGCTTCGTCTAAGAAGGGACAATGGTGGATGGCATGATCGCCTTCACATAGTCTACAGGGGGATTTTTCTCCTCCTTTTTGTCTTGAACCTTCGCTTTCGCTGGTTGACGGTAAGCACTCAACCTGGCTATCAGAGGTTGATGCTCCCGAATTGTGCAACCGAGGGGACCAGTCCCTTAGTATCCGGGGAATACAGGGACAATCTCTATGGAAGTGGTCCCCTCTACATATGACACATGGCGATTTAGGCCCAGTTTGTGCTGTGTGTGGGTTTTTGTTAGATGTCTTTTGCTTGCCCCCAGTCGCCTTAGGCTCCTTCTTCTTCTTCTCTTTCTTCTTCTTTTCCTTCTTCTCCGTGGGAGCTTGGCTTTTGCCGGCTCTACCTTTCGAAGATGAAGGATTGGAGGAAGGATTAGAGGAAGTAGAAGGCTGGTGGGAGGCTCTAGACTCATCTAACTGTTGACTCGACTGCTCAGGAACCATGGTGTTCTGAACTACATTAGTTGAGAACAGCCAAATAGGCAGGCCAATTGTCAGTCCTGGAAGCGACAACGTGGCCATGTGGGGCGCACCAACTTCTCCCCAAGAGGAGAAAGGACTAGGATTTCCATCATGTGGAATTCCTTGGTTGGGGCGTTCCATGTTCTCAACCTAAAGATCAACGCGGGAATAGAAGGTGATTATGTTCCGTTTAAAATAAATTTTATAACGACGCTTAGACACAACTTGCTTTTTCACTTTTTAAGAGTCGAGAAAAAGCTAAAGATGACTCCAGTCTCCTTCGATGTTTTAACGAGCCCGAAGTGACAAATGCTCGGATGGACTTTTTCAGTTATAGAGTTTGAAAAAGGCCAAAAGAAACTTCTCTGGAGTTCTAGGCAGAGGGTGTGCCAAACCTTTCGCAAAACCACAGAATACGTTTTACGGTACGAGTGGTCGATCTTCGTGAATGCTGTGTTCACTGCATTGCGATCAGTAGGGCGGCCGACACGGTTTCCTATGGATAAAGGCTTTGATCCTATAGGGGTCTCCCAATATATACGCGACGGTACGTGGGAGCACAAGTCCGTATTGATACTTATCGCTTCACCGTGGAGGAATCACCCAACCACTCAACGCTAAGATATCACGTTTAACGACGCCGGAACACGTCTCTAGCTTAGACCTCTATGTGTTTGCGTTATGTTTCAATGCGTTGTTATGTAAATTCAATTTATTTTAAGGTTGATCTTGTTTAGCAATTTGCCTTTATGGATCACCACGAGATGTATAGTAACACTCCTAAATGCAGTCTAAGATGATAAGCAAGCTTTTCAATCTTTCAACTTTGAAAACCTTAACTACTGAGGGAAAAGAAAGATAACACCTTTTCACACAGATCATAGAGCACACACTAATGCATTTTTCCTTAAATCAACATGCAAACTGTCATAATGCACATGCACAATGCAAGTATTTCTTTTCTCTTTCTTAATGTTGGTGAAATGCAAAAAGAAAGTTGTTGTATAACTTTGAATTCAATTTCAAGCGAAAGCAAACAAGTTTGTCCAAAATCAAAAGACACCTTAAGATTTACTTGTTTCGACACTAGAAATATATAAATTCAAACCATATGACGAAAGTAAAAGCTCAATCAGCTATGAACAGCAAACAAACTAACTCTTAAGATCAAAACGACACTTAATCACAGGTCTAGATCTAAGAGGCCACAGCAAGACTAGTTCACTTTCGTTATGGGAAACTGTAAATGTACAAGAAATACACAAAGAACAAACACAGTTTCTTTATACAACCGAGGCGGAATAGTGATAAGGAAAGATGGTTTCAGATAGGCACACTGACTGGTAATCAAACAACAAAACAAGAGTGAAAACAGGGCAAGAAACAGCAGGAAACCCCAGTAGCACAAGGCAGAACTGGTCCAGCGCAGGTGGAACACTGCCTGTTTGACCTTCAGCGCAGGTAGCCCCTTCGGGAACTGCGCTGAAATGCAAACAGCCTTTGTACAGCCTGCACTGAAGAACGAAACTTTCGTTTCTCTTGGTTTCCGGGTCACAGATTGCTCAAAAATTCACAGTTTTTGCTCAAATCAGAAGCTATCAGTCAAGGACACACTAAGGGATGGAAAGGAGGATGAAAAGCTATCACTAAGAGCTTATTAGAGTCCTTGTGGATCAGCTCTTCAAATCATAAAATTGCCGAGAAACTGAGCTAGAGTAGCTGCCCTCTACTTTGTATTTGATAGATCCAAATACAGTTCGATTCGGTACTCCCTTTGTTTATGAAATGAATAGCAAAAACACAAACAACCAACAAGATACGATCCCCAGCGGAGTCGCCAATTTGTTGTTGGGAAAAGTATCCAATACGGAATGACCCTATCCCACTCTAAGGGTGATAGTACCTCAGCAACAACTGAATACAAAGCTATTCAAGATTACTTCTTTATGAGATGAGAGAGAGAAGAGAAGGATGATCCACTAACCGTTATCTTGCGCTAATGGTCGATCCAATCCTCACTCCTTGCTGCTTGCTCCTAGCTCCTTGCTCTTTCACTGGCCCAGCTACACAAAGATCCTGTAAAAGCACAAGAAAAGGAAACTACAAGAAGCATACATCCATAATCGATTCAGGGATTAGCATAAATCAAATATACAAGCATCAATTCACCATAGAGACACATGCATATAGAAGAACCTCAAATACTTTATTAATGGAAGAAGTAAAGTTCTGAGAGAGTTACAACCATAATAGGCCCAATCCAGCAACACCTCCCAGCAGAAAGAAATCTCCTCTTCACCTCCTTCAAGCAAATCACCCAATAGTTCTATACTCAAACCAACAGCACTTCCTTACTTGCACAAAATTCCAGCCTCCCTAGACCTCATGAGAGAGATCTATATATAGGGTTTTGGAGAAAGGATGAGTCATCTTGAGACTGGCATGAAGCTGACTAGTGTCCTCTCCCACTTTAGTTAATCTTTAGTTCTTGAGTCCACTTGGAGATTCTTGCTTCCACTTGGAGATCAAGACCCTCTTACTCATCACAAGGCGAATTCCTTGACCCAAGTGTCAGTTTGGAAGCTTCCTGGGTAGTTGACACCTTGCAGAATGACTGTGCCACTTGGCCAATCTCACCCAGTGCAGGTAGCCTTCATTAGTTTTGACATTCAGCACAGGTACAGAGTGGAGCAGTTGACATTCAGCGCAGATGCTCAGTGGAGCAGCTGACATGATCCAGAAATAGCCTGTTTTTGAGTGTTTTCAGGTGGAGAACTGATTTTCAGTGCTGTGGTTTGCTGACCTTGTTCCTCTAAGGGTAAGAACAACATGTTTAGGGACTTTGGATCCCTCAGATTATTGACATTTCATGCTCCATGCTGTTAGGCACAAAAATGTCTATAACAGTTATCTTGAGGGAGTTTCATGTCAATCCATACTCAGGTCATCCATGATATCAGAAGATGTTGAAGGTGGTAAAGAAGTTCTATTATTAGCTGAATCTGAAGAAGGAAGTGGTAGAGTTTGTGGCTATATTTTTAGATTGTCAGTGGGTGAAGGCAGAATGTAAGCATCCAGGTAGCCTGCTAAACCCTATAATGATTTCAGAATGGAAATTGGAGGTCATTTCCATGGATTTCATTACAGATCTTCCGAGGATAGTGAAGCAACATGATTCTATTATGGTGGTGTTTGACAGGTTGAGAAACGTAGCTCACATCATTCCAGTGAAGACTACATATTCATCCAGTGAGGTAGCATAGGTGTTCATCAGAGAGATAGCGAGATTGCATGGTGTTGCAAAGAAGATTGTGTCAGATATGAATGTAAAGTTCACTTCCAAGTTTTGGAAGGAGCTATTTGTAGGCTTGGGCATAGAGTTGACCTTCAGTATAGCTTATCATCTACAGACAGATGGATAGATAGAAAGGGTCAAAATGATCTTGAAGGATATGTTGAGGATGTACGTGATGCATCAACAGAGGAAATGGGAGCAGTATCTTCCATTGGTTGAGTTCATATACAACAATGGTTATCAAGAGTCATTTAGGATGAGTCCTTTCAAGGAATTGTATGGGTGGAGTTGTAATACCCCCATCGGCTGGAGTGTTCTAGTGAACATGGTACTTATTGGACCGTATATGCTGGAAGACATGGAATAGGAAATCCAGGTTGTAAAGAGGAATATAAAGGAAACACGGGATAGGAAGAAGAGTTATGTGGATCAACACAGGGCATTTAAGGATTTTTAGGTTGGGGAGCATGTGTACTTCCACATCAATCCCAAGAAAATCTCTTTCAGTATTGGTTCATGTGCCAAGTTGGCAACATGGTATTGTGAGCCTTTTGAGATCCTTGAGAGGGTTGGACTGGTAGCATATCTGTTATAGACATTTTTGGGCACTGAAACCCGAAGCATAAATTTCCATAAACCAAGGGCTCCTAAGTCCCTAAAGGTGTTGTTCCAACCCCTAAAAGAACAAGGTCAACTGATTACAGCATCTCCCAGAAGTTCTCCATGAAAGACTACTCAGAACTGGTCAAAACTGGACCATTTCAACTGCTCCATAGGCAAAGTGCATTGCATCCCACCTAAATACACACAGTAGGTGCGTTGCATGTCAAAAATACCTTCTATGGGGTGCGATGGGCGAGAAGGGACAAATGGCAGGGTCAATCCGCAAGGTGGAGAAGCATGGAATCTTCCAGAAACTTCTCCTGTGACACTTGCCTCTCTGAATTCGACAAGGGATGAGTAAGAGATCATCAATCTCCAAGTGGAATCAAGAATTATCAGAAGGGAGACACTAACAAAATTTCAAAAGCTGATTCACCTCCCTTGCAGACATCTATATATGGATCCCTCATCCCAGAGATCCAGAGGCTGGAATTTTGTATCTTGTAAGGAAGTGCTGCTGGTTTATTGGTGCAATATCATAGTGTTGGGTGATCTAAG
Source organism: Pinus tabuliformis (assembly GCA_031772625.1). Taxonomy (NCBI): domain Eukaryota; kingdom Viridiplantae; phylum Streptophyta; class Pinopsida; order Pinales; family Pinaceae; genus Pinus; species Pinus tabuliformis. Next base: position 1,729,623,454 of record CM062818.1, on the reverse strand, counting down.
CTTTTCATGAGGTGAAGAAGAGCTTCTTGCTAAGAGGACGATGCTGGGTCAGAACAATTAGTTGTGATTCTCTTGGCTCTTTCTTGATTATCAATAAAGCTATTCAAGTTTTCCTCCATACTCTTGTATGATTTATGTTTTATGCATTTGTATGGTCAATTTACATCTGATCCTATATTGTTTATGATAATAGATCTGTGTTCTTGTATAGTGTTATGCTGCTTTGATTCTACATATACTCTGTGAAGCTGGGTACACAAGAAAGCAAGTAGCAAAGGACTATCAGAAGAGAGAGGAATCGAGCAAGCAACCAAGCGCAAGATAGAGGTTGGTCTCCTTTATTCTTCTCTCATCTATCTCTCATAAAGGAAAACAAAAGTAGTTTTAGTTTGTTTGTTTTTAAGGTAGCTACCAACCTTAGTGGGATTAGCAGTTCTGCATAGACACTATTCCCGGTAACAAAATGGCGACTCCGCTGGGGAGCGAGTAGATTGTTTGTTCATCTACATTTGTTTAGTTTATAAACTTACAAACGGAGCCTGAAGTCAAGCCAGCTAGCCTTCGAACTGCATTTGCTATGCAAGTGCAAAGTAGATCAACGCTGCTTCAATCAATCTCCGGGTTTTTTTTTATGAATTAAACAATTGATTTACAAGCTCTCTAATTGCCCTTGTGGTGGCTCTAGTAACCTCCTTAGATCTACCCCTATGATTGATTTACTGATTACCACTTGCTCGGCCAAAATCCCTGAACTGAACTGCAAACTGTGACCTGGAACCCAATCAAAGTCTCGTCCCTGGTCCAGCGCACTGTCTGTTCTGTGAACTTCAAATGCAGCGCACTTCCCAAGTGTAGTAGGTGCGTTGCATTTCAGTTTCACTGTGTTACAGGTGCGCTGATCAGACAAGGCCTTGTTCCTAAATTTTGGTTTCTGTGTTCATTCTTTTCAACTCTATTAAGGAGTTTTGCTACCTGTAGTTAGTACACCTCTGTTTGAAACCCCTTTCCTTGCTGTTATTCCGCCTCCATTGTGCAAAGAACTGTAAATGTTTTTATGTGTTTTTTGATTCATTTTCAGTTCTCCTTTACAGAGAAGTAGCGTAATTGTACTGTCGTTTCTTGATTTGAAAGTGTCGCAAGTGTCGTTTTCAGTCATAGAAGAGAATCTGATTGTTCTTGATAGTCGATTACCCTATTACTCTTGTATTTGATCTGAATTAGTAGTTTTTCTAGTGTCAAAAGCAAGTTTTCAATTCCAAATCGCAAAGTGTTGTCATTATTCTCATTTTGTCTTGAAAAGAAACTTGTTAGTAATTGTCGCTTCGAAAAATAATTCAGATTTGCGCATTAGCTTTCTTTTTATCATTTACACATTAAGAAGGCTGAAAACAAATACATGAATGTGCATTTGAATTTGCATTTATACTGTTTTTTGGTTTGATTTAGGACAGTGCCTATAGTGTGTGCTCTTTGCTCTATGCTGAAAGAACGCCATTTCTCTTTCCTTAGTAGCTAGGATTTTCATTGCACAAAGAAGATAAAACGATTATTTGTCATCTTAGATTGCATTTTAGGAATTGTACATCTACATCACATGGTGAACCTGAAAGGCAAATTTCTTAAGCAATATCAACTATAAAATAAGTTTAATGAATCTAACAACGCTTTGGAACCTAACGCACAACATCTAGAAGTCTAGGCTAGAGACGTATTCCAGCATCGTAAAGTCTGGTAACTATTGTTTTCACTGTTGGTTGGGTGATTCCTCCACTTTGAGACGATAAGTGCCAGTATGGACTTGTGCTCCCACGTACCATTGAGTATATTTTGGGAGACCACAATAGGCTTAATCCTTTATCCATAGGAAGCCGTGGCTGCTGCCCTATCGATCGCAATGCACTGAACACAACATTCAGGAAGATTGACAGCCGTACCATAAAAAGTATTCTGCAGTTTTGCGATTGGTTTGGTAATTCCTCTATCTAGATTTGCATAGCAGTCCCTTTCATTCCTTTTCAGACTCCTTAACGGAAAAGGTCCATCTGAGCACTTGTCACTTCAGGCTCGTTAAAAATCGAAGGCGACTAGAGTCATCTTTTGTTTTTTCTCGACTCTTAAAAATTGAAAAAACAAGTTGTGTCAAAGCGTATAAAATTCATCTAATTCTGAAACATACCTCCCCTTGATTTTTAGTCGATCGAGTAATCCGCAATTGTGGAAGAAAGTCAATTGAAACCCCATCATCCGTGGAGGCTTACGAGTCAACCGTCTTTGTCTCCGAAATCAAAACTATTACAGACAAAGCGAACTTGTTTAACCAGTTTCAAATCTCCTGGTAAAGTTAGAACAAGTGTTCCAACACCATCAGAGACTCCAGTTACTCTAAACATTTCTGGTATCCCTGCCTTTACAGAAGAAGTTCAACAGCCACCAAAGGACAGTAGCATTGATCCTAGTGTGAGGGTAAACACTTGTGTTACTGAACCAGTTCCATCTACAATTGATTCGGGGGGTGTTATTCCCCAAGCACCTGTCGCTGCAGATTCCATACCTTCTTCGGCACCAGAAATATTTTACGGACCAGACGGTCTACCTCTTCCACCGGGTCTGATTGCTATAGAATAGATTGTATAGGATCCTCCATCTAGTACTCCATCGCAATTTGGAGTCGGGATCACTCTGTATCCTTCTGTTACACTAAAATTTGTCACCATGACTATTTGCAGTTAGTATGGCTCTATCAACTATCATACTATCCTCCTTGGCAAGTCTCATATCTCTGCTCTTCATGTCAAACTCCAAGAAGGAGAGAAAAGTCATTTAAAGTCAATTATCTCTGGGTACGCAGATTCTCTCAGCCTTACCTGCGTGTACGCAACCCAAGTTCACAATACCTGCGTACTTGTACGCTCTGTATGTAAAGGGGTGGGTGCGTACCCCTGTAAAGGTCAAAAGGCGCGAGTTTCATCTTAAAAAAGTTACTTGTGGTCATTTCTAGAGAATTCTAGAAGCTTGTTCGACGTGTATTGAGCGCCTCCAGATGGTTCATGTATCCCTATGAAAGAGGAACTTATCCCATCAAGAGGGGAGCTAACCCATCCAAAGAGGGGCTTATCCCATTGATGGTGGACCTGATTAACTTCCTCTAGAGCACTATAAATATAGGCATTGGGCCAGAAGGAGAGAAGGTTGAAAGCTGAACATTCCTAAGGGTAGATGCTGCTGGAATTAGGACTTTCTTGTAGAAGCTTGTGAGGAGAGATTCCCATCCTTTCTTGTTTCATTTGGAAGTGGGTGAGCTGATCAAAGTAAAGGAAAACTCTTGCTGGACCCTGGGAGGGACCTGCACAACACGAAGGCTCAGGTTGTAATGGTTTCTTGTGTTTCCACTTAATACAAATGAACTCATTTTTCTCAACAGATTGTTATTCATGATTTGTTTCATATACTCCTTGGTCTATATGATGGATATGTGTTATTTTATAAGTTTATCAGGTGCTATTTAATCTTTTGGCTTGTTAGTGAATGCAGGTTACGAAGAGAAGGAGGAGCTCATCCGGATCGGCGAGGCTAGACTACTACAAAGCGTTGGACTAAAGGTATGTTAAAATCACTTGATTACTTGTATTCTAAATGCATGTTTAGAGAAAGGTAGTGTTTATTTGTCTTGTTTGTCACTAGAAAGCCTTTGCTTCTAGGGAGGTCAGTTTTGTCCGCAAAATTGACTCTTTCCGCATGACAAAATGGCGACCATACTAGGGAACTCCATTGGTGTGAATGATTTTTCCTTTGTGTGAAACTCTGATTTGAGATAAGTCGTTTTCTTTCTGGTTTTTGGCTGTCTGACTGTGTATTTGGGTGGCTTAGCTTAGGGTTAAATTAGATTTTAGTTTTTCTTGGTTTTGCTAGAAGTACGCAGCCTCTGCGTTAAGCACAGTGCGTACCTGTACGCATTGCAGCTTTGTGCACAGAGCGTACATGCACCTGTGCAAACAGGTTGCCTGCGTACCCCTATCAAAAGCCTAGAAAATTTCAATTTCTTCTTTTTTATCTTTTATATTTTGTTTATAGCTTGTTTTTGCTGCCCAGATCCACTGTTCACCTGTCAGAAGCTTTCACCTTGGTTAATTTCATTGGCATTCCTACTTAAAGCTTTCATCAATTGGGTGTTTTGAGTCTCTTTTTTGAGAAATTCTTAATTTGATTTCCTTTGGTCATTACTTGGAGGTTTGTCTCAGTCTTTTCACAATTTTTCATCTTTTTGCTTTTGTTTTTGCAAAAAAATTTCCCCCTCATTCGCCGAGGGGGGGGGGGCTAAATTGTGTATGAGTGTTAATCGCCTTTGAGTGTTTTTATTTTTCGATCTTTGGAACTTTCACCCAATTTTCTCGACTTGCACTTGATTGGTTCTTAGATTACATTAGAATCATCTTGTGTTTGAGGATTCTCTTGCATAGATCACATTTGCATAAGTAGAATTCTCATTTTCAGAATATGAATGAAAAATGTGCATAGATTACATTTGCATACTTTTCAAGTGCATTGTGCATGGATTACAATTGCATAGTTTACATTCTGAAAAATCAATCGTAGATTTAGATCAGTTTTCTTTGATTTGAATTTACACAAAATAAAAAAATAAAAATGGTTTGGGATTGATTTGCGTTAGTTTTTCTTGATAAAATTAGTGCATTAGAGAATTTGTTATATTTTCTCTTAGTGATCAATTGTTTGCATTGTTGGAAGTGAATGGAAACTCTCTCCTTACTTTAGTTATGATTCATCGAATTGAAAAGATCACATTATCATATTCGATTGCATTCAGTTGAGTCGGGTCATAACACCATTGGTTTCATATCCATTTACCCATTTGAGTAATAACAGTCTTAATAACACAACGCTTAATTAAAATTCATCTAGTAATTTTTACATTTCTAGGGCTCTGAAACACCAACATAGCTTAGGCTAGTGTCTTGGAGTAGGAGAGTAATTAACTCTCCAAGACAGTAAAACCAAACAAGTAGCTCATCTTGTGGTAGGATAAATCCAATAGTTACATTTATGCTCTGGGAAAGCTCCTCTTAAAGGAGAAGCACGAGACCGTGTCCAAACCAGTGAGGGGATCAATCCTCCTTCATTGGGAAAGACGCCAGATACGCACGTACTACAAATGGTAAACCTCGGATTATTGTCGAGGAGCCTGGGGTCACTTGTCGGTAAACCTTGGATTATTGTCAAGGAGCCGGCAAGGGGATTGAGCTTGTTACTCTGCCCTTGCGTGCTATCGGGTCGTAGACTGTTCCCCCAGGTGTATTTGTTGCTGTTGGTGACCTTAGTGACCATTATCTTTAGGGTTCTACCCAAGGTGACAGTGGAGGGAAGATCCCACTGTACCTGGAGCAGACGTCAGCTAGACTCACTTGGATTTTCTGGGGGGTTCACTTCACTCGAGACGGTTAAAGTGGAGGAACTTGGTCCAATCTATTCATTAAGCAGGTTGCCGGGGTAACTGTTCTACCCGCCACTTCTGTACTGAATTCTACGATGCTGGATTTCATCACCAACTAGTGTTTTCGGTCCGGAAGGTTACTGTTTGTGTGTGGTTTGACTCCTAGATTTGATAGCGCGTGTTAATTTGTTTGTTTTTACTTTTAGAGACCATAGGTGTGAATTGTGAATTTTAATTGATAAGTGTGAATTGTGAATTGTTAATTTTAGTTTTAAATTGTTAATAAAATTCACTGAAGTTGAACATAATGGCAAATGTTCTGGAATTTACCAACGTAGGAACCCCTCCTAACGAGAATCCTAGTACTTTTCCTTACTTTGGAAATGTCGGTCCTCCTTATATGGCTACTTTGTCATTACCTGGATTTACAATAGGATTACCGATATGGTTATTTTCAACTTCGTTGGCCCAAAATACTCCAGTTGTTCCACCTCAACCGGATGCTTCAACTCAACAGAGTTCACCATCTCAACATCACCAACCTTCTGTTGACCCTTTACCTTCTTCGCCTAATTTTTCTTCCTCCATTTCTTCCTCTTCGCCTGGTAAAAGCCTTGATGCTAGTAACTAGGAGGCTAAGAAGAAGAAGAAAGGGAAGAAGAAGAAGAAGAAGCAAGATAAGAAAGAATTCAACCAACCAACCACAACTGTAAGTGTTAGTTGTGTTGAGGAAAACTCTGACATGCATCATAAACCCAAATACCCTTGTCCTGGTATTCCAAAGTTCTTGGAAGTATGGTCAGAAAAATCTCATCAACTTTCCATTGATCCATCAACCAGTGATAGTCAGGTTCCTGGGAAAAAGGGTAAAGTTAGGTTTCCTTGTAAGTTATGCAAAGGGAGTCATCAAACTCACATTTGCCCTCACATGGAGGAAGCCTCAAAATTGTTGGAGAACCTTACTGCTCCACAACAAGAATTTCCAACTGGTTACCGTAAACTTTCTCCCAACCTACCGTCAACTGACGGAATGATTGATCTAACTTCAAGTAGAGTCAATCACACTCTTCCATTGGAGAGTGAAACTCGTGTCACTCAGGTTGATGATCCATTAGTTGATCAAGTGGTCGATTCAATTTCACATTCGGTCGATCCCACTTTCCATTTAGAGAGTGAACTTCATACCGCTCAGGTTCTTCTTGTTACATCAGATTCTTCTATGCCGGGGGGCATTTCACCTGTTTCTACAGAACCCCCTCCAAGTACTGAGGTTTTTTCCTTTGATTGGAATAGACTGACAGAACCTCGTCTTCCTTCCTCCATCCCTTTCCAAATCATTGTCAAGGCTGGTGGTAGGGACATACATCGTACTTAGGTAGATGAAGGTGCTTCTGTTAGTATTTTATCCTCAACTGTTTGGAAAGCTTTGGGTTTCCCTCAACTTGTGCCTATTACGCAGAATCTGAAAGCTTTTAACAGAACCATTAGTGAACCTTTAGGGATCCTTCCTAAGTTTTCTCTTACCTTGGAAGGTAAAATTGTCTGTATTGATCTTATGGTAGTTCGAGGTCCCTTGGATTTCAATTTACTCCTTGGGTGAGACTATGTTTATGCAATGAAAGCTGTCGTATCGACACTCTTTCGCGTGATGTCTTTCCCTCACAATGGCAGTATTGTGACTGTAGACCAGCTTTCATTCCCTAGTCTTGTTTCAACTACCAATAATATGACACCCCTAAATGTTCCTGATTCTAAAGTGGTATCTACCCTGCCACGGGTTAATTATGTGGCAACTGGTCCCATGTTTTCAGTTACCGATGTAAGTGAGCCTCTCACTGTTGATTTAGATCTGGTAATTGACATGGAAAACTCTATGGGATTATTTGAACACGATTTTCTTATCCCTTTTGAGTCCCTTGACATGTGTTCCTTCCAGAGAACTATTCTTCCTTCTGATGAAGACCTCTTGGAAGCCATGATCAGTGTGTGAGGATAGTTTGTTCCCGTCTCAACCTCGTTAAAAAATGAAACTGGATGAAACGAGGATAGTTTTTTCCTGTATCAACCTCGTTAAAAAATGAAGTAGGCTAGCACGAGGAAAGTTCCTTTTACTATGTCGACCTCGTTAAAAAATGAATCAGTGAGTGGTGAGGATAGTTCTTTTACTGAGTCAACCTCATTAAAAAATGAATTAGGTAGATTTTAGGATATGTAGGTAGATTGTAGAAAGTAGGATTCTGAGGATAGTTCCTATTACTGAGTCAACGTCGTTAAAAAATGACTCAGTTATGAGGATAGTTCTTTTCTTGTGTCAACCTCCTTAAAAATGAAACAACTCCCTTTTCAAGTTAAATATTGAAAGTAAACCTTCATTCCATCCATCTGGTTGAATGCAATGAAGCCTGGGGGGCATGTACCTCGCTTTGCATCATTATACTGGGGGCATGCGAATTTTTTGAGCATAGTTCCTTGTCTTGTGTCAAGCTCGTTAAAAAATGAAACAAAGAGTCTTGAGCATAGTTCCTTATCTTGTGTCAAGCTCGTTAAAAAATGAAACAAGGATAGGTTAAGTAGGTAGATTGTAGAGCGTAGTTATGAGCATAGTTCCTTGCCTTGTGTCAAGCTCGTTAAAAAATGAATCAAGGATTTTAGAGCATAGTTCCTTGTCTTGTGTCAAGCTCGTTAAAAAATGAATCAAGGTTTTTAGAGTAGAGTTTTTTGTTAGGTAGATTGTAGAGAGTAGTTATGAGCATAGTTCCTTATCTTGTGTCAATCTCATTTAAAAAATGAAACAAGGGTTTTGAGGATAGTTCCTATTACTGAGTCAACCTCGTTAAAAAATGAATCAGGTATGAGGATAGTTCTTTTCTTGTGTCAACCTCCTTGAAAATGAAACAACTCCCTTTTCAAGTTAAATATTGAAAGTAAACCTTCATTCCATCCATCTGGTTGAATGTAATGAAGCCTGGGGGGCATGTACCTCGCTTTGCATCATTATACTGGGGGCATGCGAACTTTTTGAGCATATTTCCTTGTCTTGTGTTAAGCTCGTTAAAAAATGAAACAAGGGTAAGTTAAGTAGGTAGATTGTAGAAAGTAGGGTTTTGAGGATAGTTCCTATTACTGAGTCAACCTCATTTAAAAATGAATTAGGTATGAGGATAGTTCTTTTCTTGTGTCAACCTCACTAAAAAATGAAACAACTCCCACAAGTCTTTCCAAGATCTCGAAAGTAAAGCTTCATTCCATCCACCTGGTTGAATGCAATGAAGCTTGGGGGGCATCTACCTTGATTTGCGTCATTATGCTAGGGGCATGTGAACTTATAACAAGCATAGTTTTTGTTTCAAGCTTGCGTAAACATGAAACTGAATCCGAGCATAGTTCTTTTCCTGTGTCAAGCTAGTTAAAAAATGAAACAAATCCTCCTCTACTTGAGATGAGATTTTGACTAGATCTCATAAATGTTAAGTTGTATATTTAGGTTAGTTATTTCAGTGTTTTTCATAATTTTCTTACAGTTTTAGGTCGAGTCTTTCAAACGATCTCGTACATGAACCTTCATTCCCTCCAGCTTGTACTTAGTTGAATGAAATGAAGCTGGGGGGCATGCGCTCTAGCAGTTATGCTTAGGGGGCATCAAGCACAGTTTTCTCTTTGTTTCAAGCTTGTGTAAAATGAAACAATCAAGCACAGTTTTCTCTCCTTTTCAAGCTTGTGTAAAAATGAAACTACTTTGAAGCATAGTTTTTCTCTGTTTCAAGCTTTTGTAAAAATGAAACCTATCTCGAGTCAATTTCAATTATTTTCAAGACTCGTTAAACTCATGAAAATCCCAAGATTATTTTGCTATCCTTCATTCTCGTAAAACAAATGAAAATGCCGAGTTCTTTCCGTCTTTTCCTACTCGTAAATTAAATCGAAAGTCGGCCATATGAGTACATTTTTATCATTTTTTCGAACTCATTAAAACTTATGAAAAAGTGAAAACCATGAGTACATTTTTATCCCTTTTTCGAACTCGTTAAAATTTACGAAAAAGTGAAACCTCAGGAGTCATCTTTTAAGCCCTTTTCTGACTCCTAAAACATGAAAATATTGCCGAGCGTTTCTTTTACACTCGTTAAAACGGAATTAAAAGACGGTCCCCTTATAGCCCTTTTCTGACCGTAAAAACAGGAAAAGATTGTCGGATTTTTGTTGTTTCAAATTCGATACTGGAAATAAAACGACGTGTCCTTGATCGCTTTTTACTTTTTAGGTCAAAGACACTAATTATGAAAGTAATCCTTGGTCGCAAGATCAAGCGGTTCTCTCAAGTATTATTTTATACTTTTTCGGGCTTGGGAGACACAAATTTACGAAAAAGTTCAACCCTGGAGTCTTCTTAAGTTTTTTTAGACTCTCTAAAATTGAAAAACACCAAGTTTCTCCTATACTGGACTCGTTAAAATTTCACAGTAAAAGACCTGTTCGATTACAAACAAGAACGAACCACTCCTTCTTAGGGTTCGAATCTAAACTAAGTTGGACTCATCCAAAGGATGAGCTTATAATCAAGCATATGTTATCCTCCTCAAGCTTGTAAAAAATAAAGAGGTACTTGCCAGAAATGGTGGGAGAAAAGAGAGAAAAATGAGCCTATTTGTTATCCTATGTCTCAGAAGAAGCCTTATCACCACTCTTGAACATGACACTTTTCATTCACCTGGGTTGGGAAATCCTTTGCCTAACAGTTGATCAAACCACATTGAAAATCTTCAACCGGTTCCGGGTATTAACTTTGGGTCAATTGTCACCAAGCCATCTGTCGTGTCGTTATGTGTTCAAGAGGTCACTGCAAATAAACCATTCATCTGCAAAATACCCGTCATCCATCTTGACAATCCCTGAGTCAGTCCTTACAGCAACATTTCTTCAACTTGAACTATGATTTCATGTTGTGGGCTTGCCTGCGATGGGTCTCTTTCTATCGACATCAACACATTATCTAGAGAGATGACCTAGAAATCGTCAGTACCTTGAAATCTGCATGCATCAATGGCAGGTTTCTCACCTTTGACGCCAGTTTACATCATTGAATTTCGATCAAAGGACTCCGTGAAATGTTCGACATCAACTCATTCATTCACATCTCATGGATTGTACTGGGTACTTTGAGAACCATTGACATCACTGGTGGTCTCTCTCACACTTGTTAACAGTTTACATCATTGACTGGTAATCAAGTGGTTTCTACCATGTTCGACATCAACTCATTTATTCACATGGATAGAATCGTACCATTTCGGGAAGTAGAAATGAAGACCATGGATCTAGTTTCCACCATCCAGGCTGCGAGGAGTTTTGTATTCATTGTATAGTAGACCAACTATAAACAGATGGATGCGTCCATACTGTGTCTACACAAGTCTATGATTATGATGTACTGCAAAATCATTCCTGTATCAGAGCAGTAGTTAGTTTGCTAGTTAAAGTTTTTGATCTGAGTATGGGAATACCTACCTCAGCGATGATATCATCTTATATATGTATTTTGCGTTGAATATTTGCAGGTTCTGACTGGGCTCTCCACAAGATAATCCTTGAAATGATAAAGTACTTCACCCTTCCTAGATGATATAAAACCCTAATCTACTACAGGCTTCGCACTTTAGGGGGCAATCTGTTACACTAAAATTTGTCACCATGACTATTTGCAGTTAGTATGGCTCTATCAACTGTCATACTATCCTCCTTGGCAAGTCTCATACCTCTGCTCTTCATGTCAAACTCCAAGAAAGAGAGAAAAGTCATTTAAAGTCAATTATCTCTGGGTTCGCAGTTTCTCTCCCTTACCTGCGTGTACGCAACCCAAGTTCACAATACCTACGTACTTGTACGCTCTGTATGTAAAGGGGTGGGTGCGTACACCTTTAAAGGTCAAAAGGCGCGAGTTTCATCTTAAAAAAGTTACTTGTGGTCATTTCTAGAGCATTCTAGAAGCTTGTTCGACGTGTATTGAGCGCCTCCAGATGGTTCATGTATCCCTATGAAAGAGGAACTTATCCCATCAAGAGGGGAGCTAACCCATCCAAAGAGGGGCTTATCCCATTGATGGTGGACCTGATTAACTTCCTCTAGAGCACAATAAATGCAGGCATTGGGCCAGAAGGAGAGGAGGTTGAAAGCTGAACATTCCTAAGGGTAGATGCTGCCGGAATTAGGACTTCCTTGTAGAAGCTTGTGAGGAGAGATTCCCATCCTTTCTTGTTTCATTTGGAAGTGGGTGAGCTGATCAAAGTAAAGGAAAACTCTTGCTGGACCCTGGGAGGGACCTGCACAACACGAAGGCTCAGGTTGTAATGGTTTCTTATGTTTCCACTTAATACAAATGAACTCATTTTTCTCAACAGATTTTTATTCATGATTTGTTTCATATACTCCTTGGTCTGTATGATGGATATGTGTTATTTTATAAGTTTATCAGGTGCTATTTAATCTTTTGGCTTGTTAGTGAATGTAGGTTTCGAAGAGAAGGAGGAGCTCATCCGGATCGGCGAGGCTGGACTACTACAAAGCGTTGGACTAAAGGTATGTTAAAATCACTTGATTACTTGTATTCTAAATGCATGTTTAGAGAAAGGTAGTGTTTATTTGTCTTGTTTGTCACTAGAAAGCCTTTGCTTCTAGGGAGGTCGGTTTTGTCCGCAAAATTGACTCTTTCCACATGACACCTTCTTCATCAAAAATTAGTCTACTGCCATCGGAAGCTCCTGTAGAATTGCTAGGAAATCTTTTGGATAGACTAGAAATGTCTGAACAACCGTCGACATCTAGGACTGTGTCGTCTGACACAGCGACGGCAGAACTTCTGTTGTCACTACAACGATGTTCTTTGGTATACCATCTGTCCCAACTAGCTCTCAATCGCTAGAAGGGGCCCACTCAGGGGCTATTTCGACAGTATGGTTCATTCCTGTTTGTTCATCCGGAATAGTATCCGAAAACTCTTATGTTGAGTCTCAGCAAATTGATCCTTCAGGGTATCAATTTGGGCAGTCCGGTCCTCAAGGGAAAACAATTCCTTTAAGTACCAGATTACCGTCGTATGGGGGGCAATATACCCTTTCATTGTCTCCTCCGGGAGGACAACCATACAGGAGTTCACAACAAAATTTAGGTTATGCTGGAATTACATCTAGCGGTTGGGTGCCAATACTGCCTCAACAACCAAGAGTTGTGTATCCAATGCAACAATGTTTACCTATGTCAAATATACCAATTATGCCAGCTATTGTGACGGTGTCGCAAGTACAAGCATTACCTGTTGTATGTCAACCTCAGGTTTCTCAAGTTGTAATGCAACAGCCCCTTGTCCCTGCGACTCAACCACAATCGCCAACTAGTTGAATGACACAGGCCCAAACGAGTACAATTACCCCACATCTTGATCAAATGGTCAATATTGGAAAACAGAACATGGCTTCGCAACCATGGCTGGTGCAATACCAACAACTGCAATTCCAACAGGTATACCAAGGATCTAAGCAACAAATCTTTGCAAATAGTGGAAAACCGTATATTCAAAACGGTCAAAATCAACCATTCTACAATGGTTATACCCATCAACCTTACCAAAGTTATCAGCATCAAATGCATTATGCTGGTATGCAAAGACCAACTGCTCAGGCGATTCCATCTTATCCTGGGTATGCTTCGCCTAACCCGAATCAACAGTTACCCTTCATGGAAACTTTAGAGTTACCGGATCTAAATCAGTTAACAAACGATCCAATCGCCTACGCCCCTTGGTGGCCAGCGATTCCGCATAAACTTCCGTCAGATATTCCTAAATTTAATGGAAATCTGGGTGAAGATCCGTCGAATCATGTGACGACATTTCATCTGTGGTGTTCATCAAACACCCTAAACGATGATTTGATTAGGCTTCGCCTTTTTCAGAGGACGTTAACTGGTCCGACAGCAAAATGGTATATCGAATTGCCCAGAGCTTCGTTTGACAACTTCAGTACCCTAGCCACAACCTTTTTAACCCATTTTTAGTTACCGATAAGGTACGAAATGGGAACATAAATTCTTACCAATTTCAAGCAAACAACGGCCACTCGCATATCTGATCATATTCATGAGTGGCGACGTCGTCGTAGAATGGTAAAAACGTATGTTCCTGATCAGCTTTTAGCTGAATGGTTTATTAAGTCTTTGTTACCTTCCATTACAGAAGATGTGGAAAAAGGAGGAGTCGTCACCGAAGAGCAAGTTATTTCTCGTGCGCAATATTTAGACTTGATTTATACTCAGTCTGGCATGCTCTACAATAAAATCCCTAACGCTCCCAGACCAGAATTTTCGGTCCCCCTTCCTCCTAAATTGAACAATGACTCTCATGCCGATGATGGTGTGATTGGCACGACAAACACGAAATCGACAAAGGCTACATCTAAAAATGCCCGTAACATTTCCAGTTAAAATGCGAAAGAAGAACTCACCTCGGAAGTAAATGCCATCTTGACTGATAAAGGCAAAGAAACCAAGCAACCAGGAGGCAAGAAGAAAAACAAAGGGAAGAAGAAGAAATAAGAGGAATCATCACCTAAAAAATCTCCTGCAAACCCTCCTAGAGATAGGAAACCAAGAAATCCATGCATAATATGTGGTGAGGATCATTGGACGAAAAACTGTCCATTTAAAGCTGAGCTTAAAAAATTCTACAAGAATTCAAAAACCTCAGCAGTATTAACTGATCCGTTTCCAAATCCAGGAACAAATCTGGTTGACAGTGGAAATTCTTCCCCGTCTCAAGTGCTGATGTTGTCAGTTTCGAAAAAACAAAATGATTCTTTGATATCGACAAGGAATAAAGATTATGGGAATCCACAGCTATCGAACAACAAGGATAAAGATCAACCTAGTAGTTCAACAACAACTTCGACAAAAGTTGCCCCACCCATCATTCTTGAACTGACAATAAAACCGCCAAAGGGAGTAGTACACAAGTCAACATTTAATCCTCGTGCTAGAGCAGCACAACATTATAATATAGTGGAAGATCTAGCCCAATCGCCATCCTCTATGTCAACACTTGAGGTACTGCAAAATTGCCCATCCCAAAAGCAGGCTTTATTATCAGCTATCGGTGAGATAGACCCAAAGGATTCTAATCTTGTGTCCTTTAATCATAAAGGATACGATCCTCAGTTACCAGCTCAACTAGATTTCCTCATTCAAGTGAAAGCCCTCAACAAAACTGTTCATCAAACAATTATTGATGAGGGGGCATCTACATGTATTATGTTGATGAGTTGCTGGAAAACTTTAGGATCTCCAACCTTGTCGATATCTTCAACAACATTAAAAGCATTTGATGGATGAACATATACCCCATATGGTATTCTAAGTAACTTGCAAGTTGAACGAGGAGGGAAAATAGTAGAAATAGATGTCGAAGTAATCGACAAAAACCTCGTTTACAACATCCTACTAGGAAGACCATGGATATATGCTATGGCTGTTGTTGTGTCGACCTACTTTAGAAAGATTGTATTTCCCTTTCAAGGAGGGATTACAATCGTTGATCAACAAACTTTCCTCCCCAATGGTTCCCAAGTTACGAGAAGCATTCCGATGATCCATGGAAGCCCCCATTCGCTTCAAAATATCAGAGTAGGCCTACTAAAAGACCCTATATTAATGGGAACTTTTGCCCTTCCGCCTCCAATCAATCTGGCAGAAGTAGTGTCGATAGGAACCTGCAATATGATATCTTCGATTGAAAAGATCTTAGAAAACGATATAATCATGGATCATACGCAGGTATTGCCTCCAATCCCAATAGAAATATTGTAGAAATCAATGTTTCTAGCATGGGAGGAAAACCCAAATCAACGCTCATCAAGCGTTTGGATAGATAGGTCTAAGGGATATGGCACCCCTTCAGATCCTTGGTCGCAAGTGCATTACACCGACGAAGGAATTGTTCAATCAATGGTAATTGAAGGGGCGCCTTGGGAAGATTACCACCATCGTTCCCATCTTCTGGATTGTAAAGAAGATACTCCTGATGACCTTCATCATCCTTCAGTTTTTGATTTCCTATCAAATACTGTAAACACGATGGATTCTGAGCGAAACTTGTCCAACATTGAAGAGACTATCGCCATAAATATCTCAACCAAAATAGATGTTGTAGAGAATATTTATGTTGGAAAATGTTGTTCTCCTTCAGAACTGGAAATATATAACGCTCTTTTTCGCGAATTCAGAGATGTCTTTGCTTGGTCATATGATGAAATGCCAGGCATTGACTCGAGTATAGTTGAACACGAAATCAAGATGTATCCAGATGTCAAACTAGTACTACAATAGCTAAGGCAGGTGCACCCCAAGAAATCCGCTGCCATCAAGGCAGAAGTTGAAAAGCTTCTCCATGCTGGTTTCATTTACCCGGTTCCTCTAACCGATTGGGTATCGAACATTGTTCCTGTTATGAAAAAACAAGGAACGATTAGAGTGTGTGTCGATTATAGGGATGTAAATCAAGCTTGTCCAAAAGACAACTACCCTACACCCTTTATTGACCAGATAATTGATGAATGTGCCAGATGTGAAATCTTTTCATTTATGGATGGATTCTTCGGGTATAATCAAATAAATATCCACCCACAGGACCAGTCAAAGACTGCATTTATTTGTCCGTGGGGCACATTCGCATATCTCAAATTACCCTTTGGTTTAAAGAACGCAGGGGCAACATTTCAGAGGGAAATGAATTATGCCTTCCATGACATCAGAAACATCGTTCAACCATATCTCGATGACCTTCTGGCTCATTTGCGAAATCGGACTGATCATCTGCAGCATTTGAGAGCGATATTTCTACGTTGTCGACACTACAAGATACGACTCAATCCACACAAATGTGTGTTCTGTGTCAATTCTGGCCGTTTACTTGGCTTTGTAGTCTCAAAGGACGGGATTCGTCTCGACCCATGTAAGGTTCAGGCAATCATAAATTTGCCTCCGCCTTCAAATTTGCTTCAGATTCAGAAACTCCAAGGGAAAGCAAACTTTCTGAGGAGGTTCATTCCAAATTATGCCGAACTTGCTAAAGGTTATACACGTCTATTGAAAAAGGAAGTGCCCTTCATCTGGGATTAGGTCGTGCAAGCTTCTTTTGATGCTTTAAAAGACTCCCTAATGAAAGCATCATTAATGTACGCTCTTGATTATCAAAAAGACTTTAACCTGTATCTAGCTGCAGCAGATACAACCATCGCAATGGTTTTAGTTCAAGAAGACAACGGAATTGAACATACTATATATTATTTAAGTAGGAACTTAAATGATACAGAAAGCAAATATTCTTATGTTGAAAATCTAGCGCTCGCAGCTGTTCAAGTGATAGAGAGATTTCGACACTATGTCCTCTTTTGAAAAACTACCATTTTGTCAGATTGCAACCCCATGACTTATATATTGTCGCGACAGTTGCCGGGGGGAAAATATTCAAAATGGATAGCAATTCTACAAGAGTTTGATTTGGAATTTGTAAAATCCAAGTCAATGAAAGCCCTAGTTTTCACGGAATTATTATGCAATCTCCCATCGTCGTCCAACGATGAAACATCCGAAGAAACAATCGTGGATGAATCTTTGTTTCTGATATCTTCAAGCAATCTCTGGTATGGAGATATAATCATCTATCTCCAAACCCAAAAATATTGGTCTAATACCTCCCGCTCTGAACAAAAACATATTTGATACCAATCAAAAGACTACATGATCGTCGGTGACACGATTTACCATCGTGGTGTTGATACAGTTCTGAGGAGGTGCCTCACCCATGAGGAAGTCGAAAAAGTCCTGAATGATTGTCATTCAGGCGCGTGTGGGGGGCATCAATCTGGTTATGCTACGACGCAAAATATTTTACGAGTAGGACACTTTTGGCCAACAATGTTCAAAGATTGTATAACCGCAATTAGAAGTTCTCGTGCGTGTCAAATTTTCGATAGCAAAACCAGAAGACCACCTGCACCTCTGCAACCAATAGTTGATGTTGGGCCATTCGCCAAATGGGGCATTGATTTCATGACACGTAACGCCACCTTGATTGGGGGGCATGGGTACATCATAGTCGCAGTGGACTATTTTACCAAATGGGCCGAGGCGATGCCTACATTAGAAAACACTAGTGAAACAGCTGCCCTTTTCTTTTTCAATCATGTAGTCGCTAGATTTGGCATTCCACAGGCTATAGTCACAGATCATGGATCGCATTTTCGCAATCACATGATGGCCGAATTAGCTGCCAAATTAGGGTTGTCTCACGACAGCTCTACTCCATATTACCCACAGGCCAACGGACAAGTTGAAGCAATCAACAAGGTCCTGAAACGCATGCTGCAAAGGATGATTGGAGTCCACAAAAGGAGTTGGCAGCTGATCCTGTACTCAGCCTTGTGGGCATAACGAACATAGGTAAGGAATGCAACCGGGTTTACACCTTTCCAACTGGTGTATGGCCTAGAAGCAATCTTACCAATTCAATGTGAAATCTCATCCCTCAAACTCGCAATCGACCTTCTCCCTGGAACTTCAGAAGAGGAGGCTCGTTTCTTGGAACTAATCCAATTGGATGAAATCCGGCGTGATGCCGCTTTGGCTAACGAAGCCCATAAGAAACAAGTCAAGCCGCAGTTCAACAAGAATGTCAAACCCCATGTCTTCTCAAAAGGTGACTTGGTCTTACTTTATGACCTGGAATCCGATAAATTGGGAGCAGGTAAATTCAAGTCTTTATGGATGGTCCCCTATATTGTTAAGCAAGTGTTAGCAAAAGGAGCCTACGAGTTAATGGATCACGACGGAATTCCACTGGCACAACCCCGTAACGGGTTGTACCTTAAGCGTTACTATGCATGATTCAGTGTGGTAACCATATTCTTTTGTTACATTTTTGTTTTCGCTAAGGGTAATCGTTTTGGTCAAGTAAATCCTCTTTTTACATTTGTCGCAGATGTCGAACCCATTGGAATATTTTGTTGGATATGCCGACAGAGCGAGTCGTAGTTCGCGGAACCTATCTTCTGTGGCTTGGGCCATTTTTGATCCAAGCGGCGAGTTAGTAAGTTTCAGAGGGGTATGTATTGGTCAATCAATGAATAACATTGCTGAATATAGCACATTGATATAACTTCTCTCTGATGCCATCACACATGGTATACACCGACTGGTCGTGAGGCTAGAATCATAGCTCATCATACTACAACTCACTAGTATCTACTCCGTCCGAAATCCAGCTATCTATCGCATGTTCCTAAGGGTTAAGTTTTTCGAAAGGAAATTTGATTTTATTCAATATTGTAGAGCGATAACTAGGGTCTCTCACACCACCAATTATTCCACATTATTAAGTCAATCCGGGATCGTTTTGTTCTTTCAAGGAGTAACTCAATCCGAGGCTGTTCTGTCCAAGTAGTGCTCGGTAGTATAGCATTCTAATGACTTGAAAGGAAACAAACACTAAGCTGTAACTAAGCCAATTCAGAAAATGAAATCACACAAGGCAGATGATCAGTCAAGGGTACGGAACCAATAACCCTTCCCTTTAGAAACTGATAAAGAAAGAAAACCAAAGCATGGGCTTATAGGTCAGGGAGCTAGGCAGCGTCTTGCTGGGCTCACGACAGCCTTAGGCCTGCTATCACGCGAAAGCAATAAAGGCAGATTAGCGAAAGTAAAATGGAACAACAATTCTTAAAATGGAACAGCAGTAATGAAATGGAACAGCAGTAATGAAATGGAATAGCAGTAATGAAATGGAACAGCAGTAATGAAATGGAACAGCAAACTATCATAAACAGGAAACGTCAATCATATAAAATGGAACAGCAAACTATCATAAACAGGAAACGTCAATCATATAAAATGGAACAGCAAATCCAAATGGAACAGCAAATCCAAATGGAACAGCAAACCCAAATGGAACAGCAAACCCCGAAGTATGTACACGGTCTATACTACCGTAGCGATCCGAGAGTAATGTATGATGTGACTATGTTTCTGAACAAAGTGATATTATCTTCAAGCCTCACAAATACTTATTTCATATGAATCCAATAATGATAACATTCATACCAATAACTTGCTGTAGAAATGGATGCAATTCAAATAGATTCAGTTTGTGTAATAGAGAGACGTGAATTAATGAACTTATTCAGATTCAGATATTAATTAAGAAGCATAGTCTATCATAGAAAAGATATATCGGATTACTGTAATGAAAGAAATAAGCAAACCACACAAATCACCGTATGATATAACAGCAAGTGACCGTCGGAGCTGGGCCCTTGGCTACGATGGTACACTGCTTAGAGTTACTTCAGATGCAGAAGCGAAGTGAACACCAAATCCTTTATATTGATTGCATTAACAAAAGTATACAAAATCAGATCTTACAAAACTCAGTGATCAGAATTGTTCTGAGCTTATAATTATAACAACAGTCGTCCTCCACGCTCGATGGCGTGGTACCTTTATATAACAGAGATGACGGAGATGTCTAGATACAAAAGATAAGCTTAAAGCAGCGATCCCTCAGGATCAAAGATCCTGAGGGATTCGCTAATCGTTCGGGTCTCCTCTTTCCTTCTTGCGTTCTCCGTCATGGTATCCTGCATTCTTTTCCTGGATTATTCGGCTCCAATTTTACTTGATCTTGTCTGCATCCGGTTCCTTGTCGACGGGGCAGCAGTTACTTTCCTTGCGCTTCTTGTTTTTACTCGATAATTCCCTATTTCCACGTCCTTCTGCATAGAAAACATCGATTATTAGTGATTGAGCTTCGTTTGTCCATTTTCACACAATTTACCAAAACCCTTATATTTTTAGGCTCATAATGCAGAAAAGATTAGAAATAGTATTGAAAAACCACTAGATTACTTATCAAAAAGCATACCTTCCAGGTGCTCCACATACCCCCCTGCTTAACCTGTTTCATGTCCTCATGAAAACGTTGTAATTGACATGCAGAGCTGTGAGAGAGTACGCCAGAGAAGGGATCTCACGAAGAGGCCGACAACCATGATTAGCAACTAGATGGTCAAAGAACTGGTCTAACTGATCTGCAGGCATCTCATATAGGGCCTGATATCCATGTGCAGGATGCCAAACAATTGGGCTGCGAAACCGATACCCCAACCAAAATGGTCCCGCTTGCAGAATCCGTTCCCCATAGAGACTCAATCGACTGGCAGCCAATTCAAAATTCTCAAAGTTAAAGGGTTCCCTGAGCTGGATGTTTGGGTTAGAGGTTCGGTATCGAAACTTTGCAGCATGGAAGGCCTGGTCTTTAATAGTCAGGAAATACTCCAGACCATTTCGGATCAAGTCTTCATGCATGGGACCTAATATCTTCATGACACCTGGGATCCTCATCATACTCCTATGCTCTCTCCATAATGCTGCTGGGTCCCTAGGTTCAGCTCGCACCCAAAGGTCTAAACTATTTTCTTGCCTCTGGAAGATGTTGTAAGCTTTAAGCCATTTTAACTGATTCACCCCAAATGAGATAAAGGCTTGAAATTGTATATCGCCAACGAAAGGGCCAGGATTCAAATCAGTTTCCTGGTCTAAGACAAGATTGTGCAGGTAGAATTCACATAACAACCTTTGAACTTTAACTCCATAGTGCTTGCAGCAATCTATAAAATCATTAACAGTGTTGATATGGATAGGTGCTCCTGCCCTAACAGCTTTTATTTTTAATCTCAAATAACGTTCAAGCAAAAACAAAGCATAATTTTTAGCAGGGGCTCTACAAGTCAAAACATCAGTATACAAGGAACACAAGGTGTCCATCTGCTTAACAACACTATCTAGTCGATGAGTTACCTTAGCAACCTTTTCTTGCTCCTTCTGCCATCCTTCAAAGGCCTGGCTCTCAGACTGACTGATGTTTCGAAGTTGCTGTTGGAGCTCCTCGTATCTTTCCTTGGGGACCGTCTGTTCTCGCAACTGCTCGGCCTCCTGCTGGGCTTCCTTCATCATTTTATGCAAGGTTCTAGTTTTCGGGTCTTTCTTCCAGACAGCCGTAGAAGCTGGAAGTTTAACCCGGACCTTCCTATTGCGTTGTTTGGAATTTTGGACCCGAATTACACCCGAGGGGGGTGCTTCCGTTTGAACCTCTTTGCTATCCATTTCCTTTTTAATGCAAACAAAGGGTTGCTGCAGTCTTCCTACCACCGAAGCCTCTTGCTGTTCCATTGGAATATCCATTTGTTCCTCCGGGCCAGATGGAACAGCAATTTCTATTGGAACAACATCCTGTTCCTCATTATCATTCGGAACAGCGGACTGTTCCTCATTATCATTCGGAACAGCGGACTGTTCCTCAACAGTAGGTCTCCTGATGGGGTTTCGTCCATCAAAACGAACCCTAACCCTCGGGGTTCTTGCTGCCGTGGTCCTTTTCCTTTTCCTTGCAGTTTTCTGTATTCTCAGACTGGCTTTCAACATTCTGATTTGTTGCCGAAGTCTGGCTATCGTGCCCAGCATCCTCTGGTGCTTCTTCCTCAATTTTGCAATTTCCCTAGCCTCGGCAGAGGGTTTGGCCTTCAATCTTACTTCTTCTTCCTCTCCTGGAACATCTTCCAGTGCCCTGGGGACAGATTGTCCTGAATTGATGTCTTCTGCTTCATTACCATAGCCAGGCAGGTTTTCTTCCCCTGGTTTTTCTGCATGCCCTTCCTCAGGTAATTCTTCTTCTGCAGGACCATCAAGGATGCCTCCTAGACTGGAGGCTTGGCCGTATTCTCCCATATTGGCCAGAACTGCCGCCAATTCCTCTTCTCCCGGATGGTCTTGCAACGGACTACCCATGGATTGTGCGTTTTCTTCTTCAATTCCTCCTTCTGGCTGGTTAGTTCCAGCCTCTGATTGCTCAGCATTTCCTTCGGGTAATTCACCTTCCTCCTCCGAAGGTTCGTCCTCGATTTCAATTGGTTGGGCCGCAGTTTTCTGAATCTTTTCCAACCTTCCCCGTATTCGAACCAGTCGAGCTAACTTCCTAGGTCTTTCAGGCAGGTTGGGAGTGCCAACAGGTTCTCTAGGTTCCTCTGGTCGTTCCGGCGTATCGGAGGGTCGCTTCCGTTTCGAAACAGCATGCTTTTCTGCCGCCGACTTCTTACGTTTCTCTGATTGTTCCGGCGTGCTGGAGGACTGCTTTCGTTTTGAAACAGCATGCTTTTCTGCTGCTGGCGTCTTGTGTTCTTCTGAACGTTCCAGTGTGCTGGAGGTTCGTGGTAAAGCCAGTCCCATTTTAACTGTTTCGACCAATTCCTCCCAGGTGTCTTGCTGTTGGGCAAGACTGTGGCTTATTATTAGCCGAATCAGTCCGTGGTGGCTAACAACCGTCTCTGTGTGCTGATCCTTTTTTAGACTTCGGGCCGCATCATGTAATAACGAATTTAAAAGGGCAGGGAGATTTACAGAGCATTTTCCCTTCAAAATAGCTAGAAGTTTTAAGTGACGAGCCCTTACCACATCTTTTCTTCCTTCGCAGGTGATAGAGCTCTGCACTATCTTCGCCAGCTCGGTCCAGGGTTCCCCCAGTGTTGTCGGCAGAACTCCTTTCCCTTTGACTATCAGACTTTGGCCTTCGCTTTGGAAAATTTCCATTGCTTTCTGCAGTCTTTCCTTCTTCAGCTCCCATCTGGGTCCAACAGCTGGTAATCCTGAGGTTTCTGCAATAATGTCCTCCGTGACTTCTATCCGCTTTCCTCCGACTATATAGTGGTTTTCCTGCAGATTTCGCAGGAATTCCAATGCTACAGCCTCGTTCGATTCTTGCAGGCGATTGAAGTAATTCAACCATCCTGCATTTTCCAGAATTTCGTGGGCAGAAGCAGACGCGATCAGCTTGTGCGGTTCACTTCGGATTGTCTTCCCGCCCATGGTTTACTCTCAAAAATAAACTCGGGAATGACACAGCAACTGTCCGCAGTATTTACCGAACAGAGAGGATACTCGATGCTATTTTTAGGAAGGATTTTCGCAGAGCATGCAGCAAAGAGAAAGATCGTGGATGGCAGTCCGTAGAATGAGATCATCATACCGTTAAATCGTGTTATTATTTTGACCGAATGGTGTGCAGCCACGTAACCATTGGAGTAATGAGGTCACCTCCCCCCCCCGCGATCTGATAGGCTGCCCCCAGCCGTCAAAGAGAGGAGCAGCAGCCAGTCGGGAGTCAAATCATAAAGTACAGTAGGTGGAAATTATGCCATGTTGTAAAAGGACAATGAAGTACCGAAACCGAGGCAGAAAAATGGATCGCTTTTAAGATAAGCCAGTGTGATATAATGAGGAACCGAGGGTTGGACGTCTGTCAACTGTACCAAGTCTCTAGTAGTCATTGTCAATTCCGTTGCCATGATTGGTGATAATGCTCATGCGATAATTATATCAGGGTGTGACATATGATACATGCAAAGGATATAAAAGACAAACATACTTAATATCATACCTGTTGGTGTAAATATTACGACTCCAATGCCATTAACAGAGCTCTGCTGCCAACAGGTGTTCATAACCTTGGCAAAGTTGTTTATCTCACCCTCCTGAACCATTATCCTTTGTGTATCTACTGAAGAGTGCTTTGTCAAAATGCAGGCCATTATGCTGGCTTGGTGACCAGATAACCATAATGCCATTCACAAGGTAGGCACGAAACGTGGTCAGGCCGGCTCGTGATGAGACCTCCTGTTCCAAGGTTTGCTTGTTATTTTACCTTTGGACCATATCCCTGGTGTGGTGGCTGTAATGGGAATGCCACTTCGCTTCCATCCTTATGATCATGGTAGGCTGGCTCTGAATGAGACCCCCTATCCTGCATTTGACGATTTCATGTCTTATTCTTATTTTTTCTTTTATTCTTCTTTTGTAGCACACTTCTTTTTCTTTGTTCAATTACACATAAGGGTGGTTCCACACTCCTTAAGAGTGGGGAATGGTGGAAGAAGTCTTACAATCCCATCAGACAGATATAAATCGTTTGCTCATATTCCTCAGTAATGATCAAGAAAGTTTTTAGGAAGATCGACATGATAAAAATTACCAAACCATGGTCCGGGAACAAGATAATGACAGTAAAGACGAAAGTTAATGTCCTTCCTCTTGTCTTCTTATATATGCTGACTGTTAAAATAATAGCGATTTATGATATGCAGGTTTCGGTGTATCATGCTTTTATGTTCATTGCATAATGTCATTGCTATATCTCAAGGATTTAGGAGAGCATAATCGCAAAACGTCCAAATAGGAGCAGAAAGGTTCTGATGGTGTCTTCTCTGCACTAAGCATGTGGATGACTCGTCTTGCAGAAAATAACAGAATTAACCAAATTCTGCATCTTGAAAAAAAAAAAATATGCGAGTGCTGTTCCTTTTCGCAAAGGAACAGCAAAGCACAAAGAGTGTTGTTCCTTTTCGCAAAGGAACAACAAAAATCCACACGGGTTGTTCCTTTTCACAAAGGAACAGCAAAAATCCACACGGGCTGTTCCTTTTCGCAAAGGAACAGCGAAAATCCACACGGGCTGTTCCTTTTCGCAAAGGAATAGCAAAAATCCACACGGGCTGTTCCTTTTCGCAAAGGAACAGCAAAGCCAAAAAGTGTTGTTCCTTTTCGCAAAGGAACAGCAAAACCAAAAAGTGCTGTTCCTTTTCGCAAAGGAACAACAAAAATTCCAAAACACAAACGTGCTGTTCCTTTTCGCAAAGGAACAGCAAAAATTCCAAAAGACAAACGTGTTGTTCCTTTTCGCAAAGGGACAACAAAAATTCCAAAACGCAAAAGTGTTGTTCCTTTTCTCAAAGGAACAGCAAAGTAAAAAGTGTTGTTCCTTTTCGCAAAGGAACAGCAAGACAACAAGTGTTGTTCCTTTTTGCAAAGGAACAGCAAAACACCAAAAGTGTTGTTCCTTTTGAAAAGGAACAGTAGAATCACACGAGTGTTGTTCCTTTTGAAAAGGAACAGCAAAATCAAACGACTGTTGTTCCTTTTGAAAAGGAACAACAAAATCAAACGAGTGTTGTTCCTTTTGAAAAGGAACAGCAGAATCAAACCAGTGCTGTGCAAAATAAGGTAACCAAAATACTGCAAAAAAAATATGAAAAGAACATATGTACAGGATGTTATGTACAAATTATGAAAAACGAATTGCTTAAGTTATGGGTGAGGAAGATTTCTCTTCCTCTCCTAGGATCTCCAAATCAGTATCTTGCTGAAGCTGTTGACAAAAGGATTCCCGAGTAAGGGGTCTTCGATAGAGGCGAACTCGGTGGCCATTTACTTTGAATGTATGTCCAGAACCGTCAATCGTGATCAGAGTGAGGGTCCCATTGTCGTGCACCTTCTGGATCTCATATGGTCCTAGCCAGTGAGTCTGGAGTTTCCCCGGGAAGTCCTGGAACCGAGAATCGTATAACAGAGCCCAGTCTCCTTCATGGAAGACTTTATTCTTTATAAGTGCATCGTGCCACTTAGCTTGCTGCTGTTGGATTAATGTTGTGTTTTGTAATGCAGAGAGCCTAATCTCATCCAATTCGTTGATTTGTCGTAGTCGATTGATCTGTGCCTCATTCAGATCTAGATCGACTTCATGTGCAGTTCGTAGTGTTTGGATCTCGAATTCGATAGGAAAGATTAGTTGTTTCCCAAACACCAATTGATAAGGTGAATAGCCTGTGGTACTTCTCCATGTGGTTCTATAAGCCCACAGTGCTTCAGGTAGCCGAGCAGCCCAATCATGCCTGTGTGATGCGATGGTCTTTGTTAAGATTGACTCAATTATCTTGTTACTATTTTCTACTTGTCCATTTGCCTGCGGATGGTAGGGGGTAGTAATCTTATGTTGGATATGATAATTGTTAAATGTTGCAGCTAGTTTGTTTCCAACAAATTGTGGTCCACCATCTGTAATTACTTCTCTCGGAAGTCCATAACGTACAAACAAATGGAACAAAAATTGTATTACCGAATCTTCTGTAGCCCTAGCTAATGATTCAGCCTCAACCCATTTAGTAACATAGTCTGTTGCCACCAGGATGTATGTCCTTTGGTTTGATGGTGGATTAATGGGCCCGATGAAATCGAGAGCCCATCGTTCAAATGGCTCAATAACCACTTGTGGTGTCAGAGGCATTTCATCAGCTTGACCAAGTTTTCCTGCTCGCTGGCAGCTATCACATGCCTGCACAAACTTTTTCGCGTCCTTAAAGATTGTAGGCCAATAGTACCCTGCCTGTAGTATTTTATGTGCTGTTCTCTTGTCGGCAAAGTGCCCCCCGCATGGTCCACTGTGACAGGCCTTTAAGATGTCTAAGATCTCATCCTCTCGAATACACCTCCTGATTTGCATGTCTGCCCCTTTATGGAATAAATGGTCTCCAATCCACGAAAATCGAGTGCTTTTTTGAACAATTTGCTTTCGTTCCTGAGGGGTTAGGTGTTTTGGTAACTTACCCACTGCAAGGTAATTGGCGATGTCAGCATACCGGGGTGTTCGAATGGCAATGGCAAACAGATGTTCGTCAGGGAATTGATCTTCCACGGCTGCTGCTTCGATTGATTTGGGTATTCTTGAGAGGAAGTTCGCTACAGGGTTCTCCTTGCCGGGTCGATCCTTAATTGTGATGTCAAACTCCTGCAACAGGATCAACCATCGAGTTACTCTAGCATTCGTGACAGGTTTGTTTGCTAGATATTTAATAGCAGAATGATCTGTATATAACACAACAGGGTAACCTGTAATATAATGCCTAAATTTATTAACAGCATGAATTACAGCCAGAAATTCCTTTTCAGTAACAGTATAATTGAGTTCGGCAGAGGATAAA
Organism: Pinus tabuliformis; assembly: GCA_031772625.1. NCBI lineage: Eukaryota > Viridiplantae > Streptophyta > Pinopsida > Pinales > Pinaceae > Pinus > Pinus tabuliformis. The sequence goes on along the minus strand of CM062818.1, from coordinate 1,729,596,103 downwards.
TTTTTGCTAATATAGTAAATAGCGTATGGCTTCTTATCCTCTTCTTGTCCTAGGACTGCACTGATTGCTGTATCTGAGGCATCCGATGAGATCTGGAATGGCAAATTCCAATTTGGTCCTCGAAGGACTGGAGCTATTGACAGCAACTTTTTCAATTCTTTAAAAGCCTGGTCACATTTATCTGTCCACAAAAAATCAACATTACCTGTCAAAGCATATAGAGGTGCTGCAATTCATGAATAATGTTCTATAAAGCGTCTGTAATATCCGGAAAATCCAAGGAAACTACGTACCTTTGTTTGAGTAGTGGGGGTAGGGATGAGCAAAAGAATCTGAATTTTAGCAGGGTCTACCTGGATGCCAGCTGCTGAAATGTAGTGCCCTAGAATGAGCCCTTCCGTCATCATCATGTAGCACTTCTCGTGGCTCAGGCAGAGTCTGGTGGCAATGCAGCATTGTAGAACTTTTTCCAGGGTATCCAGAGCTGGATCAAATTCATCCCCATACGGTGTGAAGTCGTCCATATACACCTCAAGTCCATCGTTTATTAGATCTACAAAAATACTGAGAATAGCCCTTTGAAATGTAGCAGGGGCGTTACATAGGCCGAAGGGTAATACACGATAGGCAAACGTTCCCCAGGGGCACGTAAAGGTAGTTTTATCCTGGTCTTCAGGGGCAATTTGGATTTGGTTATATCCACTGAAGCCATCCAAAAAGGAGAAAAATTTCTTCCCTGCTAACGTGTCCAATACTTGATCTATAAATGGGAGGGGAAAGTGATCCTTTTGTGTAGCCTTGTTTAACTCCCTGTAATCGACGCAAATCCTCCATTTTCCATTTTTCTTGGGTACCACCACAAGGGGAGAGACCCATTTACTGTCAGAGATAGGGTAAATAAAGTTAACATCTAAGAGCTTCTGAAGTTCATCTTTTACTATCTCTTTTAGGTGAGGGTTGAGTCTTCTTTGTGGCTGACGGACAGGTCTTGCATCTTTCTCTATATAGATGTTATGGGTGCATAATTGAGGATCAATCCCCTTCATGTCGGGGTAATCCCACGCAAATGCATCCTTGTATTTTTGTAACAGATTAACAAGTTTTATTTCTTGATCTGGTGTAAGATTGGCGTTAATATTGAGAGTTTTACCAGGTTCAATTTCCACTACTTTACTATTAGCAACAACAGTTACTGGTATTGTCTGATCATGCAGATCTTTTAAGGGATCTTCTTTTAGCTCACTGTCAAATGCTGCCTCTATCATAAGACACTGCATATGTGTTCTAGCTTCAGTTTGACTAATAAAATTGTTAATGGCGTCGTCTTCTGTTTGATCCTTAAAGTCTAACGCCTTCTGTATAGTTAATGGAGATCTGATGTTGTTAACAAGATATGATACAGGATAAGAGTTAGTTTTAATCATTGGCAAGCTTGGCTGAGCTGGAGGATATAGAATTAAATTTTTAACATCGGGTCCTTTAGCTATAGTCATGTTTCCCTGCCGGCAGCCAATGTAGGCATCGGCAGTAGCAAGCCAGGGTCTGCCTAGGATTAACGGATGTCCATCTAGTCGGGTTTTAGGATTAATTACCAGGAAATCTGTGGGATACTCCCATGAATCTACGAAAACCATGACATCATTCAGAGTACCTTCTGGTCGAACTACAGATCGATCTGCCAATTCTAACAGAGTAGAGGTAGGTTCTACTGACGTAATGCCAAGCTTTTGGCAGGTGGAGGTTGTCAAAATGTTGATTGCAGCTCCCAGGTCGACTAGAGCGTTAGTCAGGGTTTGGCCATAGATTTGAACGGTTACAATTGGGTTCCCGCGATCTTCATATTTGATAGGTGTCTCTTTTCCTGATAATAGGTCGGATAAAGTACCAATTACTTGGACTCTAGGGTTAGTATTTGTATTCCTCCTTGATTTTTTGATGCATAATTCCTTTATGGTTTTCGCATATATAGAAATATCTTGTATGGCTTGGAGGAACGGAATCTTTATATACAAATTTTGTAATTCTCCCAAAATATCAAAGTCTGGAGGTTGTATAGGTCGAGATATGACTAATCGTTCTGGGCTAGGAGGAGAGGATGTACTTGCTTGTTTATTGTTTTGCTCTTTGTTTTCATCCTCCCGTTGTGGGGGGTGTTCTACTGGTAACTGATTTTCAATATGAATCGTTTTGTCTCCCTCTGTTTCTATTATTCGTCCAGATCTTAACTGAAGATCGTTGCACTCCCTTAGGTCAAACTCAATCTCTGATGTGTCTATGATTTGGATGGATTGGACTGGCCTATTATTAGGATTGGGATTGGGTTGGGCTGGGAGTTGCGGTCTCAGATTAGACTGGGGATTTTGTTGTAAAGCTAGCAGAGTTGGTTGAGGGAGTGGGATTGATCCTGCTGGCTGATATGTCGATCTTGTCCAGCTTGTCTTCCAGGATGAGCTTTGCGAAGTGGAAGGGGTCCACTGTGGAGGATAGGAACTATTCTGCCAATATGGTGGAGGATAAGGGCAGTTTGGCCAACCAAATTGGGACATCCAAGGATTCGGAGTAGGAAACATTTGAGGTGACCAATTTGAAAATGGGGGTTGGGACTGATTTTGCCACATGTTCTGTTGCTGAGTATTGAACTACGGGGGCTGAAAAGAAAAGGATGGGTCTGAAAACATACCTGGTTGCCTACGCTGCCATTGACGACGCTGGTTAACAAAATATGCTGGTTCTGACTCCTCTTCTGCTTCTTTGTATACTGCCTTCAAACCAGGCAGTGAAGGGCAGCTTTCGGTCAGGTGGTCCTTGGTGCAGATAGCACATATTTGGACTGTATCCAGCAGACATTCCTTATGGCTGTGTTTCTTTCTGCATCGTGGGCAAAAAATGGCTAGATTCTGCTCTGCCTCGGCTTGCTTCTGTTTAGCCTGCACAATGTCAAGTTGTGTAGTTAATGTTCCCAGGATATCAGTTTTAAAATTTTCTAGCAAATTTCCAAGTTCCACCCGTGTTACTCCCTCTGTTAGTGTTCTGTTATCTCTGGGGAAGCGATCATATTCCGCTGGTTTTATCCTCGTGCTGCCTCTTGAGCTCCTGATACACAGATCAATGATATCAGCAAAATTTTCCTGATAAATGTCTCCTTTCCCCATGATGTTTAACGTTTCGATCCATTGCTCTCTCATACCTATAATTAATGTAGTTTTCAACACGTTATCAGGCAGAGGTAGTGATGCATAAGGGGATCTTTGCAAGTTATATTGGAAACGTTCCACATATTCTTCTAAGGTTTTGTTTGGTCTGGCTGACATTTGAAAGATTTCATCTTTTAATTCCCTCGATCTACAGTAATCTTGGTATTTCTTTAAAAAGGATTCTTTCATTTGATCCCAATTGTTAATAACCCCACCACCTAAACCCATAAACCATCTTAACGTAGCCCCTTTTAATGTAGAGGGGAACAGTTTCAGTTTCTGGGGATCGGTGGTGTAATCGTATCCTCTACATAATACATCAAATTCGAACAAGAATGCGTCCGGATCTTCTGATGTGAGGCCATGAAATGTGGGAATATGCTGGAGAGGGACGGCTTTCATGGGCGCATTTGCTGCAGAATCTACTATCGGATATTGCAATGTGGAGGTCTGGGTGTTTGGCTGATTCTGCGCCATGGGATCGAATATATGCCAGTAATCTTCAGGAATTTCCAAGAGAGTGTTCCTTGGTTGAGGAGGGGTAGTCTTAACAGGGATTGTCTTGACACCACTCCCTTGATCAGGGATGATAATGGCCCCAACTGTCTGCGGTGAATGAATTCCTTCAACAAGGATTTTCACAGCGCTTCCCTTGTCCGGGCTATTCAAAGGCTGGTTTAATTCAATAGGAGATCTAGGTTCCTCAATTTCCCCTGTTTCTCCTTCTCCTTCACAAAGGTTACTTTGGGTCCCTTCGTGCAATGGTCCAGGAGTCAAATTTTCAATTTCTTGAAAATCCTGCTCCTCTGTTCGATTGTGCACCTCAGCAAAGGCTTCGGATGGTGATCCCGAGGCCTGAAGGGAACTAGTAAGCTGTTTAGAATTAGCTTTCTTATAACCTACTGATGGCTGAGAGTCGGCTTTCTTATAAATTTCGTCTATGAAGGTCGTTCGTCCAAGGGTCACCCGCCCCTTAGCTTTGGATGGAGGCTTTTGATCTTTTTCTAACTTTTTCTGCTTAGTCATGCACTCCAATTAAACTGCTAAATCCTATTCAACCAGCAATTCTACTAAGAGAGCGGACGGTGGAGCAGGGCTTTTACATGCTCCGTATGCAGGTTCTTACCTTCCGTTTTTAAAATCCAACTCCCTCCTAGCAGATTTGTGCACTACTCTATAAAGGAAAAATGGCTATTACCCCTTCCCCGGCAACGGCGCCAAAATGTAGAGCGATAACTAGGGTCTCTCACACCACCAATTATTCCACATTATTAAGTCAATCCGGGATCGTTTTGTTCTTTCAAGGAGTAACTCAATCCGAGGTTGTTCTGTCCAAGTAGTGCTCGGTAGTATAGCGTTCTAATGACTTGAAAGGAAACAAACATTAAGCTGTAACTAAGCCAATTCAGAAAATGAAATCACACAAGGCAGATGATCAGTCAAGGGTACGGAACCAATAACCCTTCCCTTTAGAAACTGATAAAGAAAGAAAACCAAAGCATGGGCTTATAGGTCAGGGAGCTAGGCAGCGTCTTGTTGGGCTCACGACAGCCTTAGGCCTGCTATCACGCGAAAGCAATAAAGGAAGATTAGCGAAAGTAAAATGGAACAACAATTCTTAAAATGGAACAACAGTAATGAAATGGAACAGCAAACTATCATAAACAGGAAATGTCAATCATATAAAATGGAACAGCAAACTATCATAAACATGAAACGTCAATCATATAAAATGGAACAGCAAATCCAAATGGAACAGCAAACCCAAATGGAACAGCAAACCTCGAAGTATGTACACGGTCTATACTACTGTAGCGATCCGAGAGTAATGTATGATGTGACTATGTTTTTGAACAAAGTGATATTATCTTCAAGCCTCACAAATACTTATTTCATATGAATCCAATAATGATAACATTCATACCAATAACTTGCTGTAGAAATGGATGCAATTCAAATAGATTCAGTTTGTGTAATACAGAGACGTGAATTAATGAACTTATTCAGATTCAGATATTAATTAAGAAGCATAGTCTATCATAGAAAAGATATATCGGATTACTGTAATGAAAGAAATAAGCAAACCACACAAATCACCGTATGATACAACAGCAAGTGACCGTCGGAGCTGGGCCCTTGGCTACGATGGTACACTGCTTAGAGTTACTTTAGATGCAGAAACGAAGTGAACACCAAATCCTTTATATTGATTGCATTAACAAAAGTATACAAAATCAGATCTTACAAAACTCAGTGATCAGAATTGTTCTGAGCTTATAATTATAACAACAGTCGTCCTCCACGCTCGATGGCGTGGTACCTTTATATAACAGAGATGACGGAGATGTCTAGATACAAAAGATAAGCTTAAAGCAGCGATCCCTCAGGATCGAAGATCCTGAGGGATTCGCTAATCGTTTGGGTCTCCTCTTTCCTTCTTGCGTTCTCCGTCACAGTATCCCGCATTCTTTTCCTGGATTATTCGGCTCCAATTTTACTTGATCTTGTCCGCATCTGGTTCCCTGTCGACGGGGCAGCAATTACTTTCCTTGCGCTTCTTGTTTTTACTCGATAATTCCCTATTTCCGCGTCCTTCTGCATAGAAAACATCGATTATTAGTGATTGAGCTTCGTTTGTCCATTTTCACACAATTTACCAAAACCCTTATATTTTTAGGCTCATAATGCAGAAAAGATTAGAAATAGTATTGAAAAACCACTAGATTACTTATCAAAAAGCATACCTTCCAGGTGCTCCACAAATATCATCATATTTCCATAAACTTAAACACATTAACTGACTCATTGGCAAATTATGTGTTAGACAGACATTTGCAACATTTATAAAAAGAAGCATTTCATCAATATTTGCATTCGGATCATGTAACGTAACCAAAATAAAACTCCGAAAATAAAAAATATATATATAATTGTTTATGGTTTACACATAATGTTCTATAACCAAGACCAAATTGGTCAAATGACCCAAAACTCAAAACGCTGGGGGGCACCCTGGTCTAATGATGTTGGTGATAACAAGTCACCGCATGTGCAATCATGCGTAAAAGCCTAGTCCATCGACTTGGCACGCTAGTAGTATGCCGCTGCAACCTCAGAGGCAGCTCGTCAGTCCTCACATCTAGAATACCGAGAGTGAGGCCCTCGACCTGATCCTGTAAACCTGAAAGAGTCTCGGCCACATCAAGGTTGCGAAGGATAGCCCTTCCCACAGCCTCTCCTGCTGGAGTGGCAGCTGGCACTCTCAGGCATACTACTGGCCAAACGGGACCAACATCTGCATGAGCACATGAGTTCTGATTAGTCTTGACAGAATAAAGCACAAGAAAATTATAAAAGAGAAACGATAAACAGAAATATGGTCAAGAATTTACCAATGGCACCCCACTCCTCGCCAGCCGACAGTACCAAATCCGGGTCACCCTGGAAGCCCATACCAGCATATGGATACTCGGAAAAAAACATCTCCTGACAATCGAACCACCCGAAGAAGGCATCAGAAAAAGAAATCTGAGATTGACCAACATGCGTGGACATATGGTCGACCCATCTCTGCATCCTTGGTTTAGTCGGTGGAGGTAAACCAAGTGAAATATACTGCGACTGCATCAGTGGTATCTTTTCCAAGGTGAAGGCGGTCAAAATAGAACCATATCCAAAGTTCTTCAATCTTCCATTTTTCACCTTGGTCAACTGTTCTTTCATCACAAGGAGTATTGCATCACACTAGTTGAACACCTTTGGTTCGAGAAATTCTAAGGCGTACTGCATATAAGACCGGTTGGCCACATGAAGAGCCGCACCACCAGCCATCCTACCAAAGGTGAACAGAATGGTCCTCAAAGACCTATCAGTGACGTCTTGGATGATGATCTTGTTGTCTTTACTCAGCTGAGATCCCTCTCTGCAATACCTGCGAACGTAATCTCTCACAGATTCGCCTCCACGGGCCGAACCTGATAAAGAGATAGGGGCACCCCGCCTCGATAAGCTGGTCAAAAAATAGATGTCCACGATAGTCAAGGGGATGGATTTGCCCCTAATCTGGAACACCTCGCTGGTAGGGTCCCAAGCATCGAGCAAATATTGCAACAAGTTGATTTGTTGCCTCATGCTAGAGATGCGGAAAAACTTCAGCAGGCCACAGTTCCGCAGTGCATTTACTGTAGCCGGATCATGTAAAGCGAGCATGTCCTCTTCTTCATTCTCATGTTCTCACCATGTAATGGTCATTTTTTCTCCAATAAATCTCCGAAAACAAACAAGAGAAGAGTTAGATCTTGATTTGGTGAGAAACAGGAAAAAATTTCCATTAAAAACTGTGCACAAATTTCCCTCCTTGCGCCCATCGCACCTCCAGCTTTGTCCTGGGTGCGTTGCATGCCAACTGTCCAGTGAGTAGGCCAACATGCAAAGCACCTTTCGATGTAGAAATGGTGCGATGGAGCCAGAGCGAGTTTTTCAAACCCTAGAGGCTCAGAAAAACCAGAAATCAGGCTCAGAATGCAAAATGGAAAAGATGAAATGAAAGAGCTCAAGTTTAGCTCCTACCTGGTCCAGATGGCGCCAAAAATCGTCCACAAAATCTCCCGGAATCAGCAGGTGAAAATCAAAGGGGGAAAGGACCTCCAAAGCTCCAACAAGCCAAAGTTCAAATGAAATGGTAAAATGAGGGGTAAAAGCAATTTTAAATTACTTTTTACGTAATTCAAGTAAAATATTAGTGTCTTAACTCATTTTTCAAACATATATTGTTCATTTCTAACTAGTTTGATGAAGCAATTGAGCATGCAGTGCAATCTTTGAAGGAACAAAGCTATTAATGGTAAAGTCAAGAAATGACCGTTATATCGAGCAGTTTTAACGCGGACTTCATGCTCGTTAAAAAATAAACATAAGCAATGAGCAAGTGTTTCCCCCAGCATTTAAGCTCATTTTAAAATAAAAAATGAACCAATTTCCGGTAAATAACCATCGTGAATGTAGTACTTCAGCCTTTGAAGCCTTGGTCGTGTTCTCATCATCACCTCCACTCTGTATTGGCCGATCATTCACCTCCACTTGATTGTTTACCCCTTTTAAGGAACAGTTGCGAAGAGTGATCCTGTTAGCCATCCTTGTAACACTGCGGTGATTGGAAAATTCCAAACCTTACCTGGAATCAGCTGCTACCCGAATTTATCACTCGTTCCTCAAAAACGAGTCTCCTTTAAGCTCTTTTCAACTAAGTTGTAAAATATGAAAAGATTGCCGAGGCATTGGCCTCTCCAGCTCGTTAAAGTGACCGGAAGTGCTATCCCTCTTTTAGATTTTAATCTTTTTGGACCTGAGGGATTATTACACAAAAATATCGAGCGCTTGTTTTGTTCAGCTCGTTAAAAGTACCGAACATTCATCCCTTCTGTATTATTTTATACTTTTTTGGATTTAAGGGATTAGATGACGAAAAATGATTTTTTGGAGTTTCCTTTACGTCCCTTTTCAGACTCTCTAAAATTGAAAAGGGCCGAGTTATCTTTATCGTTAAACTCGTTAAAACCTAATAGCGACAAACTTGTCCATAACAGACAAGAACGAGTTTCAATATCGCTAGGCTCGTTAAAACATAGCGATGGGTTTGCCCAAAGGGAAAATTATAGAACAAGAATATGTTATCCTCCTCAAGCTTGAAAAAATAAAGAGGTACTAGTCCGCAATGACTGGGGAAAAATTGGGAAGAAAACTTGAAGAAACTTTGTTGGTAGCAAGTCGCTCTTGAACATGACACTTTGACTCTACGTCCAAGTCGGGTTGGGTTGTTCCATTCACTGGTCACATCACCATGGTTCCATCACACCATCCACACTTGGGGTTAATGCTACCAATCCATCATGTCAGTGTTGCCGATATGTTCAAGAAAAGTCGCTCAGAGAATTCACCTGTGTCTCACCCACTGCAATACATTTACACTCCATTCTTTCATGACCGCCACCCTGAACCTTATATCACTAGATCGTTTTCACCTCCATTAAAATCATTTGCTCCGTTCCGTGTCATTGATGTGGGATTCATTAAGGCCCTCCTATGATGGATCGCTTCTTGTCGACATCAGCTCATTATCCAAGAAGTCGACATAGGAACAACCCTTTCAGTACTTTGAAGCTTGCATGCCTCAATGGCAAGTTTCTCACTTCTGGTGACAGGTTTACATCAATGGCCTTCGACCGAAAGATTTTCCGTGGTGTTCGACGCAATGTCCTTTATTCACACCACGTGAATTGTACTATAGTACCTTGAGGGTCATCATCATTATCGGTGATTCCTCTCGCACCTGTTAACGTTTACATCATTGGCTGGTAATCAGGCGATGTCTTTCCATGTTCGACTCCAGAACATCTCTCACATGGATCGACTTGTACTTTGAGTGAAGATCGAATGAGATTGAAGACCTCAGATCTAGTTTCATCCATCTGGGCTGCAATATATATTCAGACATCAAATGTACATCATTGCTGCACAGATAATCATCCAATCTAAGGGATTGTGGCTCTACCAGAATCATCAGTCTACAATCAGACGATTGTCTGTCTCATGTACATGAAAAATGAATTTCTGAGCATGGGAATTCCCACCTCAGCTATATCATGAAAATATTATGAAGATAATGTATTGTATTGCATCTTATTACAGGTCTCCTTCCAGCTTGAAAGAACTTCGGATCCTCATGATAAAGCATTTCACCTGACATCAAAAAGATTAACAACCTCATGCTTTAGGGGGGCAACTATTATAGAAATTTTTGGGCACTGCAACCCCAAGCATAAATGTCAATAAACCAAGGGCTCCTAAGTCCCTAAAGGTGTTGTTCCAACCCCTAAAAGAACAAGGTCAACTAATTACAACATCTCCCAGAAGTTCTCATGAAAGACTACTCAGAACTGGTCAAAACTGGACCATTTCACCTGCTCCATAGGCAAAGTATGTTGCATCCCACCTAAATACACATAGTAGGTGTGTTGCATGTCAAAAAGCCCTTCTATGGGGTGCGATGGGCGAGAAGGGACAAATGGCAGGGTCAATCCACAAGGTGGAGAAGCATGGAATCTTCTAGAAACTTCTCCTATGACACTTGCCTCTCTAAATTCGACCAGGGATGAGTAAGAGATCATCAATCTCCAAGTGGAATCAAGAACTATCAGAATCAAATCTCAAAAGCTGGCTCACCTCCCTTGCAGACATCTATATATGGATCCCTCATCCCAGAGATCCAGAGGCTGGAATTTTGTATCTTGTAAGGAAGTGCTGCTGGTTTATTGGTGCAATATCATAGTGTTGGGTGATCTAAGCTTTTCATGAGGTGAAGAAGGGCTTCTTGCTGAGAGGATGATGCTGGGTCAGAACAATTGGTTGTGATTCTCTTGGCTCTTTCTTGATTATCAATAAAGCTATTCAAGTTTTCCTCCATACTCTTGTATGATTTATGTTTTATGCATTTGTATGGTCAATTTACATATGATCCTATATTGTTTATGATAATAGATCTATGTTCTCGTATAGTGTTATGATGCTTTGATTCTACAGATATTCTGTGAAGCTGGGTACACAAGAAAGCAAGTATCAAAGGACTATCAGAAGAGAGAGGAATCGAGCAAGGAACCAAGCGCAAGATAGAGGTTGGTCTCCTTTATTCTTCTCTCATCTATCTCTCATAAAGGAAAACGAAAGTAGTTTTAGTTTGTTTGTTTCTCAGGTAGCTACTAGCCTTAGTGGGATTAGCGGTTCTGCATAGACACTATTCCCGGTAACAATATTGACTTTCACTCCCTCCAACAATGAAAGTTCATGATGTTTTGCATATTTAATTGCTTACGACATATGTAAAGGATGTTGATCATGTTATTGATTGGTTTGTATTGCAAGTGGAGCAAGAAGGAGAGTTCCAGACGGAGCCTCAATGCATATTGTAGTGGAAGCATCTCATACTCAAGAACAGAGCCATAGATCAAGTTAAAGTGCAGTGGAAGCACTTTAGGCCTGAAGAAGACACATGCGAGATGGCAAATCAAATATATCCTTCATTGTTTGCTGGTTGAGGCAAAGAAGTTTTGGATTGATGTTTGGTATATGGTTGGTATATGTTTTGCTGATGTTTTGATATTTATATCTGTATATGTATATTGATGTAAATACTTCCATGAGCTAAGTTATAAATCCCCCATAATCAGTATGGTTGTTATATTGTCACGTTATCATGATGTTTTTCTTTTGAGCAGGTTATTCATTGTAAATACTGCAATGAGCTAAGTTAAAAGATCCATAGGCAGTATGTTTTATTTTTAGTGGTTTTACTGAGGTCATGGTGTGGTTTAACACCAAGGATGATGTTCCGCACTGGGGAAGGTTTTGTAACAACCCTAGTGAAAATTTTCATGTAATAAAAGTTAATAAAGGAAAAATAAGACCACGGTTAAGGGACGCTTGTTCCAAGTTGAATCCTAGGCAAAGATATCCTAGTGGAAATCATTGGATGTGTGTTTTTGCTAAGGAAAATTGGAAAATTCTAAGGCAAAGGCATTGAAAGGAAAAAAAGCATTTTTAGCACATTTATTTATGAAAATAAATGAAATTAGGAGGAAAAGGAGGTGAAAGGCCATAGGTTGCATGTGAGGAGGAAATTGAAGGAAAATAATGGAAAATGAAGAAATTAGAGACCTCATTAATAAAAATGCTTATGACGATCAGTGGGCAAGCTTTTGCCAGTTCAAGTTTGGAGATCTCTCATTATTATCTCTCTCTCTCTCACTCTTAGTCACTTACAGTTTTCTTAGAGTGCTCTAGTTTTGGATCAAAGGAAGGAAACACAAGTAAAGGAAAGGAAAAGAAATAAAAGTAAAGGAAAAGAAAGGAAAGGAAAGGAAAAACAAGCAAGGATCAAGGAAGGAAAGCAAGATCAAGAAACTTCACCAGGAATACTTGCAGGTAACCTTTTGTGTGTGTGATTTCCTAGTTGGTTTGGACATGCATGGATTTTCATGTTGGTGTATGGTTCTCTTATTGTCGATGGCATGGTTTTTTCGGGTTATGACAGTGTTTTTTAGCCTTGCCTTGCCTTTTTCTGTATGCCATACTGTTGGGATGTTTATTTTGGTTTTCGAGCTTTGGTTTTCTAGATGGATTTCATAATTCAGGGCAGAGGTGGTCTCAAGTTCCATTCCCAAATGCCTAAGAACCCCTTGATAGATTTTGTCAGGATACACAGTAAAGCCCGAGGGAGATGTCTCGGTTTAGGGCCTAGTGATCTGGGTTTGGATTGCAGTAATGCCTGAGAGACAAGGAGACGAAAAATTCCTCAAGGATAGTGATGGATTCTAGATGGCATTCCAAGTTCGGTTCGGTTGTGATTGGAGCACCAATTTTGGTGTGAGCATGGTTTGGTGAGGGTGGAGGTGGTTTAACCTCTATATTCCCTTGGTTTTTCTTGGATTTTTTGTTCTATGAGATCCCACATTCATGCTTGGAATATGGCATGGGGGTGGCTAGCGGAAAGAGAGATTTGGTTCAACCATGTCTATGGTCAGGTTGTACGCAGAAGTCTCGAACCTGGTCGGATTTGCCTATGAGTAATAAAATCTAAGTTCTCTTAAGTTTTCACTTGTTTATATATGGATTTAATGGCTTTCATGTCTTTGATATGTATATGGTTTTATGTTGGTTATAAGCATGGTTATATGGATGGTTTATGTCATGGTTTTTCATGTATTTACTTGTAACTGTTAAATGGATGGATGCAAGATCTAATTGATGATATAGTAGTTCAATGGAGAAGGAGATGATCCTTCTAGTTATGTTTCATAAGTTTTTTCAGCCATTTATGCTTTGTCTTGTATCTTAGACATGTAGGTTGCATTGATGCCAAGTGTTTTACAGAATGTTAGTCTTAGTTGGGGATGCTCAGGTCTACTCCTAAGGTTGATTTTGATTTATAAACATTCTTATCATGTCCTTAATGAATTCTGAAGGTTGTAGCAAGTTATGGACAGAGGTCGGGATTCTGGGCTAGAAAAGTGGCTTAAATCCCGGGGTTGTTGTCACATAACTGGAAATTTTGGTCTACAGTCACTGGCAGGCATGCCTATGAGAGTAACTTTAGGTTGTTGGTCACTCCTTTGCCCATAGCATGAGAGTGACTATGGCCCAAGAGTTCCAGAATAGCAGCGGGATCCATGGATAGGTTGTTTGAGTGGCTGACTTGTCTCCTGAGGGTTCTGTTGATGATGTTATATGAATGTGTGTGATGTTCCGTCGATTCCACTTCCTTAAGGTCACATAGGAGGTCGAATATAATCATAGTAGCCTCTCATCTCATGTTTCCCCAAGTTGGCATGGTTACTTTGGGTAGACTTGGGAGGGGGTGTTACAATATTGTCGATATATATGAATGTGTGAGTAATGAGAAAGTAAGATAAAGGTATAATGATGTTGTCTGGTTGGATAGGTCACTAGCTGAGAACCATCATAGTAGTAAGATAACTAATTAATTTATAAAAATATTATCATTGTATGAATGGTATGGTAATAGAATTTGTTACTTCCATGTTTCGGTGACATAATGAGATTACTTAATGGATTCCATGTTGCATGGAATACCATTAGGCAAGTAGGCAAGAATGACTTGTTGTTGATAATTATCGTTATTAATATGTTATGTTTATAATTCTAATACTTTTTGTGATCATGAATGAAAATAATAAAGATTGGAAACTGGCAGGTATGAATAGCATGAATGGGAACATGCTAAAATTGAATGCAAATAAAAATTCATGTATGAAAATTTCACTTAAATCGATGAATAACAAAATTGATAAAATTATGACTAATGTGTGATGCTAAGACCATTTCAATTATTGTTGAGCATAACAACAGTAGGAATGTCATCAACCAGTTGGATACATAAAAAGGCTTCAGCTGAAAGCACTAGTAATGACAACCAAGATAAAAAGGGGTAAGGAAAGGAATTGAGAGAGAATTCCTTCAGATGAATTCGAAAATTGTTGTTTCAATTTAATGCATACCTTGCTGGATTTAATGCACACCTTGCATAGATTCCAGGAATTTGTACGGTGAAGGAAGGGAGTCTTCAAGTAGAAATATTCCAATGGATTTTGAGTAAAATGGAGAATCAAATTTCTAATTAATTTAGAGATGTGTATTTCTGATTTCTTACTTATCAGTCTATTGGGATTAATTTTTAATTGAATTTTTAAATTCTAGAATAAATATGGTGCACATGTATAGTGCAGTAACCACGTCATTTCAATGTATTTGAATTTAATCAAAATGATATAATTGTTGTGGGTGTAACAATACTTAATATATATATATATATATATATATATATATATATATATATATATATATATGAACACTAGCCAGTGTTGGCTAATTGAAATATCACCTTGCAGGAAAAGTGTTGGCATGGTGTGAGATCAAAGCCATCATGATAGGTCAAAAACACTTCAAAAGGATCCCAACAACATGACTAAAAGTCTCATAATTATGAGATAAAGCTTCTGGATGAAGCAAGGGTTGGGAAACTAAAATTATTGGTTTAAAATTTTGAGCATATCTCATGAAATAAATTAAATGTTGTGACACAAGTGGCATGATGGAGATAAGAGCTCAAGAAGAATATTGTCATGAAGGCATTGTGGACTATGGCACATTGTTTATCTCATGGGAGAAAGTCATAATCAAAACCTTGACTATAAGACTCCATGATTAGTGCAGTGGATCATGCCAAACCGTGACTTGGCCTTAAGATTCCATGCACATGTAATTAGAGAATGACATAAAGATATTAGGATATAAGATACAAATGAATACCCCATGCAAGGAAGCCCTTGGATAGGTATAATTCCATAAACAGGGGTTGTCTAGGTCCAGAAGGGTGAGTGATGATGGGAGCCCATGCAAGAAATAATTTGACCAGGTAAACTACTTAGAATGGAGGTTTCCTTGGCTTGTAAAAGTGAGTAGCTAGTGGGAAATGAAATATGCCTATGCTCACTGTGAGGTGAAAACGAGAAAGTGAAAAGACTATGTGGAGTAGAGTGACCACCATTGAGTTATTTTCTTGGGGCTTAGAACCACTCAGTGAGTTGGATTTGAGGATGGATTTGTATGAAAATACTGCATGGAGTAGCGTGGATGCCACTAAGTGCTTGCCTCAACTAATAAACCACTCAGTGAGATAGATTTGAAGACAAAGTTGGATAAATATTATCAACTAATAAACCACTTAGTGTAAAATCAAAGAGGAATCCATAAAGATAAGTATTAATTATTAGTTTAAGAAAATTTTGTTTAAGTTATAATCTAATACATTTAAAAAAAAAAAATTGATTGAATCTCGTAAGACTTTTTTTCCCTTTATGTAGAACTATTGGATTGTTCAACATGAGTATATGAGGTTCCTTAGAAGTAGTATCATCATGATAATATCAACATGCACTACAACAATGTAATGGAGTTGAATACCTTAGGAACTAGGCCATTGTGATGACACTAGAACCCTGTGGCCATAAGGAATTCCATGATAGATGTGTTGTGTTATTAAAGAAAGGTAAGGGTATTCCTTTCCTGAGAAGACTCTTCCAATGTGAGTAAGACTTGCCAAGGGATGTATCATTTGAGGGACTTAGGAAGCAGAGAAGGGGATGCCTAAAATTGGAAGGTGTGTGAATACAAGAAATAGGAAACCAATCGCCCAAGGGATTGATGAAGGAAAGAAGGGGATGCTCGAATTGGGAAGTGAAATGGTTTCACAAGATCATGTGCATACTCCTTTGGATCAGAGATGCATTGGGTGCATCTTGGGAAGCAATGATCTGAACTTGTTCCATGAAGGAGCATCGAGCATGTTGGCTTGTATGGGCCTAACCCAGGTTCAAGGGTGATTTAGCCAAACAAATCCTGGTACTACTAGCCTATTTGGCAACAGTCCGCGGAGCGCAGACTAAGGCCTCACCCAAAATGGTATGGAAGGGTGCTAGAACTAGGTTTTCGCACCCTAGAGATGTTTGATGATTTTCGGTGGTTCGCAGTTTGACCCTGCATGCACGTCGCTACGCACACCTATCAATACCTCACAACCTGCGATGCTACCTTCGTGCAGCCCTACTCGGGGCTCGATCCACGTTATTACCTGATATTAGTTGATTACTTAGCTTCTCTGTATGTGTTTAGTTATACTTAACAATGTTCATCATTCATACAAGTGCGCGCAATAAATAAAATAGTACAATTGCAAAAGATGTCAACCATATAGTAACTCAAAATAGATACACAAGATTTAGAATCAAACTTCTCTTTATTATCTCTTTCCCTATCTACAGACCCAACTCTACACTACACACTCAACTGCAGGGGTCCGCGCACTCAACTGTGGACTCTACTAGGCCTCTGCGCACTCAGTTGTAGAGCCTCCTCCTACTACTATGACCCAAGATACTAGACTCTTGCTCTATGCTCGCTATCTTCATGACTCCATCCTTTTGTCAACTTACTTCTTTTTTAACTACTTTACAACTTAGAGCCTCACTCTATTTATACAATCCCATGGTCCGTGAACCATGGGTAGGCCAACACCACATCCAAAACTTAGGGCAGACAACCCTATGACTCTAACATACAATTTGTGCTCCGCGCTCGCAATTCGCGGAGTTCTTACAACAATATTACTCAAAACTTGGACCTTGAGCCCCAAAACATGTTGTGGGGGGATTCCATGCACAACAACGCCCCAACATAAACATCGTGACTCATCCTCGAGTGACTCTGTCAGCGCGATGATCTTGGCGCATAGTCCCTCCAAGTGGTCCTAAACGGTTTGAATGTCGGCATCGCACTGAGCTGTTGTCTGTTGAACCTGTTGCATTCTTTCTTCTGAACCCTCTATTTCCAGCGTTTTGTGCTGCATCTCTGCATGCATTCCTTGAATCTGCATGATCTTTCCTTTAATATCCATTGTGATTGTGAAGGCTTCATCAATCCATGGTTGGACACGCGCTTTTAGAACTATTGCCTTATGGCGCATTGTGTCCACCTCCTCTTTTAAAGCTTTAGCTTGCTGCATTCTTGCAAGCCATTGAGTAAGGATTACTATTTGCACAATCCCTCTAATGCTGTCATATTATTGTTGGAGTTTGTGTGCCTCAGTCTCAAGCAATTGGATGTTGGGGTCCTCCTGCAACATAGTGAGGACTTGAAGCACCTGCTCCAGCATATTGGTACAATCATGGACTACACCTCCAATCTCTTCCATCCCTGCTGTAATAGTGATGGTGCACTGTTCTCTGACCTCTGGGGGAGTGGAAGGCTGTGCCTTCAGCCGAAACTCAGAAATCTGGAGATTTAGCTCTAGTTGCACTCTTGTTGTTTACTTGCATGCATTGCGGATGCCACTTTCCAAACAGTAGATCCGCACTTCTGTCTGTAGCTCTACTACAATGGACAACTCTGGGATGCACGAGTACATGTCATCAACTATCTACACCAACTGTCGGTTTTGCGACACCAACTCGTTGCACTGCAAGCTAAGTTGTTCTATATTAATCTTCTACTCTCTCAAAACCTGGATCACGCAGCTCTCTCTAACGCGAAGTTATGTTTTTATCCCATCCTGCAGCTGATAAAGTGTGTCATGGGGAAGGGCAACCATGTTAAGGCTAATGCCTTTCATCGTATTAAGCATCACTCGATCCATTGTGTTTTCCATGACTAGCACTCTATCTGGCAATGTTGTCATATTGGCCATCTTCGCATGTAGCATTTGTTCTGCTGCCAATGTGCCAGCTGCAACGTGGGTAGACAAGGTACCCTCCTCCGGGGGTCGCACCTATAACTCTTGCGACTACGCCCTTAGGGCCCCCAACACAGTCTATTGCTCCGTCATAAATTCTTGGAGCGCTTCACTAGTGACATTGCAAACCGTCTCGCCAATGTCATGGAGATCACCTTCAGTTAAGGTGATCAGGTTGATGGCTAGCTTTGAAGCCTTGACCTTCTTTCTTGGACCCAATCTTTCTGCGATGCGTGACTGTTTAAGCTATGTAGAGGCAGTCCCTGGGTTCGCGGTCTCTTCTCCACGTTCTATGTCCTCTTCCTCCTGTCTTGCATATGATGCTTGGCCCTCCTTTGCCTGCACTATGGCGGCTTCTACTCTCTGCGTTGTTGAGGCTGCTTCTGCGGCCTTCTTCTACTTTGTGGCTACCTGTGCCACTTCGCGGACTACCCTGACCTCGGTTGCCGCTTTTTCATTGTGCCTTTTCTCAGCCAGTTGGGTGATGCGCAACTTTGCATCATCCTTCTTTTTCTGTGTTTCTGTCTTTTCCAGCTCCGCCAAATCTGGGGCATGCCACTCGGGAGACCATGTCTCTAACACCATAAATATCACGTCGTCGGTGGCTATGAATGGGAGCTTTGTCCACTACTGCGCTCGATCCTTTCGTGCCCTGATGTATATGTTGTGCATGTCCACCTTGAAGTCTACAAAATTTTGCATACTATTGTGCACCATGGGGGACAACATGGCCTCCTATTAATCCACATTCAGATGCTTGCCTCCATGAGTACCCAAAAAATCTTGGTATTGTGAATCCATTTCACATCCTTGGTGGCCCAGGGCGAAGCGTACTTTATGACCTCTGGTAAGTCTCGGTCGATGCTCGGGAACTGGGTATCCTCCGGTAGTTCTCCCGCTACCAGCAAGATGGATAAGAGCAACCACACATAGTGGAAGGTCTTACCCTATTCCTAGGCCTCCTAACAGCTGAGCAAAAACTTTTCACAAAGGAACTTGGCCCAGTTGAACTAGACCCGTTCTGCACACTGTTCAGCCAGTGCAACTACCGGAGCTGGTACTTCATCGGCATGACATTTTCTCATTACTTTACTGGCTAGGAGTTGGGTCGATACGTGCACCCCTTTATCCTTGATACTAGTAATAGCATAACCCCTATTTTTCTTCTCGAGCTTATATTTTGCCTTCATGGCCTTTACAAGAACCAAAATACTGCTTTTCCCTGCTATGTTCGCGGGGTCCTTTCCCTTACAGGGAAGGCAAGAAATTTGGTGGATGAGATCTGCCATGATGGGAATAGGCTCCTCTAGCCATAAGTACACATCATGCACCAGGAAGAGCAGCTGCCTGATGACAAAAATGGTGATGGGTGCACAATGGAAATGTGGTATCCATAGCAGATGAAGCAACCTAGCCTTTTCCACACTGCGCAACCATTTTCGTGGCTCTAGCATTATCACTGGCCCCTCCATATTCTATTTCATTAGGTTCACCATTTCTAAGTGCGAGAACTTCTCGCTATCCGCGAGGTCCCAGTCTTCAAATTTCAGAGTGGGCACGCATCGTAGGAGCGGGCCCTCAAAGGTAATTCCATCAGGGAGGAGCGAGGTCTAGAGTGCACTCTTCGTTGCATCCAGATCCTTTGGTATTTTGGTTTTCCCTTTTCACTGAGGGACATACTTGGGAAATTTTGCTATAGAGCGGAACATTTGGATGTCTTCCTCGACGTCTTCTTCTTCCTCTACTGCGATGAATCATAGTCTGCAAGTCTTCTTCTTCTTCATCTGTTTCAATGGTGACTTCCTTGCCTTTTTCTTCCATTGATAACTTAGTGTGCCGCGGATTCCTCGGGGACATGCATACTGGTCCCATTGTCTACTTATCTTTCTTCGGCCTCGACGTTTGGGGTGATTTAGGGATTTTTGTCACAACCCCAGTGCCTTTGGGAATGTCGTGGACCATGGGAGTCTGCGCAGCCTCACCAAAAGTTCCTTCTTCAATTCCCAACACATCCTTAGTGGTCGTCACCATTTTTGCACTGTATATAGTCTTTTGTGAACTTAAGGGCTCTATTATTGCTCAGCTCTCAACACTCTGCACTCTATTCAACCGCTCAAATATCAATTGACGAAGTGTTATCTGCTAGCTAGCCCTTGGAGTTTTATAGCGCCTTTTGAATTCAAATTCGACCGTTCCCCCCAATTCTGGGCCATTAATGCTTTCTTGGCGGCAGATTTTCCGAAATATTTCCCATAACTCCTATCTTAAATGACCACTGCCCGCTCCATTTTTCCTCAAATTAGACATCCCGTTAGGAACAGTGACACCAACGGTCACTTCCCAGCCCACCTGCGTGGTAGCGCATCCCTCCATGCATGGGCATGAACCTTGTGACAGGTTGTTCTTACGTGCATTGGTCAGAGCACGCAGCTCCTAGGCAGAATAATTTATAGTCCCGCACTCCCTTTCAGTTGCCTGGAGTGCTAAGAATATTCTTCCTATATCTAGTCAGGTGGTCGCACCACCTATGTGAGGCTCCATCTCGCCCTTTAGTATAGTCTGTGGAAAATCCTCATCTGTCATCGTGGCAATTGGCGTCGCACGATCTACTATTTGTAGTGCGCTCCCCTATTTACTACGTTTGGTGATATGTGGTCCTAGCCACGGCAATAGACTAATTAATTCTCAGTGATAGTGTTCTAATTCATTAGTATGATCATCTGCACCTTGCCTTACCACCCTTGGTTTATTGATGAGACAGGCTCCCTTGATCTTTTTTTCTATCCTCTTGACCTCTGTGTCCATCAAAATGCTTTTCTTCCTTAGCCATACCTGGTCCTTTTCAAGTTCGCGAAGTCTAAGGTTCCCTTGCCTAATGGCTTCCTAAAGTCTTATGTGTTCTACTATGCGTAGCTGTGTGATTTCTTCATCCTGGGCTTTGGGCACTATCACACCTGCAGCTGCTATTATGTGTGGATTCATCTTTGCATTCTCCTCAGAGATTACGGTACCTACGTTACTCTGTAACCTTGGAATTGTTTTCATAGTCAGGGTTTTGCACATGGTCCCATAGGCCCATTGAACTGCTAGTACACGTAGGTCCCAATCAGTGTGTCTCACCTGGTGAACCCTGTTTAGCACTTCGCACACCCTGTCGAATGCTTCTTCATGGATAATCTTTGGCGCGCTTCGCCTTTCCTGCCACTGCGTTTTGTTCCGATTCTCTATTATGGGAGTGGTGTGTGCTTGTGCGGGTTGCATGTCATATTTCTGTACCCATCGGGAAAGGTGGGCGCACAATTTGTTTCGTACCTTGTAACCGGCTCTCATCCATAGTTGGGGTTTTCCAAATCATAGGTGCATCATCCTTCTGCATCCACGCCAGTCCTCAAAACTTCTCTGATGTGTACCCCACCACCTTGCAGGCATCGCGCGCAGTGCTCATTTCAGAGCATCAAACCACTGTTTTTCTAGCACTACGCTTTCAAATTTTTTCAGGAATTCATCCACCGCTATCAACTCATCATACATAGGCAAATACCTTACCTCTGTTGTCACGCAACACAGTGATCTAACCATTATGTTGCAATTTAGCATGGTTACCTCGTGTAACCGGTTCTGCCATCATTCTATTTCCTCATCTGAATCTGATGTGCAGGAGCTTTCGTGCTCCCATGAAATCCAGCCATCCACTGTAGGATTCACCCAATCCTGCTCTTGAGCAGTTATTTTATATATACATTCTAGCTCATCATCGCTCTCATCGTCGCACACTGGCTCTCTGTAGCGTGATCCTTCCCCAGGGTCTAAAAGCACCACTACAGGTAGTGACTTTTTCTCAAAAAATCATTTTCACTTCTTTAGGTTAATTACTCCATTCATATTGGTGGCCCGGTCTATTCCTAATAGCACCAGATAGGGATTGCTATCATCAACAATCTCTATCACTTCAAAATCCGCCAGCATGCTCGCACCTTCAATATCCATCGTTACTCCTTGCAATCTTCCAATGGGTAAGATCTTCTATTGGTTCACCATTCGCAATTGAATAAGAGACCATTGTAGTGTGGGTCTGCCCAAGTGTTCCCATGTTTGTTTTGGTAGTACATTCGCGTCCGATCCTAGATCCAGACTACTTGATCCATTTCATACTCCCCAATTTGTGCAGTCAATCTCATTTCCCTTCCTGTTCGTGATATGTGCTTTCCAAGCTTCCGAACTATGCACAGTTCTCCTGACCCAGTGAACCTAGTGATAAGTTCCTGCATCCCTTTCATAGCCTTGCTGTCGCGCAAAATTTTCATACATGTCTCCAGAAAGGTAGTGATCATTGAAGGATCCATCTCTGGCTCTAGTTGATCCTTACTACTTGAAGTGGAGGCCTCTATGAAGATCTTTTTAGCTTCCATGAATGTATCCTTCGCGTGTTCTAAATCAAATTCAGGTTCCTTTGTATGAGCCTTGCGAACCCATGCACTTTCTTCAAGTTGCTTACCTTTGTCATCTCCTATCATGATACTGCTTCTGAGCACTATGTTTACGTTTGGGTCCTCTTCGTGTGGCTTAGACCTCATCATTTGAAAATTATGAGTCGGGGGAAGCTGGAGTACCCCTTTTTCGTGTAGCCTCGCTATCAATGTAGGGAAATCTTCTGCCTCATGATCAAACTGAGTACAGTAAAAACATGATGTTCTCGTTGCATTCGTACAATCACGCGCATAGTTTCATGGCCCTCCGCAATTGTAAAAAGTTAGTTGTCTACGACCCCTTCCTTGTCCCATCCACCTTGATCTCGTCTGCGCCCTTGAATCCCAATGCGCACCATTCCTGCATTCAGGTCGAGAGCTCATGTTTCGGTCTGTACCCTGTAGGCAGGAGTCTGATCCATCATTAGTTCGTAGCTTCTGCAGGTGCATTCATCATGGCCTACTGACCTGCAAAAATTACAAAACAATTGTTAGTACGTTTGTGTATACTTGTGCAATAGATGACAGTTATATGTAGTGTGTTTTCCTTCGATTTGACAGACCACGCAACATAGTGCAGGCACCGCGCTTGGTCCTTCTTGTGCCTTAGGACTTAACGACGTCGGCCCTCCTCCCACCAAGTAATTGGTGAAAACTGGACATTGGTCCTTGTCATGTCCTTGGCCTTTGTATTTTATGCACCATACCTCCTCACATGCCTCTGGCCGAGGTGTCCTATCCTATTTCAAATTCTGCATTTCCATACACAAATTTTGTAGTTGCACGTCGATTTGTTGGACTCCCAGACCAGGATCTTGTATAAGGGTCTCATGCAATCTCATTGCCATCTACAAAGCCTTGGCCTGGGTGGAAAGCTTTTGTTGTGACAGTGTCGTCCTTAAATGCAGTGTTAATGATGCTACAAACCATGCACAGTGCTACCCATCCATCAAAGTCATGTTGGCTTCGTGAATCATACTCTTCAGTCTCTGGTCCAGATCCCAAGGGGTCTTGCTTGAGAGAATCACGATCTCCTTAAACCCAATAATTGATTGTGTCTTCAACTTTGGCCTGCTAAATTCCCTGTTCAGCGCGGCCTGGATTTTTGCGATTCTTGTGTTTGGATGGTAATTAGAATGCTTAATGTACCATGTCAATGCGCGATCCTACAATGCACTTACTAGCGTAGCCTTCTTTATATTGTCATCCACGACTCCTTATGCTTCCTATACTGCCCTTACCACGGACCAGAATTGGTCTAGATCTTCATTCCCTACTCCTATGAATACCAGTAGTTTGATCGCACTTGCTATACTGAGCTGCGGTGGTGGCATAGGTGGGGTTGGTGGAGATGAAGGTGAAGATGGTGAGACGAGTGGTGGTGTAAGTGGAGGTGGTAAGCGTGGAATTTGTTGCCTTATCAGACTGACTGTGCTTCTCAGAGAAACTTTCGCGAGCTCTTCCTCGCTTTCCTGCGAGGTTGAAATTAAGGAACTAGTTTCTTCTAATTCTTCACTACTTACGTTTCTGTAGATCTTCCCACTTCATGTAGTCCCAAACATTAATTTATTCACATAACCCACTTTTCACACAATAGCATCTTAATCCAAGTGTTCAAAGATTTAATATACTTACCTCATTGTCCTTTGAGGAAGCGTCGTTCAGCCTCATTGTAGCTGACGATCGTATCTACCACGAACTCAATGATACATCCTCCTATAATTCGATATAGCCAATGGTCCACAACTCACGCAATCTTATCTTCTAACGATTCTAGTTTGCACACTAATTCCAAAGTCCACACGATTGGTTTGTCGAGCCTACACCTTCCCTGACTGTCTGTTAGCTTCACGATCCACTCATACAGCTCAGAAGGAAAGGTTGCAAAGAAAATTTCGTGGATTTCCAAATATAAGTATCGCTCCAACCATTGTTCCTTAGATACTTGCGGATTCCTGTTTTCCTGCGTTGCGAACTCATGAATCTTCTTGTCCAACCACCCTTTAATTTCTTTCTTGGTTGGATTCCAGTGACACGACATCAGAAATCCCTTACGCGAATCTCGGTCCTGGCAACTGAACCATTTGTTGGCTTGTAGGGGCCTGACCTAGGTTCAGGGGAGATTTAGCCAAATAAATCCGAATACTACTGGCCCTTTCGGCAACAGTCCGCGGAGCACAGACTGAAATCTCACCCAAATTAGTATGGGAGGGTGTGAGAACTAGGTTTCCACACCCTAGAGATGTCTGATGATTTTCGGTGGTCTATGGTTTGACCCTGCACGCACGTCATTACGCGCACCTATCAGTTCCTTGCAGACTGCGATGCTACCTTCGCGCAACCCTACTCAGGGCTCGATCCATGTTATTACCTGATATTAGTTGATCACTTAGCTTATCTGTATGTGTTTAGTTATACTTAATAGTGTTCATCATTCATACAAGTGCGTGCGATAAATAAAATAGTACAATTGGAAAAGATATCAACCATATAATAACTCAAAACAGATAAAAAATATTTAGAATCCAACTTCTCTTTGTTATCTCTTTCCCTGGTTACATGCCCGACTCTACCTTGCGCACTCAGCTGCAAAGCCTCTTCCTACTACTACAACCCAAGATACTAGACTCTTGCTCTATGCTCACTATCTTCTTGACTCCATCCGTCTGTCAACTTACTTCTTTTTTAACTACTTTACAACTTAGAGCCTCACTCTATTTATACAATCCCATGGTCCAAAAACCATGGGTAGGCTGACACTACATACAAAACTTAGGGCAAACAACCCTATGACTCTAACATACAATTTGCGCTCTGCGTCCGCAATTCGCAAAGTTCTTACAACAATATTACTCAAAACTTGGGCCTTGAGCCCCAAAACATGTTGTGGGGGGATTCCATGCCCAACAGAGTACAATGGATGGTATGACTAAACATTGTGGGCAGATTGCGCTCGAGAATAAAGTGATCGAGTAGGTTAAAGTTCAATCGAAGCATGTTGGACCCGATGAAGCCACTAGAAAATGGCTAATCAAATGGGTTATCTTACCCATTTTTGTTTCTATGTAATAAAATGTGAATGTAAATGTAAGTATAAAAATAGTTGTGTATACAAAGCCCGTTATTGAAATTTTTTGCTCGAGCAATAGAACACTGAGAACAATGTTCCTCTAAAGGGGTGGGGTCTGTAACAACCCTTTTTCTACCCTCTTGGAAATATATTTGTGAATTATAATTCGTGTAATAATATGGAAAATGTAAGATATGGATGAGTTAGAGTAGACAGGGATTAAAATACTAAGGAGGGGTTTCTTGTGCTTAAACCCAAAACTAGTCCATTGCATTTATTTTACCACCTATCTTCCTAATGAATAGATGGCCCTACTAATGCATGCATTTAAGGGTGTATGGGATGCCCGAGAAAATAATAGGTCGCCCATACTATCCCTGTCTAATGAGACATGTTGAGTAAGTCAACATGCAAGAGAGGGGGTGAAAGGAAACCAAAGGGTAGAGTGGTGAAGAAGGGGAGTGGTTGGCATAACGAAACTGTTTTGAAACACAACAATATTGAAAAGGAATGATTAGGCAACATGAGTAACCATGATTCCCTTAAATTTTGGATGATGTGAGTGGAGAAGAAGTTGGGTCATTGCATGAGAAAGAAATGTTGTGCAAGGTAGAGAAAACGAGAAAGAGAAAAGAGTGAAAGAGGGAAAAAAAGGCACTACAAAAAACATTACAATGACAATGGGGGCCTCATTCCTAGAATTTTGGTGAGCCCTTATCTATGTATTGGTGTAATTTGACCAAGAGAGATTGGGTAGTTATATTGATTCACTTAGTGTTGACCTTAGAGTTGAGGAAACACCCCTTTAGAGTGAGATTAGGTTCCTATATTGAGAGGAACTTCCCTGAATCTTAGTCAAGTTCTTGTGATTGTTTTCTAATAGGTAAAGTGAGCCAAAGTTGTATTTATCACTTGGAAGTAGCTGATAAATGACTTGGAGGTGGACTACTCCTTTTTTATATGAGTTTGACTGGTCATTAGTGTGAATACCTTGGTGCACTTAAATCCTCAGACTATGAATTTGACTCAGGGATGATTAGCTACAAGAAAGATTGCAGTGCAGTTAGCCTATGGTTGGGTGGAGAGTTAAAGTCCCCCCTCCTAGCCACACAAGCTGAATGAGATAAGTGTTTATCTTTTCGCATATATAAATATATATATAGTGTTGTGAATAATTAATGAATAACCTTTCAATGGGTATGTAAGAATGCTTGAAAGAATATATAGCTAGTTGATAAACTCATTTATATCTCCATGGTGATTATGAGATTGCTTGAGTTATGAGGTTACACCATTTTTAATTAGTTGCATGATGGAGCGTGATTGCTAGACATGCATCTGTACTATTAATAAAGAAATGCATATTCATGTATGTGTTTGCAATGATATTTGTTACACGATTTTGCTCATGATTAAAGGACATGTATATCCATGTAGTTGATGGCATATTATTGGCTATTTACATTATTTTTGATAGCTATTTAAGAACTCAATTGAATTTCTATGGTATGTGTGAAATATCATGGTTGAGTGTTCCACTTGTCAAGAATATTTGTATTTGCAATTTAAAGCATTTTTTTATTGAGAGAGCTATAAATGGCTTATCATGGCTTAACATGGATCTCTATTATGTTTGATTGTTTTTGTTTTCCTTACTCATGGGCTAATAATTGGAAATGAGATATATGTATGCATAAATGTCTATGGATATAGACATCAATGGAATCTAGTGCAGAAATGGTTAAATTCATGTAGTGTTGTATCCATGGATTGGTTGGTCCTTTGATCTGACAGTAGCTGGACTTGCACCTCTATGAGTGTATTTTATTGATGGTCCGCACTAGAGATACTTTTCTTGACTTAAGGAATTTGATTATATGTGTATGCACTTCAGGTAGAACCAAGTTCTCACGGGAAACTTGGTCCAAGTCCTAAACCAATTGAAAATCCCAAAAAGTTGTTTTGGGCGGTTAAGGTGGAAAATATTTGTGTTCGAAGTATAGACACATGCTAGTCTAGACAAATTCAGGAGTCCAAGCATTTGGTAATAATGATGAGAGCTATATCATCATGGGACTAAATCCGGATGGGCTACACATAGTTTGATGCAAGTGGAGAGTAGATCCAAATAAGGCATATACAACATGGGGCCCTTTGAGGTTAATGTTAAATGATGTTCGATCCAGACTCCATCGTGAGCCTAATTTAATTGAAGTATAGGGTGGGGTTCACGTAGTAGAACCTGGTGCAGACCAAATCTAATTTGGATTAGTATGGATTTCAAAGACATCCATGGAAGGCACAAGAATACAAGGTTGGGAGACCCAAATGTGGGTCAGGCCTAGACTTGTGCACCGATGGAAGGTAGTCCGAGCGTCTAAGATTTCTATCAAGCATAAGTCTATAGATGTGGGTTGGGAAAGAGGTGTGTGCCGATAAGAGCTAGTGTAGAGGTCCAAGGGTTAGGAAATTTTGTCAAGCACAAGCTCATGGAAAGGTTGGATCTCCAAGGAGCTACACTTAATGAGAGAGTAACACATTTTGCGTAGTGGGCACAAACTTGTGGACCCATGTGTTAGGTTGTGTGGTCGATGCCCCTAGAGTTGATTCATATACATATTTGTGTCGAAGTGGTTTGAAACCACTTGAGTGAGGTGGGGTTGCCACGTAGGTGTCATGTGGGTGCCACTGTTAGGTCCTTTCCTATGCAGTGGGGTTTAAAGGTAAAAGTTTAAATGGGCATATAGGATTGAGGTAAAATGTATATCTCTGAAAACATCTTGATTATTTCAACATGATGGTGTTCTCTAAAGTTAATTTTTCTAAATTTGGAGAGGAAGGAAATGTTTTAATCCCATTTCCATGAAAATAAAATGGAGGTTGGGTTAAATTTTTATGTAACACCTTCCACAAAACCTAATAGATGCCCAAGGGTGCGGAAGGGTGTGTCGCAATGGGACTCTATAAGCATGGAATTGGTGCTAGGACTACCAAAAACTCTAAGAGGGAATGAATTAAACTCTATTTTTGTTAACATATTTTCAAAAATGGTACACTTTATATCTTGTTGGAAAATGAATAATGCAACCAACATTGCAAATATGTTCTTCAAAAAATTAGTTAAAATGCATGGATTTCCAAGAAGTATTGTTTCTAATAGAGACACCACATTTTTGGGCCGTTTTTGGAGGAATTTGTGGAAAAAATCATGAACCAACCTTAGCTTCAGTTCAACATACCATCCTCAAACAAGTGGCAAAATAAAGGTGGTAAATACGATTCTAGGAAATACCTTGAGAAGTTTGGTAAGTGAACACCCTAAGCAGTAGGATCAGGTACCTACTCAAGCGAATTTTTCATAAAATGACTCACCTAATAAGATCACAAGATTAAGTTCATTTCAAATATTGTATGTTATGCACCTGATGGGAGTGTATGAGCTAAGAAATATTTGGAAACAAGAATTAAGAAGGGTCGATGGTGAATGTTTTGTAGTTAATATGCAGGAATTATATGACAGAGTTTTAGGTCTTTATAATACTAGTGTGTCCCCTATATTGTTATTGTTTTTCTCGATAGAATCCCACTATTGTTATTTTTGTGCCCCATAGAATTCCACTATTATTATTATTTTTGCCTTATATTATTATTGTCATGTAGGCCCTAATTATATTTTGACCCTTTAGACTCTTATATATACCAAGGAAGCTTTGTTATTTTAATCATCCAAGAATTGTTCATTTATGTGATTTAAAAGGAGGTTTCCCCCTCAAAGTGAGTTATCATAAAGGCATTGATCTATATCTTCTTATTTTTTTGTGTTATTTTGATATAGGTACACAAAATTTGGTATTGAAGCTCTGGATCCTAGGGTTTTTCTACTTTAAACAAGCCATCTTTCCATTTTTTCTCTAAATTTTTCTGTAAACCTTAATAAGGTGAAACTTTGACCACAAAAAGTATAAATATTGATAAACATCTTGTCAAAATTTAAGATCTTGGTTCACTATATTCTTAGAGAAATGGTCCAAGGAAGTTAGGGTTTCTGAATGCTCCTAAATTTTGTCTCAAACAAGCGTCCCATGGAAAATAATCATAGCATTCTCTTCAAGCATTGGATTTGAACTTCATAAAAGGTGTGTTGAACTACATCGAATTTATTTTTTTGGGTACGAGTTTTAGGGCCAAAGGTTGAAACAGTGACACATGGAAACCCATCCAACATGAGGTTCACCTTCGGGAACCTAATCCATTGGAGAATGCATTTAGGGTGGTGAGAAACGTTGCAAGCAAAATTATCAAAAAATGGAGGTCTGCTACTCACAAATATAAATATGGAAGTGTTTTTTCTCCTAGCCTCCCACAACCTACAAGGTTGACACCACTACAAGTGGAGGAAAAAAGAGCAAAGGGGATTTGTTACATTTGTGATAGAAAATATAATAAAGGTCGTAAGTGAATTGAGTATAAATTATTTTACATAGATTATGAAAAGGAGGAAGAAAAAGAACAAGAAACATCAAAATAAGGACATCTACACTAGGAACCAACTCCAGGTTTTGAAATAGAAGAAATCATTCTGACCATATCTTGTAATGCATTAGCTAGGATTACCACTACTCAAACTCTCAAGATATAAGGATATATATAGAACAAAAAGGTAATAATGTTAATTGATTCAATTAGTACCCATAATTTTATTCATTGTAAGATAGAAAAGGATTTGAATTGATTTCTATATCCAACACCAAAATTTCAAGTGATAGTTTTGTTGGGGCAATTATATGAATGATATAGTGCCACAATATTAAATTATCAACCAGGGATTTGCAATCAGTAGATTTGATACACTATATGTGTCACTAACAGATAAGTTCCTATGTTTGATGAGTATAGCATAAATAAGAAGTACTTCAAAAACATCACTCCACAAATTTTAATCTAACTTCATCACACAATTTAAAGATCAGAAAGAAAAACTCATAAATAAAATCTTAACAAGACTGTGAGCTAAATGTTCTTACTTAGGTAACAAGTCTATCCATTTGAAATCTTATGAAAAGGAAAGATGGATCTAACTTTTTTTTCCAATAGAAACAAATCTCAATCACTACACTATAATCAATTCACTACATTCAAACATTAAACAAAGCAACCAGGACTAGACCTCAAAGAAACTCTACATTCTAGTACAATAAATGTATGACAACAATCTTCACTAACAACACATGTAGGTGAATCGTGAGATCTCTAATCTTAGCTTCCCTGTTATTGAAAATGGAAATCAACAATTAAATGTGCAGCATAAGAAATAAAGTTTGCATTCATAAAACTAATGAACTGTCACTCAAAAATTACTTACATGAAACAAGACTAAAATCACATCAAATACTTAACGCTACATAAACAAAACTATATGCATAATAACTATAATAATAACTTTCCTTGATGGCTTCGGTGGGCCCTTACCGAGCTACCAAGGAAAGCTTGAAGAACATGCAAAACTAAGAAATTTATTTACACAAGGAACTTATCAATCGCTACTCATATCATTATTTCAAAGAGAAATATTACAAAACTTAATGGTCCAACCACATCTTTAGCATAACACTACTGGAAATCTGGATACTTCTCTAACTCTCTTTCTATGTCTGTGTCTAACTTACGTCTAACTGGATACCATCTACAAGCCTTCTCTTATAGAGAAATGTAATTACATCAAGGCTTAATAGAATAGTAACAAATCACTAAAAAATATTATAATTTATCTCATTTTACATATTTGGCTTCATCCTCATGACACATAGTGCATGAGGAGGAAAAATATCTTGATTTGTTGTAACAATTATATGATGCCTTTTACCAACAATTTCCTCGGCCCAATCAAAGATAGTTCGCTCAACCACCAAACCTAGAAAGTAGGTCTGGTACTAGAAAAACACAGTTAATGCAGGTGGTAACAAATTAACATAGGTGTTGGATCACAGGTACCGGATGAACATAGGTGTCGGATTTATGATATTGGTGTTGTATCACCATGGTTGGTGTCGGATGAGTCCAGGTGTTGGACCACTATTGTTGGTACCGGATGAGCACATGTACACGGGTACCAAACAAGAACACGAGTACCAGAAAGGAACACAAGCACCATATTGATAACGTTGGTATCAAATAAGTAGGAGCGCCAGTACTAGAATGATAATGTTGGTACCAAATGAGTAGGAGCATGAATACCGAATCAATACATTGGTACCAGACGAGTAGGAACATGGTCTAAACATCTATGTGAGCCAATCCTATTAATTAGAGAATATAGATAATCAACAATTCTATTTATACTACAAGAAAACATAAAAATCATGCTTTGAAATATAAACTACCTCATAGATACCTAAGGAGGCTAAAAGGTATATTATGGAAGAAGATAGGCAAGTAGTACATAGGTTTGAGGTGAAATTGGTCAAAAAAATAGAGGACAATATAAGGTATTATAGGCATAAAAATTGATACCCACATCCCCCAAGCTAGCTAAGTCATTGCATTTCCTTATGAAAAAGGTGTTGAATCATTCCTCAAAATTTCAAAAATTGAGCCTTCTTACAGCTTGTTAATATTTACACCCTTAAAGTATTTCTCCCCTGCAATCGATAATCATGTAGCCTCCACTATAGTAGATTTTGTGATCTCTAACTACAAACCTCTAGCTGAACATGTTTTCCATCATAAATTTGAGTGAAGGTGTGAGAAACACCCTCATGGTATCATTTAAAATTTTTCAGAAACGGAATCCAGCCAACTTTCTTGATTTTTTCTTTACAAAACTGATGTTCCTATGTTTTTTGATAAAACTAGAACACATGTTTGTGTCGATCTCCCCCTGCCGATTTTAGGAATAGGTCTTGGAGAATTTCTAGGGATGGAGCTCAAAAGGGCTGAGTATTGGAAATGACAGAGTTCTGGAAATGCCAGAGTACTGGAATTGATGGGGTACCAGAATTTAGGTTATGGAAATAGTGAAATAGAGCTAGCATTAGATGGATGAGTGGACTGAAGGTCGAATGGGATGCAAGAGAGAAATTATGCTCATCTAGATGGCAAAGCCATCCATAAGACATTTATAAATTGAGAGGAGATGGTAATGGTCAAGTGGTTTCCATAATTACAAGGTGAGCGTATATAGGATGATGGTGATAAGTTGTATGTAAAGCTCATTTAGATGTTCATATTTGCTTACGATGACAAATTCATTCAAGTGCAGGTTAGATACGATGGAGAGATCATGGTTAATTGGACTAATACATTAGTACAGGACAATCAATGTCATGGTTCCGTTGAGCATTCATCATAATCATTTGGTTCATGGTTATGGTGTAGTGGTAAAATTATTATTTAAACAACCCACGAAGGTAGAATCTCTATCATCATATAATATATTTGCTCAAATTATGATTTACATTCCCCCAATCACATCCATGATTATCTCACTATATCAAAAAATGATTTTTGTCTTGTAAAATAGGGGAATAAAGGTAAGTAATTTAGAATTAGGATAGGAGCTTGACAACTAATGGTAATAAAATTCTATGAGGTTAATTATATATAAATTACATGATTAATATGAATCTTAATAGAAGAAAATAAAATACTGACATCATACCTCTATTATCGGATTATCACAAGAAATATTTTTTTAGTACCAGATAAAAATTGTTTTCCAGTTCCGAATGAAAACTATTTTCCAGTATCGGATTAACATAGGAAATTGCTTTTCCAGTACCGGATGAACATAGGAGACTTCATTTCCAGTGTTGGATGCATAGTATTCAAATTGGAATCCTATAGGATTCTCTTTGTAGCTTAGCATGTTATGAGTGCCAAGTTAGAGTAGGTGCTACCGATTACTGATGCTCCATGTGAATTTGTTCTGCTGGAAAAGCTACAAATAGCACACTAATATAGGAACTTTGAGATTGTAGTGCAAGTGTCTAAAAATGAGGCAAGGTAAGGTTGAGGATCCTAAATGATCTGGAAGAGCTAGAGTTGATGAGTGCCAATATGATATGTTGAAGGAAGTTGAAAAGAATAAAATGAAGATGTTGAAAATGGTCCCAACAACCACTCCCCCATGCCTGAGGTTTTGCATGTTCTCATGCAAGCACGGAGAGGTACTGAAGAAGTGAGGAGGGTTGTTGAGATGACTCAGTGAAAAGGACCATGAGAAAACAAAACAATGGAGTTAATGAGATGAATATTATGTTGGGTTGTGTTATATTCTTTCCATGACTAGCCCACGTAGTTAACCGAGGGGTTAGAAGGGGCGTGGAGCCCCCCCTTCGTTACACTGATTGCGTAGTGGGGGGAGTCATAGGGAGTTTGAGGGGTGCAGGTAACCCCACTCTATGGGGTCTGGGGCAGTGCCCTAGAAAATTTTGGTTTTGGACCCTATATTAGGTTGGGCGGACCTACCTATGGTTTTGTGCATGTTTTTCACACATGGTTTTGGATGCAATGTTTTTCGGTCCATGGTTTTGGATGCGATGGTTTTCGGTCCATGGTTTTGGATGCTTCAACATGCATAAATATGTATTGTAACATTTAAAGGAACATAATGAAAAATCAAGCTAGTAATCCTGGTTTTGGGATCCAGGGGAAAATCTCTGTGTATATGTGTTTTATGTGTTATGCTCTCACATTGTTTATTTTCTATGTTTTAGAATTCGTATGCAGGTAATTTCTATACAAGGTTAAAACCTACATTTGGTATCAAAGTTGTTTTGGCTTCAAGGGAATGCCTTTGTTGCTGAGGGGTTTCGCTCGGGTAGACCCTGTTTAGTGGGAGATCTGCGAGATCAATCCTGGTGGTGAAAGAAGATGGTGAGCAATGGAAATATAGAGATTGAGAAATTTAATGGTCAGAGTTTCGAGTTGTGGAAAATCAAGATGGAGGATCTGTTGGTGGCTAAAGATCAGTGTATCGCAGTAGATCCAGGTACTAAACCAACAGGAGTGTCCGATGAAGAATGGAAAAAGTTGGATTGGAAGGCAAAGAGAACAATACGATTGTGTGTTTCAGATTCAGTATTGCTGAATGTATCAGGGGAAGCTACAACGAAGGCTTTGTGGGACAAGTTAGGGACTTTGTACCAATCTAAGTCTCTCATGAATAAACCATTCCTATGGAAAAAGCTGTATAACCTGAGGATGAAAGATGGAGACTTAGTGACAGAGCATCTAAACGCATTTAATACTGTGGTAAGTCAGTTAGCATCTGTTGATATTAAAATTTTAGATGAAGATAAGTACATAAATTTGTTTTGTTCTCTACCAGATTCATGGGATAGTCTGGTTATTGCAATAGGTAGCAATGCAACTGCCTTGTAGTTTGATGAAATAATCTCATCCTTGCTGATGCAGGAGATGAGACGGAAAAATATGGAGAGCCAGAATGGTGATGCCTTGTCTGTACGAGGATGGTCCCATAAGAAAAACAAATATAAGTCATCGAGTGGGAGATCTAAATCTAGAGGGAGATCTAAATCTCCAGGAAAACCTGTAAAGGTGGTGTGCTAGAAATGTGGAAAGTAAGGGCACTACAAAATGGACTATAAATATAAAGCTGCTGATAAAGGAAAGGGATCTAATGATGTTCCTTCTGCAGAGGCAAAAACCACCTCAGATGAAGGTGGGGATGTGTACTTGGCTTCTTCAAGTACACATGTAGATCATGAAGCATGGTTGATTGACTCAGGTGCATCCTTTCACTTCAGTCCCCATAAAGAGTGGTTCTGCGAGCATGAGAAATATGATGGTGGTGATGTCTTCTCAGGAGATGATAGGAAGGTTAGAATCGTTGGTCACGGAAAAGCAAAGTTGAAGTTGCAAGGTGGAAGGGTTAGAACACTTCCGAGTGTTCTGCATATTCCTGCATTGGCCAGAAATCTAATTTCTATAAGCAAGTTGGATGATGCAGGTGTAAAAATAGTGTTCGAGAGGGATACCTGGAAGATGGTTTGGGGAACACTGGTATTGATGCGAGGAGTTCGGATTGGAACTCTATACAAGATGCAAGGTAGCACAGTTGTTGATGGGTGCAACAGTTCTATGGTTCCTGAAAGTGGAGTAGAAAATCTAGTGGTCTCTGGAGAGAAGACCATGTTGTGGTGTCAAAGGCTTGGACATATTAGAGAGAAAGGCCTTCAAAAACTTTATGGTATACGTATGGTAGAAGGTATGAGTAATAGCTCTCTGGATTTTGATTTCTTAAAAATTTTGTATATGGGAAGCAGAATTGGGTGATTTTCCCCTCTGGTGGTAAGAGGGTGAAACATATATTAGAGCTTGTGCATAGTGATGTGTTTGGACCTGTGAAGGTTCCATCATTGGGTAAGTCTGTGCACTATATATCATTTATAGGTGACTTCTCAAGGAATACATGGATATATTTCCTTAAGAAGAAATTTGAAGTCTTTGACAGGTTTAAAGAATTCAAGGCTCTGGTGGAAAACCAAACAGAGAAGAAGATAAAGGTGCTGAGGACAAATAATGGTGGAGAGTTTTGTAGTAAGGAATTTGAAGAATTATGTAAGAATTTTGGTATAGCACGATGGAAGACTACTCCATATACACCTCAACAAAATGGAGTTGCAGAAATAATGACCAAGACGTTGATGGAAAGGGCAAGAAGCATGCTCAGTGGTGTCGGGTTAGGACGGGAATTCTGGGCAGAGGTGGTGGAGACAGTGTTATACTCCTATACCAATAGGTGTCATATTTCATGATTGACTTGATGGGCTCTGTAATATGTTCATCCCTTTCATTTTTGCAAAGGTTTTCCATATTATCAAAAAATTTAAAAATGTAAAAAATTTAAAGAGGGTATGCCCTAAAAGAAAAATCAAAGGGTAATAAGAATAAAATGGTCAAAAAATTAGAAGAAATGAACCCCAAACAAAAATAGACCAAGAAAGTGTGCAAGTCCAAAATGCCACTACTTTTTCATTTTCTATAATAAAGCATTGTGTGCAACTTGTTAATTCATGCCACAATTAATGAAGAGTCAAACAGCTTAAACTTGGCTCATTCATATTTTGAATTTCATGTTTTAGAGATAGAGAATAAAGTCTGAACAAACTGTTTAATCTTGGTAGATAAGTAGATATGTAAAGCAAATAAAAAGGATCTCAACGGTTAAATCCAAGCCCTTGGATGTAATAAGTGCAGACTTAGGTAGGCTTACCATGAAAAGAAAAGGAAAGTTGATAAGGGTTTGCCGGTCTAAGTGCACCGAAATAAAGAAGAAAAAATGCTAGGGCAAAGTAGGCAGGGTTGGTAGATGGTGTTGTAGAATGATACTTGTGATAGATTTTGTCTCTAGATGTGTTAATCTTTATCTTTATCACAAGTGCAAGGCAGACATTATACTTGATGCATCTCAAGCAAGACAAGGTTGAATAACTAACTCCCCTTCATATTTTTCCCTAATCATTCGCTAATTCCTCCTAAAGTATTAAGATTTGTGCTTAATATCACTCATTAAACCACTTCATCTCAGTTTATAAAGATTGCTTAAGTAAATACTTATTTTTCTTAGGAAATGCATAATATCGCTTAAAAAACCCCTTTTCCCACTCTAGCCTAAGTTTTAAATGTAAATTTAAACTTGGCGCTTTCATTTCATAAATTCATATTAATTTTTAACATTTATTATTATATAATTCCCATACGAATATAACCTGATCCCGTGTTATGTAAATATAATACAAAAATCTCGATATTATAAATATCCCCGCCCCGGTTGCATACAACCATAGTCACTGTATAAACGTGAATTAATAAGTTTATTTGAAACTTGTTAAAACCCTCCCCGCCGCATGATAATGAATTAATTAACCATTTGGGTTAATTAATAACCATCCCCGACCAATCAAAATAGCCCCGATGCAATTAAAACATGTTATATCGTACCGGGCCTGCCACAGTTAACTCTCCGCCATCTCCAAACGCTTGTCCGCTATTTGATAATTCCATTCTCATCCAACAGTGGAAAACAATATCGCGACCCCCCTTACCTCCGCCCATTAACTCGCGGGGGCTCGGCGGTTTTGTGCCCGTACTCTGCCACAAGTCGCCCGTTCAGCCTGCTTGCTCACCCCCCGCTCAATACCACCTAGCCCCAAAAGCGATGCAGGAAAAAACCGCTTACCGCCCTTTGCTGACATCAGGTTTGATCCGCTGACATCATCTGCCACGTCATCCGCCACTCCACCCTGCTAACGTCACTCTGGTACCACTTATGTCATCTGCCCAATCAAATCAAAAAGTCCTGCCAACCGTTGTTTCTTTGAATGAAATGAATAAAATGGCATTTTCACTATCGTTTCATTGCAAACTGTGCTCCGGGCATAACAACGACCGAGTTTTCATTTGCAGTTTCCGACCAGAAAGGCTACATCGATGAGCTCCTCCGCCTGTCAACCAACCCTTCAATGTATGGTTTTCCTCCTTGATCACAGAAGTCAAAGGTTCAGCACCCTCAAACTACAACAGATTATATCAGGACAAATCTGGAAAGTCTTGGCAAAGGATATTACTCCTTTGGATTAAAGTGAACTTCGCAAGCAAACTGCCGACCGGAGAAATGGTTTATTTTACCCCAACCATTAAAGAATGGACAGCTCATAGGCTACATAACCCTAGGTAAAAGGTAAAATTCTGGGCAATTTACCAGACAGAGATGAACAAGGTAAACAGACAAAGTGTATCAGATCAAGGGTTAAAGAGTATCAGTAAAAGACAGAGTAGCCAGCACGGAGTAACTAAAGAAGACAGCTGTAAGCTGAATCCTAGGGCCTGCCTCCAGCACATTCAACAAAAACAGGACTAGCACAACATCAGTTCATCTTTTCCCTATTTTCAAGGCTAGCTGTTTCTATTTCTTGTAAACTATTTTTAGTCATCCTAGATATTATCTCACTCTGTTATGAGATATTTGTTTTATAATTTGTTGCATAAATACCCCCTCCATTGGAGTATTGAGGGTGGATTCCTAGACTTTGCTGTAATATTGATTTTTTGGAATAAAGAGCTGTTGGAATCAACTGTTGCATGGCTTACTGGATGAAGAATTGAAGCAGAGGACTTGTCACAAACTTCTTGAATCAACCACTGGATCAATAATTCCTTTATATCTTTTGTTTTAAAGTTTTTTTAGTTTATTATATCATCTGTGTTTCATAATCTGAATTATAAAGAAAGGATTAATTTCAGAATATGCTTGATTGCACACTGTTTTCAGTCATTATTGTTCTCTGTGTTTTCTTTAGAATTAGGATAAGCAGTGAAATCTTAATTTCTCATGTTTCCTTAATTCTTTCATGTCAATTATTTGTTAAAGAATACTTAACTGCTCCTTATCAGTAATCATCCAATTTCCCTCTTTAAATAGGTTGAAGGATCCTTAACTGCCCTTCGCCCCATTTGAGCCCATTCCATCTGTTTCAAGTCTTTATTTGTTCCCTGTTTGACTACCTTGCTCTGTGAAGCCATCCTCATTTAAGAAACCAAATCCAGAAAGCCATCTTCTTTGACTCCATTAGCCCAATGGACTGAACTACTCTGTCTTACCTCTCTGTTCTATTGAATTTCACCATCCAAACTCAAAAAAAACCCTTGAACTTCATAACTAGCCTAATACCTTTAAAAGCAAAGCTAAATCATAAAGAGGGAGCCCTCTCTAGATACAGATTGGCTAGATTCTGTATCTAAAAGAATGGTATGTGGTTACCTCGGCCTCCTTTCCCCTTCTTACAACTTCTGGGAAAACCTGAGTGATAACATCAATGGCGACTCCACTGGGGACTGAATAATTTGTTTATTACTATTGTTTTCTGTATAAGCTACATACGAAGCCTGAAGTTAGCCAGGTATCCTTTGAAATGCTTTTGCTTTGAAATTGCAGAAGCAAATGAATGCTACTTCAGTCTATTTCCGGTCTAGCTTATAGATTGGACAGTTGGTTTCAAATACTTGATCAGTTCCTCTTTTCAAATAAGTCTTTTAGAAAGTTCAAAACTCCCACATCTAAAACATCTTAAAGAGACTGTTAAAGTTGTATTGTCAAATCTATTTCAAGAAAAAACCAAAAACACACCTAGAAACCTGGCTTCAGAAAGGATTCATTACACTAGATCAAATCCTGATCCTAATCCCCCACCCATGTTTGAAAATCCTAATCAAATTCCTAGGATTCTTAGAAGACAAGAGAGCCAAGAAAATTCTGCTAGTTCTCGACCTCTATATAGATCAAGATCCTGTCTTGTGAAGTGGATCTACCCTGAGGATGAAAATTTTGATGAGCATTTTGAAAACTCTTTATTTGAGACCTTTTCAGAATCTGGGTTAACCCACACAGTTCAAGATCCAATATTCATTGAAAAATTGCAGATTGAAGTTGTTACTTCACACTTTGACAGACATTTGCAGAACTCCATTCAATCTGAGCTTACCTCTGAAAGAACACCAAACCTTTCTGTCATTACTACAGCTTATCCAAGTTCACCATCAATACCTCCAGCCACCCTTTCCACTTCTCCATCCACAACACACATTCCCATTGTTATCCCTTCTCCTCCAGTTGTCACATCTATTTCTGCAACCATGGCAAACCAATATACTCCCCTTCACTTACCTACCAATCCAGGGGCTATGTATCAAGACTATCAAAGTAAAATCACTTCTTTTGAAGGTATTGGCACTTACACAACTCAACAACATACCAAGAAAATGACCGACTATTTTGAAATATATGAGGTTGATGCTGATGATGTTAGAATGAAAGTATTTGTTCAAAGCTTAACTGGAGATGTTAGAACCTGGTTTAGAGCCCTCCCTGCAAACAGTATCAATGACCCACAAGCTCTTTATCAGACCTTCTTGAACAGATGGGAAAAGAAGAAAGATCCTCTCCACATTTTATCAGAATATGAAAACCTAAGGAGAAGCACACAAGAAACTATCCAAGATTACTGTACCAGATTCAATAATGTCTACAATGTTATTCCTCAAAATCTCAGACCTCCTCCAGATTTGGCCTTGATCAAATTCCCTGATGCATTTGATTCTGATATGGCATACCAACTTAGGGAAAGAGCTCCTCGAAACTTAGAAGAGATGCAAAATATAGTTGTCAGTGTTGAGGCCAATCTGATATCTAAACGATCTAGAGCCAAAGCTGAAAGGAGGACACCTTTCAAAGAATAACCTTCTGCCTTTGAATAAAAATTAGATGTGATTATCAAAGGAATGGATAGACTTGAAGATAGAGTAGAAACAATCGAGAGAAAATCCCCTTGGGATGGTCAACCAAGCAATACTGGGAGAAATCCAAATTTCAAGAAGAACCAAAACCCTAACACTGGAAAGACAAGGCCTAACCAAAATATTAGGCCCCCATTTCAAGAAAATTATGCTGAAGCCTCAACTTCTGATGAACCAATAGAAGACACTCAAATTAATTTGATGGGAATCAACAATGAACAACAAGTTTTCTTGACCCAAGAGGATCAAGAAGCTCACAGTCTTAAACAATTCCAAACTCAGTCAGGTGAATCATTTGGCTTTAGGGAGGGACATGATACAGCCATTTATGAAGTCCACAAACAATACAATCTGAGGAGCAAAAGAATAGATGTCCTTTAAACCAATAAATAGAAAGATAACAAGCAGCCTAACAAAGGTAAAATCAGTGCCCCCCCTGTACATATTCCTTCTAGAATAGATCCTAACCCTAATAACCCAATTCTGGAAGATGTATCAGATAATCAACAAAAGAACAAACAACCTTCCACTTCTATTCCTTCTAAAGGAAAAGTAGGAGAGCCTCTAGAACTTGATTTGGAAACAACTTCGGCCCATAATCCCACTCCTAAAGAGGAGAGAAACACAGAAAATCCAGCTGTCCGAAAAACAAGAACTCAGACTGAAAGACCTTTTAATCTTGAGACAGAAGTAGGCAAACTAAAGATAGTTGTTCCATTATCAGAATTAGCTAAACATGATATCTACAGAAGTCAAATCAGCAGATCACTCAAAATTTCTATGAACGAAGATTCAGTAAATGCATTTGATGACCAGCCTAAATTGATATTTAGCCCTAGAGTAAATGGAAAAACAGTAGAGGGAGAAGTTCCTCCTTTCTATGTAAGTTTAAACATACATGATAAAATACTTCATAATTCCATGTTTGATTCTTGTGCTTCTCATAACCTAATGCCTAAATCTGTAATGGAGAGACTAGACCTTGACATCACCAGGCCATATAAATAACTTTTCTCTTTTGATTCAAGTCAGGTCAAATGTATAGGTTTAATCAAAGACTTATGTGTGTCACTAGTCCAATATCCTGCCAAAACCATCTTAATGGACATAGTAGTAGTTGATATTCCACAAAAGTATGGCATGTTATTGTCTAGATCTTGGGGTGCAAAGCTTCAAGGATCTCTACAGTTATACATGTCTTATGCTACCATTTCAGTGTCTGTTCAACCCAAGAAACTGTACATAGAAACCTTAATGAAGTATGTAGTAAGTAGTCAAGAAAAACATCAAAATTCCCCTATCTACTCAATACATTCAGATATGGATTCTTTTATCCTTTACAATGTTGAAATTGATCCCCCACATGAAATAAAAGTTTTAGTAGATTAAACAAAAAAAATTGCAAATGAAAAGTCTAGTGTCTGAATCCAAGAAATTTCTGAAAATCATGAAAAATTAGATAAACCAGAAGAAACTAAAAAATCAGATCTCCCTATTAAACAGATCCTTGAAACTCCAGATACTAATTATGAACATGAAATCCTTTGGTACTTCGAATT
This sequence comes from Pinus tabuliformis, assembly GCA_031772625.1. NCBI lineage: Eukaryota > Viridiplantae > Streptophyta > Pinopsida > Pinales > Pinaceae > Pinus > Pinus tabuliformis. Next base: position 1,729,553,642 of record CM062818.1, on the reverse strand, counting down.
TGATGGTTTTGTGAACAAATTAGGAGCAGGAGCAGGAGTCTGGGTGCACAATCTTGACAACAATCATGCTGAAGGCCATGCCTACAGATTAAACTTTAGGTGCACTAATAATATGGCTGCATATGAAGCTCTATTGCTAGGTCTTAAACTGGTCAAGAAATTAGGAGAAACTAGAGTGTCAGTCCTAGGAGATTCCGATTTAATTATTCAACAGATAAAGGGAAGTTCTTAAAAAATGATCCCAGATTAAGATAGTACAGAGGAACAACAATAGAGATCCTCAATACATTTCTAGAAACTCAGCTTGCCAAAATCCCGAGAAAACATAATTTTCAAGCTCATAGCCTGGCAACATTTTCCAGCACCTGTAAATTACCATTTGAACCAAATCATCAATTCACAGCTGAGATTAGACACAGGCTAGCCATACCTAATAATGTAAATAACTGGCAAGTGTTTGACAGTGATAAACATATCAACAATTTTTTAACTCTAGAAGAAGAATTTTCTAGCACTAACATAGATATAGATACAATTAGTGAGTATGATCCAACAAATCAGATAGAAACGAACATTTCAACAGAAAATGCAACTCAAATGCTTCATCCAACGAAATTTACAAAAAAGGAAATACAGGATCTTAAAGAAATAGACATTGATGAGATTCTTGAAGGAGAATCTGAAGTTATCAATTTGAAAGAAAATCATTTTCCCAAAGGATTAACTCCTTTGGAAGATCTCTTTAATTTCAATGATATTCCAAAGAAACCCCAAATGGAACCTCTAAAAGCAGACATTGAAGAATATAACATAGGAACTGAAGAAAATCCAAAAATGGTAAAATTATCCAAATCTTTGCCCCCTGATCAAAAACTTAAGTATGTTGAACTAATCACAGAATTCCAGGATGTTTTCGCCTGGAAATATGAAGACCTGAAATCTTATGACACCTCTATAATTCAACATACTATACCCCTCAAGGAAAATAAAAAACCATTCAAACAAAAGCTCAGAAGAATTAACCCTGTACTGCTTCCTTTAATTGAAAAAGAAATCAAACGAATGCATGATGCAGGGATAATTGCTCCAATCAGATTTTCAGAGTGGGTGTCTAATCTAGCGCCTACAAGGAAGAAAACAGGAGAAATCAGATTATGTGTTGACTTAAGAAATGTAAACAAGGTTTCTTTGAAAGACAATTACCCTTTACCTAATATGGATCATATTTTACAAAGGGTAGTAGGTGCTTCTAGGATTTCACTTTTGGATGGGTTTTCAGGTTATAATCAGATTCTGGTTCATCCTGATGACCAAGAAAAGACCGCATTTACAACACCATGGGTACATTCGAATATGTTAAAATGCCATTCGAACTTAAGAATGCAGGAGAAACCTTTCAATGAGCAATGGGTATAGCTTTCTCAAAAGAAATTCATGATTTTCTGGTTATATATCTAGATGACTTGACTGTATTTTCCAAATCAGATCAGCAACATTTAGATCATTTGAGACAAGTGTTTTTAAAATGCAGAAAGTATGGTATTTCATTAAATCCTAAAAAGTCTTTATTTGGTGAAGAAGGCAAACTGTTAGGCCATATTATCTCCAAAGATGGCATCGGAATTGATCCTGCTAGAATAGAAGCTATTCTGCAAATACCCCACCCCAGAAATGTCAAAGAACTTGAAGCTTTTCTAGGAAAGATTAACTTTTTAAGAAGATTCATATCTAATTTGGCTGAATTAAGTAGATTGTTGAACGATATGTTAAAGAAGGATTCAAAGGTTAAATGGACAGTAGAAGCCAAACAAGCATTTGAAGAAATTAAAATGGCTTTGACCAGAACACCAGTCCTTACAAGTCCAAAGTTCGATAGAGACTTCATAATTTTCTCATTTGCATCAGAACACACTATAGCAGTTGTTTTATTGCAAAAAGATGATCAAGGATGTGAAAAACCCACATCCTTTTTCAGTAAAGCACTTAGAGATGCACCTCTAAATTACAAAATCATGGAAAAACAGGCTTTTGCACTTGTGAAAGCTATTAAATACTTCAGAGTCTATATACTGTACTCCCATGTAATAGCTTATGTACCAAATGCTATTGTCAAATACATCGTGACTCAGGATGGAATTGAAGGCAAACGAGGTAAATGGATAGCTAATATATTGGAGTATGATATTGAGATAAAAACTACAAAGCTTATAAAAGGACAGGGATTAGCTAAACTCATGACTGAAACAAACTTTCAAGCCCTGGATATAAATGAACTGGATAATGAACAGGAGATGGTGATTCCACAAATCAGCCAGGCCTTCTTAGAATCACCTTGGTATGCTGATATAACTCATGTATTATTAAACCTGCAAGCTCTTCCAGGGTTATCCAGAACAAAGAAAAGGTTTTTAAAGATGAAAGCTTCAAAATTTTGTATTTTAGATAATGCTCTCTTTTGGAAAAATCATGAAGGTATTCTATTGAATTGTTTAATAAAAGAAGAAGCTGACAAGGTTCTCAAAGAATTTCATGCAGGGGACTGCAGTGGACACCTTTACTGGAAATCAACTGCTGACAAAATCTTAAGGGCTGGATTTTATTGGCCAAACTTATTCGCTGATGTAAAGAAGTTTGTCACTGCTTGCCACAAATGCTAAATTTTTGAAGGAAAAGTGAAACTGTTACCCTTACCCTTGAGACCAATTTCCATTGAAAAGTCCTTTCAACAAGGGGGTTTGGACTTCATTGGAGAAATACATCCTCCCTCTTCTGGCCAACATAAATGGATCCTCACTGCCACAGACTATTTCACCAAATGGATAGAAGCCATTCCTTCTAGACAATCCAATGATACAGTGATTATAGGATTCTTAGAAACCAACATATTGTCTAGGTTTGGTTGTCCTGAAAAGATCATAATTGATAATGTTGCTGCCTTCAAGTCCAAGAAAATGATAAATTTTTGTAACAAATACCATATCACTTTAGGCCATTCCACAGCCTATTACCCTCAAGGTAAACTAGCTGAATCTTCCAATAAAAGCTTGATTAATATTATTAAGAAATTGTTGGAAAAGAACAAGAAAAACTAGCACAAGAAACTTATGAATGCACTATGGGCAGACAGACCTACTACAAAAAGATCGATTGGAACTAGCCCTTATGAGCTAGTCTATGGCATGGAGGTTGTATTTCCTTCATCTTTAGGAGTTCCTGTAATGAAATTACTGCAAGAAGCTCAAGTGGAACCCAATGACATTCAAAGGAGAGTAAATTAGACCATCCATTTGCAGTAGACCAGAGAAGAAGTGCACCAAAGATCCCAAGTGTTACATGAAAAACTCAAGAAAATATTTGATAAAAGGACCAAAGCAGAAGACTTCTACCTTGGAGACAAAGTTCTAAGATGGGATTCCAGGATAGAAGACAAAGGAAAACATGGGAAGTTTGACTTCCTGTGGAAAGGACCATTTATCATCCAGGCATTACAAGGGAACAATATTTACTTTTTGAAGAGCCTAGATGGTACAGAAACAAAAGAAGGACCAGTGAATGGTCGAATGCTGAAACATTACTTTGATCCAGTTTTTTAATGTATTCTCACTCTAACATGTACATACTATATCTTTGATAATGTCAAAGTTTGGATTGGATAGCAACTTGCTACACTTGAAGCCCGAAGAGGAGGCCCTAAGCTTCACAAGTGTACTGTCATATATACTGTTAGCTACCTATACCAATAGGTTTCATTTTTCATGATTGGCAGGGGAAGTGCCAATATGATCTACTTTGGTGATGCAAAGATCTCATATTCTTGTGAATGATACATATCTACAGTTGGTTGATGCTGTCCTACTTTTGTATGGGTGATCCAACAGTCCAAGCTGGGTCATGCCATGTTTCAATTGTTTGTTGTAGATTAGAGAAAGAAATCTGTCCAAACTGTTCAATCTTGGCATATAAGTAGCTAGGTAGAGAATGAAGGTTCCGAACCGTTTAACCTGGGGCCTTGGAAGTAATAAGGCTAGCCTTAGATAGGAAATCAAAAGAAAACGCCAAAGGAAAAGAAAAGGCACATGAGGGTTTTCAAGTCTAAATGCACCCTCCTTGGAGTAACAAAAAAAGCTAGGCAATAGAATGGGTAGGTAGATGGGGTTGCAGAAGCATGATTTATGACATTTCACTGGCCTAAGCAAAGGAAAAACATGGTGTCAGTGCAGGTCTTCCTATTCAACAGTTTTGTAGCAACAAGATGAAGCATGACTAATTTCCCAATCATCCCCCATTACATTCCTTGCTAACATCCCAATACCAACTCTATTCATGAGAGAAGTCAAACTCTTTTGTTGATTCTTGTTTCATAAAGAGCCACATTTCTTGTGTGAAATTCTTTTCATTTTGATCTACTCCCTAACTAAGTTTGTTTCCTAAAAACTTAGTATATATCACTTCCCATTCACATTCCCCTCCGAAACTAACTACTAACTCTATCTATACTTAACTCCCTATGTTCCCCCCTCCCTATTACTATAACACTATGGTGTATAAAACCCCAAAAAATGTATATATCCCTTCCCTTTGGCATTATAGCCATATGTCCAAATATTGGATAACCATGCAAAATCAAACTCTTGTTCAAAGTGTGTTGTTTAAAGTTAGGGATTAAACTAACCCCTGGTTGGTTTAATAGCCTAAGCCCTACCCTTTTTCCCCTTACAACCCCTTTGAAATGATGTCTAACCCGCACTATTTGCAATATACACCAATAAACCCACTTTTTCCCCTTACCCAAAGTTTTGATTAAAGCGCATTGAACACAAAAAACTTTGAAGAAACCCATATTTTCTTTGATTTCCAAAGGTCCCGCCTTCGCTGCCGTATCGTCCTTTCATATGTATAACCCGTCGACCGTCGGATCTGGGCTTTCCCATCCGACGGCCTAGATCAATATCGGGTCACCCCCGATGTCCGGACATTACCTCCCGAAAAGTGTCAGAGGGTGACGTCAGGCCAGTGCCACGCGTCACTCCCAAATCGTATCGGGAGGCCGCCTGCCAATACCGCCACCGTACCATAAGCGGTCTGATGGAACCGCTTACCGCCCTCTGTATACCGCCTACCCACATCACACCCACGTCACGCCCACGTCACGCCAAGTCGGCCCTGCATCAGTGCCCGGCCCGCCATCACTCCGACCTGTCCGCCACCTCACCAGTCCCCGTGGACCACTCACAGGCCGCCACGTCACCCTTCCGTACCCAACCCCACCTGATGACATCATGCTGACGTCATCCAAAAAAAGCGCCAATAGCCCAAAATGTCCATATTTTCACCAAAATTCGCATTTTTTTATCACTTTTGCCAAAAGAACTATTTATGCTCTCTGCATGCAAATTGCGACCATTTCGCCGCCAACCTACATAAATCGACTTAAGGACCATGGGTGCCCTCAATCTGCCTGCACTTGCCACCATTGCCAAAGTTCACCAGGTATTTATCCAAGTTTCCCCTCCGCGCCTGGTTTTTTGTATAAATTCGCCAAAGCAAGTGAGAAAAGAGAGAGAAATCACTGTAATTACCAGCAAATCCCCGGTGACCACCATTTACTTTTAGTTATAAGGTCGAAATTCACCTACAGAAGTCCACATTGAGCCAAGTTTCCATCAATTTACAGTCAGTTTGCACATTCGTGAACTTAAAACCTTTGCTGCACTAATTCACCGGGAAACAGCTTTTTTAGTCCCAGCATTTGCTCATTAGACTTTCTTGGGAGCATTTCAATTTGTTCTCACCATAATTCACCCTGTTTCCCCTGCAAATTGCCTTACTTCTGCAAAAAATACCGCTCTGTGTTGCTCTGCCCAGTGAAACAAGTTCTAGTACAATTCAAAGTACTAAGTAACCATGGAAACACTAGTAGCACTAAACATTCCACCCTTGAATGCCCCACACAGAGAGTTGGAATGGCAGGCCCTGGGTGATAGAGATTACCAGATGACAGAAACACTCTCAATGCACACCAAATATAATATTCATGTGCTCAATGAGCTGAAGGTCAAGCACCTCAATGGAACTGATATTCTAGGGATTTTGGACTCCAATTTGCCCATTTATAACCTCCCTCAAGTCAATGTCCTTCTAGATTTAATTCACAGATGCAGTGCCAACTATGACCCATGTCAAAGAGCTGTCCTCAATACCTCAGGTTCAGTTTTGTTCCATGTTACCCCTGGGGCTATAAATCAGATGCTGAACTTTCACTCTACAAAGCCATTGACTCCTTTTTCCATGATGGACTTGCTAAAGAAAGGAGGCAAGCTGTCTAGTGCCCAAATCATAAAGATTAATCAACTATTCATTGAATCAGGCTCTGAAACTGTGAGGACCCCTCCTATAGGAAATGTATATTTCAATGAGTTGGGCAAGTTGCTTGTAGATTTGATCAGTTATGTCCTGGGTTACAGATCAGCTGAGGATGCTGATGAAACCATTCTGGCAATGATGTCTATTTTCTCCCCTGGAATGCCTCCTGTTGTGCACTATGATTATGCTGCATACATTGCTAATAATATTCATGAGCAATTGATGAATCTAGAGAGGGAAAAGGTGTTTAGATACACTTCATACATCCATCACTTTTTCCTATTTTATCAACTAGATAGCTTCCCTATTACTCTCAAGAAGCTTGATGCTTAGGGAAACCCAAGGTCTGTGGTATTTTGGACTTCAGTCTTTCATCACATATCTTATTCACCATACAGCTACTGTGAGTTCATAGACCTCTTTATCCATCCAACTATGTCCTTGCTATTGGGTACCCCTCCTCCAAGATTAACAGATGAGATGCAAAGGATTCTCCAGCTCTCAAAGGCCTACAACATTGGGGATTGGTACTTTTACCAAAACCATACAGTGATCAGAATATATGGTTGTGAATTGGCCCCATATAGGCTGCCAAGATATGTCCCTATGAGACTCTTTGCCTTAGAATATTTCAGGCAATTTGCAAATGCAGACATGGTCCATTTCCACAGCAAAAACAAGAAGGTACAGCTCAAAATCAGAAACCAGCTAGGCCCATTTCTTTATAATAAAAGAGAAGAAGGATGGAAAGAAGCAGATAAGATCCTAGAGGGCCTCCAATTGAAAACCAGTTTCCTCTGGTCACCCTATGACCCCAATCATTTCATTAGTCTTAGAAGGGTCAAGTTTAAATTGGCAAGCTATGATCATGTCAGGCTGCCCCACATTGAGCAATATGCCAATTTGTTAAGATGGAAAGAGGGCACTTTAGAGGAAGCAAGTCCTAGAGAGGAAATACTACAAAGAGAAGCAAAGAATCTTGAGAAAGAAGCTGACTTGGAAACTTGTGGGCAGGTTTCCTCTTCTTATCAAAGGCAACTTGGAGCAGCTGCCTCATCCTCTACAGCCCACCAGCAAGCAGCTAAAACTACTCATCAGGCAGCCAGCAAGGGTAAAGAAAAGGAGATGGAGCAGGAACAGCCACCCCCTACAGCAGAACAGCAAAAAGAGCAGCCAAAGCAGCAAGAAGAAACAGCTGAGGCCCCAATATCTACAAAGCAATAGGCTCAAGAGAGTGTGCCTCCTAGGCAAGAAACAGTAGTGGAGGCCTTGGTGCTCCAAACTCCACTCAATGAAGAACGAAGCAGGAAGAGGGATAGAGAACAGGAAACTCCCCTCACCACATCCACAAATCAAGGGGAGAAAAGGCATAGACTAAATCATCTTTCTGAAGAGGAGATGCCTATTGGGAAATCCTTGGGTATGGGCCCTCCTAGCATGGAGGCGTCTGCCAGTTCCTTTCAGTAGGAACAAGAAAGAACCCTTGGAGGAGAGGTCAGCTCCTCAAGCCAGCAAAGGAGAGCTGAATCAGGCATAAAGTAGTAGTTTATTGACAGCAAAAAGAGAAATGAGCCAGTCAGGCTCCAACTCTATAATCACCTGCTTAAAATGGCCCCTACAAACTAGAAGAGGCTTATGTCAGCATATGACATAACAGAGGGGAAAATGACCATGAGTCATTTCATGCCTACCATGTTGCAGCCACAGTCAGCTGCAGATTACATAAGGACCAACCTTGAGGTTCTTGCAAAAGACATCCACCCTATGGACCAAATAGATCTTCATAAGCAAACAGGTGAGATGGTCTATTCAACACTTGCAGACAAGACCTTCCTGGCACATAAGTTGCAAAACAGTCTGCACAATACAACTGCCCAACTTGAGTTGGAGAAGGCATCCTCCCAGGCCAAAGACAACAGGATCAGGTCTTTGGAAGACATTATTATAGAGCTTGGGCATGACCCAAAGGATCCCAAAGCTGTACAAGCACTGCTAAAGGAAAGAGATGCAGATATTGCAGCTTTGAGAAAGATGGTGAAGATCCCAGCAACCCTTCACCCTCAAACGGAAGAGGTTGCTCAACAGAGGAAGGACCAGGATGTAGCAGCCATGCTGCTAACACTACATAAGCAACTGGTACAAACAGAAGGGAAGCTGGTAGAGACAGAGGCTGCACTACAGGAGGCACTAAAGCAGAAAGAGGGAGGCCAGAATTCTCAGTCCCCTCAGCAAGTTATAAATCTTGAGGAGACCCCTCAAACCATCACTCCTCCCATAGGACAGACAGCTGAAACAGGGCCAACAACATCAGCACCAGCAACAACATCAGAACAGGCTCAAAGCCTAGACATGCAAAAGATGATGAAAGAGATTCAGGTGCTAGAAGCCCAGATGGTAGAGCTGAATGAAGCCAAGGAGAAATTAGCCACTCTTAATGAAAAATATGATAAATCCAAGCAAAATGTGGCTGAAAAGGCAAGAGAGGTGAAGGCTCTTAAGGAGAAGATAAAAGAGCTGGAGAAAGAGCTCACCCTTGACAAGGTTGTGGCTGAGATCAAGAAAGTTTTGTGGGCCAATATTGGCCAATCAATAACAGATCAATGGTAGTACATAGAGACCATTCATGAGCACATGGAGCTCATAGGCAGGGCACACAAGGAAAGCCAAAGGGCAAGGGCATGTCTAGGCACTATGCCCGAGATAGCCAACAGAATGATAAATATCCTTAATAACCGCACAGGCCCTCAGTTGGCAGCCATAGGAATCACCAATAGAACTGACACCATCTTGATAATAAAGAGGGTCCTAACTTTGAGAAGTCTGGTGTAGACATTGGATAGAAGGTGCCAAGAGATGCAAACAGAGGTAAATAAGTTCACTGATAAATTTACAACATTGCATAGCAGAGGCCTTCCCAGCCTACTAAACAGTGCAGGTAGGTTGCTGTCACATGAGAATTATGTAAAAAGGGTGAACACATTTGCCACCAATCAGATCACTGCAGGATCAAGTATCCCAGAGGAAGCAGGGCCTGCATCTGGGCAGAGCCTCTATGAGAAAGTAGAAAATTTGTTTTTTATTATGAATGAAATCAGGCATCTGTTTGAAGTGCCTCCTAATTACTTTAAGTATACTGAAGCAGATGAAACATTAGGCACAATTTTGAGGCATCAGTTGCCTACACAGGAATGGTGGACCAGCATGATACAGTTATTACTGTGAGCCAACAGGTCTTCATCAAGTTTTTTCATATCCTCTTCAGAAAAATTAATGCATTCAGTATGACTGGAAAAGACTGGGCTGAGCCAACTCAGCAAAGCAATTCGGCCACAAAAGCAACAGTGACAGGTACAGATGACAGGGCCGAGAAAGCTACAGCACGACAGAGCCACCAAGACATATCATTCGGAATTAATGAAAAGTGCTCAACCGACTCAGTAGCCTCCAAAAGTCAAAAGATTTCTGACAGAAGTAATGGGTATTCATTATAAATTTAAGACAGCAATAACTTCCTTATCTTCTATTCTGAAAGTTGGTGAACGCAGTTATTGAGTGAATGACTCGGCGTTCAGATATTTTGTAAAAACTGATTGTATATATGTCCCCTCGCATAAGCTTGCAGGGGTTGTTGATTTTCTCTTCAAAAGAGCCTATGTTGTAAATTTCAGAGTTTAATACAGGGAGCTAATGGAATTTCCAAAGTTTTGTTTTGTCTGATGCGTTGTGGTGTGTTTGCTGACTGCTACAGGATTCTTGCATATTTCATGGCACAATAAGTTTCTTTAACCTTCTTGTTATGTATTTCATTCTTTCATAATTTGTTCATGCTCTATGTTTCACAGTTTGATAGCACAGAAAAAGAATAGTTTCAGGATTTATTCATTGAATACCCTGAACTCAATCTATGTTGTTATGAATGTTTTCCTCCAGTTATAGTTATGAAAGTGTAATTCTTAATTGCTGCACCTTCAGACTAAAACTTTCACAGTGACTATTATCCAGGAATTCAAATCTGCTTCTGGGTGATATGTCTCTTTCTCACATCACCAGCTTAGTGAAAAACTCTTAATTGCCTTTCACTGGCTAATCATATTTTATCACCACAATCTTAAGTTTGTTTCATGACATATCTAAAGGCCCTGCAGTTCCAAGCAATCTTACTCAACACCTCAAACAACCCATAATCACAGACTCCATTGCCCAATGGACTGAAACTGTCTGAAGATCTCATCTTAGGCACTGAAAGACATCATTCAACCAAAATTTAAATCAAAACCCATACCTCATAACTAGCCTAAGATCCTCAAGAAGAAAGTAAAAACTAAAAGAGAGAGCCCTCTCTGATTACAGGTTGGCTAGAACCTGTAATCCAAAGCTTGGTTAGTGGTTACCCCAGTCGTATTCCCTCAGGAGTCAATGGGAACAACCTGGGTGTTAACATATACAATAAAGCAACCAGCAAAAGGAGATTTCAGAGCATAGTCAAAGTTACACAGAAGGCCATCTAACTTGTTGTTCTTGACTTTCCACCAGGAAAAGCCATCCCCAAGTGGAGCCACTGTTATACTCCTATACCAATAGGTGTCATCTTTCATGATTGACTTGATGAGCTCTGTAATATGTTCATCCCTTTACTTGTTGCAAAGGTTTTCCATATTATCAAAAAATTAAAAAATGTAAAAAATTTAAAGAGGGTATGCCCTAAAAGAAAAATCAAAGGGTAAAAAGAATAAAATGGTGAAAAAATGAGAAGAAATGAACCCCAAACAAAAATATACCAAGAAAGTGTGCAAGTCCAAATTGCCACTACTTTTTCATTTTCTGTAATAAAGCATTGTGTGCAACTTGTTAATTCATGCCACAATTGATGAAGAGTCAAACAGCTTAAACTTAGCTCATTCATATTTTGAATTTCATGTTTTAGAGATAGAGAATAAAGTCTGACCAAACTGTTTAATCTTGGAAGATAAGTAGATAGGTAGAGCAAATAAAAAGGAGCTCAACAGTTAAATCTGAGCCCTTGGATGTAATAAGTGCAAACTTAGGTAGGCTTACCATGAAAATAAAATGAAAGTTGATAAGGGTTTGCCGGTCTAAGTGCACCCGAATAAAGAAGAAAAAATTCTAGGCCAAAGTAGACAGGGTAGGTAGATGGTGTTGCAGAATGATAGTTGTGATAGATTTTGTCTCTAGATGTATTAATCTTTATCTTTATCACAAGTGCAAGGCAGACATTATACTTGATGCAGCTCAAGAAAGACAAGGTTGAATAACTAACTCCCCTTAATATTTTTCCCTAATCATTCACTAATTCCCCCTAAAGTATTAAGATTTGTGCTTAATATCACTCATTAAACCACTTCATCTCATTTTATAAAGATTACTTAAGGAAATCTCTATTTTTCTTAGGAAATGCATAATATCGCTTGAAAAACACCTTTTCCCACTCTAGCTTAAGTTTTAAATGTAAATTTAAACTTGGCACTTTCATTTCATAAATTCATATTAATTTTTAACATTTATTATTATATAATTCCCATACGAATATAACCCGATCCAGTATTATGTAAATATAATACAAAAACCCCAATATTATAAATATCCCCGCCCCGGTTGCATACGACCATAGTCACTGTATAAATGTGGATTAATAAGTTTATTTGAAACTTGTTAAAACCCTCCCCGCCGCGCGATAATGGATTAATTAACCATTTGGGTTAATTAATAGCCATCCCCGACCAATCAAAATAGCCCCGATGCAATTAAAACATGTTATATCATATCAGGCCCGACACAGTTAACTCTCCTCCATCTCCAAACGCCCGTCCGCCGTTTGATCATTCCATTCTCATCTGACGATGGAAAAAAATATCGCGACCCCCCCTACCTCCGCCCGTTAACTCGCGGGGACCCGGCGGTTTTGCTCATGTACTTTGCCATGCGTCACCCGTTCAGCCTCCTCGTTCGCCCTCCACTGAATACCACCCAGCCCCAAAAGCGATGTGGGAAAAAACCACTTACCACCCTTTGCTGACATCAGGTCTGATCCGCTAGTGTCATCCGCTGATGTCATCCACTGACGTCATCCGCCATGTCATCCACCACTCCACCCAGTTGACATCACTCTGGTACCACTTACATCATCCACCCAATCAAATCAAAAAGTCCCGCCAACCATTGTTTTGCTGAATGAAATGAATAAAACGACATTTTCACTATCGTTTCGTTGCAAACTGTGCTCCGGGCATAACAATGACCAAGTTCGCATTTCCAGTTTCCGACCAGAAAGGCTACATCGACGAGCTCCTCCGCCTGTCAACCGACCCTCCAGTGTACGGTTTTCCTCCTTGATCACAAAAGTCAAAGGTTCAGCACCCTCAAACTACAACAGATTATATCAGGACAAATCTGGAAAGTCTTGGCAAAGGATATTACTCCTTTGGATTAAAGTGAACTTCGCAAGTAGACTGCCGACCAGAGAAATGGTTTATTTTACCCCAACCAGTAAAGCATGGACAGCTCACAAGCTACACAACCCTAGGTAAAAGGTAAAATTTTGGGCAATTTACTAGACAGAGATGAACAGGGTAAACAGACGAAGTGTATCAGATCAAGGGTTAAAGAGTATCAGTAAAAGACAGAGCAGCCAGCACAGAGTAACTGAAGAAGACAACTGCAAGCCAAATCCTAGGGCCTGCCTCCAGCACATTCAACAAAAATAGGACCAACAAAACACCAGTTCATCTTTTCCCTATTTTCAAGGCTAGCTGTTTCTATTTCTTGTAAACTATTTTTAGTCATCCTAGATATTATCTCACTCTATTATGAGATATTTGTTTTATAATTTGTTGCATAAATACCCCCTCCATTGGACTATTGAGGTTGGATTCCTAGACTTTGCTGTAATATTGAATTTTTGGAATAAAGAGATGTTGGAATCAACTGTTACATGGCTTACTGGATGAAGAATTGAAGCAGAGGACTTGTCACAGATTTCTTGAATCAACCATTGGATCAATAAGTCCTCTATATCTTCTGTTTTAAAGTTTTCTTAGTTTATTATATCATCTGTGTTTCACAATCTGAATGATTGTCAGGCGGAAAGAGTCGATAGTGCGGACACAAATCAACCTCCCTAGGAGCCTAAGACTCTCTAGTGACAAACAAGACAAACAAGAGCAATCCTTATCTAAACATGCATTTACTATACAAGAAATCAAGTGTTTAGATCCTACCTGTAGTCCAACGTTGTTGTAGCAGTCCAGCCTCGCTGATCTGGATGAGCTCCTCCTTCACTTTGAAACCTGCATCCACTAACAATCAAACGATTAAATAGCACTTGATAATATCATAAAATAAAACACATTTAACGTATAGACCAAGGAGTATATGAAACAACTCATAAATAACAAGTTATTGAGAAGAATGGACTCATTTGCATTAATAGGAAACAAAAGGAACAATTACAACCTGAGCCTTGGTGTTGTGCAAGTCCCTCCCAGGGTCCATCAAGAGTTCTCCTTTACTTTGACAAAGCTCACCCACTTCCAAATAGAACAAGCAAAGATGACAATCTCTCCTCACAAGTTTCTAAATGGGAGTCCTAATTCCTGCAGCATCTACCCTTAGAAATGTTTAGCTTTCAACCTCCCCTCCTTCTGGCCCAATGCCTGTATTTATAGTGCTCAAGAGGAAGTTAATCAGGTCTACCATCAATGGGATAATCCCCTCTTTGGGTGGGATAGCTCCTCTCTTGATGGGATAAGTTCCTCTTTGGTAGGGATACATGAACCATCTGGAGGCGCTCAATACTCATCAAACAACCTTCTAGAATACTCTAGAAATGACCACAAGTAACTTTTTAAAGATGAAACTTGCGCATTTTGATCTTTACAGGGGGATGCACCTGCCCCTTTACATACAGAGCGTCCAAGGACGCAGTTATTGTGAACATTAGGTGCGTACCTGCAGGCAAGGTTGAGAGAACCTGCGTACCTAGAGATAAATACATTTATAAAGACTTTCTCTCTTTTTGGAGTTTGACATGGAGAGCAGAGGCTTAAGACTTGCCCAGGAGGATAGCATGACTGTTGATAGAGCCATACTAACTGTACATAGCCATGGTGACATTTTTTAGTGTAACAGATTGCCCCCTAAAGTGCGAAGCCTGTAGTAGATTAGGGTTTTGTAAATCTAGGAAGGGTGAAGCGCTTTATCATTTCAAGGATTATCTCGTGGAGAGCCTGGTCAGAACCTGCAATTTTCAACACAAAATACATGTATAAGATTATATCATCACTGAGGTAGGCATTCCCATACTCAGATCAAAACTTTAACTAACAGACTAACTACTCTGATATAGGAATGATCTTGCAATACATCATAATCATAGACTTTTGTAGACACAGTATGGGCGCAGCCATCTGTTTATGATTAGTCTACTTAGATAATGAATACAAAACTCCTCGCAGCCTGGATGGTGGAAACTAGATCCAGGGTCTTCATTTCTGCTTCCCGAATTGGTACGATTCTAGCCATGCGAATAAATGAGTTGATGTCGAACATGGTAGAAACCACTTGATTACCAGTCGATGATGTAAACTGTTAACAAGTGTGAGAGAAACCACCAGTAATGTCAATGGTTCTCAAAGTACCCAGTACAATCCATGAGATGTGAATGAATGTGTTGATGTCGAACATTTCACGGAATCCTTTGATCGAAAGTCGATGATGTAAACTGTCGTCAAAGGCGAGAAACCTGCCATTGATGCATGCAGACTTCAAGGTACTAACGATTTCTAAGTCATCTTTCTAGATAATGTGTTGATGTCGATAGAAAGCGACCCGTTGCAGGCAAGCCCACAACACGAAATCATTTGTTCAAGTTGAAGAAATGTTGCTGTAAGGACTGACTCAGGGATGGTCAAATGGATGACAAGTATTTTGCAGATGAAAGTTTTGCTTGCAGACCTCTTGAACACATAACAACACCACAGATGGCTTGGTCATAAACGACTCAAAGTTAATCCCCGGAACCCAGCTGAAGACTTTCAAAGTGGTTTGATGAACTGTGAGGTAAAGGATTTCCCAACCCGGGTGAATGAAAAGTGTCGTGTCCAAGAGTGGTAATAAAGTTTCTTCTGAGACAAAGGATAACAAATAGGCTCATTCTTCTCTCTTTTCCCCCACCATTTCTGGCAAGTACCTCTTTATTTTTAACAAGCTTGAGGAGTATAACATATGCTTGATTATAAGCTCATCCTTTGGACGAGTCCAACCTAGTTTTGATTCGAACCCTAGGAAGGAGTGGTTCGTTCCTGTTTGTAATTGAACAGGTCCTTTACTGTGAAATTTTAACGAGCCCAGTATAGGAGGAACTCAGCGTTTTTCAATTTTAGAGAGTCTGAAAAACTTATGAAGACTCCAGGTTGAACTTTTTCGTAAAGTTGTGTCCCTCAAGCCCGAAAAAGTATAAAATAATACCTGGGGGAACCGCTTGATCTTGCGACCAAGGAGTACTTTCATAATTAGTGCCACTGACCTTAAAAGTAAAAAGCGATCAAGGACACGTTGTTTTATTTCCAGTATCGAGTTTGAAACGACAAAAACCCGACAACCTTTTCCTGTTTTTACGGTCAGAAAAGGGCTATAAGGGGACCGTCTTTTAATTCCGTTTTAACGAGTGTAAAAGAAACGCTCGGCAATCTTTTCATATTTTAGGAGTCAGAAAAGGGCTTAAAAGATGACTCTGATATTTTGGTTCGTGAAAAATGATAATTTTCCCATCATCCATCCAAAAAACCTATAAAAAGACTTTTTACCATGTCATTTTTACCATTTTACTGTTGAGGTTGAGAAAAGGGCTTTTGGCAAGAAACTTCCCGTGGTCGTTGCGGAGAATCCGACCGTCAGAATCGAACGCCGTCTCTTCCAGGTATTTCACAACATCCTCCTCTTCAATTTCATCCAATTAAAATTTTGTTTTAGGTTTTAGTTTTGTTTTTTGGGGGGTTTTAGGTTTTAAAAACCGCTCTGCGGGGTACGCAGGTGCCCTAAGGGTGACCTGCGTCCCCCGACCTTTTCCTACACAGGAAAAAGGTCGGGGTATGCAGCCCACCTTCAGGCCAACTGCATCCCGACACTCTGTGTCCTAAACGCGAGGTGCGTCCCCCGCGAAGGGCGGAATTTGAAACCCCAAACCCCAAAAACAATCATTTGAAACTTCCCAAATTAATTCTAACCTTTATTTCTTGGTGTGTAGGGCACTCACCATGTTGGATTGGAGAGAAAGAGAGCACGAGGATGTTGATTTAGCCACAATCAATCATCAACCTTCCATTGATGCCCTAAAAGCATGCGGACTATATAAATACTGGGCCATACCTAGCATGAGGGCTCAGGTGAGATTCTTGGAGTGGCTGGTTGAGAGATGGAACATTCATGAGCAATGCTTTTACATTGGAGAGCACCAGCTTGAGATAGAGCCCTCTGACATATACTTTCTCACTGGCTTGCCAAATAGGGGCGAGCAACTCAATCTAGCCGGGACCAGGCTGGGTGGCCAATCCCTTGTTAGTCTCCGGGAAGATTGGTGCATACCCAATCAAAACCATGCGAAAGGCGTAGAAATCAAATACATCTCTCGGCGTGAACTCAAAGTTATAGCTTTCACGGTTACCAGAATTTGCGGTGCAACCGCTCTACATATTGCCACTGGGTCCCAAATGCGGATGGCGATTGACTGTTTCCGAGGCACCATCTTGAACTGGTGCAATGCTGTGTCAGCTAATATAAAGGCCCAACTGACTAGGGCAAAGAATGGACAATTGAAGACCTTTGGATATGGGTCTCTAGTTGTGAGCTTTGCCTTAGAGAGAGTTCCGATGCTGATCCCTCAGCATCTCACTGTTGATATCTTGGGTCCTCAGGAGCCAAAGCTGATACGATGGGTTACAGTGATGGCCCGGCATCCTGACGAGGGCGCGGCAGTTGTTCGATTCCCTGCTGGTTATTTTCACTGGTTAGAGGACCAGGTCTTTGCTATTCAGGACTTTCCTTATGCCGGAGTGGATTTTCGGAATGATCCGGACATGGTTCTTCCACCAGGAGAGCAATGGGATGACAAAGGTACTTTATTTTTCACAAGTTTTTAAGTTATATATTTTTTTTTCTGTTTTTTATATATATCGCCTCAAACTGACAGTACAAATTTTCAAAATGCAGATGTAGGTCCATGGCGTCCAGCCAATCTCCGGGCTTTTGAGAGGAGAGTACCAGCTGTACCAGCACCAGCCCCATAGGATGCGGCCGCAGAGGCCTTAGTCGAGCTGGAACGAGATCTAGAGCGTTTGACGGCGGTTATACCAGAGACCACCATAGATGACATTCCTATTCGACTTCAGCGCTATGTGGTTGCAGTCCCAGGACCTATCAGAGGGTTCCTGTGTAGGGTAGCGCGGGCAGTGGTCTCGTATAGAGAGCACCACCAGTGATTGGCTAGTCACTTTGTAGACACATATGTCATTTTTGGTTTTTTGTACTTATCATTTTGCCGATCATAAGGTGTTTTTCAACCTATGATCGAAGACGATGTATATTTTTTGACACACTCCTACTATATATATATATATATATATATATATATATATATATATATATATATCATTATTACCGGCTTATCTTGTTTAACATATGTGATGAAATGTTTTTAAATTTACTTGTATGATTATCGCAAATGTCTGTCCAACATTCAAGAAGCAATTGCATCTGATAATGTATTTAAAGACCTTGGAATATGTTGATATTCAATGTAATCAAATTCACGTTCCAAGAGACGCACTCTCAAAAACAACCTTAATAACACAGGATTTCTAATGGCATATACTCTATTAAGCTGTAATACAACGAGTTTAGAATCTAACCTCACTATCAAACGTCGAATTCCGAATGAAATAGATTCAGACAATAATTTAACCACTGCACTATATTCTACAATGTTGTTCGTTGTTTGACCGAGGCTCACCCCATGCATAGAAACTAACTCGTCAGAGGGTGAATAGATAACCCAAGCTGCGGAAGAGATATTCTGTGTACTACGACAAGCACCATCAACAAATCCAATGTACGTTTGGAGAGATGTCGACATCTGCAATATCAAGAGTAAAACCAAGATAAGCCAGAATAACGACAAAAACACACTATCTAAGCTAAGCACACCATCTAAACTAACAAACATACTAGCTAGAAAGAAAACCTAACCTAACTAAAAATTCTCCATACCCACCATTTAAGCATAATAGCTCTTTAGGTAAAGTCCATTTCTGGGTTTACCCAAAGAGTCCCCATCGAAATCTACTAGCTCATAGGCCCCTTTTGCTAGTTTTCGCTTTACAATGTAGGGTCCATGCCACATAGGAACGAATTTTCCAGCACCTAGCTTATCGTTAGCTTGATCATATAATAACACTAGGTCTCCCTCCGAAAAACTTCGAGGGGTCACATTTCTATCATATTGAGCTTTCATTCGCTTCGCGTGAGTCTCGATTGCCAATGCAACATCACGTCGAGTCTCATCTAATTGAGCTAAGTATAATAAACGTTTCTCCTCTTCGGAAGTAGCTGGGAGTAATTCGACAGCCATTTGAAGTGATAGGATTTCGCATTCAATGGGTAACACGGCTTCCAAGCCATAAACTAGCTGGAAAGGAGTGAACCCTGTTGATGTTTTCACTGAAGTTCGATATGCCCATAGCACTGAAAATAACATGTTGTTCCAATTCGACCGATGAATGCCAATGATTCGTCGGATCATGATAACGAGAACTTTGTTGATAAACTCAACCAAACCGTTGGCTTGTGGATAATAAGGAGTAGAGCTATCGTGGCGCAAACCAAGCTGGCTTGTAAGCTCAGTCATCATGATGTTTCGAAAATGGCTCCCATGGTCAGTGATAATCGCTTGCGGGACACCGAACCTAGTTATAATGTGATTGAATACGAAAACTGCAGCTGTTTTGCCACTTGCATCGAATGTAGGCATCGCCTCGGCCCATTTAGTAAAATAATCAATCGCGAGGATGATATACGCATGCCCCCCGGCCGAGTGAGGGTTACAAGTAATAAAATCGATACCCCATTTGGCGAAAGGACCAACGGCAATTATAGGGTGGAGAGGAGCAGGTGGTGCGCGCATCTTGCGATCAAACACTTGACAGTTGTGGCATTTTCGGACCGCAATGATGCAATCTTTAAACATGGATGGCCAGAAATAGCCAGCACGCAACACCTTCTGAGCTGTGGCATACCCAGACATATGACCGCCACACGCTCCAGAGTGACAATCATTCAAAACTCTCTCAGCCTCTTCGTGAGTTAAACAACGTCGAAAAACCAAGT
The DNA here is from genome assembly GCA_031772625.1 of Pinus tabuliformis. Lineage (NCBI taxonomy): Eukaryota > Viridiplantae > Streptophyta > Pinopsida > Pinales > Pinaceae > Pinus > Pinus tabuliformis. Next base: position 1,729,533,884 of record CM062818.1, on the reverse strand, counting down.
CTGCCCCCCGGCGATAAAGTGTATCTCCAATAATCTTGTATTGTTGGGATTGAAACCGAATTTTTCGACGTTCCGACTTTGAAGCTTCAGGCCGAAAGGTTTGGATTTGGAGATAGATGATTATATCCCCATACCACGGATCTAAAGTACTGATAAGAAACAAAGATTCGTCCGCAATGGACTCCTTTGCCATAGTTTCTGTGTCAGCATGCGGGAAATCACACATCAATTCCGCAAAAACCAAGGATTTCTTAGACTTAAACTTTTCAAACTCCAAATCGAACTCTTGCAGGATAACAATCCATTTAGAGTACTTGCCCCCTAGCAGTTGTTTAGTCAAAATATAAATCATAGGGTTGCAATCTAAAATAACTATAGTTTTGCGGAGAAGAATGTAGTGACGAAAACGCTGGACAGCTTGAACGGCTGCCAGGGCCAATTTCTCCACATGCGAATATTTTAGCTCAGTGGGGTTTAATGTCCTACTAAGATAATATATCACATGTTCCGCTCCGAATTCATCTTCTTGGACTAACACCATTCCAATAGTGGAATGCGAAGCCGCGAGGTATAAGAAGTAGTCTTGGTTGTAGTTGGGAGGATGCAGCAACGGTGCATGGGTCAACGCGTGCTTAAGTGCATCAAAATATTGTTGGGCAATCTCTTCCCAAAAGAATTGAGCATTTTGTTTCAACAACCGTGTAAAACCCTTAGTGACCTCGGAGTAGTTTGGAATGAATCGGCGTAAAAAGTTTGCTCTCCCTTACAAACTTTGGAGTTGGCGCAAGCTCGAAGGAGGCAATTTGATGATAGCTTCGACCTTCGAGGGATCAACGCGAATACCGGCTTTTGAAACAACAAATCCCAGCAACCGACCCGCCTCTATACAAAATACACATTTGTGTGGATTCAACCGAATACGATAATGCCTACACCTCATGAAGATTGCTCGTAAGTGGACAAGGTGATCAGCTCGATGTAAAGAATGAGCAGGCAAGTCATCGAGGTACGGTTGCACAATGTGTTTGATGTCATGAAATGCATAATACATCGCCCGTTGAAAAGTGGCTCCGGCATTCTTAAGCCCAAAAGGTAATTTGCAATAAGAAAATGTCCCCCATGGACAAATGAATGCCGTTTTTGGTTGATCGGCAGGTAGAATATTGATTTGATTATAGCCCGAAAAACCATCCATAAAGGAAAACATTTCACTTCCGGCACAATCATCAATTATTTGATCGATATAGGGCGTAGGATAGTTGTCTTTTGGACAAGCTCGATTGATATCCCTATAGTCGATACAGATTCTTATTGTTCCTTTTTTCTTGTTAACCGGAACAATATTCGATACCCAATCCGTTAACGGGATCGGATAAATGAAACCTGCTTTCAACAGCTTTTCAACTTCTGCTTTAATGGCGGCTGCTTTTCGAGGGTGAATCTGACGCAACCGTTGCCGAACGGGTTTAGCGTCTGGGTAGGTCTTGATTTCATGAACAACAATAGCGGGATCGATTCCTGGCATTTCCTCGTAGGACCAGGCAAACACGTCGCAGAATGCTTGGAATAGGACCTTGTAACTTTGAATTTCCTCATCTGTACACGAGGCACCTATATGAATGTTCTCCTCAATTCCGGGCTTCACTGAAATATCAATGGGAATAGTACGAGAAATATTCCCTAAATTCAACTCTGAATCAGGATGTTTCGTTGGATTCTGAGCTTCTTTGACATATTCAGCGGTAAGGATAGATGAAAAATCATTTTCAAAAACATCATCCTTAGGTAAAAACGAAGATCTGTGATGAAGATCTTCCCATGGTAGATCGTCTACACTTAGGATTTCGCGAAGTTGCTCGTCAGATGACACGACTTCGGGAAACGTTATCCGTTCTAAGGTTGGTGTGAAAAGTGATTCCTCACTTACCACATTCATTTGGTCGATTTGGGTTGAAAGCGAGTCAGTAAAAGACACGACGACTCCATAAGAAATCTCATATGGACTTAAAGGCATAGCATCACCGAATGAGTCTATCTCAGATTCAGATGGGACAATCCAAGGATCGTCGTAAATAATGGTGTCTGATGTAATCATATGAATTGATGCAAACGAAGGGTCTGCATTGATTGAAGGAAAAGAAAAAGTTCCCAGTAAACCGGAATCTTTAAGTAAACCTACGCCAATGTCCCTATAAGGGATTGTCGTTTTACCGACATGCTGGATACTCTCTGAAGAGGCTGGGTCGGATGAAAAGTATGTCAGCTGATCAATTATCACTATCTTGCCATGATGTGGAAACTTGATTACTCTGAAGACCGATGACACGACCGCTGTCATAGCATATGACCAACTTCGACCCAAAAGAAGGTTGTAGTCTAGAGGGGCATCAACCACTTCCACATCCAGACTAATGGTTTTACCTTCTACCCCTATAGGCAATTCCTGTAGAATACCAAACGGACGGAACCCACGGCCATCAAAGGCCTTAAGGATGGTCAGGGATTGGTTTAGTGAAGGAGAACCAAGCGATCTCCAACACTGAATTGACATAATACACGTAGAAGCTCCTTCATCAATCACAGTCCGATGAATAGGCCTGTTTTTTACTATCACTGGAATCTGGAAAGCCATCTGATGAGGGAGACGTGGTGTACTATTTTCTAGATCGAAGATTATTAGGTTTGGGACCTGAATATCAACAGCTCCTATAGCCGACAAAAGTAATTTTCGTTGTGCTGGGCATGATTGCAGCACTTCTAAAGCCAACATTGCTGAGGGTGAAACAGCTAAGTCCTCAACAATGTTGTAATTCTGGGCTACTCTCGCATGTGGATTGAAAGCAGACCTCCGAAGTACACCCTTGGCGGGCGGTTTGATTACTAAGTCCAGGTTAGGTTTTTCGATCTGTAGTGGATCTGAACCAGGAGCTGAGGTTGATGGATTAGAATGAGAAGATTCTGCTTCTTTACCATCAACAGGATTCTTACTACCATAATCTTGCGACCGAGTCACAATCCTCACATGGGACATCATCAAAATGGGTTCTTCACTGGCAGTCGAGGAAGAACCTATCATCTTACTCTCCTGCTTTGGAAAAGGATCTTTCAACACAGCAGGAGTGGAAGAACCTTTGACTATTTTCGCAACCTCGGCCCGATGCGGGCAATCTCTTGTAAAATGATCTTCTTCACAAATAATACAAGGATATCGAGGTTTGCGCTTTTCGTCATTGGTTTCCGACTTTTCTGTTTTCTCCTTTGGAGCCTTGTCAGCTTTAGCCTTCTTCTTTCCTTTCTTCTTTCCACCGTTTTTTGATTTGGCCGTAGATGACTCCACGACATGAATATCGGCGGAAAGTTCAGGAGAAGACTCTCTTGTCGGGGAATCAGGCAAGGTGATTATAGGAGTAGTAGAATTCTTGGAAGATTTCTTCTTGCTCTTTGTGTTCACCGTACCAATCATACCATTAGCAGCATGAGATCCCGAAGGAGCAGCAGCGATTTGATTTGATTTTGGAAGATCTGGGATCTTCTCGTGTAACGTACCCGACTGAGTATAAACTAAGTCAAGATACTGGGCTTGAGCAATGACTTGCTCCTCAGTAACTACTCCGGCCTTAGCTACATCTTCAGTAATCTTCGGTAATAATGATTTGACAAACCATTCAGCTAAGATTTGGTCCGGAATAAAAACTTTCACTAACCTTCTTCGACGTCTCCACTCATGAATGTGATCAGAAATATATGTGGACGTCGATTGTTTTAGTGAAGTTAATAACTCCGTGCCGTTATCGTACCTGACCGGCAACTGAAAGTGAGTTAAGAACGAGGTAGCTAACTGGCTGAAATTGTAAAAAGAAGCCCGTGGTAACTCAATGTACCACTTGGCCGCGAGACCAATGAGCGTACGCTGGAAAAGACGTAAGCAGATCGAATCATCCGAGATAGAATTTGAAGCACACCAGAGGTGGTAAGTCATCACGTGATTTGATGGATCCTCTCCAGACTTACCTTCGAACTTGGGTATATCGCTGGGCAACTTATTTGGCATTGGCGGCCAGAAAGAAAGATAATTTATTGGATCGTTCGTTAGGCGCGTCAAGTCGGGTAAATCCAAAGTTGCAATAAACGACAATTGCCGGTTAGGATCTCTAAAACTCTGGGTCACAAGGCCAGCTCCAGGAGGAGGATATCCAGGATAACTTGGAACAGGAATTGCATTCGGGATATGATACCCTCCTGAAAAACCAGCATTAACCAGACCGTACTGGGGTTGTTGAGGTTGTTGATAAGTATATCCAGGATACGGTTGATATTGGTAAACCGGTTGTTGGACAGCAGGCCCGTATTGGTACTGTCCCTAGTGCTGTTGATATGTATATTGTGGTTGAGTTGTTACAACAGTACTTAAACCAGGTTGCCCTACAGGCATCTGGACCGTGGTTTGAATCATGGATCCAGACAACGGTACAGATGTCTGAGGGGTGGTTGTAGAGACAGTAGAAACCAGAGCTGTCGATACTCCAGAAGTAAGTGTGGTAGATGTTGCGGTAGTTGCAGCAGCCGTTTGAGATGGAGTACTAGGTGCGATTGGCGGCTGAGTAACTACCGAAGTTACAGAAGTTTGAACACTTGACTGGACAGGTTGCGGTTGCTGGGGTGGACCAGAAACTACAGGTTGTCCAGTTTGAGGTAACGACTGTATACTTGGCTGCAACACCTGTTGACCTTGTGAGGGATTCCACACTATCATTCCAGGGTATTGACCCGTAACAGGTTGAGGATACTGAGATCCATAACCGGATTGAGGATAGGATTGATAATTGAAAGGTGCAGTTCCCATACCTTGAACATATGACTGACCTTGAGGCGGTTGATAACCTTGACTCGAGTATTGACCTTGAGGTTGATAACCTTGAGGTAAATACTGATACTGGGGTTGACCTTGACCTTGAGGTTGATACCCTTGAGGTTGATACCCTTGGGGTTGATACCCTTGAGGTAAATATTGATACTGAGGTTGACCCTGGGGTACATATTGAGGCTGGGGTTGGCCTTGAGGCATGTATTGCACCATAGGTACATACTGACCTTGAGGTTGCCCCCCAGACACAATTTGTGTACCTTGAGGTTGCCCCCCAGGCGTTAATTGAGGCTGCCCCCCAGGCGGAAATTGACCACCTTGAGGTTGGGAAACGGGAACTGAACCTGACATCATGTAAATGTCTCCTACACCCAATGGTATATTACCATTGTTTCCAGCTAATAACCCATGATCAATGGGTTGAGGAGATGCTCCCGCAAAGGTACCAGAAAGTGATTGATACCCAGTAGGAACAGAAGGACCACCATACAAGAAAGTTTCAGGAGATGGAGTAGACACGGACGACGAACTAGACATATTTACAGGAGTATAAATACCTCCGGGTGGATAAGGAGTACGAGGTGGAGAAAAACTTATCCCTGAGTTGTCAAGATAATTAGTTAACGAAAGATACCAAGTAGTACTCCTAGGTGGACTGTAAAAGATAGATTCACGTTCTCTTAAGTCAATAGTAGGTTGATCTTCAAGAACAGGGCCTACTTCTTCTTCTGGAATAAGTTCTTCAATAGCTATCAAACCAGAAGGAAGATTCTCAGTTATGACTCTTTCAATCCTAGGTGAATCAGAAACACTAGAAGTTGGAGTAACAGGCTCAGATATTTCGAGTTCTTCGCCTATATCACTGGTAGACGAAAAACTACCAAAAAGCTCAGAAACTGAAACAGCTTCAGGATTGTAACCTGTCTCTAAACCTTGGTAATCCGGATGGACTACCAACGAAGACTCTCCTTCTTCAGCTGAACCTACTCTACTGCCACTAGGAGGAGTTACGAGGACTTTCAAATCTTCGTGATGACCTGGGACGTCTTTAGGAGGTCCACCCCGCGATCTACGGAGTTTCCTCAACAAATCAGTTCCGGTAACAATCTCAGGTGACTTGCCCCGAAGTCTACGGGACTGTCTCGATAATTCCGCCACAGCTAAAAAATTTTAACTACTACACACGAAGACAAAGTAAAATCTCAAATCAAACCACCTAAAGTCTCTAAAGAACCAAACAAATTTGAATCACACGCCTAAAGAATCTAGGGCGTCAAACCAAGCACAAACAGTAGCCTTCCAGACCGAAAACGCTAGTTGGAGATGAAACCCAACATCGCCGGATTCAGTACAGAAGTGGCGGGTGGAACAGTTACCCCGGCAACCTGCTTAATGAATAGACCGGCACAAGTTCCTCCACTTTAACCGTCTCGAGTGAAGTGAACCCCCCGGAAAATCCAAGTGATTCTAGCCGACGTCTGCTCCAGGTACAGTGGGATCTTCCATCCACCGTCACCTCGGTAGAATCCTAAAGATAATGGTCACTAAGGTTACCAACCGCAACAAATGCACCTGGGGGAACAGTCTACACTCCGACAGCACGCAAGGGCAGAGTATCAAGCTCAATCCCCTTGCCGGTTCCTTGACAATAATCCAAGGTTTACCGACAAGTGACCCCGGGCTCCTCGACAATGGTTAATCCGAGGTTTACCGTTTGTAATACGTGCATGTCTGGCTTCGTTCCCAACGAGGGAGGATTGATCCCCTCACTGGTTCGAACACGAGCTCGTGCTTCTCCTTTAAGAGGAGCTTTCCCAGAGTACAAATGAGACAATTGGATTTATTCTATCACAAGATAAGCTACTTGTTTGGTTTTGTTGTCTTGGAGAGTTAATTACTCTCCTACTCCAAGACACTAGCCTGATCTAAATTGGTGTTTCAGAGCCCTAGTAAATAAAAGTTACTACGTTGATTTTACTTTAAGCGTTAATTTTATGGTTTCCTTAAGACGAAAGGTAGCGGAAATGAAACCAATGGTGTGTAGACTCGACTCAACCACTACAAAGATGCACCTAAGATGATTTACGCTACTTTTCTCTTTCAATGAAATTCCTAACTAAGAGAGTTGAGAAATGCAAAATTTTATAGAAAACACTTTCTTAGTAAAGACAATCAAAGAAACAATTCTCTTTATCTTTCAAAGCATACAAACATGACCACTCATTACGTGCACGAAAAACTGTTTTTCTTTCAAAATCCCTCAAAGCTACTTGAAACAAAACTTTTCAAAGGAGATGTTTTTGTATTTTCTCTTATTTAATAAAGCATATAAATCTATTTTAATGAAAATCAATCTCAAAAGCTATAAAATCTATGAAAAACTTGACTCACAAGCAAATCAAAAAGAAATTTACTCTAAAGCAAACCTAACGAGGCAAAAGCCTACAAAGATGATTCTAGGTTGTTTTACTTGACCACAATCAAGTCAAGGACCAGCTAACGCAGAATCAAAAGACCAGTCAAAACAAAACTCAAATCTTTTTGTTCTTTTTGTAAAATGGAATTCAATACTCAATCAACAAGCACTTCGAAATTTGCCAAAGAGACCACTCAAAGGTAAGTTGCTCTCACAGGTAGACTTTATGACAGGTCTGACTTCTAAGAATGCTGACAAAACCAGAGAGATCTAAGGCTTGACAACTTCTACCACCAAAGTCACTACAAGACCTACTCAAAAATCAAACCCTAGGGCTTAAACTTCTATGAAATCCACTAAAACACTCAATGCTATCGAAACAAGTTCAGGTGAAGATCTTTGACAAGAGACTAATGGATCTGGGCAGTAAAAACTAAGAAAAAGCAAAATCTAAGAGAAAAAATGCAAAAGATGGAAATTTCTTAATTTTTAGCAGGGGACGCAGGCAACCTGTTAAGCCAGGTGCGGGCCCACTCTATGCACACAGAAACAGTGCGTACAGGGACGCACTGTGCAAGACTCAGAGGGTGCGTCCTATTGAGAAAACCAAGAAAAACTAAATTCAATCTAACCCTAAGCTAACCCACCCAAAAACAAAGTCACAGAGCAAAAAACCAGAAAATAAATGACTTTTCTCAGATCAAAGTTACATACAAAGGAAAAGACTTTCACATCAATGGATTCCCCAGTGGAGTCGCCATTTTGTCAGGCGGAAAGAGTCGATAGTGCGAACACAAATCAACCTCCCTAGGAGCCTAAGACTCTCTAGTGACAAACAAGACAAACAAGAGCAATCCTTCTCTAAACATGCATTTACTATACAAGAAATCAAGTGTTTAGATCCTACATGTAGTCCAACGCTGTTGTAGCAGTCCAGCCTCGCTGATCCAGATGAGCTCCTCCTTCACTTTGAAACCTGCATCCACTAACAATCAAACGATTAAATAGCACTTCATAATCTCATAAAATAAAACACATTTAACATATAGACCAAGGAGTATATGAAACAACTCATAAATAACAAGTTATTGAGAAGAATGGACTCATTTGCATTAATAGGAAACAAAAGGAACAATTACAACCTGAGCCTTGGTGTTGTGCAAGTACCTCCCAGGGTCCATCAAGAGTACTCCTTTACTTTGACAAAGCTCACCCACTTCCAAATAGAACAAGCAAAGATGACAATCTCTCCTCACAAGTTTCTAAATGGGAGTCCTAATTCCTGCAGCATCTACCCTTAGAAATGTTTAGCTTTCAACCTCCCCTCCTTCTGGCCCAATGCCTGTATTTATAGTGCTCAAGAGGAAGTTAATCAGGTCCACCATCAATGGGATAATCCCCTCTTTGGGTGGGATAGCTCCTCTCTTGATGGGATAAGTTCCTCTTTGGTAGGGATACATGAACCATCTGGAGGCGCTCAATACTCATCAAACAACCTTCTAGAATACTCTAGAAATGACCACAAGTAACTTTTTAAAGATGAAACTTGCGCATTTTGACCTTTACAGGGGGACGCACCTGCCCCTTTACATACAGAGCGTCCAAGGATGCAGTTATTGTGAACATTAGGTGTGTACCCACAGGCAAGGTTGAGAGAACCTGCGTACCCAGAGATAAATACATTTATAAAGACTTTCTCTCTTTTTGGAGTTTGACATGGAGAGCAGAGGCTTAAGACTTGCCCAGGAGGATAGCATGACTGTTGATAGAGCCATACTAACTGTACATAGCCATGGTGACATTTTTTAGTGTAACAATGATAAAGAAAGGATTAATTTCAGAATATGCTTGATTGCACTCTGTTTTCAGTCATTATTATTCTATGTGTTTTCTTCAGAATTAGGATAAGCAGTGAAATCTTAATTGCTCCTGTTTCCTTAATTCTTTCATGTTGATTATTTTTTAAAGAATACTTAACTGCTCCTTATCAGTAATCATCCAATTTCCCTCTTTAAATAGGTTGAAGGATCCTTAACTGCTCTTCACCCCATTTGATCCCATTCCATCTATTTCAAGTCTTTATTTGTTCCTTGTTTGACTACCTTTCTCTGTGAAGCCATCCTCTGTTAAGAAACTAAATCCAGAAAGCCATCTTCTTTGAATCCATTAGCCCAATGGACTGAACTACTCTGTCTTACCTCTCTGTTCTATTGAATCTGACCACCCAAACTCAAACAAAACCCTTGAACTCCATAACTAGCCTAATACCTTTAAAAACAAAGCTAAATCATAAAGAGAGAGCCCTCTCTGGATATAGATTGACTAGATTCTATATCTAAAATATTGGTCTATGGTTACCTCGGCCTCCTTTCCCCTTCTTACAACTTCTGGGAAAACTTGAGTGATAACAGACAACATGTTACCTGGTCAACAAATCACCTTCATCAGCATTGGAGGATAAAACTCCACAAGAGGTATGGACTAGTAAGAACCCTCTCTTTCACATCTGAGGGTATTTGGATGTGATGCATATGTACATGTTCCAAAGGAGAAACGAACCAATTTGGATAGTAAATATGAAAAGTGCATCTTTATTGGGTATAAGGATGGTTTAAAGGGTTATAAGCTTTGGAACCCAATAACAAGGAAGGTTGTGTATAGCCGAGATGTGGTGTTCAGAGAGGTGAAAGATGTTATTAAACATGAAGTTCAACCAAAGGAACCTGAGAAGATAGAGTTTGAGCTAAAGGAGGAAGAACCAGAATCTATCGCAGAGGAGGAATCAGAAGATGAAGAGCCACAAACTCCGGGTGTGAGAAGATCAGTTCGAGAAAGAAGGCAGCCAGAGAGGTATAGTCCATCTGCTTTCTGTTCAAATTTTGCTTTATCTATTACTGATGATGATCTTAGAACTGTGAAGGAAGCAGTAGATTCAAAGGATGTAAAACTCTGGAAGGAGGCCATGGTTGATGAAATGGAATTTTTGCACAAAAAGTACGCTTGGGATCTGGTGGAGTTGCTGGTTGGAAGGAAAACCATTGGAAACAAATGGGTGTTCAAGAAGAAGACAAATGCAGAAGGAAAGGTGGAGAAATATAAAGCTCGGTTGCTAGAAAAATGTTATTCCTAGGTGCCGGGAATTGATTTTGGTGATATTTTTTCTCTTGTTGCCAAGGTAACCTCTATTAGATTACTTTTATCTATTGCTACTGCTTTTGATTTTGAGGTAGAACAGATGGATGTGAAGACAACATTTCTTCACGGGGATCTAGAAGAGGAAATATACATGAAGCAACCTGAAGGCTTTGCGGTGAAGGGTAAGAAAGGACTGGCGTGCAAGTTAAAGAAGTCTCCATATGGGTTAAAACAGTCACCAAGGATGTGGTATCAAAAATTTGATACATTTATATGGGGACTTGGCTTCACCAGAAGCAAAGCAGATCACTGTGTGCATTTTAAATTAGTTGGTGACCGTGTTATTTATTTTGTCTTGTATGTGGATGATATGTTGTTGGATGGAAATGACAAAGAAATTATCCAAGATTTGAAGACCCAATTGTCCTCCAAATTCGACATGAAAGATCTTGGTGCTGTAAAATATATTTTGGGGATGGAAATTAAAAGAGATCGGACAAAGAGGAAGCTCTAGTTAAACCAGATGAAGTATGTCGAGACAATATTGTAGAGATTTAATATGCAGTATAGTAAACTGGTGAAGTTTCCTATTCCTCTAGGTGTAAATTTATCTGCTGAACAGTTTCCCAAGGCACAAGAAGAGGAAGAGGACATGTCCCGTGTTCCATATGCAAGTGCAGTCGGTATCCTAATGTATGCAATGGTCTGTACTAGACTAGACATTGCACATGGAGTGGGAGTATTGAGCAGGTTTATGTCAAAACCAGGAAAGGAGCATTGGACAGTAGTGAAGCTAGTTTTCAGGTATTTGTGTGGCACTAGTGATTATGGTTTGTGCTACCAAGGAAGACGAGCATTGGACAGAGTGTTGGATATTTGTAGCTTTGTTGATGCAGACTGGGATGGAGATCAAGATTAGAGAAGATCTACAAGTGGGTATATGTTTAACCTATTTTGAGGTGCAGTCAGTTGGATAAGTAAGAAACAATCTGTAGTGGCACTATCAACTGCAGAGGCAGAATACATGGCAGCCACTCATGCAAGTAAGGAAGCAGTTTGGTTGTAGAGATTCTGTTCAAGTATGGGGTTAGTACAGGGAGCTATAAGGATAGACTGTGATAGCCAAAGTGACATTTTCTTGGCAAATAACCCAACATATCATTCAAAGACAAAGCACATTGATGTTCAATATCACTTTGTGAGGGATATGATAGAAGACAAAAATGTGTTGCTGGTAAAGGTGGACACTTTGAAGAATACTGCAGATGCATTGAAAAAATGTGTGAGCTCTGATAAGTTCTGTTGGTGTAGAGAAACAATGGGCTTTGTAGGGCTAGATAAATGACTAATCTCTTGTGGCCCCCTGTGGAAAGGAAACAACAAGTGGGAGAATGTTGGGTTGTGCTATATTCTTTCCATGAGTAGCCCACATAGTTAATCGGGGGGTTAGGAGGGGGGAAGAGCCCCCCCTTCGTTGCACTGCTTGCATAGCTGGGGGAGTCAAAGGGGGTTTGAGGGGTGTAGGTAACCCCACTCTATGGGGTCCAGGGCAGTGCCCTGGAAAATTTTGGTTTTGGACCCTATATTAGGTTGGGCAGACCTATCTATGGTTTTGTGCATGTTTTTTGCACATGGTTTTGGATGCGATGTTTTTCAGTCCATGGTTTTGGACGTGATGGTTTTCGGTCCATGGTATTGGATGCTTCGACATGTATAAATATGTATTGTAACATTGAAAGGAACATAATGAAAAATCAAACTGGTAGTCCCAATTTTGGGATCCAAGGGAAAATCTATGTGTATATGTGTTTTATGTGTTATGCTCTCGCATTGTTTATTTTCTGTGTTTTAGAATTGGTATGCAGTTAATTTCTATACAGGGTTAAAACCTACATATTGAACAAAAATAATTCATCTTAGATTTATTAAAATGATGCTAAATTAACACCAAGCATAAAATAAATTTCAAATCACTCATCACATAATATTTCATCAATATTTAACAGTTTAATGCTCAAGAAAATAAACCTTTTTATAAATTTAAGGGGCTCTCCTTCCTTGTAGGTAGGAGGCTTTTTAATGATGACAAATGATGAACCGGTGAAAAATTAGTTATTAATAACCAAATACCCAAGCCTTATAGCCATCCAAGTATTACAGATAAGCTTTGCAATTGAGTTTTATTAGTTATTTGTGATCATAGGTCCCGCTTCTAAGACAGTTAAATCTTAGATATAGTATTAAAAACTAATGATAGAGGACTCAAAGTTACCTTAAGCCCATTCTTCAATGGAAATTTTATAGAGTTGGTTTTTACCCTTGACTTCATCCACACATGCTTCCCTTTTATTGTAATGCTATAAAGTAACCATCATACATGTAAACAAAAGCCTTGGTTTGGTTGACACTTCTTTAGGTAGAATGCCCCATTGTTTGCAAGCATACATAGCCCCGATGGGTTTGCCTAGTGGTATCATAGGTCAGTACCCACTGCCAGTAAGCATCCATAGCCTCGTCAATTTAACCTGTTAAACTTATTTTACACTTAAGACTCTAATCCCATGTTTCCTACCATTTTAGATTTACCTTATGAACATTGCTTTTGCAATTGGTAAATGGGGGAGCAACTTCAAAAAGCCTCTTCAAGGCATAGGATGATACCTTTCAGAGTGACTTAGATTACCTCCATAATGTCTTAGACACATAAGGTACTTACAGGTACTTCAAAGGACATAGCATGAATGATCCGTTTTTAATGTGAGATGGATGAGGCTAACCAAAGAATAACCAAAATACACCTAAAGTCCCACTAGTCATAATTTTCATGTATTCTTTCACTTTTAAAGTAGTGTTCCACTATGAACAAAGACTTCATTAACTCTCTTGCAAGGCTCAATAAATATGCTCAGATATCATGCTTTGGTGTTATGGTTATAGTAGTCAAGTTTGTTTTTCATTAGTATCATTGTATGGACCTCTTAACTTTGTTTTAATCCCATTTGTATACATTGGTAACTATATTTTGAGCGACTGTTTTGCATTGATAATTAGAAATATATATGAATAAGAAAAATGAAATTCAAAAATAGAAATAGAAACTATGAATAGTTTGGAATTATCCTTCAATTCAAATTTTATGAAAATGATTGCTTATATCATCTTTGTGAAATAGCGGTCTTAAAACAGATAAATCATGAATGCATCCTTTTTAATAACTTAAGATAAAAGGAAATATATCATCAAATACTCCCCTAATTGTTCCATTATGTTAATGAAGATGTCTTTTCCACTTTTGAAAACATTCTCCTAGTATTTAAGCATCCCAAATGAGAAATACCCTTGGGTCCCACTTTTTCTTGCAAAATAGAAAATTGGTATCAAAATTCTCGATATTAGCTAGATGAAATATGGTACTAAACGATTGGTATGCAATACAAGAAGATGTTGCTATGAAATCATTTCCAGCTTTACCTAAAATTCCAAACATAAGGGTCGTAGCTTGCTTTATTAAAAAGAAAAATTAGAAGCATATCTAACTGAAAAGAAATAATAAGTGGGAAAGCAAAGTAATAGTTGAACCATGTTGCAGTTGGAAATAAAGTTGTGTGGCAATATTTGTTAAAATAATATGAAGTTGAAAGAGACCCCAACAAAAATATGTTAAGGGAACATAGATCTCAATTTTTTAACTAATTAATTTTGGCTATTAGCATCTCTGCTTATTGAAAACAAATGAGAAAGATGTTGCGTTATAACTAAACTAACCATTATATGCAACATTTATTTATTTATTTACTACTATACTTGAGAAAAAGAAATTTCTCTCCTCAAGTATAGGAGTATTTCCAATGTAACCATGTGCACAATAGGTGTAAAAATGCATTCATGCTCAAGTATAAAATATAATCTTCAACACATAGCTGAGTATGAAGAACCAGTTGTTTTAATGATGATGTCAAGAAGTACAGAAGAATGGAGTGGTATGACATTACAGTTGCTTGAAACTGATTTTCAATCAAATGAAAATGCACTTGGTTTACCTCGCTATTTGGCTCATTTTCCATATCCTCCTTTACCATGCCATGAAGATCTTTTATTATGAGATGAATATCCACTTGTGTGCTTAAAGGATTTGTAGATCGGCATGTCAAAATTTGTTCAATCTCAGGTTCTAATGGTTGCTCTCCATTGGATGTAGTCCATGGTTCTTTAGTTTCCTCAACAATTTTGCAAGAGAAAATATCATCGTTTGGATGTGATTTATGGAGTTGTTGTTCTTCTATCACATTTGGGAAGCCAGATAATTTCTTGACTGTTGTCAAGATTTTCTCTTCCTGAGAAGCAGAGATCCCAGTTTTTGCTACTATTTGAGAGATTTATCCCAAAATCTTGATCATCCTTGAATATTTATTTGTTGGCTGCTAATCCTTGTCATGCACATGGATTAGTGCATGGTGTTTTTATTAAAAATCCTAAACAAAAAAGAAGAAAACACACTTAAAACAAGTGCAAGCAAACCAATCATGTACTTGAAGCGCCACCATGCTACTAGGATCTTGTTGTCACCAAGCTATCTATTCACACAGGTTAGGCTTCTCTTCTTTTCATGAATCAATATAAAGGAAAACACACTTACAAAGAAAAATAAAGAAAAATGAGGCTTTAGATCCTACCTTTAATTCTATGCATATGAAAAAGAAACTAGAGAATCAATTAGAGACAACCAAACTTTGGAGCAACCCCACCATAGTGGACGTGTGGCTCTTCACTCACATCTTACCATCTTCTCTCCTCCCTTAGGTTGTAGAAATTTTGAATAATATAACACTTATTCACAGAGCTTATCCTGATTATACACTATTTGCGGAATACATGCATAATACATAACCTCCTCTACGTTGATCATCAATTTGCAGAATCAAAAACAATCGCATACACACATTGAAACATCAATCACAAATATCAACACAGTATGTAATGGGGAAATCATACAGATGAAAACCCCCAACTATCTGTATATTATAATGATAGAGAACATGTAACAATACATAGTACAATACTCCTCACAAGTACTCAGTACTATCTCCACCTGCTACACACAAACTAGCTCAGATCTGAATCAAGTCACAGGTTCAAATATCCTCCGCTGTTTGCCTGCCTCTACTGCACAATCCAATGTGAGAATAGGAATGATCCAAGCTTGTTTTCCCTTGTCTTGTATTGCGCAATCCTCATTGGAAATCTCAATCAATGATTGTGCAAATCTCATGCACAACTATAATCACAACTGATAGTAGTCTCCACCTCTAACACCTGTCTCCACTGAACTGTCCATGCATTGAGTTAACTGATGTATTCTTTAGTTTCTTTATGAGTTAATAATTAGTGAATTAATTAATAATTAATTCACATCACTCATCACTAGTGTATTTGGTAGTTAGACTAAATACAACTAGTTCAACTAAGTCAAACTGAACACAACTCCATCAACTCCTCAATCAACTCCACCAAACTCAATCACTTGAGTTCTAACTAAAGTCCATCATGCAATAGCTCAACTAACCCATAATAAAAGCGTATTTCCTTCTGGCAGTTGCATTTGCCACATCCGTAGCTTGAACTGAAGTGCTCCAAGAGGATAAGATAATGTTTATAGTCCAAATATTATTAAGAGCTAATAATATTCAACTGTTCTATTTTTAGACTAGTAGTCTAAAAATAGACTCCGGCCATATGTCTAAAAATAGAAGTCCATCTATTTTTACCAACATGACCAATCATCCATAAATAGCATCCTGCAACTCATAGACCATGATCCATATGTCTAAAAATAGACATAGTCTAAAAATAGACTTTGCGCCAAAAATAGCCTGCGGACCCACTTAGTGAAGGCGACTTCTTTTCACTAAGCTCCATCATCTTGTTACATTTTCAACACTCCCTCTCAACAAGATATGGATTATTTGCAACCCCTATCCTGCAACTCTGGAATGTTCTACATGCAACACATTTGCCCGGTCCACTTGCTCCAACAACACTTGGAACAAAAACACTCCCAACTGACCACTCTGTTGGGCTAGGAACATAGTCTAATGCTGAAGCTCTACCTACTGTTGACAAGTGCTCCCTCTCTGACATTTGCGCTACTGCAACATCTCCATGCATCTCGCACCATTGCACACTTCTTTGTTCCACCTAGCACTGTGCAAAACACTTGTGCCTCTCGCATTGCTGCAGCCTGCTAGCTATGCGCTGTCCTGGGATTCCCTACACTGTCACTCTCTCTACCACTCCATCCGCATCTGTCTCTACCCAATCAGTCAGTTCCTTCTACTCCACATCGGGGCTCCTATAGCAAGGTCTCATCCAAGAGGTTGGGTACCTCAAGGATCCTGCCCCTCCTCCTTGGGATGATCACTCTATATCACCCCACCTTCTACCTGGAGGTATGGCTGCATGTAATACCTCAGCCCACCTGGCTTGAAGTTTCCCCCTACTGGAGGCCTCTGCATGAGTAGATGTCTCTACTCAATCTCCTCTCAGCTTCCCTTGTTGTGGCTGCTCCACAACCTCCTGAAGCTGCTACACCAATCGTGGCTCCTCCACAGTCGTTTGAGACTTCTTCTGGCTCTGCATGTTGAGAGGTAATATATGCTCCCTCTCAACCACCAAGTCTCCATCAGTTGCCTCGCTGCTCAAGGCTTTGCATGCATCTTGAACCTCAATAACATATAGGTTCTTGACTCGTGAACCAATCTGCTTCACCTGTCTAGTGTGTCTAAGGAAAACCTTTCCCTTACTAAAGACTACATCATAGCCTTTGTCTTGCAGCATCGTGATCGACACCAAGTTTCTCTCCAGTCCTGGTACATACTTTACATCGGTCAAGGTAAGGCGAGCTCCATGCTCCCTCTGAAAAATAACCGTGCTTACACCTGAGACACTATACTTCTCATCATTACCCATCGCTATGAGTATCTAGAGATCTTTCTCCTCCAAAGTACTAAATAAACTCTTGTCATCGGTCATGTGGAAAGAAGCTCCACTGTCAAGAAACCAACCACTTCGCACCATGGATGAAACCATGCATGCAAAGAGTGTGAAATCCAACTCAAACTGTGAAGCAAGTGCCTCACCTTCAGATCCTTCCCTGGATCCCTTCCTTGATTTCCTCCGTGGACAATTTGCAGCATAATGGCCCACCTCATGACAACGAAAGCATCGCACTTTCAATTTGTCAACCTTCTTCCCATCATTGGAAGAACTGGATTCGGAAAGAGAACCCTTCTCCTTCCCCTTCTTTGCTTTTGCAGCCAAAGCGCAATTTTCTTCATCAGATGCCTTTGATGAATATCTTTCCATGGTATTCCGCCTAATCTCCTCTTGCACAAGATCTGACCAAAGTCTCTCCCATCCTGGCAATTTCTCCCGACCATTGATAGAGTCCTGATAGGAATGCCAACTCTTCGGAAGACAAAGGAGAGACAAGATCACCAAGTCCTCATCATCGATAGCCACCCCCACACTTCCCAGCTCATCTCGGCATTGGGTGAACTTCGTGAGATACTTGGGCATACTGTCTCCATTCTCACACTTAATGTTTCTGAGTTTATCCTTGAGCTCCAACTTCCTCTGGTTGCTCTTGCTTTGGAATAAATTTGTTAATGCTTTCCACATCAAGTATGGAGAAGCCTTTCCATGCAGGCTGGATACAATGTGATCCTTCACACCCTCCAACAGAATCCTTTGACACTTTGCTATCTTCTTTTGCCAAGCCTCAACGTGAGCAGCATCAGTAGGCTTTGGGACCTCAGCATCTATGAACTCCTTCAACGCATTGTCATCTAATGCCGCCTCCATCATGTCTTTCCATGAAATATAATTCGAGCTGCCTTCAAGGGCATACTCCAATCGCAATCCGTTGAAAGACATTTCAACTTCGACACCAAGAAAACACTGCTGCAAATTCGAATTCCACCAGCTCAAAACTCAACTGCTTCTGATCTAAAATTCGTGAGAAAAAAGTATTTCTCGTACAGAGATTGACTGTATGGGCATTTACCGGATATCTCACCTTCCAAAAGAAGGATGAATCCAGAGGCTACCTGGCCCGATTACAGACTCCACCTGAAGAAATAAAATGTAATCACTTTCTGAATAATAGATCTGATGATCAAATTCGCTCTGATACCATGTAGAAATTTTTAATAATATAACACATTCACAGAGATTATCCTAATTATACACTATTTGTGGAATGCATGCATAATACATAACCTCCTCTACGTTGATCATCAATTTGCGGAATAAAAAACAATCGCATGCGCACATTAAAACATCAATCACACATATCAACACAGTATGTAATGGGGAAAGCATACAGTTGAAAACCCCCAACTATCTGTATATTATAATGATAGAGAACATGTAACAATACATAGTACAATACGCCTCACAAGTACTCAGTACTATCTCCACCTGCTACACACAAACTAACTCAAATCTGAATCAAGTCACAGGTTCAAATCTCCTCCGTTGTTTTCCTGCCTCTATTGCGCAATCCAATGTGAGAATAGGAATGATCCAAGCTCGTTTTCCCTTGGCTTTTACTGCGAAATCCTCATTGGAAATCTCAATCAATAATTGTGCAAATCTCATGCACAGCTATAGTCACAACTGATAGTAGTCTCCACCTCTAACACTTGTCTCCACTGAACTATCCATGCACTAAGTTAACTGATGTATTCTTTAGTTGATTTATGAGTTAATAATTAGTGAATTAATTAATAATTAATTTACATCACTCATCACTAGTGTATTTGGCAGTTAGACTAAATACAACTAGTTCAACTAAGTCAAACTGAACACAACTCCATCAACTCCTCAATCAACTCCACCAAACTAAATCGCTTGAGTTCTAACTAAAGTCCATCATGCAATAGCTCAACTAACCCATAAGAAAAGTGTATTTCCTTCTGGCAATTGCATGTGCCACATCTGTAGCTCGAACTGAAGTGCTCCAAGAGGATAAGATAATGTTTATAGTCCAAATATTATTAAGAGCTAATAATATTCGACTGTTCTATTTTTAGACTGGCAGTCTAAAAATAGACTCCGCCCATATGTATAAAAATAGAAGTCCATCTATTTTTACCAACATGACCAATCATCCATAAATAGCATCTTGAAACTCATAAACCATGATCCATATGTCTAAAAATAGACTTTGCGCCAAAAATAGCATGTGGGCCCACTTAGTGAAGGCGACTTCTTTTCACTAAGCTCCATCATCTTGTTGCATTTTCAACATAGGTTGTCCTAAATATCACTTAAAAACCATAAAGGAAAAAAAAAATTACCTATTACTATTTACAGCTCCCTGGCAATGGTGCCAAAAATGTTGGGGCAATTATATGAATGATATATCGCCACAATATTAAATTATCAAATAGGGATTTGTAATCAATAGAGCTGATACACTATATGTGTCAGTAATAGATAAGTTCCTATGTCTAGTGAGTATAGCCTAAATAAGAAGCACTTCAAAACTTCACTCCACAAATTTTAATCTAACTTCATCACACAATTTAAAGATAAGAAAGCAAAACTCATAAATAAAATCTTAACAAGACTGTGAGCTAAATGTTCTTGCTCAGGTAACAAGTCTATCCATTTACAAGCTCATGAAATAGAAAGATGGATCTAACTCTATTTTCCTGTAGCAGCTTATCTCAATCACTACACTAGAATCAATTCACTGCATTCAAACATTAAACAAAGAAACCAAGACTAGTCCTAAAAGAAACTTTGCATTCTAGTACAGGAAATGTATGACAAGAGTCTTCACTAACAACACATGTAGGTGAATGGTGAGATCTCTGATCTTAGCTTTCCCTTTCTTCAAAATAGCAATCAACAATTAAATGTGTAGCTTAAAAAAAAATCATAAAACTAATGAACTGTCACTCATAAATTACTTAAATGAAATAGGACTAAAATCACATCAAATACTTAACACTACATAAATAAAACTATATGAATAATAACTATAATAAGAACTTTCCTTGATGGCTTCAATGGGCCCTTGCCAAGCTACCAAGGAAAGCTTGAAGAACTTACAAAATTAAGAAATTGATTTACACAAGGAACTTATCAATCACTACTCTTATCATTAATTCAAAGAGAAAGATTATAAAACTTAATGGTTCAATCACATCTTTAGCATAACACTGCTCGCAATTTGGATAATTCTCTAACTCTATGACTTTCTCTAACTATATTTATGTGTCTGTGTATAACTTACGTCTAATCGGTTATCATCTACAAGCCTTATTTTATAGAGAAATGATGTTAGATCAAGGTTTAATAGAATAGTAACAAATCACTACAAAATATTACATTTTAGTTCATCTTACATATTTGGCTTCATCCTCATGACACGTAGTGCGTGAGGAGGAAGCATATCTCGATTCAATGTAACAAGATGATGCCTTTGACCAACAATTTCCTTGGCCTCATCTAATATAGTTCTCTTAACCACCAAACCTGGAAATTAGTGTTTGGTACTAGAATAACACAGTCAATGCAGGTGGTACCTATTAGAGCCTAGATTGACCTCACGCTGAAGGGAGGCAATCCTAGGATAACCACAAACCATGCTTAACCTGGTAGCTAGCCCTACGAGGTTGAGAGAGGGTCTCTCCTTGTAAATTTCAATGGAGATGACGGAATCAAATATAGATTTTAGGCTAGGTATAGTAGCTCAGAGGATTTGATTGGATTTGTTTTGGGTCGAAAACAACAAGAGAAAGGGTGATTGGACTATGGAATCGATGTCAGTTTCTGCCGGCAAACCTGGGGCAAATTAAGTGCCATGTTCAACTAAGTGAAGATTGTAAATGTGAGAAGTATGAGGGAGAAAGCCCACTTCCCTATAGGCATCAAACAAAGGATGGATCTGCAGCAGAAACTTTAGATGAAAGAGAATAACGACGTTGCTCAACAGAGCATCTAGCTAAGGATGAATTCTGCTAAGACAACCATTACAACTAACAACAAAATCATCATGAAATGAGCATAATCACGAATGAATTCCTAAAATATCACTTAGATAATACTGTAACAAGGCAGAAAAAACATAATGTGTAAATGAATTACAGGAAAAACATACTAAACATCAGCGCCGTGATGAATCCCAGGCCTAAAGGGAAAAAATTGCTTTATTATGATATTCAATAAAACTTTACACAGTCCAAATGCTTCTTCCTGTTGCCAAACTCCAACCTATACACTATGAAATTCATAGAATATATACATTTTCTCATCCTTGTACTAAGGGAATTGAGCTCAACCATTTTCTTCAAAATAGAATCAGTTACATTAAACTTGAATTTCTGAAAATAGGTGTTGAAGATGAACTCGTATCTCCTAAACCATAGCACTTGCTACAAAAATGAAAGAGGTTTTTGTATATAAGGTCATTTTGGAGAAAAACCTCTCTCAAATTTTAAAAATTCGTTTCCATTTTCTCGTAATCTGTGCCACAAAATCATCTGTAAAACAGAAAATCATTAAAAATTTAAATCTATGAAACTGAGCTATAAAGATCTAGTCACATATCCCAATCAATAACACCTGTGAATAAATTGAAAGAGTTTTTTGTTATATGAATCATGTTTAAAAAAAACCTCCTTGAGTTTTGCAAAATTACTTTCCATCTGTTGTAAAAAGGCATTGCACTAAAATGACTAAAACAGTAAATAAATGAAAATTTTGCTTTGTTTTAATGCAGGCTCCAAATATCACTGCATATCTCCCACATAGTAGCACCTGTGCATAAAATGAAGGAATTTTTTGTTATTTGGTATGTGATGGAAAAAAACCTCTTTCACTTTTGTAAAATTCCTGTCCAAACTAAATTTTAAGTAAACTTTTCCCTATGTGCAACAACTAACCTCAAAACATGCATAAATGCATAACCAAGAATCAATCATTCATTTCAATCATATCTTCTAATCCAGAAACCAGTTATAGGAGTGTGATATACTGTTGGAAAGATATTTCCAAGCTTCTTCTGATGTACACACTCGTGACATGTTTTGTGCTGAATATCATGTGCAAAAAATCTAACCAAACCAAACCTAGTCAGAGCTCATGTTGATCCCTGGTGACAGGCTGTGAAGACTGGCACTAACAGTACTGGATTAACATAGTTGTTGGATCACAGGTACCGAATGAAAACATGTGTCAGATCACTGATTTTGGTGTTGAATCATTGTGGTTGATGCCGAATGAGCGCAGGTGTTGGACCACTATTACTGGTGCTGGATGAACACATGTACACAGGTGAACACGAGTAAGCAAGAACACGGGTAACTATTGTCAGGTAGCTGATAGGAAACTGCACGGGTATCAAACGAGAACATGAGTACCAGATTGATAATGTTGGTACCAGATAAGTAGGAGCGCCAGTAATAGACCGATAATGCTTGTACTGGATGAGTAGGAGCACGAGTACCAAATCAATACACTGGTATTGGATGAGTAGGAACATGGTCTAAACATCTATGTGAGCCAATCCAATTAATTAGAGAGTATAAAGCATCAATAATTCTATTTATACCACAAGAAAACATAAAAATCATGCTTTGAAATATAAATTACCTCATAGATACCTAAGGAGGCTAAAAGGTATATTCTAGAAGAAGATAGGCGAGTAGTACATAGGTTTGAGGTGAAATTGGTAAAAACAAATAGAGGACAATATAATGTATTATAGGCATAAAAAGGGAGACCCAATAGGTTTGAAAATGAGGGACTATAAACTTCTTATGTAAGTTCCATAATATCAATCTAACCATGGGGGAATATGTATTGAATTTTTCAATGATTTCCATGCCAATGGGTGGTGTTGATGTTGTATTAAGAGTCGAATGGTTACAATCATTGGGGAAAATAACATTTAATTTTCAAGAACTTTTATTAAATTTTTTTGGGAAGGAAAGGAATTAAAGTTAAGGGGTATTGCAAGGAAACCTGGTAAGGTAATCAAATCTAATGACATGAAAAAGATTTTTAAGAAGGAATAATGAGGGGAAATTGCATAATTATTCTCACTAGATGTTCAAACATATAAGTCATCCATTTCTCCAGATATCCAAAGGGTCCTTGACAAACATTCCAAGGTATTTGAGACTCCCAAAGGTCTCCCACCTATTTTTGATCATGATCATTCTATTCAATTGATTCCATGAAGTGTTCCTCCAAACATCAGACGTTACAGACATCCATATGCCCAAAAAATTGAAATTGAATGTAAGGTCACAAAAATGCTAGAGGCGAGTATAATTCAACCTAGCCAAAGTTTTTTCTCTTCTCTAGTAGTATTGGTGCACAATAAGGATGGATCATGGCATATGTGTCTGGATTATAGAGAGATCAACAAGCTAATTATTAAAGATAAATTTCTCATTGTTGTCATTGATGAATTGTTGGATGAATTACATGGAGAAATTTAATTCACCAAGATAGATCTTCATTCAGGATATCATCAAATTAGAATGAAAACAGAAGACATTCCAAAAATAACATTAGGAATTCATGAAGGTCATTATGATTTTTTTAGTCATGCCTTTTGGCCTTACTAATGCAAAGTTCCACATTTCAAGGTTTGATGAATTCCACTTCCAAACCCACCCTTAGAAAATTTGTGTTAGTATTTTTTAATGATATACTAATCTACAAGTGTTGGAAATATCATGTTCAAGTTGTTGATAGGGTTCTCAAACTATTAGGGGAGAAACAATTGTATGCAAAACCCTCCAATCGTTTCTTTTGGGTACAAGAGCTGGAATATTTGGGTCATATTGTATATCATGAGGGTGTTAAGCTAGAGCCTAACAAAATTCAACCCATCAAGGAAAGGAAAATCCCCAACCTTAAGGCATCTTCGAGGATTTCTCAAGTTGACATAGTATTATCGCAAGTTTGTTATGAATTCTGGGAAAATAACAACACCTATAACAACATCACTGAAGAAAGATGCATTTTCTTGGATTCCAGAAGAAACTAAGGTTTTTGAACATCTTAAAGAGGCAATGTGTCAAGCTCTAGTCGTAGCTACACTAGACTTCGCAAAAACATTTGTTGTGGAATGTGATTCCTCAAGAAATGGCATTGGTGTTTTCTTAATGCAAGAAGGAAGACTCGTTTCCTATGAATGTCATCAAATCAAGGGAAAGAATTTACACAAACCTATTTATGAGAAGGAAATGCTGGAAATACTACATGCCCTGAAGCAATGGTACCCTTACCTAATGGGAAGAAACTTCAAGGTAAAAACAGATCATGATAGCCTTAAATACTTATTAGAACAAATATTATCTTTAGAAGAGTAGCAGAAAAGGGTCACAAATATTTTGGGTTATGACTTTGAAATCATCTACAAAAAGGGGAAGAAAAATGTTGTTGTAGATGCACTCTCAAGAAGGATGAGGATGTGGAGTCATTGCTTTGTGTCATTTCTATTATCCAACCTGATTGGATAACTAAAGCAACGGGTGAATAGAAGAATGATTAAGAGGTGTGGACACTCATTTAAAAGTTGTAGCAAGATCCCAGTTCATATAATAATTTTATTTAGAAAAATGATCATTGTGGTACAAAGATCATTTATATCTATGTAAGAAATCCAAAATCAAACAAAAGGTTCTTTGGAATTGCATACCTCTCCTATAGGAGGGCACTCAAGATTTTTAAAAACTTACCATAGGGTCAAGAAGGATTTTTTTGGGATGACCTTAAATCTAATATTTAGAAGTTTTTGGTTGAATGTTTGGTTTGTCAATAAAATAAAGTAGATAAAATTAATACCCTAGGTATTTTACAACCATTGGCTATTCCAAGTCAGCATTGGGAGGAGGTCTCATTGGATTTTATCACATGTCTACCCAAGATTAAATGAAAGAGTGTCATCATGGTGGTTGTTGATAGACTTACCAAGTATGCACACCGTTGTGCACTATCTCATCCTTTCAAAGCCAATATAGTCTCTACTACATTTTTGGTAATAGTTCAAAAGATAAATGGAAACCCAAAGATTATTGTAAGCAACAAAGATACCATTTTGACTGGGAATTTTTGGACATAATGATTTTCTTGACTTGGTACTCAATCAGCTCATAGGTAATCTTATCGTCCTCAATATGATGGTAGAACTGATATAGAGAAAAAATGTTTGGAAGGATATCTTCATTTCTTTGTATCTGATAAAAAAAACATAATGGGTCAAGTGGTTACCTCTAACAGAATGGTGGTATAAGACTTCCTTTCATATCGCAACAAAAATGACCCCATTTATGGAACTTTTGGATATCATCCATCGTCCATCACATTGTCTCTAAGCGACAATTATAAGCTTCAAATAGTGGAATATCACATTGGGCATCAACAACAAGTACTCCAACTTGTAAAGGATAAACTGACTCTGGCGCAGAATTGAATGAAACAACAATCAGATCAACATTGTAGTGAAAGAAATTCTCACGTGCGTGATTGGGTATTTTTATGACTACAACCATACAAACAAATTTCCCTTGATCAAGCTACAAAGGATAATAAATTATCACCCAAGTATTATGGACCTTATAAGGTGTTGCAAAATATTGGTACTACGGCATACAAATTGGAGCTACCTACATCTTTGCAAGTACACTCAATTTTCCATGTTTCATGCTTAAAGAAGGTTATAAGTGACAAGCTCCCAGTTCAAACTATATTTCTATAATTTGACTAGGAAGGCAAAATCATATTGGATCTTGAAGCAATCATAGAAACAAGATTCTAACAACTACATAATCGATCAATTTCAGAGTATCTCATCAAGTGGAAGAACTTACCTGCTAAAGTTTCATCATGGGAGGATGGGTTTTTTATATAGATGCAATCATAACTACTCAAGCATTGAGGACAACACTTTTTTAAGGAGAAAGGCATGTTAGGTCTCTATTGTAGCCCCTATATTGATATTGTTGTGCACCATAGAAGGCCACTATTTTTATTGTTGTGCCCCATAGAAGCCCACTATTTTTATTGTTGTGCCCCATAGAAGCCCACGATTTTTATTGTTTTTCTCTTACATTATTATTTCTATGTAGGCCCTAATTATATTTTGACCCTTTAGACTTATATATATACGAAGTAGGTCTTTTCATTTAAATCATCCAAGAATTTTTCATTTATGTGACATAAAAGGAGGTTTCCCCCTCGAAGAGGCCTATATGATCAAGGTGTTAATCTATCTCTTCTTCTATTTTTGTGTTATTTTGATCTAGGTACACAACATTATTAGGAAAAAATTACAAGAAAGTAGTAGCAGACAACCAAAGAGAAGAGTCAAAAAGAAGACAGCTAAATTTTGAAGTTGGGGATTTGATTATGGCACACTTCCAAAAATAGACATTTCCTAATGGGGAGTATAATAAATTGAAACTCAAAAAGATTGGTCCTTGAAAAGTCTTTAGGAAATTCTCATCAAATGCTTATGAACTACAATTTCCCAAAGATATTGGAATTTCTCCAATCTGTAATGTTTCAGATATGTTCCCCTTTAAGGAACAAACAAATGTTTCAGCTAATGTACTTGTAAATAATGAAATTTAGACTATCGAATGGGAAAATCAAGTACTTTGCAATCATATTCCCGTGGATGTATGTCATGTTTCATTAAGCATACCTGGGAAATATGACAAAAATGCCATACATGTTAGAAGGAGAAACACCTACATTTTGAAATTAAAGGATGGAGAAAATCATACACTATTACCATTTAAAGATGAAAGTGTATCAGAAGAAACAAATCCTAAAGTGCTACTACTAAGTGGAAAGAAATTGTTACAAGGAATCAAGCATGAGGAGGTAAATTTTTCTTTAATTACTAAGCCTATAATAGTCATCAAAATTACAAATTTGAATGATTTCTTGAAGTTAAAATTATGTTGGATGAGTTTCTTGATATTGTAGTTATTGAATTTCTAGATAAATTGCCTCCCTAAGGAGTATCATCCATCACATAGACTTTATTCCAGATGATATCCTTCCAAAAAAAGAATCTTATGAGATGACTCTAAGGAAGAATGAGGAGATTAAAAATCAAGTGCAAGAATTTCTAGATAAGGTTCTCATCTTAGAAAGTTTAAGTCCATGTGTTGTTCCCTTAGTATTAACTCCAAAGAAGGATGGAGGATGGAGAATGTATACTAACTCTAGGGACATAAACAAGATAACAATCAAGTACGTATTCCCATTACCTCATATTGATGATCTACTGGATCATTTAAGTGGTGCTAAATAGTTCTCTAAAATAGTTTTAAAAATAAGGTATCATCAAATCTTAGTTAGGGAAGGAGATGAATTGAAAATGACCTTCAAAACTAATAATGGACTATATGAATAGTTAGTGATGCCTTTTGGATTGACAAATACTCCTAGTACTTTCATGAAGTTGATGAATGAAGTCTTGAAATAGCTCATAGATAAATTTGTTATTGATTACCTAGATGATATTTTAATTTACAACCAGTCAGAAAGAATATCCTAGGCACCTTAGGATGGTTTTGGGAAAATTGCAGCAAGAAAAATTATTAATTAATTTGAAGAAATGCAATTTCATGGAGATAGAATTATTGTACTCAAGTTTTTTGGTGTCAAAATATGGCTTGAATATGGATCATGAGAACATCAAGTCCATAATCAATTGGCCTACCCCAAGGAGTGTTTTCGAGATAATAAGCTTCCATGGTTTGGAAAGTTTCTATAGAAAAATTATCAAGAATTTCAGTGGTATCTATGCTCCAATTGTAGAGATTATGAAAGAAATTAAGCAACCATTTTATTAGACAAAAGAAACTAATAAGATTTTTAAGTTGTTAAAGAAAAAAATAATAGAATATTTTATTTTATCGTTGCCATATTTTAACAAGCTCCTTCCGATTGAGCTAATGCCAGTGGAATTGTAATAGGAGTTGTTTTGAGACAGGAAGGGGCGCAAGTTACTTATTTTAGTGAAAATCTCAATGAAGCCAAAAATAAGTATTATTCATATGATAAGGAGTTTTATAGAATTTATAAAACACTAAATAAATGGACATGCTACCTTATGCCTAAAGAATTTATTCTTAATACTGACAACCATGCTTTGTAGTTTATGAACAATCAGACAAATTCAATCAAAGGAAAGTTAAATCGATGGATTTTTTCAAAAAATTTACATTTGTTATTAAACATAGAAGTGGGAAATCAAATAAGGTAGTAGATGCATTAAGAAAAGTTATTATAATTTGGCATGAATTTCAAGTAAATGTTTTATGGTTTGATTATTTGGAAGACATATATATAAATGGTCTAGACTTCAAAGAAGTATGTGCAACTTGTGAAAATCTAGTAAGCATAGGCTAAACCCCGTGGCTAGATTATATGATACAAGAAGGAATATTGTTCAAAGGCTATAGATTATGCATTCCAAAATGTTCAATGAAGGAAATTTTGTTGAAATAAAAGCATAGTGGAGGACTAATAGGGAATTTTAGACTTGAAAAAAACATTTGCACAGTTACATGCATTCTATTTTTGGTCAAGCATGTAGGCATAAGTCAAAATATTTGTTGAGAGATTTATAATATGCCAATATGCAAAAGGAAGAAGTCATAGTACTAGATATTATCAACCATTACCAATTTCAAATAGACCATGGGAGGTTTTAAGCATGGAATTTGTGCTAGGACTGTCAAAAACTCCAAGAGGTAATGACTCAAGGTATGTTGTTACTGATAGATTTTCAAAAATGGCATACTTTATAGCTTGCATGAAAATGAATGATGCAACCAACATTAAAAGTATGTTCTTCAATGAAGTAGTTAAAATGCATGGATTTACAAGAAGTATTGTTTCTAATAAATACAATAAATTTGTGGGTCAATTTTCAAGGACTTCATGGAAAATTTAGTAACCAACCTTAAATTCAGTTCAGCAGACCATCCTCGGACTAAGGGTCGAACAGAGGTGATAAATAGGAGTATGGAAAATATATTGAAAAGTTTGGTAAGTGAATACCCCAAGCAATGGGATCAAGTATGTGCTAGTGTGGAGTTTGCATATCATGAGCACATGATTCATTTTGTTTCAAAGGGAGTACATGAGCTAAGAAATATTGGGAAACAGGAATTGAGAATTTATTATGGTGAATGTTTTACAATTAATATGCAAGAAGTACAGGATAGAGTCAAGAAACCATTACATGAAAGCAATGGCATGTACACACATAGTAGACTCAAGAAGAAGGAAATTGAATTTTTAAGTCAGGTATTAGGTTATGGCACACCTTTGGAAAGATATATTTCCTAAGGGAGGTTATAATAAATTGAAACTAAAAAATATTGGATCATGCAAAGTCTTTAGGAAATTCTGGTCAAATTCTTATGAATTACAACTACCAAAGATATTGGAATTTATTCAATATTTAATGTATCAAATTTGTACTCTTTTTCCAACCAAAAAAATGTTTCAGTTGGTGCATCTGTCAATGATGAAATTGGGACTATTGAATGGGAAAAGAAGGTACATCTAGCACCAACAAAACAAATTGATTCAATACTAGAAAAAGGGTAGCTAAAAGGACCTGGAACAAGGAGTACCTTCAATACTTGATCAAGTGTAAGAATCAACCAGTCAAAGATGCCACTTGGATGACACCAACCAAAGTTTCCAAATATGATACCAATATTAAAGAGCTCAAAAACAAATTTCATTAATATATCTTTTCCTCCTTAGGATTCTGATGCAAAAACATCTCACCATTATTAAAAAAATATATGTATTTGATTTTCCTAAGTCTAGGAAGTTCTAGAAATCTTAGATTATGTAAAATTCTACAAAAACATGTAATCGAGATTGTTTGTGTTATTTATAATATAGTTTAGATAGGCTCATAAGTTTGAGAAGATTCCTATAAAATTGCTCCATGTTTATAGGAGAGGAATTATCTCTTGGAATATTGAGATATTTCCTTCCTTCATAATAAATAGGGATGTAGTGCATGGGTTGGGGCTAGCAAGGAATGTGTTGAGCTTCATAATTAAATATAATTTTGTTTGTGAGTAATTTATGGTTTAGGTCTGAGTTGAGTTTTATGTTTTTTTATTCCCATCAACAAGGTGGTCATTCTTCCAACCGAATGATTGGAAAGGGAATCTATGGGCTGGTGTAGAGCAGTTTGAGTAGTAGGTGCACAGCACATGGGATTTTATGGAACAAGTGGAAGCAACCTAACGAGAGGTTCTTTGCATTGAGATTTGGTGATTTGGTTAGGTGAACACAGGTGGGGTTCCAAGCTAAACATTGTAAGAGTTGTAATTTTGTATCATATATAAAATAACTTTGGATCGAGGTCGTGGGCCACTCCATTTGAATATTTGGTGTATTTAACATGTGTGATTGGATGTGTATACATGTTTAATGTGGTTTATGATGTTTACACATGACTATTAATGTTTCTTAATAATATTATGTTTGTGATGAGGCTTATGCTCTAAATTAACTTGTGAATGCACATGTATATGCATGTTTATGTGGATGACAAGAAACAAGGGTTTTAGATTGAATTTGAGAATCTACTATATAACTTGTATAAGACATCTTTAAACAAGTGTCAATTTGTGAGGCGTAGTCTAGGTGAAGTATTTTCCAGGTGGTCAGGCCATTGGTGAGAGACATTCTAGTGCCACATGATTAGAGATCATGTGGTGCCTAAAATTGTGTGAAGTCTCTAGGGGCATGACATGTGGCATCAAAGAACTTCACCACTAAGGTGGTTTGAACGCATAGATTGAGCAATATTGTTATAGGTATTGATGATTTGGTGTTGTTCACCATTATCCAATATATGTGATATTAGACCAAGTTACTATTGAGGTGAAGACAGAACAATCGAGTTAGTGTTGTACAAAGGTTGAGATGGTAAACTCTAGGAAAAGTGGAAGTCGTGACGGATCTAAATTGATGAAGGGAGTTGTTTCTATAGAATAATATATGGTGCAGATGATGGATTTTATGCATGCACATGGGGATGAATCTGAAGAGATAAAAGGGACATGGCAACTATGAAGGAAGAAATTCTTCATAGCATCAGTGAACTTGAGGAACTGGCACAAACAGTGGAGAAAGCTCACGATGATGCATGGGGATATCATTTGAAGCACATAAATAATGAGGTGACTTCTCTTATAGCATTGACCTGAAAGTAGGCAGTCACAATTGAAGTGTTGAAGAAGAAAGCAGGATAGAGAATGTCTAGTACTTCACTGAGAGTGAAGATTAAGGAACTTGAACCATATGATGGGACTACAAGTGCTAATATGTTGGGAAATTTCTACTAGGATGTGTAGCAATAATTAGATCAAATGAATGGATGCTCAGATGAGGCTAAGGTGAATGTTGTTATTATGTATCTAGCAGGGACAATGAAGATATGGTGGCAAACGAGGATGGAGTATTTGGTACTTGGTTTTACAATGCAGAGGATTTCTACATGGGCATAAATAAAGGTCGCTTTGTATGTGTATTTCCATCCCTAGATTCAAGCATGGATTTTCAGGGATAACCTTCATGCATTGAGCCATACAAGAAGGATTTGTGATACATCAAGTATTTCTCCAGCATTATCTTGGAGATTAGAGAGATTTTGGATGAAGATCGGTTGTACTATTTCATATTTGGATTGCAACCATGGGCACAGACTGAGTTAAGGAGATAGAATGTCTAGAATCTTCCAAATGTTATCATTGTAGAAAAAAAACTTTTGGATTTTTGGCGAGAAGGGAAGTTTGTAAGCAAAGAAGAATGAGGTTGTGGTGATAAAAGAAAGAAGAAGAAGAAGCAACGAAAGGAGTCTTCCAAGGATGATGAGATGAAATAAACATGTACTACGAATGGAAAATGCCCCTTTCATCTTCAATATGTGCAAAAGAGCAGTTGGTGAAGAAATTCTCATTGAAGCAAAAGGTGGCTATTTTGGAACAAGAGGAAGCACCAACAATTGGATTATTGCAAGTTTTGGGACATGCTTCCTATTAAGAAGGCCACCACATAATAGGATTAGGATGGGACTTGAATTAACTTTATGATTAGATTTTAATAGCGTTGAGATGGTGGCTATGATTGACAATGGTCCCATGCATAATTTTATGAGGGAACATGTGTCAAGAAAGCATGGATTGAAATTCAAGCCTATACAAACATCCTACAAGGAGTTAATTCATGAGAGATGCATGTGAGTGGGAAAATTGAGGATGCACCCATTCATATGCTCTACATTTTTCTTAGGAAACAGTCTAGATCGTTGGATGGGCTGGGTGGTTGCTCGTATCAATTGTCTAATAGCATGTGAGGTTTTTGGGAATCTCTCTTATTGAGCAGAGAGGATCATTTTACAATCCAATAAAATCCAGTATGAGGGGATGTATAAGTCTGTCTACTGTCTATGGAGTTGACATATGCCTAGATGGATAACTTTGTACATCTGTAAAAAAAAAAATAATGTCCACTGTAAAAAAAAAATAAAAAAATGAATATGTCGTAAAGTAAATAGAAGTGAAAAAAATGTGAGAATAAAATGTTTAAACCTTATACTTTTCAAAAATATTTCAATAAACTATTTGAAGATCTATGTTAACTAGTTTATGCCCATATCAACTTCATATATAAATTGTTAAAATAAAATATTTTAATGTTGTAAATAAAAAAAATTCAATATGGTTTATCAATAATATATTTTAATACTAATTAATATTGGCATATACTAAAAAATATATTTATAATAAAAAAACTATTTTAATTTGCACTGATAAAATGTCTTGATGTATATGTTAGGTAAATTATTTTAGGGTCAATATATTATATATCATTTATAAAAATGTATGTATATATCATGAAAAAAAATGAACAAAAAAATTATATTATATGTCATTTATAAAAATTTATGTATATATCATGAAAAATAATATTTTGTTATGATTAAAAAGTTTATTTAATCTTATATATATTCTATATAATATTCAAAAATTAAATGAAAAATTACACATTGTATTTTGCACTTTAAAGAAGTTTGCACATGAAGAAATTTGATTTTTCTACTCATGTTAGATCAATGCTTAAAATAAATCTATAAAATCTATATTAATTTGTATTCTAAATAAATAACAAAGTAATCAAGATTCGATATTTTGCTATAACAAATTGAATTTGTCAATATCATTCCCACGTATTTTTATTGACTTGAGCTCCAAATTCCACCCTTATGGTCCTTGTAAATTCAAATGACTTTTCCAAAGTGAAGTTCTAAAGAGTGAACCTTTCTTTCTATTCAACATCCTCTCGACGCTTTAGCTTTTGTTTTATTGAAATTTTCCCTAAATGCGACGTTCTTTTCGGGCAGGTTATGGTAAAAATCACTCTTACTTTTCTCAGTGACACCATTTGCTTTTTCACGAAGCTCACTTAATCTTTCCTAGGCAAGTTGTCATTCGTAAAAAATTTCTTATTCTTGCTAATGAATCTTGGCCTTCACTAAGTTTTCCAATATATTTGGGCTCCCTTTGCTAGGGGCATGGTCATATGAAGTCGAAAATCTGTCATACATGGCTCTCGGAGGTCTATTCCTTTATGGACCAAACTTTGTCATGAACCGTGGACACTTTTTAGGGGCACTGGACCAAACCTTGTCATGAGCCTTGGACACCTTTTATGGGTTCTGGACCAAATCATGAAACTTGGACACTGTTTATGGGTTCTGGAGATCATTGTGTCTAGAGGCACTCTACAATCTAGTATGGGGTAGATCTCACTTAAAAACGTAAACATGTAAATTTAATGTTTAACATTTAACATTTTTAATCTAATGGCGGCCTTATTTAAAAATCAATTTAATTATTATTATTTATAAGCACAATATAAATTTAAAATATAAATAGGTTTATTAACACTCAAAAAAATGGTATGGTAAATAAATAAAAATATAAATAAACCAGAAATATGTTAAATAAATAAAACCTTTTTATATTTACTCTAGAGGTATGGTAAATAAATAAAACTAAAAAATAAACTAGATGTATGTTAAATAAATAAAACATCTTTTTATATTTACTCCATAAACCTCTTTATATTTATGAAAAACTCAAGAAAAAGTTTTATTTAGGTGAAGCCTATGGGTCAAATACAATGAGACAAATAATTACTAATACCATGGGCCAAATACCATATTTATAAAAGAGGTATAAAAAGGTATGGTTAATAAATAAAAACGAGTTGTCTTTAGTGAGATTTCTTGGAAGCTTTTACTGTGGGCTTTTCCGCTCTAATTTCTCTAAAATCCGGCAAGAATTTATTGAAATCGCAATCGAAGTGCCCTAGGGCTCTAAAATCTGGCAAAGAAATTATTGAAATCATAATCAAAGTGCCTAAAATCTAACAAGAATTTATTGAAATCATAATCGAAGTGCCCTAGTGGTTTTTTAGGGTGTTGAATCCATCTATACAATAAAAAAATGAGTTTAACACAAATCAAGATAGCCCTAGGAGTTTTTCAAGGTGTTGAATCCATCTATATAGTCAAAAAAACTAGTGGAATAACACAAATCAAGATTTCACCTCAATTTTTTCTAAATTTATTGAAATCACAATCAAAGTGCCCTAGGGGCATGGCAAAGTCCTAAAAGCACCAAAGACAACTCCAAATAAAAATATATCAAATAGTATTAGAAATCAACATCTAATTTATACCAATCCTATGGACCAAATACCATGGTAAATAAAAGAGATATGATAAATAAATTAAAATATAAATAAACTAGAAGTATGGTAAATAAATAAAACCTCTTTTTATATTTACTCCATAAGCCTTATTATACTTACTAACACTAAAAAAAGAGGTTTTATTTAGTTGAAGCAAATAGGCCAAATACCATGGGTCAAATTATTATTAATACCATGTAGAAAAAATTATTAACCCTAATATTAATATTAAAATATTATTATTATTAAATGTTATTCATATTAATATATTATAATATTAATATTATTAAATTTAGTAGCTTTGGACTAATACAATATTAATTTTGTTATGTTATAATATATATTAATATATCATGATATATATTAACTCTAGATATATGTGGGAGGGAAGAACAAAAACATAGAGTGATAGAGGTGGAGAGATACGGGGAGTGACAAGGGAGAGATGGAGATAAAATGAAGGAGAAGGGAGAGGAGGAATGAAAAGAGAGTGGGGGAGAGGAATGAGAGAGCTAGAGAAGAGTAAGAGAGGGAGAGGAGGAATGAAGAGAGAGAGGGGGAGAGAAGTGAGAGAGCTAGAGAAGGGTAAGAGAGGGAGAGGATGAATGAAGAGAGAGAGGGGGAGAGGAGTGAGATAGCTAGAGAAGGGTAAGAGAGGGAGAGGGAGACACAAAGACATAGGGGGGAGAGAGAGAAGAAGAGAGGGATGGAGATAGTGAGAGAATCAGAGGGTAGAGAAAGAGAGATATGGAGAAGAGAGAGGAAGGTAGGAGAGAAAGGGAGAGAGAGGACTTGCAAGAGAGGAGAAGAGAGGGAGGGATAGAGATATGGAGTTGGAGGGGGAGAGATGGAG
Source organism: Pinus tabuliformis (assembly GCA_031772625.1). Classification (NCBI taxonomy): domain Eukaryota; kingdom Viridiplantae; phylum Streptophyta; class Pinopsida; order Pinales; family Pinaceae; genus Pinus; species Pinus tabuliformis. The sequence continues at coordinate 1,729,497,776 of CM062818.1, read as the reverse complement.
GGAAGAAGAAAGACATAGAGAGTGAGAAGTGGAGAGAGAGAGGGAGGCAAGAAGAAAGACAGAGAGAGTGAGAAGTGGAGAGAGAGAGGGAGTGAAAAGGGAAAGATGGAGAGAGAGTGTGTATGTTTAGGGGTGAGATAAAGAGACAAAGAAGGATAGATAAAGAGAAGGGGGGAGAGAAACGGAGAGAAGGAGAGAGGGAGGGATATAGTAACATAGTTGGAGAGAGAGGGAGAGAGTGTGAGGTAGGAGAGAAAGGGAGAGAGAGGAAGAACAAGAGAAAAGACTTGAGAGAGAAGAGGAGAGTGATGGGGGAACGGAGAGGATTGGAGAGTAGAGAGAGAGAGAGAGAGAGAGAGAGGATGTATGAGAGAGCAGACTAAAGAGAGAGGAGGAGAGAGGGAGGGAGAGAGGAGGAGAAATGGAGGTATAGGTAGATGGATTTGGAGGGGGAGAGAGGGAGAGAAGAAGAAATACATAGAGAGTGAGAAAGGGAGAGAGAGAGAGAGGGAGTGACAAGGAAGAGATTGAGAGAGAGTGTGTATCTTTGGGGCTGAGATAAAGAGAGAAATTGGGAGAGATAGAGAGAATGGGGGAGATAATGAGAGAGGAGAGAGGGAGGTATATAGTAACAAATTTGTAGGGTGGAGAGAGAGAGAGAGAGAGGGAGGGAGGGAGAAAGGAAGAGAGAGAGGATGTGAGAGAGTGGAGAGAGGGAGGGAAAGAGCATTGGAGTTGGAGGGGGAGAGAGAGGGATGTAAGAAGAAATAGATAGATAGAGAAATGTGGAGAGAGAGGGGGGGAGTGATAAGGAAGATGGAGAGAGGGAGAGAGGACATCAAGAGGGAAGAGAGATAGAAGCAATGGAGACAGAGAGAAGGGGAAGAGAGAGAGAGGGTGGGAGATGAGGATGAAGGGATAAATAGATAGATTTTAGAAAGAGACTATATGTTTTGCGGGTGATATAGAGAGACATAGGGAGATAGAGATATATATGGAAAGTGAAGAGAGGGAAGAAGAGAGATATTGAGATAGGGAGGGAGGGACTGAGATATTGATAGATATGGAGTGAGAGAGCGTGTGTGTTTGGGGGGTTGAGATAGAGAGACAAAGAAGGAGATATGGAGGGAGATATAGATATAGATGGAGTGGGGGGAGAGGAAGAAGAATTATCGCACTAGATACATTGCTTTCAGTGTAGATGGTAATTTCTAATCCTATTTGATTACTTGCACTAGATGCATTGATTTTAGTGTAGATGCTGATTTCTAATTATATTTGATTGCTTGCACTAGATGCATTGATTGGTGTAGATGATTTCTAATCCTATTTGATTGCTTGCACTAAATGCATTGATTTCAGTGCAGATGGTTATTTTTAATCCTATTTTATTTCTTGCACTAGATGCATTGATTTCAATGTAGATGTTGATTTCTAATCATATTTGATTTCTTGCACTAGATGCATTGATTTCAATGTAGATGATTTCTAATCCTATTTGATTGCTTGCACTAAATGCATTAATTTCAATGTAGATGGTGATTTCTAATCCTATTTGATTGCTTACACTAGATGCATTGATTTCAATGTATATGTTGCTTTATAATCCTATTTGTTTACTTGCAATAGATGCATTGATTTTAGTGTAGATATTGGTTTATAACCCTATTTGCTTACTTTCACTAGATGCATTGATTTGAGTGCAAATGTTGATTTCTAATCCTATTTGATTGCTTACATTAGCTGCATTGATTTCATTGTAAATGTTGTTTTCTAATCTTATTTTATTGCTTGCATTAGATGCATTAATTTTAGCGTAGATGTTGATTTCTGATTTTTTGTAATTGGATGTATGATGGTACATTAATTTTAAAGTGATTGAATTAAGGTTGTGCATTGATTTCAGTGTAAGCACAAAAAATTATTGAGAATGTACAATGATTTTTGTGTTATCGTAATTCAACCTATTAATATTGGAGAGAAAGAGAGACAAGGTATGATGTTTACAACAATATCTCGAGCTAAATATTTAAATGGTTTACGATTTAACCTGTCCTTTTCATATAATCGATATGAAAAGATGACAATTGATATGAAAATATGAAAAAAGTAACAACGGTGACAATAATAATAGTAGAAGAAAATAATTTGAGATTAATCACAATGAAGACTATTTGTAATTGAGTATATTCTTATTATTCAAATTTTCTATCATTCAACACTATTACATTGTCACTTTACATTCAATATTTTTATTTCATCATTTTTCATCATTAAAGTTATTAACAATATTTATCATCTCAACAAACTGAGGTAACTAATCAAATTGAAAATTAAAATGACCAAATTAATCTGAGACATATTTACATATTTAAAATGATTATATTAATATTAGATGGAATTACATATTATTGATAAAATTAGTCATATGTTATGTATATTTTCTCTGGCCACACACAGCTGAAACCAACCTAGATTCATCTTAACTACGAATCTATCAAGTGCTGAGAGGAATCAAATCTCTCAAGGTGAAAACCTTTCCTCAAGTTTTGCACTCAAGAAAGAGGTTTTCACCTCGATAGTTTTGATCCCTCTCAGCACTTGATAGATCTAGAGTTAAGATGGATATAGGCTCGTAATTATAACACCAAAAAGATACATTCTCTATTTATACACTTATGTTACTCTTGTTAAAACGTATTTGGATACATTTTTCAATTTCAACTCCAAAGAGTCTCCTTTTGTTTGTTTTTTTCTTAATAGAGCATTGACAATAGTGGAGATTATAATTATAACTGAAAGAAATACATTTTCTATTTATATATTTATGTGTGTGTGTGTGTGTTTTAAATAGAGTATTGACAATAGTGGAGATTATAATTATAACAACAAAGGGAGGTACATTTTATATTTATACACTCATGTTATTCTTGTTAAAACAATTTTGGACACATTTTTTCAATTTCAACTATGGAGATATTTTCCTTTCTCTTGAGAACTTAATGTAGTCTCCCTTTGTTTCTTTTTTAAAATAGAGTAGAGATCAAGTTCTTTTCCTTCTTGCTTTGGAGAAAGGGAAGGCATTCATTTGTTTTTTAAAATAGAGTAGAGATCAACTTCTTTTCCTTTTTGCATTGAAGAAAAGGAAGGAGTCCCTTTTACATCAATCACATAAAACCTATAAATGTGTCAAACTATATTTATAAAATGTAGTTGAGAAATTGATCCGAATTGGATCCATAAAGAATGATTAATAGAGCCATGGCTATACCAGGTCGGAACAGACTTCAAAGAATTTAAAATAGCTATCAAAAACACCTCTAAACCAGTGGCAATGGCAGCCAACATGGAACGACGAGGACCTCGGTCAAAGCGCACTGACCGAGGCCCATGGAGACTGCGCGGGAGGCGAAATTAGCCCCTGGGAGGCCCGGATCGGGAAACAGAGGGAGTTTTTGATGCGCGATTAGTGCTAATCACGCATCGTTGGGTAAAAAACCTCAAAATGGAGAAGCCCCGAGCACTCGGTCATGTGGGAGCCGAGAAAACTGTGGGACAAAAGGCTAAGAGCTAAAGGCGGGACCCACTCCAAAACCGGCGGTATTGATCGGGGGCATCCATGGGTGGTAAGTAGTTTTGATGAAAAAGGAGCGATTCCACTCAGCGCCTGACACATGGCAAGTGGAGGAGAGAGAAAATCGCTGCTCATCGTGCACTAACGGTCGAGCTAGTCAACCGTGTGGGATGAGCGAATGGCGTCGGATCTAGGGGCTCCAGATCTAACGGCTGAGATCGTGCCCGATGGAGAAGATGGAATTAATGGAGGGTTAAGCCACAATATAGAAGAACTTGAGGTCCGCTTTGACCGCCAAGGTGGCGGAAGACTCATTCCATGTTGTAAACAAAGAAATGAACCGACGAAGCAGGTTGGCGCAGTTTGCAGGAGGACAAGTGGCCACTCCCTGTGAGCCTGATGATGACGCCGAGAACAGGGAACTCCAAGCATAGCTGCAAGCAGGTGATCCGACGAAGGTGGAAGAGGAACCAAACTGCCATGAGCCTGAATGGCTTTAAAGCCATGAATAGAGAACAAAAAGCATACACTCGGAGAGGAAGACAAAAGACAGAGAAGGGAAGAACCAATGAAGCAAAAAGTAGAAGGAAGATAGAGGGTCGAGCTGACCAAAGGTAGTGTCGAGCACCAGAGAGCTTGAGAGATTCAAGCCATCCTCAAGGGGATCTGTTAGACTAGAGAGGTCAAAGAGCTGGCAAGGAAAATAGTTTGTGTACTCTAGTGGCTTAGGGAATCCAAGAACCACCCTGTCAAGCCAATCTATTTCAGGAGACTCATATTGAGTTTCTTCATTATAATTTCTCTGCTTCAAGACACAATAAAAGAAGGGCACCACTGAGAGCTGGACCAGAGATGTAGCCTTGGAGGATAGGGTGAACTCCTTATTAATTTCTTGTGTTCTTGTATTTGCTTACTGTATTTTCTGTGCCGTTTTCCATTTCAAGTGTCTGTGTATTTGCAATCTGATCGATCCTTTGCTTAAATAACATAGACACACACCAACATATGGGTCTGTAATACCTTCATTTAATAAATCTTTAACTGAGGTCACTCATAGGGTGATTATCAGATCAAGTGGTATCAGAGCTTTAGGTTGTAAGGTTAGACAAGCTTGTGTTGGTTTAGCTGTTGAATGCTCAATAGATCAAAGCTCAAATTAGGAGAAGGAGAGTTGGTTGAAACTAATCTTGAAATTGGGAGAGTCTATCCTCGGAAGACAATATCAGAGGAAGGTTTTGTGGGGCCAGACCCTCAATTCATAGAGAGTTTCCTAGCTATAAAGTCTATGGTAGAAGAAATGTATAGGGACTTTAGAAAGCATAAGGATGAAGATTCATCAGGTTCTAAACAAGACAAAGAAGAATATGAGTCTCATTCCCATGACCACTCAAAAGGAAAAGGGAAAGAGGGAAACTTTCTCACACCTCCTAATAGCCTTGTGCATAATAAGAAAGCATCTTTGATCAAGCTAGATGTTAAATTTGACTTGCCTATATATGATGGAGAGCTAAATGCTGAAAAGTTGGACAATTGGATTAGACAAATTGATGTGTATTGCAGAGTGCAGAACATCTATTCAGACAAGAGAAAAATTCAGCTAGGAAGCCTACGCCTCGGAGGCACTGGCTTGGTTTGGTGGGAAGGCAGAACCCAAGTTGACATGAAAAGACATGGTAAGACTATCTCTATTTGGAGTGACTTTGTTTCTGCAATCAAGAAGCAGTTCTATCCATTGGCCTACATGCAACAAGTCATGATGAGTTGGAAAACTCTTCGGTAGTTGAAAGGGAAAAGTGTGCAAGGGTATACTCAAGAATTTAGAAAGAGAAAATTTATTCTAAGGATCTCATTAGACTCACTAGAGACTCTTTTGAAGTACATTGGTGGTCTACACAGCTACATGAGGCATACCATCCTCATGTTTAATCCCACTAGTATAGATGAGGTATCTGTACAAGCTACTCATCTAGAGGCTAGAGGAAAGAATGGAAATCCAGAAGTTGGGGGACCATCCCAACCCACTGCAAACAAGAGCAAGGAGAAAAGAAAGCAGAAGTGGAAGGCAGGGAAGGCTAACACCGCACAAAAAGGCCAAGCTTCATGCACTCACTGTAAAAAGGATGGGCATGATGATGAGCACTGTTGGATTCTGCATCCAGAGCTGAGACCTAAGAAGTCCGAGGGCAAGAAGAAGAAGATTGCTGCAGCTATTCAGAAAGATTTGGGGTTAGATTCGGGAGATGAAACAATCATTGCAGCCATAGGTATAAAAGGTAAGAATTCTGAAGCATTTACTAGTAATTCTGCTTGATCCGTTATTGATGAAGAACATGAGAGAAAAAGACATGAGCTTTTCCATATTCAAGTTATTTCCAAACATCAAAAGATTGATACTTTTTTTGATAGTGGTTCACAAGTAAATTTGATTTATGAAGCAATTGTAAAGAAATTGGGATTAGCAACTACACCTCACAAGAAACCATACCCATTATAATGGTTGAATGATAAAGCACAACTACAAGTGACTAGACAGTGCAAACTCAAGTTTTCTTTTTGGTAAGCATTTCTACATGAGGTTGAGTTAGACATAATTGCTTTGGATATATGTGGAATTGTTTTAGGAAGTCCTTACTTGTATGATAGAAAAGCTATTTTCTATAGAGCTGAGAACAAGTATCTACTTGTTAAAGATGGGATCAAATACTTTGTAAGAGCTCACAAGCTCAAGAATAATTATACTCTCATAAACTCAGGGCAGATGAAAAGAATGATAAATTCATGCAACCAATTCTTACTAATGGTTATAAAGGAAAAGAAACCTGATCAAACCAATGTATTTGAGGGCTGTAATGCTAAGAAGCAAGCTAATATAGAAAATATTGTTTCAGAGTATGATTTCCTGTTTCAAGAACCTAAAGGTCTGCCACCCAAAAAGGAAATAGTACATGATATTATTTTGCAGCAAGATGTTCCATTGCCTAACATTGGAATGTACAGGTTGTCTGCTTTAGAGAATGCTGAAATCAAGAAGCAGGTGCAGGAGTTGCTCGAGAAGGGGTTTATCATGCCTAGCACATCACCATGTGGGTCACCAATCATTTTGGTGAGAAAGAAAGATGGTTCGTGGAGAATGTGCATTGACTACCGAGCACTGAATAAGATAACAATCAAAAATCGTTATCCCCTTCCTCACATAGATGATATTTTAGATCAATTAAAGGAATCTGTTTATTTCACCAATCTGGATTTGCATAGTGGATACCATTAGGTCAGAGTTGTAGAGCAAGATGCACGGAAGACCGCTTTCAAAACAAAGCAGGGATTGTATGAGTGGTTGGTTATGCCTTTTGGTTTGACCAATGCCCCTCCTACTTTCATGAAGTTAATGAATGATGTACTCAGACCTTTTCTTGATGATTTCGTTATTGTGTATCTGGATGACATTCTGATTTTTAGTAAAACGTGGGAGGAACACTTAAAGCATGTTAAGCAGACATTAGATGTTTTGAAAAGAGAAAAACTTTATGTTAAACTCTCAAAATGTGAATTTGGAAAAACATCTCTAAATTATTTGGGTCATATAGTAGGGGGTGGTGAATTAAAAATAGATCCCTCTAAAGTGGTAGTTATTGTAAACTGGCCTAAACCCAAGTCTGCTATAGAAGTGAGAAGCTTCTTAGGAGCAGCACAATATTGGAGGAACTTCATCTCTCACTTTTCCTGAATTTCAGCTCCCTTACATGCTTTAACAGGATTGAACAAGGTGTTTAAGTGGGGAGGCAAACATCAGAAAGCCTTCGACACCTTGAAAGAAAAGATTAGTGCAGCACCTGTACTAGCACTGCCTGATCTACAAAGACCATTTGAGATCCAAACAGATGCCAGTGACTATGCAATGGGAGCAGTGTTGACACAACACGATAAACCCATATGTTATCATTCTGATACTTTTAATCCTGCAGTAGTTAACTATCCTACATATGATAAAGTATTGTATGCATTAGTTCAGAGTGTGAAAAAGTGAAAACATTACTTAATGGGCAAAGAGACAGTAATAAATACTGATCATAAACCACTTCAATATCTACACTCCCAAACTAAGTTGAAGCAATCAAGACATTATAGGTGGATGGGTTTTCTACAACAATTTCATTTAGTCATCAGATATAAAAAGGGCATACATAAAAAAGTTGCAGACATGTTATCTAGACCCATTATAAATGCATCTACTATACTTAAGCATAATTCTGTACTACATGAAAGCTACATTGAACAATATGCTCAAGATATATATTTTAAGGATGTATATGCAACTTTGAGTCAAGGAAAAAAGGTAGCAAAATTGGATTATCATATGAAAGACCGAATCTTGTGTCATTGTGGGAAACTCTGCATTCCACAAACAAAGAGAGTAAATATCATTAGAGAGGCACACACTTCTCTGATATCAGGTCACTTTGGGGTAGGTAAAACAGTTGCACAGCTGCAAAGATTTTGTTATTGGTAAAAAATGAATGAGACAGTTTCTAGATATGTAAGAGGGTGTACTATGTGTGTTAAAAGCAAGCCTAACAATAGAAAACTAGGCTTGTACACTCCATTACCAGTTCCTTCTCACCCTTGGGAAAGTGTTTCCATGGATTTTGTTGGAGGACTGCCTAAATCTAGGAAAGGTCATGATTATCTATATGTGGTTGTGGATAGGTTCAACGAAATGTGTATTTTGATACCTTGTAATAAACATATTACAACTGAACAAACTGCAAACCTGTTCTTTGAACATGTATGGGTTCATTTTGGATTACCCACTTCTATTGTATCTGATCGAGACACCCAATTTGTGGGGAAGTTTTGGTCAAGTCTGTGGGAGTTGATGGACACCCAACTAAAGAAAAGCACAACTTTTCATCCACAAACCGATGGCCAGACAGAAGTAGTTAACAGGATAGTGATCCAGTTACTCAGAGGATATTGCAACAAACATCCTACGCTTTGGGATGAACATTTGTGTTATGTGTAGCATGCTTACAACAGAGCAGAACACTCTTCTACACAGAGATCTCCTTTTGAGACCTATTTTGGTTTCACACCAAGGTCTCCTTTGGATTTTGTCTTTGGTAAAGATACCACAGTTGATGGACACAGTGATGTGGACAAGGCAACTAGGTTCATTGAACAGATGCAAGAGATCCACTAGGTAGTACAGGAACAACTGGAAAACAGCCAAGTCAAATACAAGGCAAGGCCGGACAAGAATCAGATGGAGCATAGTTTCCAAGTTGATGACCAGGTCTGGTTGTATATCAGCAAGGATAAGATGCAAGGTGAAGGCAAAAAAATTAAAGCCTATCAGGTATGGACCTTTTAGGATACTTGAGAAGTTTGGTGAAAATGCTTTTCGTCTTGGTCTACTAGCTTACATGCACATCTATGCAGTCGTAAATGAAGATTGCTTGAGATTGTTTGAACCTTCAATAATTGAGGATCCTGAAGAGCAGAGTCAATTGCCTATTATTGATGACCTACTACCCGAATATCTGAATGAATTGCGGGAAGACACAGTCTTGGATAGGAAGGTGAGGACAACGTGCAGAGGAGATGTTGAGTACCTCAGAATTGGACTTAAAGGTTCAAAGCTTAGTAGTGCAAAGTGGATTGAGATTGGGCAAGTGAGACAACAATACCCTCACTTAATCGATGCTTGAAATAAAACCAACTTTTGGTGGTCCAAAAGATTTTCAGTGGGAAGGCCGTGATCCGAATTGGATCCATAAAGAATGATTAATAGAGCCATGGCTATACCAGGTCGGAACAGACTTCAAAGAATTTAAAACAGCGATCAAAAACACCTCTAAACCAGTGGCAATGGCAGCCAACATGGAACGATGAGGACCTCGGTCAAAGTGCACTGACCGAGGCCCATGGAGACTGCGCGGGAGGCGAAATTAGCCCCTGTGAGGCCCGGATCGGGAAACAGAGGGAGTTTTTGATTCACGATTAGCGGGAAAAAAACCTCAAAATGGAGAATCCCTGAGCACTCGGTCGCGTGGGAGCCACGAAAACAGTGGGACAAAAGGCTAAGCACTAAAGGCGGGACCCGCTCCAAAACTGGCGGTATTGATCGGGGGCATCCATGGGCGGTAAGCAGTTTTGATGAAAAAGAAATGATTCCACTCAGCGCCCGACGCATGGCAAGCGGAGGAGAGAGAAAACCACCGCTCATCGTGTGCTAACAGTCGAGCTAGTCAACCACGCAGGACGAGCGAATGGTGTCGGATCTGGGGGCTCCAGATCTAACGGCTGAGATCATGCTTGATGGAGAAGACAGAATTGATGGAGGGTTAAGCCACGATTTAGAAGAACTTGAGGTCCGCTTTGACTACTAAGGTGGCGGAAGACTCATTCCATGTCGTAAACGAAGAAATGAATCGACGAAGTAGGCTAGTGCAGTTTGCAGGAGGACAAGTGGCCACTCCCTGTGAGCCTGATGATGATGCCGAGAATAGGGAACTCTAAGCGTAGCTGCAAGAAGGCGATCCAACAAAGGTGGAAGAGGAAGCAAACTGCCATGAGCCCGAATGGCTTTAAAGCCATGAACAGAGAATAGAAAGCATACACCCAAAGAGGAAGACAGAAGATAGAGAAGGGAAGAACCAGTGAAGTAAAAAGCAGAAGGAAGATAGAGGGCCGAGCTGACCAAAGGTAGCATCGAGCACCAAAGAGCTTGAGAGATTCAAGCCATCCCCAAGGGGATTTGTCAAACCATAGAGGTCAAAGAGCTGGCAAGGAAAAGAGTCTGTGTACTCTAGTGGCTTGGGGAATCAAAGAACCACCCTGTCAAGCCAATCTATTTCAGGAGACTCGTATTGAGCTCCTTCATTGCAATTTTTCTGCTTCAAGCCACAATAAAAGAAGGCCACCACTAAGAGTTGGTCTGGAGATGTAGCCCTGGAGGATAAGGTGAACTCCTTATTAATTTATTGTGTTCTTGTATTTGCTTACTGTATTTTCTCTGCTGTTTTCCATTTCAAGTGTCTGTGTATTTGCAATCTGATCGATCTGTTGCTTAAATAACATAGACACACACCAACATATGAGTCTGTAATACCTTCATTTAATAAATCTTTAACTGAGGTCACTCATAGGGTGATTATCAGATCAAAAACGTAGGTGTGCAAGAGTATTGAATGGTGCGTAGGTGTGAATCGCAAGATTGGGTGCAAAACTTGAATACTTGTAGGCAAGAGATCTTAGTCGACCACGAAGAAATCATGTTGACTAAAACTATCATCAACAAGTTTGTGACTTAAAAACAGTTATCTGTTAAGGAAAATAATTATTCTAAGTGGGGGAGGTTGTCAAGTCATTAGGATGAGAATACACATAATCAAAGAGACGTGTGAATGATGAAATGGCCATCGCAAGAAATGCATTATAACTTGCAATGTTTTGGAGGAAAATTGGGGTTTTTCTCTGACATTGTTGTCTTAGGCACACTATGGGTGTACAACGAACTTAATTTAGATGATTAGGCACAATGATGAGAATGCTGTTGGGTCCCTATAATACTAGTGATTACCCCATTACTATTGTAGTTATACCCCTTATTTATATTGTTGTGCCCCTATTACCCCCATATTGTTATTTCTATGCCCCATAGAATCCCTCTATTGTTATTTTTGTGGCTTTATATTATTATTGTTAGGTCGGATGGATTATATTGTGACTCCTTAGACTCCTATATATAGAAAGGAGGTTTTTTCATTTGAATCATCAAAGAATTGTTCATTTATGTAATGTAAAGGAGGTTTCCCCCTCGAAGAGGCTGAATTCTAAGGCGTTGATCTATCTTTTCTATCTTTTCTTGAGCTGGTTTCATAACATTTGGTATCAGAGCTTTGGATTCTAGGGTTTCGCTGCTCCAAACAGGTCATCGTGGCATTTTCGCTATAACGTTTTTTCTGTGACGTTTCAGAAGTCACAAAAAAAACCCATTTGAGAAGAAATCGCGCTGAACCTTGGGTCGACATTGCAGAAGTTTTCGCGTGATATTTTCGGAGATATGATCTGAGGAAGTTGGTCTTTTTGCAGACTCCTGAATTACATTCAAAACAGGTGACCTGGGGAAAATTGTCATAACTTTCTCTCTGGGAATCAGATTGAAATTTCGTAAGAAGGTACAGAAAGAGGACGGACTGTAGTTTCTTGTATATATTTTACAGAACCAAATATCGAAAATTGTACACGTGGCACTTCATACAAGTTCGCTCTACTGAAAGTCTATAATCAGGTCATCTTGGGAGATTGTGCATAACTCTTTCTTGGAGAATCCAATTTGGATCAGACTGGTGGCATTGGAAAGAGGACATAGAGAGATACTACGGACCACAAATTCAGAACTAGATGATTGGAAAGTACAGAGATACATCAGAGGCAATATCGAGCTCCTACAAAGTGAAAAAAGGTGTGTAGATTTTTTTAAATTTTTGCTTAAGCTTAGTTTGAAAATTTATTTTGAAGGAATTCAAAGGGCATAGTAGAGCATTATTATCGGTAACTGATGCCCCGAGGAAAGAAAATGCAAACACCTAGTAAGGAACCTGAAAGCTCTAGCATGACTCATGAAGAAGAGGAAGAAATGCTACATGATATATCAAAATTACAAGAACAAGTGCAACAAATGTCACGCTCACAAAAGTTAACAGATGCTAAGATAAATGGCGTGGAAGCTAAGATAAATGGCATAGAAGCTAAGATGAATGGCATGGAAGCTAAGATGGACAATTTGAAGATAGATTTGAACACAAATTTGAAGACAGGCATGGCAGATTTGAAGACAGATTTGACAAATTTTCTACAAGAAATACCTACTAATGGTGAAAAGGTAGTAAAGGAAACTCATGATGAGAACAAAAGAAATGTTAATCATGATTCCATAGACGCTAATGTTGGATCGAAGAATCACCATATTCCAAAAATCGATATGAGGAAGTTTGATGGCAAGGATCCCGCCACATGGATATTACAGATGGAGCAATTCTTCGATCTCAATAATGTGCAAAACACACAAAAGGTACGTATGGCAACTTTATATTTGGAACCAAATCAGTTTGTATGGTATCAATGGCTTTGTTCTCGTAAACAATTTATCACTTGGGCAATTTTTACGGAAGAATTGATAGCACATTATGAGGATACAAAAAGCAACACTTTTTTTAGCCAATTGATAAGTCTCAAACAAAAGGGTTCAATAATGGAGCACATTGAGGAGTTCCAAAAATTGAACATAAGGGTAAAAGATATTCCAGAGGAGCATAGGATTGATGTGTTCATAGGGTCTTTAAAGGATAATATCCAACATGATGTTCGCCTTTGGGAACCTGATTCATTAGAGAAGGCATTCAGGTTAGCAAGAAAAATGGAAAGCAAAATTATGGCAACTAGGAAGCATACCACTCACAACTATAAAGACGGAAGTGTTGTTGCCCCTAGTCTTCCACAACCTACAAGGTTGACACCACAACAATTGGAAGAAAAAAGAGCAAAAGGGCTTTGTTACAATTGTGATAGCAAATACACAAAAGGTCATAAGTGTGCTGAGAAGAAATTATTCTACATAGATTGTGAAGAGGAAGAAGAAAAGGAGCAAGAAAGGTCAAAAGAAGAGGATATATTCCAGGAACAAAGCCTAGATGAAGAACAAATAAATCCGACCATATCTTGTAATGCATTGGCGGGAATTACCACTCCTCAAACCATCAAGATAGAAGGACAAATCAAGAAGAAAAAGGTAATAGTGTTGATTGATTCAGGAAGCACCCACAATTTTATTCATTGTAGGGTAGCAAAAGAATTGAATTGCTTCCTATATCCAGCACCAGAGTGTCAAGTGATGATTGCAAATGGAGGAACAATAAATTGCTCTGGAAAGTGCCATAATATCAAGCTATCCATGGGAGAATATGTATTGACTAGCCCAATGCTTTCCATTCCAATGGGAGGTGCTGATGTTGTACTAGGAGTCCAATGGCTACAATCCTTGGGTACAATAGCTTTTAATTTTCAAGAACTTTTCATCAAATTTTCTACGGAAGGAAAGGAAGTTGAATTAAGGGGTATTGCAGGGAAACCAGGAAAGATAATCAGCTCTAATGGCATGACAAAGCTTCTAAAAAAGGAGCAAAGAGGTGTAATTGCACAATTATGTTCGCTAGATGTTTCCACATTGGAATCATCTATTTCTCCAGATCTCCAAAAAGTCTTGGACAATCATTCCAAGGTATTTGAGACTCCCAAAGGTCTCCCACCTATGCGTGATCATGATCATGCTATTCATCTGATTCCAGGAAGTGTTCCTCCAAACATCAGGCCGTACAGATATCCCTATGTCCAAAAAAGTGAAATTGAACGTATGGTTGCAGAAATGCTAGAGGCTGGTATAATTCAACCGAGTCAAAGTTCTTTCTCAGCTCCAGTAGTATTGGTGCACAAGAAGGATGGATCATGGCGCATGTGTCAGGATTATAGGGAGCTCAACAAGCTCACTATTAAAGATAAGTTCCCCATTCCTGTCATTGATGAATTACTGGATGAATTGCATGGATCAATTTACTTCACCAAGTTGGATCTTCGTTCGGGATATCATCAAATCAGAATGAAGATTGAAGACATTCCAAAACGGCATTTAGAACTCATGAGGGTCATTATGAATTTTTGGTCATGCCTTTTGGCCTTACCAATGCACCTTCAACATTTCAAGGTTTGATGAATTCAATTTTCAAACCATTCCTTAGAAAATTTGTGTTAGTATTTTTTGATGATATACTAATCTACAGCAAGTCTTGGAAGGATCATGTTGAACATGTTGACAGGGTGCTACAACTATTGGAGGAGAAACAATTATATGCAAAAAGATCCAAATGTTTCTTTGGAGTCCAGGAGGTGGAATATTTGGGTCATATTGTATCTCATGAAGGAGTTAAGGTAGACCCTAGCAAAATTAAAGCCATTAAGGAATGGAAAATCCCCACATCCATAAAGCATCTGCGAGGATTTCTTGGGTTGACAGGGTATTATCGCAAGTTTGTTAAGAATTATGGGAGAATAGCAGCACCTCTAACAACATTATTGAAGAAAGATTCATTTTCATGGACTCCGGAAGCAACAAAGGCCTTTGAACATCTTAAAGAGGCAATGTGCCAAGCACCGGTCTTAGCTACACCGGACTTCACAAAAACCTTTATTGTGGAATGTGATGCTTCAGGAAATGGAATTGGTGTTGTTCTAATGCAAGATGAAAGACCCATTGCTTTTGAAAGTCGTCCAATCAAGGGAAAGTTTTTAAGCAAAGCTATTTATGAGAAGGAAATGTTGGCAATACTCCATGCACTTAAGAAATGGCGACCCTACCTAATGGGAAGACACTTCAAGGTAAAAACGGATCATGATAGCCTTAAATACTTTTTAGAACAAAGATTATCCTCTGAAGAGCAACAAAAGTGGGTCACAAAGATGTTGGGTTATGACTTTGAAATCATCTACAAAAAAGGGAAGCAAAATGTGGTGGCAGATGCACTCTCAAGAAAGGATGAGGATGTGGAAGCATTGTTGTGTGCCATTTCTATTATCCAACCAGATTGGATAAACGAAGCAAGGGAGGAATGGAAGAATGACGAAGAAGTGTGGGCACTTATTCGAAAGCTACAACAAGATTCCAGTACTTCTGATACATTTAGCTGGCAAAATGATTCGTTATGGTACAAAGATCGCTTATACCTCTGTAAGAATTCCCAGCTAAAACAAAAGATTCTTATGGAATTGCACACTTCTCCCTTAGGAGGGCACTCAGGATTTTTAAAAACTTACCACAGGGTTAAGAAGGAATTTTTTTGGGATGGCCTTAAATCAGATATTCAAAAGTTTGTGGCGGAATGTTTGGTTTGCCAACAAAATAAAGTTGAAACAATTAAGACACCGGGTCTATTACAACCTTTATCCATTCCAAGCCAACGTTGGGAGGAGGTTTCAATGGATTTTATCACAGGTTTACCCAAGTCTGAGGGAAAGAGTGTCATCATGGTGGTAGTTGACAGACTTACCAAGTATGCACACTTTTGTGCATTATCACATCCATTTAAAGCCAGTACAGTTTCTACTGCATTTATGGAAACAGTTCAAAAGCTACATGGAAACCCAAAGATTATTGTAAGTGACAGAGATCCCATTTTCACTGGAAATTTTTGGACAGAATTATTTTCTTGTCTTGGTACTCAGTTAGCTCATAGCTCATCTTATCATCCTCAATCTGATGGGCAAACTGAGATAGTAAACAAATGTTTGGAAGGATATCTTCGTTGCTTTGTATCTGATAAACAGACACAATGGGTCAAATGGTTGCCTCTGGCTGAATGGTGGTATAACACTTCCTTCCATACAGCAACAAAAATGACCCCATTTATGGCACTTTATGGGTATCAACCACCATCCATCACATCATATTTAAGAGAAAATTCTAAGGTTCAGGCAGTGGAACATCACATCGAACATCAACAACAAGTCCTCCAACTCTTAAAGGATAACCTCGTGTTGGCACAAAATAGAATGAAACAACAGGCAGATCAACATCGCAGTGAAAGAAGTTTTGATGTAGGTGATTGGGTATTCCTACGGCTACAACCATATAAGCAAATGTCCCTAAAGCAAGCTAAGAAGGATAATAAATTATCACCAAAGTATTATGGTCCGTACAAGGTGTTGCAAAAGATTGGTACTATGGCATACAAATTGGAGCTTCCTGCAGCTTCTCGATTGCACCCAGTTTTCCATGTTTCATGTTTAAAGAAGGTTATAGGCGACAAGCTCCCAATTCAAACAATATTGCCAGAACTTGACGAGGAAGGAAAAATTATATTGGAACCGGAAGCAGTCACAGAAACAAGAACTCGACAGCTACGAAATCGATCAATTTCAGAGTATCTTATCAAGTGGAAGAACTTATCCGCTGAAGATTCCACATGGGAGGATGAGAATTTTATGCAGAAGTATCCAGAACTACTCAAGCGTTGAGGACAACACTTTTTTGAAGGAGAGGGGCATGTTGGGTCCCTATAATACTAGTGATTACCCCATTACTATTGTAGTTATACCCCTTATTTATATTGTTGTGCCCCTATTACCCCCATATTGTTATTTCTGTGCCCCATAGAATCCCTCTATTGTTATTTTTGTGGCTTTATATTATTATTGTTAGGTCAGCTGGATTATATTGTGACTCCTTAGACTCCTATATATAGAAAGGAGGTTTTGTCATTTGAATCATCAAAGAATTGTTCATTTATGTAATGTAAAGGAGGTTGCCCCCTCAAAGAGGCTGAATTCTAAGGCGTTGATCTATCTTTTCTATCTTTTCTTGAGCTGGTTTCATAACAAATGCACACCCAACTGAGATAAGATGCTTGGCATGTGTGGGGGCACAAGAAGATGCATACACACCTAAGATAAATTAGCATGTGATCATGTAGCTGAGATGAGTGGCATAACATTAAGCACACACCCCAACCCTGCAAGGGTCGATTGGTGGAATCAGTAATGGAATGAGTTAGAATGGGTTATCTTGGACTAATATGGTACAGTGTAACTGAAGTATGGGTCAGTTCATGCATGAATAGCTCCAACATGTGGTGTAATTCCAAGGGCCACATCCTTTGGCATTTCCCTCATACCATATAAATATGATGAGAGATTAACCAAATGGAAAAGCTACAAGCACAAACAACAAAACAAATAGAGAATAAGATAAAACAAAGGGAAGATGATCTGAACAGCAAGGGAAAATTCACATAACAATTTGTTGGCTTGATGGGGCCTAACCTAGGTTCAGAGTTATTTAGCCAAACAATTCCCTGTACTACTGGCCCTTTCGGCAACAATCTGCGAAGCGCGGACTGGGGCCTCACCCGAAGTAGTATGGGGGATGCTAGAACCTAGTTTCTGCACCATTGAGATGTCTGAGGGGTCGATTTAGTCCAACTGTGAATACCTTCATGCAGGTCACTTTGCACACTTTCCTGACCTACGAGGCCTTTGCGCCCTGTTATACTCGACTTCACACAACCCTAACCAGGGGTTGAGGAGCTTCGCACTACTAAAGCAGTGATTTGTGCTAGTTCCCCAAGTCACACCACGGATCTTACTTATCTTATTATAACAGTTAGTTATCTTTGCGTAAACAGATACCTTATATTATATTCACTTATTCAACACATTCATATAAGTTCGTGCAGAAAATAAACAGTAAACTTGCAATTCATACCCAATATACTTCAATGCATAAAACAGGAAAAGATACACAGAAATATTGTAAAACTTCTCTTTATTAATGCTTAAATCGGTTACAGACTCAACCTACCCTACACACTCAGCTGCAGGGGTCCGTGCACTCAGCTGCAGACTACTAGGCCTTTGCGCACACAACTGCAGAGCCTTCTCCTACTCTATAACCCAAAGACACGATTCTACACTTAGACTCAATGCTTCCTTAATAGATCTTCCAATGATTGATTCCTTCCTTTTACACTCAGAGCCTCACTCTATTTATACAATCCCATGGTCCGTGGACCATGGGTAGATCTCTCAAACCAACATTACATTACAAAAATGAGGGTAGACAACCCTTTGAATCATTTACCATCTTCGCGGTCCACGCCCACAAATCGCGGAGTCTTTACATCAAACTTAGTCAAAACTTGGGCTTTAAGCTCCAAAATTTGTCTTGGGCGGATCCCACGCCCAATAGGCCTCCAACACAAACATCGTGACTCACCCTCAAGTCACTCTATTGGTGCAGAGATTTTTGCACAGAGACCTTCCAACGCTGCTCAGACTACTGCAAGGTCAGCAGCACACTAAGCGGTTACCTACTGTATCTCATGTACGCATTGTTCTGAGATCGCGATGTCAAAATTGCTCCCCTGTATCTGTTCCTACGTCCCCTGCATCTGCGTGAGCTTGCCTTCAATTGTTATTGTCATTACGAAGGCCTCGTCGATCCAACGCTGAACATGCACCTTAAAAACCACTTCTCTATGTCGCGTTGTGTCTACTTGCTCCTTAAGCTCTTTAGCATGTTGCATTTGTGCGAGCCTCTATGTGAGTGCCACCATTTGCATGGTCCCTTTGAAGTTTTCATACTATTGCTGTAGCTCACATACCTCTATTTCTAAGAATTGTATGTTCGGGTCCTCCTGAAGAGTGGTGAGAACCTCAAACAGTTCTTCCAACATTTTGGTGTAGTCCCTTATTGCACTGTTAATCTCCTCCATCCTTAATGTAATGGTGCTGGCGCACTGTTCCCGTACCTCTGGAGGAGTTGAAGGTTGTGCCTTCAACTACAACTCTGCTATCTAAAGGTTCAACACCAGCTGAACCTTGGCCATTTCTTCTCGTGCCTCGCACACCCCTGCTGCTAACCTATGGATGTGCGCCTCTGCTAGTGCTTTTGCTGGGATGGCTAGCTCAGGGACCATTTGGAAAGATTCTTCAATTACATGTACCATCTGCCTATTCTGAGACACGATCTCATCGCGCTGCAAGATCAACTACTCCATGTTGATCCTCTGTTCACTCAACACCTACAGTGCGCGACTCTCCCTATCCCATAGTTCTGCAATAATCCCATCCTGTAGAACATAGAGTTTCTTTCGAGGGAGCGCAGCCATGTTGATCCCTATTCCTTTCAATGTGTTGACCGTAGGCCTCTCGGCCTCATTTTTTGTAACTAGTGCCCCTTCTAGTAGCACTATTATGTTGGTCGTATGAGCACGCAACGTTTCCTCGGTTGCGGTTGTTCCTACTGCAAGGTTGGTCGAGAGAGTACTAGCCTGAGGAGTATGCACCCGCAACTCCTGAATCTATTCTCGGAGGGCCCCCAACACAGTCTGATTCTCCTGTGCAAAGTTCTGGAGGGCCTCTTTGGTGACGTCACACACTGTCTCTTCGATATCATGCAGATCCCCCTTAGTAAGAGTGATTGGGTCGATAAACATCTTAGACTCTTTAACCTTCTTGTGCAACCCCATATTCTCTCTTGGGCATTGGCGCTTCGATTGTGTTGACATTGTCTATGGGTCCGCGCTATCCTCCTCTATCTTTGCTTCCATCTTTTGCTCCTGCTCAGGCGAAGGCGACCTCCGGCCCTCATGCTCTGTTGTTGCTGCCTTATATGCTTCTGTTGTGGCCTTCTGTTATTCTTCTACTATCTGCATAACATCTCGTGCCTCCTGTGCCTTTGATGCTGCTGCTTCATTTCTTCTCTTTTTCGCCAACTGTGCCACGCGCAGTTTTGCCTCCTACTTTTTTTGTGTAGCAGACTTTTGCAACACAGATATGTCTAGAGTGCACCATTCCGATGACCACGTCTCAAGTATGTCGAAGATCACATCATATGTGGCTATATAGGGTATTTCATTCCACTTCTTTGTAGGGTCCTTGCGTGCTCTGAGGTATATGTTATGAAAGTCCGCTTTAAACTCTGTGAAACATTATAGGCTATTGTAGATAATGGGCAATAACCACAACTTGTGTTTAATCCTCATTATGATGTTCATCTCCATGAACACCCAAAATATTTTATTGTCTCAGATCTGGTGCCATAATATCAAGCCACAAACACCCACCATGCACTAGGCAGAGAAGCTGCTTGATGACGAAGATAGTTATTGGGGCGCGATGGTAATGTGACACCCAAAGCAGGTTCAACAAACCTTCCTTTTGGACCCCACACAACCATTTTCTCGGCTCCAACTATATAACTCCCATCGCAGTGTGTTTCTTTCACTTCATGAGGTTTGCAGTAGCCAAGTGAGGGAATTTCTTGTGATCAGCAAGATCCCAATCTTCGAACTTTAAGCTCGGCACCCTTACCAAGTGCGCTCCTTCGAAAATGATATCATCAGGTAACAACAAAGTCTGCAGAGGGCTTTTACTGTCATCCGGGTCCTTGGGCACCTTTGCCTTCCCTTTCCATAGAGGGACATATGCAGGCAACTTGGTTAGAGGGACCGCACCCTCGATTTCTTCCTCCATGCCCTCATCCTCATCCTCTTCTATTATGATATCCTCAAGGTCTTCTTCCTCCTCATTAGTTTCCAAGTTAACCACTTTCCCTTTTTCCTCCATTGTTAATCTAGTTCGCAGCGGGTTTTGAGGGGACACATGCACTGGAATCATGGGTTGTTTATCTTTCTTTGGTCTCGGCGTGCACGGTGATTTAGGGATTTCCACAACAATCCTGACACTCTCAGGGGAATCTTCTATGGTCATGGCCTACGCGGCTTCTTCGGTGGTCATTTCTGCGATTTCCCTGGCTTCTTCAAATGCTGCCATATTGTTCATCCAAAAATCTCTCAATTGTTCAATTCGGTGCTCAAACAACACTCTCCATAGGGAAAACAGGTCTCGGTTCAGAATACTCGGGGCAGGCAACAGTGCAGTTCTCAAATGACCAAGTGTTGTATGTTGGGTAGTCCTTTGTAATTTATAACGCTTTTTGAATTCGAATTTGACAGTTCCCCCCCAAATCTGGTTCATTAATGCTCCTTAAATGCATACCACCCACTCCATTTGGTCTCAAACCAAGAATCACACCGTGAATAGTGACTATAACAATCACTTTCCAGTCAACCCACGCGGCAGTGCAACTACCCTTGCGCTGTCGCGGACCCTGTGACACTTCTCTCCTGCACACAATGCCACCATCACGCAGCTCTCGGGTGGAGTATTTTATAGTCTCGCACCTCCTTTCAACTGCCTAGAGCCCTAAGACTGTGCTTCCTATGGCTAGTCAGGTCGTCGCGCCACCTGTATACGGCTTCAACCACCCATCCATCACTTTTCCTAGAAAAAATCCGCCTTTTATTTTTACTCTCTGCATCATGCACTTCACCATTTGCATCACGCAATCATCAATGATCCCTCTAGTAATATACAGTCCAATCCAAGGCATCAAGTTGATCAACTCTCGGCGGTAGTCCCCAAATTTGTCAACGTAATTGTGTGCACCTTGTTTTATCATCCTGGTTTTCTTATCAAGAAAATCCTTCTTTATTTATTCCTTAAGCTTCTTGACTTTCGCTTCCACCAGAGCACTTTTCTCCCTTAACCGCACTCTTTCTTTCATGAGCTCTTGGAGCCTAAGATCACCTTGTTGGATTTCTTCCTCAGGTCCCAAATGTTCTTCTTCGTTCAGCAGTGTGGCCCCTTCTTCCAAGGCTCCGTGAACCGTCATATCCACCGGTGCTGCTATGCACGAACTAGGCATATTATACTCTGTTGGGACTAAAATGTTTGCTCCATAGGGTAGCCTAGAAGGCGTCTGTCCCGTTAGTTTCTTGCACATTGTCCTATAAGCCCACAGAACTGCTAGTACGTGCAAGTCCCAATCACTCTGTTGCGCATTATATACCATTTTCAGTGCTTCGCACACTTTGTTAAAGGCTTCTGCATGGGTAAACTTCTGTACACTCACTCTTTCTACACTCTATCGTCCCAATTGGAGGGACCATTTGCACAATTGCCTCGCCAACACTTGCTTATTTACTGTGTTCCCCAATGTGAAGTCCATGTGCATCGACGCAGGTTGTTTAACATATGCCTGCACCCACTTGGACAGATGCGCACGTGAACCATCACGTACATTATATCTATCTGTTAGCCACATCTGAGGCTTCCTAAAATGCATGTGCATCATTCTATTACATTCGCTCCAGTCCTCAAAGATTCCTTGATGCGTACCCCACCACCTCGTGAGCATAGCGCATAGTACCCAGTTCAAAGCCTCAAAATGTTGTTGTTCTAACACCTCCTTTTCAAATCTATTCATGAAACAATCTACCTCACTTAACCCATCATAAGTAGGAAGATCCCTCGATTCCGTCGATACGCAACACAACAATCTTGTCATCATGTTATAGTTCAGCGTGGTTACCTCATGTAACCAATTCTGGCATTGCTCTATCTCTTCATTCAAATATGATGTACAGGAGCTTTCGCACTCCCATGAGATCCATCCATCCGCGCTGGGATTTACCCAGTCTTGCTCTCATGCAGTTATCTTGTAGATGCAATCCAAATCATCGTCGCTTTCATAGACACGCACCAGCTCTGTGTAGCGCGATCCTTCAGCAGGGTCCAAAGGTATGACTACGCGCAGAGACGTTTTCTCAAAAATCATCTTGCGCTTCTTTAGATTTATCACCCTATTCATATTAGTGGCCCAATCAATTCCTAAGAGCGCGAGGTAGGGATTTTTGTCATCAAAAATCTCTATCACTTCAAAGCCTGCTAGCGCACTTGCCCCTTCAATATCCACGATTATTCCCTGCAATCTCCCCAAATGTATGATCTTTTTTTGGTTTTCCATTCGTAGTTGGATAGGAGACCATTGCAGCGTAGGCCTTCCCATGTGTTCCCATGTCTACTTTGGCAGAACATTCGCGTCTGACCCTAGGTCCAAAATTACTTGGTCCATCTCATATTCTCCAATCTGCATGGTCAACCTCATTTCTCTTCCTGTCCTTGTCGCATGCTTTCTAATCTTGTGGACTATGCGCGGTTCTCTTGGCGCAGTCCTAGTGCATCTATTAATAAGTTCCTGAAATCCCTTTACATCCTTACTGTCGCGCAGTAGCTTCATGCATGTTTCTAGGAATGCCGTGAGCATTGATGGGTCCATTTCTAGCTCTAGTCTATCTTTGCTTCCTGAAGTGGAGGCATCAGCGAAGCTATTCCTAGCTTTCATGAAGTTTCCCTTAGTGCGCTCCAAATCAAACTCTGGTTCTTTCATCAAAGCCTTGTGAACCCAAGTACTATCTTCAGGCTATTTTCCTTTATCATCTCCTGTCGTAATTCCACTTTGGAGCACAATGTTCACATTTGGGTCTTCCTCGTGTAGCTTAGACCTCATCATCTACAGATTCTGAGTCGGGGGAGGTTGGAGCGCTCCCTTGTTGCGCAGCCTAGCTATCAGTGTGGGACAATCCTCTGTCTCGTGATCAAACAAGGTACAATACAAACATGATGGACGTGTTGGATTCATACAATCACAGGCATAATGTCCTGGCCCCCCGCAATTGCAACATATCAGTTGTCTGTGACCTCTTCTAGGCCCTCCTCCACCTCGATCTCATCTGTGCCCCTGAAATCTGGTTTGAACCAATCCTACGTTCTAGTCAAGGGGCCGTGTTTCAGCCTGAACTCTATAGGTGGGAGTCTTATCCATCATCAACTCATAGCTTCTACAAGTTCACTCATCATGTCCAACCAATCTACAAAAATTACAGAACAATTGTTGTAAATTCTGTGTACTTCTGTAACAAATGGCAATTGTTCGTAGCATTCTTTCCTCCTATTTGACAAATCACACACCACAAAGAAAGCACCGCACTAGGTCCTTCTTGTGCCTCCGGTCTTAACGGCATCGGCTCTCCTCCCATGAGGTAATTCGCAAACGCTGGGTAGTGGTCTCTATCATGTCCCTGACCCTTGTATTTTACGCACCATACTTCCTTGAGCACTTCTCGACGAGTTGTCCTGTCCTGTTTCAGACTCTGCATCTCAAGACATAAGTTTTTCAACTGCGCGTGGATCTACTGAACTCCTAGGTTAGGATCCTGTGTCGAGGTCTCATGTAGCCTCATCGTGATCTCCAAGGCCTCTTCCTGGGTTTTTAACCTCTGTTGTGACATCACATTCCTCAAATTCGGCGTTAGCGATTCTACAAATAATTCATGATGCTCTCCATCCATCAAAGTCATATTAGCTTCGTGAATTGCGCACTTCAGTCTCTAATCCAACTCCCAAGGAGTCTCGCCTGGTAGCATTTTGATCTCCTTGAACCCAATGATCGACTGCGCCTCTAATTTCGACCTGCTAAATTCTCTATTCAAGGAGATCACAATGCTACCCAGGCTTGATGGGGCCTGACCCAGGTTCAGAGTTATTTAACCAAACAAATCCCTATACTATTGGCCCTTTCAGCAACAACCCGCGAAGCGCGAACTAAGGTCTCACCCGAAGCAGTATGGGAGGATGCTGGAACCAAGTTTCCACACCCTTGAGATGTATGAGGGGTTGATTTAGTCCAATTGTAAATACCTTCGTGCAGGTCACTTCCCGCACTTTCTTGACCTGCGAGGCCTTCACGAGCAATTATTATCTCCTTCATGTAGCCCTAACCAGGGGCTGAGGTGATTTCGCGCTGCTAAAGCAATGATCTGCGCTAGTTCCCCCATTCACACAGTAGATCTTAGTTATCTTCTTATAACAGTTAGTTATCTTTGCGTAAATAGATGTCTTATATTATATTCACTTATTCAGCACATTCATATAAGTTCGCACAAAAAATAAACAATAAACTTGCAATTCATACCCAATATACTTCAGTGCATAAAATAGGAAAAGATACACAGAAATGTTGTAATACTTCTCTTTATTAATGCTTCAATTGGTTACAGACTCAACCTATCCTACGTAGTCAGCTATAGGGGTCCACACACTCAACTGCAGACTACTAGGCCTCTGTGCACTCAGCTGTAGAGCCTTCTCCTACTCTACAACCCAAATACATGACTCTACACTTAGACTCAATGCTTCCTTATTATATCTTCCATTGATTGCTTCCTTCCTTTTACACTTAGAACCTTGCCCTATTTATACAATCACATGGTCCATAGACCATGGGTAGATCTCTCAAACCGACATTACATTACAAAAATGAGGGCGAAAATCCCTCTAACTCATTTACCATCTTCGCACTCTGCGCTCACAAATCGCGGAGTCTTTACATCGGACTTAGTCAAAACTTGGGCTTTAAGCCCCAAAACTTTTCTTGGGGGGGATCCCTCGCCCAACACAATTGGAAGGAGTCATACTACAATGTGAGAGAAAGTAACTAGGAGAAGGGGTTCCTATCTGTTTTCTCTTCCAATAAAACAATTGGAAAGTGAATAGGTGGGTGGGTGTAAAGTAGTCCAAGTTGTAGGTGCATGACCGCTATGAGTTCCTCGAACAAGTGGAAGTGAACCAAGGGAATGTTCTTTACATTGTTTGGGTGATCTAGTCAGGTGGACTCACATGGGCTCCTGACCCAGCCTTTGTAAGAGTTGTAATTTCACAACATTATATAAAATAACTTTGGAGTAAGTTCACACTTGTATTTTACATGTGTTATTATATGTGTATACATGTTTAATGTGGTTTATGTTGTTTATACATGAATGTAAATGGTTTTAAAGAAAATTACATTGTGATGAGGTTAATGCCATAAATTAACTTGTGAATGCACATGTAAATGGATGTTTAAGTGGAGGACAAAGATACGCTTAGGTTTTATATTGAGTTTGATATTTTGTTATATAACTTGTCTAAGACATATTAAAACAAGTTTTGATTTGTGAGGCACAGTTTGGGTGAAGTATTACCAAGGTGGTTAGGCCATTGGTGATGAACATTCTAGTGTTGCATGACTAGAGTTGACGGGGTGCATAAAACCATGTGAAATATCTAGGGGCATGGAAATACCCTTTGGTATATATTTTTCCCCACAGATGGCTCCCACCCTCAGCTAGTCCCATTAGGTTTGATATGTGGACTAAACCCCACACAAACATCTAATAATTTTTATCTCATTCTTGATTATCCTTCCATCATTTTTTTTTAGAAAGACATATCTCATGGCTCAATCTCTCATATCACAAAGTGATATTTGTATGCTACATTTTGTTTGGATCCTTTAATGCACTTAATTATCATTAAAATAAATATTCTTAATTATCATTAGAGTAGTTATTAGTAAAAACAATTTTAACCAAAATATTGAAGGCGTAAATGTCTACTATAAAAACATTACTTGAGAAGGAGAAAAACAAAAACAAAAATCCAATTCTAATTTTAGATTTGCATAATTTGTTTGAGATGTATAGAGGTTATGGAACTCCTATGAACTTTTATTCATGTACAAAATATATTGACGTCTTGTGTGTGGGGACCAAATAGATAGGGAAACCATATGAACCAAATGTATGTCCTCATGCATATTCCCCATCCATGCACATTTCTAGTGAATGCATTTAATGATAACGAATTTACAACAATTGTTGTAGCAATGAACAATACATTTTCAGGTTGTGTAAGCCTATGGTACATCAACAAAATAATTATATTACTATGCACAGGTATAATAGTTTTTCCAATTTGAATAGTCCCTACCCAAATCATTTACAATGCACTAGGCATGCTTAGATATAAAAGAAATTAAAATTGTATTTAGACACAATGAGGCCTCATGTTCATCAAAGGGCATATTGGAAAATTAAGGCACTTAATATGAAAAAAAAGGCTTAGAGTTTTTATCTTCCCCATCTCCTACCATATATGTATTTTCTAGGCTCATGATTATCAATAAATTCACTTCTACTACAATTTAATTGAATGGGTGGAACCTTGAAATCAATTAATTCACATCTTTTATTGACTACATAGATCTATTTTTTCATTTCCAAAACCATATGGCTAAAGGTATCCAAAGGAAATCGTGTTGACAATACATATAGGTGTAGTTTAAAAGGCCAATGGTTTGGAGTTATTTCGCTGGTTTTTTTTCAACATTTTGGATGGCACCAATGAGTAGAAAAGTATAGATTCATAGGTTTCCTTTCCAATTCTACAACTTTTACAGTTTTCACCTATAAGTTACATCAAATCCAATTCATGGATTAATTTTTGAGAAATATGAGTGGCTGTAAAATAATTTATATATAAGATGTATAACAATCATATCTTGTGTTCATTAAGAAATCATGTTCTTTGTCTCTAATAAAGTGATTTGAAATTTCTAAGCTAGGATGGAATCAAGCTCTAGGGGTCATGTGCCTTGCCACCCCCCATCAACTCCAAACATTGAGGCCTTCAACAATATTATTGTAACAACCCTGATGAAAATTCTATGTAGTAATGTAAATAAAGGAAAAAATAAGACCATAGTTAAGGGACACGTATTCCAAGATGAATGTTGGGCAAACATATCCTAGTTGGCATCACTGGATGTGTGTTTTGGCTAAGGAAAAGTGGCAAAGGCTAAGGTGAAGGCATTAAAAGGAAAAAAAGGCATTTTTGGCACATTTATTTATGAAAATAAAGGAAAACAGGAGAAACGTAAGGTGAAAGGTCACAGGTTGCATGTGAGGAAGAAATTGAAGGAAAGTAATGGAAAATGATAAAATTAGAGGCCTCATCAATAAAAAGGATTTTGAGGACTAATTCATGGCTTTTGTTAGGCTAATCTTGGGATCTCTCTCATTATTCACTCTCTCTCTCTCAATCTTGATCACTTAGAGTCTTGGAGCACTCTAGCTTTGGAATAAGGAAGGAAAAACAAGGAAAGGAAAGGAAAGAAAGTAAGGATCAAGGAAAGGAAAGCAGGATCAAGCAGTTTCAATAGGAATACTTGCAGGTAACCTTCCGCATGTGTGATTCCCTAACTAGTTTGGACATGCATGGATTTTCATGTTGGTGTATGGTTCTCTTACTATCAGTGGCATGGTTTTGTCGGCTTATGACAATGGATTTTAGCCTAGCCTATCCTTTTTCTGGATGCCATGGTATGTTGGGATTTTTATTTAGATTTTTGAGTGTTGGTTTTCTGGATGGATTTCGGAATCCGGGGTAGACGTGATCTCAGGTTCCATTCCCAAAGGCCTAGGAATCCCTTGACCGGTTTTAGTAGGATACACAGTAAAGCCTACGGGAGCAATCTTGGTTTAGGACCTAGTGATCAGGGTTTATATTGCAACAAAGCCTTAGCGACAAGGAGATGGAAAATTCATCAAGGATAGTGATGGATTCCAAATGGAATTCCAAGTTCATTTCGGTCATGATCGAAGCACCAGTTTTGGTTTGATAATGGTCTGATGAGGGTGGGGGTGGTTTAACCTCTGGATTCCCTTGGTTGTTCTTGGATTTTTTGTTCCATGAGATCCCACATTCATGCTTGGAATATGGCATGGGGGTGACTGGATGAAAGAGAGATTTGGTTCAGCCATGTCTATGGTCGGGTGGTACGTGGAAGTCCCGAACCTAGTCTGATTTTCCAATGAATAATAAAAGCTAAGTTCCCTTAATTTTGCATTGATATATATGTGGATTTAATGGTTGTCTTATCTCTGATATTTATATGGTTTTATGTTGGTTATAAGCATGGTTAAATGATTGGTTCATGTCATGGTTGTTTCATGTATTTACCTGTAACTGTAAAATGGATGGATGTAAGACCTAATTGATGATGTAGTAGTTCAATGGAGAAGGAATTTACCCTTCTGGTTATGCTTCATAAGTTATTTCAGTCATTTATGCTTTGTCTTGTATCCTAGACCTGTAGGTTGCATTGATGCCAAGTGTTTGATAGAATGATAGTCTCGGTTGGGGATGCTTAGGCCTAGTCCTAAGGTTGATTTTTGATTGATTAGCATTTTTATCATGTCTTTAATGAATTCTGAAAGTTACAACAATTTATGGGCAAAGGGTAGGATTATGGGCTAGAAAAGTGGCTTCGTTGGCATGTAACTAGCAATTTTGGTCCACAGTGACTGGAAGGGAGTCCTGTGAGAGCGACTTTAGGTTGTTGGTCACTCCCTTGCCCATAGCATGAGATCGACTATGGCCTAAGAGGTCTAGAACAATAGTGGGAGCTAGGGACAGGTTGTCTCAGTGGGTGACTTGTCTAATGAGGGTTCTGTTGATGATGTTGGATGCCTATATGTGATGTTTCATCGATTCCACTTCCTTAAGGTCATATAGGAGGTCGAATTTGATCATAGTAGCTGTTGGGGGGGAAAGTATCTAATGCAGAATGCCTCTATCCCTACTCTGAAGGTGATAGTACTCCAGCAACAACTGAATGCAAAGCTATTCAAAGTTTCTTCTTTATGAGATGAGAGAGGGAAGAAAAGGATGATCTACTAATCGTTATCTTGCACTTAATAGTCGATCCAGTCTTCACTCCTTGCCGCTTGCTCCTAGCTCCTTGCCCTTTCACCGGCCCAGCTACACACGGATCCTGTAAAAGCACAAGAAAAGGAAACTACAAGAAGCATACATCCATAATCGATTATAGGATTAGCATAAATCAAATATACAAACATCTATTCATCATAAAGACATATGCACATAGAAGAATCTCGAATACTTTATTGATAATAGAAGTAAAGTTCTGAGAGAGTTACAACCACAATGGGCCCAATCCAGCAACACCTCCCAGTTGAATGAAATCTCCTCTTCACCTCCTTCAAGAAAACACCCAATAGCTCTAATCACAAACCAACAGCACTTCCTTACTTGCACAAAATTCCAGTCTCCCTAGACCTCATGAGAGAGCTCTATATATAGGGTTTTGGAGAAAGGATGAGTCATCTTGAGACTGGCCTGAAGCTGACTTGTGTCCTCTCCCACTTTAGTTAATATTCAGTTCTTGAGTCCACTTGGAGAATCTTGCTTCCACTTGGAGATCAAGACCCTCTTACTCATCATAGGGCGAATTCCTTGAACCAAGTGTCAGTTTGGAAGCTTCCTGGACAGTTGACACCTTGCAGAATGACTGTGCCACTTGGCCAATCTCGCCCAGCGCAGGTAGCCTTCATTGGTTTTGACCTTCAGCGCAGGTACAAGGAGGAGCAGTTGACATTCAGCGCAGATGCTCAGTGGAGCAGCTGACATGATCCAGAAATAGCCTGTTTTTGAGTGTTTTCAGGTGGAGAACTGATTTTCAGTGCTGTGGTTTGCAGACCTTGTTCCTCTAAGGGTAAAAACAACATGTTTAGGGACTTTGGATCCCTCAGATTATCGACATTTCATGCTCCATGTTGTTAGGCACAAAAATGTCTATAACAGTTGCCCCCTAAAGTATGAGGTCGTTTATCGGGTGAAATGCTTTATTAGGAGGATCCGAAGTTCATTCAATCGGCTGAGAGGTGCCCTGCAATAAAATACAATACAATACATTATTTTTCATTCTGCTTTCATGATCTAGCTGAGGTGGGCATTCCCATGCTCAGCTTTATAAATTCATTTTGGTACACTTAACAGACGACCGTCTGATGATAGACTGATAATTCTTTGCTGAAATTATCATCCTTTGAGTAGGATGATCATCTGCTGCAATGATCTACATATCAAATGTCTTTATATTCCCTGAATATATATCACAGCCCGGATGGATGAAACTAGATCCGGGGTCTTCAATCTCGTTCGATCTTCACTCTAAGTACAAGTCGATCCATGTGAGAATTGCGTTGAAGTTGAACATGGAAAGACATCGCTTGATTACCGGTCAATAATGTAAACCGTTAACAAGCACGAGAGGAATCACCAATAATGACAATGACCCTCAAGGTACTACAGTACAATTCACATGGTGTGAATAAAGGACTTGGCGTTGAACACCACAAAAAATCTTCTGGTCGAAGGTCATTGATGTATACCTATCGTCGGAAGTGAGAAACTTGCCATTGAGGCATGCAAGCTTCAAAGTACTGGGGGGGGTGTTCCTAGATCAACTTCTTGGATAATGAGCTGAAGTCGACAAGAAGCGATCCGTCAAAGGAGGGCCTTAATGAATCCCACATCAGTGACACGGAACGGAGCTAATGACTTTAGTGGAGGTGAAAACAAACTGTGAGATATGATTCAGGGTGGCGATCATGGGTGGATGAAGGATAATGTATGGCAGTGGATGGGACACGGTTGACTTTTTCTGAACACATCTCTTGAACATATAACGACACTAATGTGATGGATCGGTAGCATTACCCCAAATATGGATGGTTTGGCGAGGACCATGGTGATGAGACCAGTGAATGAAACAACCCAACCCGATGTGTTACGGAGGAAAAAGTGTCATGTTCAAGAGCGACTTGCTACCATCAAAGCTTTTCGAGATTCTCCCAATTTTTCCCCAGTCATTTCTGACCAGTACCTCTTTATTTTTGTCAAGCTTGAGGAGGATAACATATGCTTGTTCTATAACCTGCCCTTCGGGCAAGCCCATCGCTATATTTTAACGAGCCTAGCGATAGGGAAACTCGTTCTCGTCTAAAGACAAGTTTGTCGCTATTTAATCATTTTAACGAGTCTAGCGACAAAGACAACTCGGTCCTTTTCATTTTTAGAGAGTCTGAAAAGGTACAGAAAGTTAACTCCAAAATTCCTTTTTCGTCATCTAATCCCTTAAGTCCGAAAAAGTATAAAACAATACAGAAGGGATGAATTTTCGATAACTTTAACGAGCCGAATAAAACAAGCGCTCGACCTTTTTGTGCAATAATCCCTCAGGTCCAAAAAGATTAAAATCTAGAGGAGGGATAGCTCTTCCGGTCCTTTTAACGAGCTGGAAGGCCAAAACTCGGCAAACTTTTCATATTTTACGAGTCAGATGAAAAGAGCTCAAAGAAGACTCGTCTTTTGAGGAACGAGTGATAAATAGGGATAGCAGCAGATTCCAGGTACAAGTTGGAACTTTCCAATCACGGCAGTGTCACAAGGATGGCTAAGTGAAATCACTCTTCGCAGCTGTTCCTCAAAATGGGTAAACAATCATATGGAGGTGAACGATAGGCCAAATGAAATGGAGGTGGTGGGTGCAAACACGACCAAGGCTTTTATGGCTAATAAATTTACGAACACAATGGTTATTTACCGGAATAGGTTCATTTTTTATTTAAAAATGAGCTTAAACTCTGGAGGAAACATTGCTCACTGCTTATATTTATTTTTTAACGAGCATGAAGACCGCGATAAAACTGCTAGGATCTTGCGTTTATTTTTTAACGAGCATGAACTTTATGCTAAAACTGCTCGATATACCAGTCATAAGATAAGAAATGTCTTCCTGCAAGATTCCAATTTTTATAGAGCTTGCACCTCACATAAGCTATGCTCTTTGGCAATTTTTTGACCTTTGCCCCTCATCCTTTCTTTATGCAAGTTCGGAAACGACCAATCCAAAAAGTAGATAAATAACCGCTCTTTGCTTGCACTCCAAAAGGTTTGCATGCCCCCAGGTATAAAGTAAAATTTCAAGGCTGCCCCTACTTATCCGATAAAACATTTGTTTTAAAGGGTGAGGCTTGCCTCTTTCTGGTTACCCAAAGAATGGTTTCATTTGCTGCCGCAAACGAAACTCTTTCTTCGGCGATGTCTATCATTAGGTTACTCAAGGATGGTTACTACTTGTTGCAGCAAAGAGTCCCCTTCTTTGGGGGTTTCCCCTACTTATCCTCTAAAACATAGTTTTAATGGGTGAGGCTTGCCTTTTACCCAAAGACGGTTGCCATTTGCTGCCGCAATAGAATCTCTTTCCTTGGTAGCCTACCTTTTTAGACAAAGATGAGTGACACTTTGTCAGACAAGTAACCTTATCAAAAGAATCCTATTCTAGAACAACCCCTCTTCCATCCACGGACGGGGTAAGGATTAGTCATACTCTTTCGCGGAAATTCTACTTTATACCTAAGGTTTCCTCTGCCCGAAGCAGACCAGGATGCATGCCCCCTGGGTTCCAGTTCTATCTTTCCGAATCACTCGCATTCATCGGGAAGGAGGACTGGGGGTGGAGACATTTCTCGGGTGAATAGACCATTGAGGATTGGTATTTGACTATTTGCGATGCGTGATCCCGGAAATGAAAGTTGGTCTACGAGCTTGACCACCCTTCCTTCGTGTGGAAAACACATTACTCTAAAGAGTGAGGAGACTATAGCTCCCATGCAATATATATAGTCACGTCCAAGGAGTAGGTTATAATCCAAGGGTCCTTGAACGACCATCACGTTCATATTAACGGTCTTCCCTTTCAATGTAACAGGCACATTGGGGAGGATCCCTAATGGTTGACTGGTTCCTTTATCAAAGCCCGAGAGATTTCTCATCTCAGGCAAAAGCGCCGGGGAACCCAGTGCTTTCCAAGCAATAGAGGAAAGGATACTCACAGATGCCCCTTCATCAATGATAGTTCCAACCATCACCATTCTATAAATTTGGACTATGATTCTGAATGGTATACTGGCTGGTAACCGGGGTCTGCCCAGCTGGTTCCAATCAAAGGACACAACCAGGTTGCTTGGTGGTGGGACCGAATACACGGCCGGATACGATCCTGACGATGTTCCTTCCTGCGATAAAGGAATGGGCGCATTGCCTTGATGCTCATCAGAATCTGTGTTGACGAAAAGAATCTGGATGATGTCATCCTTATTCTCTTCCGTGAGGGTGTCATTTGAAGATGAATCTTCAATGACGGTGTCATTTGAGGATGAAACCTCTGAAGGAAGAACCGGGTCAACTGTCGTATCGACCCTTAGACTTTCGTCTGGTCTGGATTTAGTAGGTTCATTTTCAATGACTGACGCTTCAGCTGACCACTTGAGCGGGCCAGCTGTATTTTCAACCAACGAAGGACTTGGCACGAGTTTTTTGTATCCAGGAGGAAGTATTACCGGAGAAATCGGACAATCTTCCAAAACTCTCTTCGCTTCGTCTAAGAAGGGACAACGGTGGATGGCGTGACCGCCTTCACACAGTCTGCAGGGGGATCTTGCTCCCCCTCTTTTTCTTGAACCTTCACTTTCGCTGGTTGACGGTAAGCAATCAACATGGCTATCAGAGGTTGATGCTTCCGAATTGTGCAAACGAGGTGACCAGTCCCTTAGTATCCGGGGAATACAGGGACAATCTCTATGGAAGTGGTCTCCTCTACATATGACACATGGCGATTTAGGCCCGGTCTGTGCTGTGTGTGGGTTTTTGTTAGATGTCTTTTGCTTGCCCCCAGCCGCCTTAGGCTCCTTCTTCTTCTTCTCTTTCTTCTTCTTTTCCTTCTTCTCCGTGGGGGCTTGGCTTTTGACAGCTTTACCTTTTGAAGATGAAGGATCAGAGGAAGGGTTAGAGGAAGTAGAAGGCTGGTGGGATGCTCTAGACTCATCTAACTGTTGACTCGACTGCTCAGGAACCATGGTGTTCTGAACTACACTAGTTGAGAATAGCCAAACAGGCAGGCCAATTGTCAGTCCTGGAAGCGACAATGTGGCCATGTGGGGCGCACCGACTTCTCCCCAAGAGGAGAATGGACTAGGACTTCCATCATGTGGAGTTCCTTGGTTGGGGCGTTCCATGTTCTCAACTTAAGATCAACGCGGGAATAGGAGGTGATTATGTTCCGTTTGAAATAAATTTTATAACGACGCTTAGACACAACTTGCTTTTTCACTTTTTAAGAGTCGAGAAAAAGCTGAAGATGACTCTAGTCTCCTTCGATGTTTTAACGAGCCCGAAGTGACAAATGCTCAGATGGACTTTTCTAGTTATAGAGTTTGAAAAAGGCCAAAAGAAACTGCTCTGGAGTTCTAGGCAGAGGGTGTGCCAAACTTTTCGCAAAACCACAGAATACGTTTTACGGTACGAGTGGTCGATCTTCGTGAATGCTGTGTTCACTGCATTGCGATCAGTAGGGCGGCCGACACGGTTTCCTATGGATAAAGGCTTAGATCCTATAGGGGTCTCCCAATATACGCGATGGTACGCGGGAGCACAAGTCCGTATTGATACTTATCGCTTCACCGTGGAGGAATCACCCAACCACTCAACGCTAAGATATCACGTTTAACGACGCCGAAACACGTCTCTAGCTTAGACCTCTAGATGTTTGCGTTATGTTTCAATGCGTTGTTATGTAAATTCAATTTATTTTAAGGTTGATCTTGTTTAGTAGTTTGCCTTTATGGATCACCACGAGATGTATATAAACACTCCTGAATGCAATCTAAGATGATAAGCAAGCTTTTCAATCTTTCAACTTTGAAAACCTTAACTACTGAGGGAGAAGGAAGATAACACCTTTTCACACAGATCACAGAGCACACACTAATGCACTTTCCTAAATCAATATGCAAACTGTCATAATGTACATGCACAATGCAAGTATTTCTTTTCTCTTCCTTAATGTTTGATGAAATACAAAAAGAAATCTGTTGTATAATTTCAAATTCAATTTCAAGCGAAAACAAACAAGTTTGTCCAAAATCGAATGACACCTTACGATTTACTTGTATCGACACTTAGAAATATGTAAATTCAAACCATATAACGAAAGTGACAAACTCAATCAGCTATGAACAGCAAATAAGCTAACTCTTAAGATCAGAAACGACACTTAATCACAGGTCTAGATCTAAGAGGTCAATGCAAGACTGGTTCACTTTTGTTATGGGAAACTGTAAATGACATAAGAAATACAAAAGAACAAATATAGTTTCTTTATACAACTGAGGCGGAATAATGACAAAGGAAGATGGTTTCAGATAGGCCTTCTAATTGGCAGCAAACAACAAAAACAACAGTGAAAACAAATCAAGACACAGTAAGAAACCACAGGAACTCAAGCCAAGACTGGTCCAGCGCAGGTGTAACACTACCTGTTTGACCTTCAGTGCAGGTAGCCCCTTTGGGAACTGCGCTGAAATGCAGACTGCTAGTGTACAGCCTACAATGAAGAACGAGACTTTCGTCCGTCTTGGTTTCCGGGTCACAGATTGCTCAAAAATTCACAGTTTTTGCTCAAATCAGAAGCTATCAGTCAAGGACACACTAAGGGATGTAAAGGAGGATGAAAAGCTATCACTAAGAGCTTATTAGAGTCCTTGTGGATCAGCTCTTCAACTCATAAACTTGCTCAGAAACTGAGCCAGAGTAACTGCCCTCTACTTTGTGTTTGATAGATTCAAACACAGTTCGATTCGGTACTCTCCTTGTTTATGAAATGAATAGCAAGAAACACAACAAACTAACAAGAGATCTTCCCCAGTGGAGTCACCATTTTGTTGGGGGGAAAAGTATCTAATGCAGAATGCCTCTATCCCTACTCTGAAGGTGATAGTACTCCAGCAACAACTGAATGCAAAGCTATTCAAAGTTTCTTCTTTATGAGATGAGAGAGGGAAGAAAAGGATGATCTACTAACCGTTATCTTGCGCTTAATAGTCGATCCAGTCTTCACTCCTTGCCGCTTGCTCCTAGCTCCTTGCCCTTTCACTGGCCCAGCTACACACGGATCCTATAAAAGCACAAGAAAAGGAAACTACAAGAAGCATACATCCATAATCGATTATAGGATTAGCATAAATCAAATATACAAACATCTATTCATCATAAAGATATATGCACATAGAAGAATCTCGAATACTTTATTGATAATAGAAGTAAAGTTCTGAGAGAGTTACAACCACAATGGGCCCAATCCAGCAACACCTCCCAGTTGAATGAAATATCCTCTTCACCTCCTTCAAGCAAACACCCAATAGCTCTAATCACAAACCAACAGCACTTCCTTACTTGCACAAAATTCCAGCCTCCCTAGACCTCATGAGAGAGCTCTATATATAGGGTTTTGGAGAAAGGATGAGTCATCTTGAGACTGGTCTGAAGCTGACTTGTGTCCTCTCCCACTTTAGTTAATCTTCAGTTCTTGAGTCCACTTGGAGAATCTTGCTTCCACTTGGAGATCAAGACCCTCTTACTCATCATAGGGCGAATTCCTTGAACCAAGTGTCAGTTTGGAAGCTTCCTGGGCAGTTGACACCTTGCAGAATGACTGTGCCACTTGGCCAATCTCGCCCAGCGCAGGTAGCCTTCATTGGTTTTGAC
Source organism: Pinus tabuliformis (assembly GCA_031772625.1). Lineage (NCBI taxonomy): Eukaryota > Viridiplantae > Streptophyta > Pinopsida > Pinales > Pinaceae > Pinus > Pinus tabuliformis. The sequence goes on along the minus strand of CM062818.1, from coordinate 1,729,460,461 downwards.
CTTCAGCGCAGGTACAAGGAGGGGCAGTTGACATTCAGCGCAGATGCTCAGTGGAGCAGCTGACATGATCCAGAAATAGCCTGTTTTTGAGTGTTTTCAGGTGGAGAACTGATTTTCAGTGCTGTGGTTTGCAGACCTTGTTCCTCTAAGGGTAAGAAAAAAATGTTTAGGGACTTTGGATCCCTCAGATTATCGGCATTTCATGCTCCATGCTGTTAGGCACAAAAATGTCTATAACAGTAGCCTCTCTTCTCATGTTGACATTGGTTGGCATGGTTACTTTGGGTAGACCTAGGAGATGGTGTTACAGGGTGGTATCAGAGCATGGTTACGTTCTCCTTGGGTGAATGTGTTGGTCATGCATGCATCTCATTTGCATGTGTGTCTCTTACACTTGCACTCCATGTTCTTGTTGCATTATATAATGATTGATCATGATTGTAGTAAGGTTTTCATGAGAAACTTGATGTTTATTTTGTGGAATGCGTCATCAAAAGTATATGACTAGTTACATGATTATATGTCGCTTTCTTACATCCTTGTATGTTAGGTTTCATTCTTGGTATGTTTTATTACATGTATCAGTCTTGTAGGTTGGTTACAAGAATTGGTCGCTTTTGCTCGAATACATGTTTCCATGTGTATGCGTAGTTTATTAGGCATTTCTTATGCATGTCGATAATTCCATGAGGCAATGTGTACAATGGATAATGGTTGTCATCATGCATGAGGTCATGGTTTGTGAATTTTATACGGTCATGCATTGATGACTGAACTCTAGCTAGAATGATGTGAATATGGTTGGCTCTTCATGTGTTATGTGTCTATATGCAGTTGTTATGAATGTATGGTCTTGGTTATAGTCATGCATGAATAGTAGATCAAACATGCCTTGTGAAGTCATGGTATGCAATTTAGGTCATCATGGTGCTATTGGTTGTTATGATTCTAATGTGTTGGCTAAGATAGAGCGCGAGAAGTAGATCGTCTAATGAGGTTGCATCATTAGAATTTGGGGTAAGAGCAGATCGTCATACAAGTATTGTATGTTCGGCATGAAGGTATGTAAGTCAAGGATTATTTTTGTGCATTAGGTCTATATACATTATGTTTATGTACATGTCTTTTGATGTTGTGGTTACATTCATGCAAGCGTTAGTTGATTAGTGTAGTTATATGCTCATGTGTCAGATAGTCAAGAATGACGGTAACTTATGGTCATGTGCATTTCTATTGTTGGTTTATGTTAGATAACTTGATGATTAGGTTATATGTTGTTTATGAGCATGATATATAGCTTATTGTTGTTATATGTTAGTAACTTGATGATTAGCGTTATTTCATTTAAGGTATTGATGTTATATGTATCATACTAATTTGGATTGGCCTATGCAGATAGTTATGGTTACGATATTTAGGTATGAGCCGACATATTTATGATATGATGTTGTACTAATCTAGATTGACTTTGCATATGTGTGAATGATAATTGTGTATGTTTTATGATGTAAACATGTTATCTAGTGACTATTTTGGATATCATGGTCTTATTTATGTTTGGGTTGATATGTTGTGAAGTTATATCATGATAAATAAATTGATTGTACGGACAAAACAACCTCCCCTGAGATACACTAAGGTATGAGTTTGCTTATGTAGTATACTTGGTGCTTCATTTTGAGTGTTTGGCATCTATTATGTCATCTAGTTGATTTATTTAACATGGTATTCTTGCAAGTTGGTTGCATGTTTGATGAATTTCATAATATGAGAATGTG